>CM017555.1:82362635-83040135 GCA_007844125.1 Sinonovacula constricta
TACGGCTTTGCTCCATTACACCACGCCAGAAAATGGAACATTCTAATTCAAGATTGAAAAGTACTTATGTATGCAACTATTCGGAGTGTAGAGAAATAAGCCTAAACTATTGGTTAGGAGAACATTCCTAACAGTCTGACGATTTGTTAATTTAAAAATAAATCGAACATCCTTATATATTTTTATGACACAGCGTTTTCCCCATAGATATTTCCAACGATAAAAATGTGTTAGAAACACATGCTACAGATAAAGCTCCCTGCTCGAATCATCATACAAAAGAATGTTTTCAACATTTGGGTTAACATCTTCTATCTATGATCATCCAAAATACAGTATCAGAGCACCCACTGTAATAATACCCTGCACCCGTTTGACTTTTTGAAGAGGATGCGGAAATATACCATGTTTAAATTATCCCCTGACCCAGCATCGTGCTCGTGGTCCAACCCGTGCTGTATTTGTTATTCACACACAATCAGTCTTACAATTCCATGCATGTTATAGAGACTGATCTGCAAAATGTGTAGATCTTGATCAGGCAGACCATCGGGGAAGATGTCTGATCAGGATTTATACCATTTGCATAAATGTGATCAATTAGTGCGTTAATAGCAGCGAAAGAATTCGTGTTTCCGCAATCCCATCCAAGTGAACCCATCATTTCGGTGAACCTCGGCGATATTTCAAAGCTTGAAGCAACGATGAATGAGCGAGCTCAGCAGTTGATGAATTGCCATTCTTGCGCTGAATGAAGCATCTCCGGCCTTAAATAAAGTGGCATGTCTCAACAAGGTTGTCTCGGTAAGAAATTGTACCATGATATACAGTCGACAACATAAACTCGGTGGTAAATTAAACTATAATATACTGAAAACAGGTTAAACTCATTGGGAAAGTATATCATAATATACTGACAGCAGTTTAAACTCGTATTTTAGTATACCATGATCTACCGACAAAAGTTTATTCTCTGTAGGAAATTATAGCACGATATACTGTTAACAGTTTAAACTCGTTGAGATATTGCACCATGACGTACAACAGTTTCAAGTTTGAACTATAAGGTTCATCCGAATGTTTTATAAGGGAACATACCATAAGAACGATATTTACATCTACCAAAAAAAGGCTCGTAAGTTCCTGACCTCCCTTCTGAACATTGTATGACGATTCATGGCTGGAGATAGAAGGATGGAACATCTCGTGTGAAAATCCATGAACATGATGCATACGTTGCAAAATAAATGTAAATTGTCCAGATGCAAATTATAAGGATCCTCATTAAATGGCGACTGAAAACTAGTTATTTAAAAGTGGTGTTTTATGAAATTATTCCATAGGACGAGAATGTGCGTGTGCAAACGCTATAGATAATTTGTCCATGGAATATTTAAAATTGCTCATATTAGTGGGGCGATGACATGTTAGTGCACGACTCTTGTGTTTACGAGTTTGCACTGAACGGCTGGTATGGTGTAAAGGGGTGCATGAGAAGCGAGTGCTCAGCTGCCGTACAGTTTAAAAAGCATACAATAGACTGAAACTGAACTTTATTTAAAACATTCTAAAAATACTTAAACAATCAACCGTTGATCATTTTTACGACTTTTGTACAGAAGGAGGTGGGATGAAGCGTTTTTTGAAAAAGCCTTCGGACCATAAATAGATGGTCAGTCCTAGGACTGTTAGACGTTGGTCTTAACTTTATGTAGAGTTCCAGGCTAATTACAGTGCTGGGAATTTATTGAAACGCACTTAATGTAGTTTAATACTATAATGATCATAAACAAAAACTTATGATGAAACGGCACTAAGGTCTTTAAAAGTGTCAACCCATAACCGTACAATTATGCTGATAACTCATGCTGAACTTTGAGCTATTTGCTCTCATATACATACAAAGAAAACACCACATATTTCAAAAGACGTGGAAGCAAATAGTATACATCTGCACCAGACTGCTACCATCGGATCTGTCGTTGTTCATGGTCTTCAATATTTGCCTAAATCTGACCAATTCGTGTTTAGCAAATCATCGTTCACATATATATGTTCGTCACATATATGAAACCGCATGTAATGTCTAGTATAGTAGAGTAACGGAGGACCACTATACCAATAAGGGTTGTTTAGATGGACATCATTCACGTGGCGCTAATTACCTGCCACTAGAGGACAGATTGAATGCATAATTACATCATTCATAAAAGCAGTGCGGGACAGATGCGCATACAATACCGGTAAAGGGTTGAATTACGAGACAGACTCATATTTCGGAAGAACGTATTTCACACAATGACATGCAGATGTTATGATAAATCGGCCCGGTGTTATATTCTATAAAAACAACCTATAATTCGGCTAGTCAATATTCTGAATGGCAATTTGATAGTGGCGTTTTTACTTTAAAACGCTCACACTTAAATTTTCGGCAAATTACACTTTTCAAGAGTTAAACACAAATAAGTGCTCTCTTTACATATTTTGTAACTGTTGTCCGATTTTTCGGAGTGGGGAAGGAGGATGAGGCTGACAGAGTTCTTCCGTCGGGAAGGATATGATAGTAATACCAAAGAGAATATTGCCGACAGATTTAAAGTGAGAAAGAAATATCGCGAAAGAACTTGATATTCTATCTCAGGTTTATTAATCAGATGATAACGGCGGTTTCTATCCCAATGACATTCAACTGTGTGTTATATTGACCTATAGTATTTATAGACTAGATGTAGAATGAAACCAGTTTAAAACACCTAAAGATAGAGCGGTCCTTGAGATGTATACTGGTAATGTCCATTGGTTGATCTCACTTGTTTAATGTTCTAAAATACTTTTCTGTCGCGTACACTTTGCCTATCTTTCTTTTCCCTTTAATCTCAGCCTTCCTCTGCCGCGCCTTATATTCATTCCCACTACAACTTGATAACTGTCATTAAACTGTTTTCAGATAGTCTTATATTTGCATCTCTTTTTCACTTATTATCCGATTTAAATTAAAGTTGTTTCCCTGTTTTCTGTCTTCACCATTACTTTTCCGTGATGTAAGCGGTTACTTAACTTAAACATTAAAACATTAAGCAGGAACTATCTAGTATTAATATCACAACCTTAGAAAGTTGCCGGAAGCTTACCCTTTCTTAACTTTTGGATATATGGAACATGATACGTTAAATGATGGTGGCGGTTGAAATATAGAAGTTATAACCGTAATAAAGCTCATACATCCGTCACATTTTCGGTCACAGGTATCTTTAATAACCCAGTTTCACTAATTCACCAAAGTACATGTATGAGAATTTACAGTTTTTGTTGGCTCACATATGCACCGTGCCTTAAGGATGGTATCCGACAGTTTTGCCTATATCTAATACATCTAACAACATCTCCCCCCGGCCCACCCATCTGTTTTGGGGGAAAATTGTGCATAATTTCTGCATAAAAATATTTTAGTTTAATAAAGGGCTTTTTATAACATAACCTAGGTTGTTAGACAGAACAATCGTGAAATATTTCACATTAAATGTACACTGTTTCCAAATCTATGAATAAGCAAGATAGGGATTTCAGCTTAAATATATATCAATGTTGTATAGCGGATTACCCGGATGATCTTGTAACGTTTTATAAAAAAATAAGGTACCACGTGGTTTTCTTAGTTTAAAATAGTTAACTGTGCAGCGTGGCTCGGATAGGAAAACCGATTTTTGTAATGAACAAGTCGTATGTTATGCTTTATTTTCCGCATGAATGTACTGTTTACATAAAACGTTCATTGATAAAAACAAAGTATTAAATACTGTGTGTAGAAGCTGTCTTATCTGCATCTTCACTATTAGTATAAGCCTGATGACTGTGCTTAACAGGTTACGAGTTAATTGTTTGCACCAGTTGACTCTTTAATGCATCCTTGCTTCTGGCGGGTTATTAATGGGTGTTAACTTTCCGCATCAAAGCTACAATGGTCCGCGGTTTGGATTTAAACCCTACCCATCTACCAACAGTCCCTCTCTTTCTGTACTTTTGGCTCGTGTATTATAACGGGTGATAGCATGTGATAAAGTTTTGATTTGAGTTCTGAAATAAAACATCTTATCAGTTATCAGGTAGTGTAAAGAAAATCGGAGCATTTGCAAGCGTCTCTAAGAGCAAGTGAGGTTGGGAGACTTTCAGCAATAAAATACAAGAAACATAACGTAACAGAATGACCACTAGCTCGAATTGGCTAGAGACTCAGCAGAAATTAGTGAAGCTTCTGATTACACAGATCCCATCAGAAGGTAGATGATCTGGAACTACATTGTTTTCTTAAGACTGATCAATCCATGTTCAGCAAGATAGACGTTTGTACAAGGCGATAAAAACAGAGGAGCACTCGAATCATGATCAGTTCTTTACATTTTCTTGATCAGTTCACAGCAATGAAAACCACAATAAATAATTACAGTGGTTATTTAAATTTAAACGTAGGAAAGTTTCTAACCCCTTTTAAATTCGATTACTGACCAATGTGTGAGAAACAACAGGCGAATTAAGACACAAAGTTTTAAATGTATGTATAAAGGATTCACTGTACTGAACCATTATTGTATAAGCATAGCAGTTGAGAATGTTTTTACCTCTATTGATAAATTATGTTTATTGTATGGTTTGCTACGTCAAGTGGGATTGGGATTTGCCGGAATTTTTGCCGATTCTGTGCAGCGACATTTCTATCATTGTAGCACAGGAGCACTTAAGAGGTGCCCAGGGACTTAACCCGGCCGGTCCATTATACTGACACCGACGAGTCAGGCGTAATGCTGACCCCTTAGCCCCGAGCGAGGAGGGACGCCACTACTACCAACTAATACCAACTTTAAAGTCTTTGGTTTGACCCGGCCGGGGTTTGAACCCAAGACCTCCCGGTCCGCAAGCCGAAGCTCTACCACCTGAGCTATTGCGTCAAGTATGTTGGGTTGAACAAACGTTAAGTAATGTAGTAAATGTCAGGAAATATGACTTAACTTGCTGTAATTGATCCGAAATGTCACCAAATGCCAAAATGGGAGTAAAATGACGTCAATATGTTCTTTGTATAGCGGATAGAACTCGGCACTAATTGGAGAATATTTCACTTATGCAGGGATGAGAGAGTTGCCAACTAAAAATAAAATCTTAGCTTAGATCGTTAAGGCAAGCGAAAGCTATCAGATGTTCATTTCGGGTACATGTATATAGGAAAATTTATTATATATAAATGTGTCTACAGTGAAAGGAATTAAGTTTGAGGTACTATTGATATTAATATTATATAGAATCATTTTTATTAGGCTTCAGGGGAAGCAACTCCGGTTGTGTTTGCTTTAATAGTTAAAACAACTGAACACAATGACGACAACCAATCGATTGGATATTTTTACTGAACAGAACAGTACAGTATTTATTCATTGGACTAAATTCTGTTCTGTTATTTTTACACTATCTAATTCATGATACGATAAAATCCGACACCTTGAAAGGTAGTATAGACTCCCGCACGATAATCTGACCGTCCATGGTGCACTGCATATATACAATAAGGGTAACGTAGATTAATTATCTTGTTTATGCAGCATATCATAGTACAGACTATAAATAAAAACATGTCATTTAAGTCTGTACCTAGGTCTCATGGAGAAAGGCTCAAGGACTGAACGAATTAAAAGTAGTTAGTTCGAGTTGGAACCCCTCTAATAACATTATTTTTGTGTAAATTGTAATCCATGAACAAATATCAACATGCGAATAAGTTGTTAATTTGTTTAATTTGTACTGTCAGTAAAAAACGCACTGTATTAGTTAGTTTGAGAATGCATAAAAATAGCAAACAGATGTTTGAAAGTAATACATCATATAAGATTAATTATATTCGCCTAAAGTTTTTAAGTTTAAAAAAGACTTGGTGGAAGTTCGAACCAGCAAAAAATTATCAGACGGACAAATGCATAGCACCAAACTATCAGTTCAAGTTTGGCACTATTTTTTTTACTAATAAAATCGTTTTTTTCCCTTTAATTTGTAACTTTACCTGGCTTATCTTTCCGGTGCTTATTTAGGATGGTCATTGTTTGTATACAAGGATCAGATTAAAACGATATTTTACCTACATCCGACAGTTTGCCTATGTCATGGAACAATTACACCACCACCCCCCACCCCAACATCCCTACCCCCAACACCCCTACCCCAACCCCCTTTCCCAATCTGAGGGGTATGATATTGTTACATGTTTTTGGTTAAAGTAAAGTTTCGAATACTATCATTAAATTATTATTTCAACTGTTGATACGTTGCTTTCTCCATAGTATATTGTTCCTTGTGGACTGGTTCACAGTTAACTTTTTGCTAGGGATTGTCTTTAGCTCTATATATTGTACGAATTAATCGTGCTGATGCAAAAAGTTTAGATCCAGATACCTGCTACATTAATCTATCTGATCAGGTTCTGACCTGCATACGTCTGGTTCTCCGCCTCTAGCAATATGCACATTTTCATGTAGATATAGGTATCATGACTAAGAATGAGCTATTACACGATTTACTGTGGTATTATTTTCCTTGTGTTGGTTTACAGTTGGGTTGGTTGAGTATCTCAGAGCCTTATTTTTAGCTGATCTCTTTCAACGCGCCACAATCAATAAGCTCCGACCCACGCATTCTCTGCTGTTCATTGATTGAAAATTTTGCTTCCAAAGATAGTGTCTTGATTAGAGGCTGTATGTGGGGGATTATAATACATAAAATGTAAGTATAGTGTTTGTGTATGGTCTTTCGTGCACTATGTCTATTGCTTCCCGTCGATCTTTTGTTCACACGTACGTTACATGAAACGGACGACAGTTGCTACTTTTGCATATTTATAAAACTGAGTGATAGGTTTCATTTATAGAACAATGATACATAGAATGACAAGGGTGTGTCGATTAAGTGGTGGTGGTATTGTTCTATTGTAACGAGGCTATGGCTGGGTTCTGGCGCTAGATTGTGGCCCTTGCCTTCTGTTAAGTCTCAACTTCTTAATTTCATTACGACACGTTCTAATTTCGTTGTGATTGTGAACAACCTTACGTTAAAAATATCAATACATTTATAACTGTATTACTACATAGTGTTGTTCACGATTAGACAGTTCGCAGCTTATGTGGCTTAATGTAGGTTGATCATTTTGTGCATAGCAGACACATGTTACATATTAGCATTTTATAATATGTAACAGGTGGCAGGATAATGATTACTTAAAATGGTGTACCTTCACATTGAACATGGTTGTTTTTAGATTCGTGAATTGAATATATATTTGTACCAGTAACTGACTTAATATTGTTCGCACCCTTGTGTCTATGTAAGAAATATGGTGTACATGAATGGAGAATACTATACATACGCTTACTGCAGATATTCAGAATAAAATGATTTATTTACCATCTGAAACTTTCTGTTTAAAAATTGTCTGTGTTAGAATTAGAAAATGTCCTTTTATCAAGGAGCAATTGCCACGTCAATAACAGTGAAGTCCCCTACAAATCTCTGTCCGTAAAATACTTAAAAAGTTTGGTTCGCAACTTCTATTCATGTTAGCAATGAAATGCGTCATGTGTTGATAGCCATGTCCTGGTTTACGATATTTGTACATACTAGGCCCACTAAGTTGGCTTAAACGTTATTTCTTCTTTTTTTATCCATGCATTTTTTTATGAACACAATCTTTATCGCTATGCTTAACTTGTTATACTGGAAATAAAACACATGATTTATACCTGAATCTACTGGCCACAGATTGACCAGAATCAGGCAAAAGTGTCGATCCAGATCAGCTGGACTCCTGATGAAAGATGTCTGATCTTTACTACTTGTTATTATGTGTTAATCTGGGCATCGTTTTACCGATGAATACAATTGTGAGCAGATAACATAGAATGTAGAATTTATTATTGAAATGAAGCATGATAAGGGTTAGTCTGCGTGTGTATGTTTCTGCATAATGGTGTCAATATAAGTTATAACCCAGCATTATTGTGTCATTGCAACCCATAAGAGGTACATATGTATATACTTACTGACACAAATGGTGCTCGGATACATCATATCCATATATCAAGTATATACATGTGTCGTTGGTTTGTGGGTCCTGCCGAACAGGTTGTCTTTTTAATATCTATGTTTCAATATATATATGTTTCAATATCTACAAAATTGACTTATAATATTCCTTTGGCGAAACATGGTAGAATATACTCGATTCTTACAAAGGAAACCGTCATTAAAAACAAAACAGAAAACATAAGAATCTCACAATAATGATGCACATGGGATTCATAATCGCGACCCTTTGTGTGTGAGCCAAGCTCACAAAAGACTGGACCATTATGATTATTGTTTGTTCGGCTTCACCAGTTCGGAATGATTCGATCCTATTGGTATATACGTCCAAGATGTTGCCTTTTGGCTTTACTCGGTGTCTTACCGACTTGGATTCCATCGTAGAAAATATATATCAACTATATATCAACTACGCGAAACTGGAGGTTATTGAGAAATTATTTAATTTGTGAAAGATCACTAATTCAAAAGTAACGGTGAACCAAGTATTCTTGTCAGTTTTCTTTTGTTAATTTAAGCTTCTGCCGGACAGCATCTTCAAAAGGTAAATATTTTCGCATATATTATGACGTGTAAATCCAAACTGAATATATGTGTCTGGGGATACATGCGTATTCATACCCGTCAGATATGTCACACATGACAGGTAACCAGATGTTACTGTTGTCAATGTTTGACAGAGAGATGTGACTTAATGTCTTGCTGGTCGAAAAATAATATTATATTCAATAACCTGGGGGAAGATATGCACGTTATCATTTGAGGGTGTTCTTTTGTGGAATTTAACCGAGTGACCCTGCTTATAATTTAACATCAAATCACAGAACTGCATCGACCTACTTTGTGTAGCGTTGGAGAGAAAGGAATTGTCAGGTGGGTGATATAATGCTGTAAATTTATTAACTATGTACTTACCGCTTATGCATTATAAAGATATACATGTACTTTATATAATTGTTTAATGACAACAACTTGTTCGTTATAATCTTATATACTCTGTAATGCAAGGCAATTTGACGCATGGAAATTGTTATTATAAATTATAGCGACTCAATGCCAATCGTTTCGGTGACTTACGTGTCAACACAACAATTAATAGACGATTATTCAACCTTCAAGGAGAGACATGCTAAATTAAATGTCTTTTTGTGACAGATTTCATTGCTGAAAACCTACATATCCATTTGTTTACGTAAAGCGTCGGATTTATTCTGTGTCATGTTTATGTTTTAGCCATGTAGATAGCATATTCATCCACTTTCAGCAATGCAAAACACTTTGAACAAGGTGTCTTCTAAAAGGCTATTATTGGAATATCGCACGGTTGTGTTAGCGTAACATACATTGCCAGTCGCCATTTTCTGTTTTTGAAAATCGTACACTCGTATATTGATGCGACATAATTTGTAACCCCACTTTGGCTTAGTTAAATAATACTAAAACCAATGTGTCACCGGTCTGAATATGCAACCTTTTGATGTCAAAGTCTGTATTATTCGTATATTTGCCTAAAATAACTTTCTTAATTGGGACAGTATTATATAATCTCAAGCCTATCATATCTTTTTTTTCTTAAAGAGATATAATTGTACACTAGACAGTTTGTGATCGCCTTGAAGATTTTAGCAAAACTCTCTTAATTTTATTTTCTAACTTAAGAAAATTAGCAGGCCATTTTAATTAAAACCATTGAGGTTACCAAAATAACTACAAATATAGAGGTTTGTTAATATTTTGTACTTAGATTTAAATATTACCTGCAGTTGTTTTTTTTATCATTTTGCTATTTTAATAATTTTTATAGTTAGGATCTAATGCAGCAACACAATATTAAAATAGCAGGGCCTGTTCTTCGAATAATCATTTTTATCATGAATTGGCAACGGTTTATTCCTCACACATTAAAATATTCTCCAATTAGTGCGGAGTCGAAAGCGAAATTATAAGGGCGAATTCTCGTGGTAAAACCACTTTACTACCATTTTAACTTATAACGAATTAGTGATAGTACATCTCACTTTAAGAACAGCCTCGTTTCAACTCCGGGTATTATTTCCGGTTGTGGCTAGCGATGATAATGAAGGGAGCAATAGAGTTATTTGTTAATATTTGGCCCAAAACGGCATTGTTAGCTGTATGTGATTTGTATCTCACACTCGCTGAGACCCTATCCATTGGAGTAACCTTTGACTTTATATAACAGTCCTTCTGATAAGTTATTTCATTTTTAAACCAACTTGCGATTTTACCTTGTAAAGCACGAAACGCTATAAGCAAGAAATAATTATACTGTTTATTGTTGTATAGGCTAAACTTGATTACGGTTAAAACACACAACAGATTGCCTATATGTATTTGTACAAATCTGAAAAGCTTACTTTTCCCTTGTTTATAGTGATTACTTGTATTTGGAGTTGTTTTTTTTAAATTCCTTGGACCATTATGTTCTTTCGTATTTTTATGATCTTCTGATAAAAGTACAATGTGATGTATGCAAGGCATATATGTGTGACTTTTTGTCTCTAAATTTGCAAAGATATAGAAAAAGATTTGGAAGATATACATTCTGTCTGATTAAAAACATAAATCCACAAGAACATTTGTTCAAAGATATGACAGGTGGAGTTATCTTGTTCTATTTTAGGTGTCTACAAAATCTTTGCGCACACAGCCTGGCTTTAAATTGTCAAGATTTGCTTTTAAATCCTGATTTGTTGTAATAAAATGACATCTTTTTTAAACATCTGGAAAGATTCCTTTTGATTCCTATTTAGATGGACATTCTCTCAGCGAAGCTTAAGATTCCCCGGCAAATTCTTTGACTGCGTCATTTATTATGTGGTATTCGACAATTTAGACTAAATTTATTTTTCTCAAACAACCATTGTTACATACAAAGATCCTGCGAAATACTGTTTATTGATGTCCTACATCTGTCTGAAAATGAAGCCTTACTCCCCACTCGTTATTACTAACACGTATTTTCTATCTGAGCCTGGCTGGCAAGTTCGCTATTTTTAAACCAAGAAAACAACATGGCCACTTATTTTTGAGATCACGTTGTATCATCACCTGGTAAATTCGCTCTGGTGTCGGTATCTATTTTTAGCAGAAATCTCCATCATGCTTAAATATAGACTTGGAACTAATGAACATTTAGAGCGACTTTTTCGCGATTTGTACTGACAACTGAAATAGTGTTAAAATCGTCTTCATATAGACTAAAGCAATATTTTGTGTAGACATTATGCGCGAATTCCCCAAACAGGAGTAAGGTTTGGATAATTGTATTTAATATAGGCAAACTGTCGGAAACCATCCTTCAAGAACCACACAAAATTCTTTGTGGTTCTCTAACACCTTAATACAAATGTCATCAGTCTAATGACTAGAGACTCAGCATAAAATAGAGGAGAACCCAGTCAAACCTCTCCCAGCTGGAGGATCTGGATCCGCACTATTTGATTGTGTCTAAACGATGGGGCCAGGCAGTATATGGGTTAAGATACACCGTCTTAGAAAAGTGTTAGTGTGGAAAGTTCTTCATGCTCTATTTTATTATGTGTCGTTTCAGGGGTTTAGAATACATCATGTCTTTCAAACCTCATATGGCTTCTACATCATCCATAAATAGTTTTAATCATAGTACGTATTTAAGATAATAATATGAATCAAGGAAATACTGCAGTTTGATGAATGTTCCTGCAGACGTTCATCCGTTTTGTCAACAAGTCGTGATATCCAACGGATCGGGGTTTTTCTCTTGCTGTCTAAGTAGATTTTTACAGTTTTGTATTCAAAACGTGCAGTCTTACCTTTTGGAGAAAAACACACACACACACACGCACGCACGCACGCACGCACGCACACACACACACACACACACACTTTGATTCTCCGGTTGCGTTATTGCAGTTGCTGAAAAAAAATGACTTAGTGACCTTTCAGCATGGCAATTTTTACCTTGTTGCAACAAGACATCATTTATTATATAAAATTAAGAAAAGACCATACGATAAAAATACACTTTAAATCATAAATAATAACCGACCACGTGTTTATGATAACCGATATGGCGTCTTGTGTCGTGTTTAATTAAATAATGCAATTATTGTTTCAACCTAGTAGCCTCATAAAAGATCTACACATGTAAAATATTTTGTATGCAAATTATACAACCCGATACCAAATAACCCAAGGGACAAAAGTACACAAGTACTATACCATGTAACCTGCTGTGGTTCTATCCAGGCCAGCCTATGGAATTATCGTTACTCACCTTCTAATGTTCGTGCGATCTCGTGCATTCGGAACCCATTTACTAAATTACATGAATCTCCCATTGCATTTTCTTTGAATTTCCGATGGATTGCAGAGAGCTCTGCTTGGGTCGGTCATGTATAGCACTTCTACTGATTTATCTGTTTCATAACCATTATTAAGATTTTCTAACAACAGCATGCTTAATAAAATATGTGATGATAAAGTCTTAGCAGCAAATATTGGAGATTCTGATCAGACACTTCCAGCAGGACATACGCCATTTTCCTAAGGCTGATAGATTTGTGCCGTAGCAGACTAATAGATAAGATATGACCCAATATTTCGAGTGGAAAATAATAAACCTAAGATATAGGTTAACGGGTTTTCCAGACAACGATAGGTCTAAAGCCGTTAGAGAGCGTTATATTAAAAGTAAGTGGGCACGTTTTGTTGTTCTTTAGTTTGAAAATAGCTAACTGTGCAACATGGCTCAGATGGGAAATACATTTTTATAATGGCACATGGTGTGCTATGTCAAATGGAACTCCTCGGGTAATTCCGTCCTCGGGACAATCATCCCTCGGATGTATCTGGTGCAATAATACTTAAAGAAATCACGATTGTTTTGTTCGCCGGATGTCGGAAGAATATGCTTAAAATGTAGTTCGCATAAAACATAAACTATGGCGTCGTTTGACATTTGTGTGTTTGCTGCGCTGGGTGCTTGGATGATTTAAATTTGAACCAGCCACAAAGTGGAGATATAAAGGCACCATTCTATACAGAGCTGTCATCCGAGCTGCCATCTTTGTTTTGATGTCTGTCATAAAAGAAGTCCCATTTTGGAAAGTGGCCGAGGTAATCCGACTAGCTACATACATCGAGAGATGATTCGCGAATTTGAGGTGTTCCGATTGGTGCTATGTTTTACTCTTCACATATATGTAGGACATTGACAAACAGTATTTCGCGGGATCTTTTCAGGTAGCAGTAATTTTTTTGGTTCATACTGTCGGATACCACATTTAAATTTTAGAATCAAGTTAAGACTTAAATGAAACTTTAACATTAGATATTGTTAAGCTGCTTAATGATGTGCTTGCTTTGAGTAAATCCGTTAGAATCGTTTTATGATGCGCTTGCTTATAATAAATCTGATAAAATCGCTCTATGATGTACTGGCTACCTGTGAATCGGATAGAGTCGCTTGATGATGTGCTTGTTACCAGTAAATCTGAAAGAACCGCTTTGTGATATGCTTGCTAATAATAAAGTCTGATAGAGTCGCTTTATGAAGTGCTGGCTACGAGTAAATCTGATAGAGTCGCTTTATGAAGTGCTGGCTACGAGTAAATCTGATAGAGCCGCTTTATGATGTGCTTGTTACCAGTAAATCTGAAATAGTCGTTTTATGATGTGCTTACTACCAGTTAATCTGATAGAATCGCTTCATGATGTGCTGGCTACCAGTAAATCTGATAGAGTCTATTTATGATGTGCTGGCTGCCAGTAAATGTGATGGAGCCGCTTTACGATGTAATGGTTTCTAGTTTAGTTTTATGACTGCTCCAAATGGCGCCGCTTCTGATCAGTCAGCTCCATCGTCCGTCGTCAACATTTTGGCTTGTGAACACGCTAGAGGCCACAGTTTTTATCCAGTCTTCATCAAACTTGGTCTGAATGTTTGTCTGCATAACATCTTGGATGAGTTCATTATTGGGTCACCTGGTGTAAAAAAGTAGGTCACTAGGTCAAATTTTAGGAAAAACTTGTGTACTCACTAAAGACCACATTTATATCCCAATCTTCACCAAAATTAGTCCGAATGTTTGTCTGCATGAAATCTTGGACGAGCTTGTTATTAGGTCACGTGGGGTCAAAAGGTAGGTCACTAGATCAAATCTCAGCAAAAGCTTGTGAAGTGGATGAGTTCATGACTGGATCACGTGGGGTCAATGAGTAGGTCATTAGGTCAAATCTTGAAAAAGCTTGTGAACACACTATAGACCATATTTACAGCCCAATCTTCACCAAACTTGGTCAAATTGTTTGTCTGCATAACATCTTGGAAGAGTTTGTTATTGGTTAACGTGGGGGTCAAAAAAGAGGACACTAGATCAAAACTTAGAAAAAGCATGTGAACACACTAAAGGCCACATTCATAACCCAATCTTCACCAAACTTGATCAAATTGTTTGTCTGCATGAAGTCTTGGATGAGTATATTATTGGGTCACGTTGGATCAAAAAGTAGGTCACTAGGTCACATTTTAGAAAACCTTGTGAAAACACTTACAGGCCACATCATGGCCCAATCTTTACCAAACTTGGCCAGAATGTTTGCCAGTATGAAATCGTACTTATGTTTTGATGTGGGTCATGTGGATTCAGTAGGTTACTCGGTAAAATTCTAGAAAAAGTTATCAACCCAGTGGCCACACTAATGGTCCACTCTTCACCAAAGATTTCTAACGTGTATAACTCTTTTTTTTTCTAAAGTAAATAATCTTAATTACTTGATGCCAGATTTGAGCCTACTAAAAGCCTGTGTCATCAGGTGAGCGATGAAGGGCCATCATGGCCCTCTTGTTGTATTGTATTTTTGTATTGTAAAAAAATACTTAAAACGTTATTCTTCATTCTTTTACCCTGTATTTTGTTGTTTTTTTCCCTTTCAGTACATAATATTAATGTTCACTGTTTTCGTCTGTTTAATGAAGCGACCTTGGTGCCATCTCTCGTCTGATATATGATTGGCATGTTTAGAAAGGTCTTGGTTCTTGTACATATCTTATCTCGGTATGTTCATGTCTTCCGAATGTTCAGTCTGCGAATGGACGATGCCAACTCCCAACAGTAAACAGACAGTAAACAGACACCGGACGGCGTCATATTCACCAGTAAAACACGGTCTACATGAGCAGAAATATATATGTAGTACTCTGTCAGTTAAGAATAAAGAAAATGTTATCGCTTGACGCCTAGAAAAAAACTATTTGGTTTCTGTCTCGATTATTCTAAAACAAATTTGTTATGTTCTCCGCGACCGAAATGGATGAACATCGTATGCAATTGTGCATTAGAGAATATAAGAAATAAGACATAAGACTATATCGACACACGATCTCAAATCTAATTGTACGCTGACACGACAATTTTATTTCACAACATTCTTCATTTTTATAAATAACATTTAATATTAAGGTATTTTTGCATTTTAGCCATTTTTCAGTTTACAAGCTGCGACAGAAAAACGAAGCAATTTTGGACACCAAACAACAACAACAATAATAACTACGTCACCACATGTAACGTCATGACACGAATTAACCAGGAGTCCTATTCATTCTAAACTGTTGCATTTTGATCGCAAGCTGTCGTGTCCCTTAAAACTCGAAGTTCTATTATATTTGGACCTTCTCATGTGGCGACGTGTACAGTTTAGATCCATGATACTCCAGGGTCCATGATACTTCAGGGAAGATGTTTCGTTTGTTTTTGAATAACATCGCAGCGACCAATCATGGTCATTATAGCGACGTCCTGCTTTTTTGTTGGAGTAAGACCCCAGACAAATGTAAAACTAGAAGTATATGACACAGACGACTGACCAAAACAATAACGATTGGTTAGGATTTTTATCCAAATGAACTCTGACTGCTTAACCTCTCACCGCGTGGGTTATTGTTCCTTTCGGGGCGAAGGACTTAATGTGGGAAGGTCTTCAAGCTGACTTGCGGTGGGCCGGTGGTTCCATATTAAGCGAGGGGTTCAGGGGTGGGGTGCTTCGCCAGAAATCTTGTAGCAGCTAAATAGTGCCATTTCTGCAATTTCTGCATTTTGACAAGCTGCTAAAACTTTTCGATTTGTCCAAACAGTTTGTTTATTCGGCGACAAATATATTATATAATAATATTTTTCATGGGATGAGGGGAGGGATGGGATTAGCCGGCATTTCTGCCGATACTGTGCAGTGACATTCCAGCATTATAGCACAGGGGCACTTATGATGTGCCAAGGGACTGAACCCGGCCGGTCCCGGCCGCTCCATTATACTGACACATTAGGAGGGAAGCAACTACTGCCAACTTTGAAGTCTTTGGTTTGACCCGGCCGGGGTTTGAACCCACGACCTCCCGATCCGCAAGCCGACGTTCTACCACCTAAGCAGGATGAGGGGAGGGGTCAAATTAATCATAGTAGTGTAAGGGTTTCCACAGGAGGAATATAAACATCTCGAAGTCAAATAGTTCCGTTTCCTGCATTTCAGATGCTTGAAAGACCTTCATAGAAATTTAATATCGATGCGTTCTTATGTGTAAATACTTATCAAAAGCACTGGACACATGTTATGTAATGTAATAGTAAGCGGAGGTGTGTGTGTGTGGCGTTGTCCGACCTCTGACCCCCTAGATCCGCTTATGTAACAGTGTAGTTAAAAATAAAATATCCCATAACCATGTAACTCATCAGCCTCTTAAGACATCCCGTATTCTTATTCTATAAAAAGGAAAACACCTGTTTTATTTTACGTTTGTCTTCTTTTTTTTGTTTTACCCATAAACAGCTAGATCTATTTTTCTAAAGACATTCGTCTTTTGCGATTCATTTTAAACCCACGACTATTTTAAATTAAAACTGTAATGGAAAAGTTTTACGAAGCGGGAGTTATTGTGGCTAACATCTTTGTAACCCCCTACTTAAATTGGCGATAAAGATACCATTCATTCAGCGGGAGAAGTATTTGAAATTTAAAACAGGTGTACTCTGCTCATATACACATATGCGCCGCTGGTGTAGTGGTATCATGCAAGATTCCCATTCTTGCGACCCGGGTTCGATTCCCGGGCGGCGCACTGAATATTTTTTTCGGAATATTTTTAGATTATGTCGAGAGAAAATATTATAAATAGTACCGGCTGTGATAAAATATAAAAATTAACGACAAATTAAATTTAGAGGAGTATGTCTATTTTTTCTTTACCGCTTTAATTACGTTTTAATTACACTTGAAAGATGCTTGTGTGTGGTGGTCATATAACCGCCAAAAGGTTGACCCGATTATGAATTGGTCAAAGAAGTGATACGGTCAAGACGAAATTTGATTGGATTTATATTGAAATTGTTTTTGTTTGTTTGTTTTTTTGCTGGCATTTTATGTTTTTAACTTTCGAAAATCGAAGTGTTGACAACACAAGTTTAAGGTTTGTATTTTTCTCTCAAATTTTGTAATCCCTTTATAAATACTTGAATAATTCATGAATACAGAATTGTCGAAGTTGGTCAGAGATTTGAAAAAAATATTTTCTGCAATTAGTTCTGTCTTAGATAACCATGTATAATATGTGTTGATGTGACTGTGATATTAAAGGAAAGACATACTACGTATTAAACATATTTATGTAGACCGAGGAAATATATATATAGATTTATGTGTACATACATTATTTTATGTTATATTTATTGTCTTATATACTACTACTACTACTACTACTACTACTACTACTACTACTACTACTACTACTACTACTACTACTACTACTACTACTACTTCTACTACTACTACTACGTCTACTACAACTACTACTACTACTACTACTACTACTACGTCTACTACAACTACTACTACTACTACTACTACTACTACTACTTCTACTCCTACTACTACTACTACTAATTGTGTAATAATACTATTATTATAAAATGTGCACCTGCACACATTGTCTTGTTGAAGCTGTAAGACTTCTGATGAAAACTGATCTTACATATGTTACATTTTGCGATATATTTACATCATTAACTTGTATGCCAATGATTTAAGTTTTTCATACGTTAATAAAACACAATAAAATACATCTTCATAAACACTGCAGCTCACTGCTGGCCATATTGCTACCATTTAAGGTCACCCATTATTATTAACGGTTGATTATAGATAGTTTCCACATCAGTGAAAATCTCTTATCTTGGCAGCCATCTTTGATGGTAACTTCAAGGGATTTTCATATGAATTGTATAGAAGGGTAAATTTTATTTTCTTGTAATTTCTTCATTTGTGGTCCGAAATTTAAAAGCGATACACCATTGGAAAGCTCTTGAAATTCATATTTTTTAGAATACAATATTTTTACAATTGATAAATGCACACAGAACTAATACACAGAAATAAATAAAACTATTGGCTCATACTTAAAACAAAACGTACATTTTCGATTGTATTTCTTTAACCTTTTAAACTATCAAAATATAGTTTTGATATTTAAAATACTTTTTAAAAGCTGCTTAATTTGAAATAAAATTCAGTAAAATAAACTGAAAAATAAAAACACAGTGGTGAGTTTAATACAGCACATATTTCCCGATTTCGGCTTGCAATAGTTTCTGCCCACAAAGATGGCTGCCTTAAATTGTCATATCAGTGTCGGATGACATCACATGGAAACTATCTATTGTTCTCAACCACGATTTTGTTTCCGGTTTGTATCTGCAGACCGGAAATTATTCTATACATCTATTTACGAAACATCTTCGCAGTTCACGCAGTTCTTAATTGGTCATTGTTTCTTATTGCATCGTTTTATTTCCGCAATGTGAAAAAGTGAAATATTACACCCATACAACTCATAATTACAAGCATTTATTTGCTAACCTAGACAAAGTTTACTATTTTAAAACTAAGAAAACCTCCTGATCGTTTTCTTTTGAGATCAAGCAATACCATGCCTCCGGTTAATTCACTTTGACGTTACCTGTAGAAATCCCCACCTTACATGTATTTAATACTATTTATACATTTGAAATGAATGGACATTTAGAGCGATTTTTTCTCACTATGTGTACTGTCTAAAAATGGAGGTAGTGTCGAAAAGCTGTTGTATCAGTTTACAATTTTACATGTATAATATCTTATTGACTGAATAAATAACTGACGAAGTTTTAACATCCTCCACTAAAAACTGTATTGATTACAGCATCTATGTTTTCTTTACAATAATTTGTTAAATCTTAAAAAAAAAATAAAACGGGTAAAATCTTTTTTTTTTTCAGATGAGACGTCCTGAAAAGCTTACACGTGACTGAGCAGTGATGACGTAGTAAGTTGGTGTTTTCCTCACTTTTAAAGCTGGTATCCGATAGTTTGCTTATATCAAATACGTGTAACAAAATCTAACCACTGCTTTAGAGGATTTTTGACATTATTTCTGCATAAACCCACACTTTAGTCTAAATAAAGATGATTTTGAACACTTACTATATTATTATACAGTAACAATCAAGAAAAAAGCACTCTAAATATTCATTCTTTCCAACCCTATAACAAAGGCATATTGATCACCGCTAAAAATAGATATCGACGTCAGAGTGACAATAAAATGTGATCACTAATTTAAGTAAATGGTCGCGTTGTTTTCTTAGTTTAAAAATAGCTATCTCTGCAGCGTGGATCGCATAGGAAATAACTGTTTGCAATGACTGGTGGGGATTTATGCTTGAGTTTTCACACAGACTTAGAGCATCAGTGAACAGCAGTTTTCGTGGTTATTTGAGAGAAAAATATTGGTCCAAACTGTCGGATACCACCTTTAATCTGTTTACTGAGGGTTAGAGTATACATCAAGATTTGTATCACTTTAAAATTTATTTTCGCCTTTTTTGCAGAATTGACTTACTCAGTATCTTTGGTCAATGGTATTTATATAATTCGGGATCTGTTTAGTTGACTCTTAGTCGCTGAATAGTAAACCCATTTTTTACATGGCTTTAAAGTTCTATCATCTCATATTCCAATGTTGCATATTTACAATAAAATCATTCAGTATATATAGACACTTTATACTCAGACAATACAATCTTCTCATGTAGAACACGTTTGAATTTAGATAAGTTGTCATATTTGTTGCTTTCTTTATCCAACCCTTGCTGTGGTTGAACTAGGTCTCGTTTATGAGCCGAGAGGTAAAGGATGGCAATATAACCGTTAGAACCAAATGTGTCTGTGAAGCTTTAAGTCTTGGTCTGCTGCGCACGAATTGAAGGTGCAAGTGCAAACTAAGTGAATTAATGTCAGCCAGTTCCTGTTGGGAGCTGGCTGATCAGGGTTTGTACTGTATCCTGCTCAGATTCTATCAACATGATTTGTAAAATATAAGAAATACGGCTTGATAAGAAGGTGTGTCTTTTTGTCATCTTATCCAGGTTTCGTGCATATAGACAAAGCAAACGAGAGTTTATCCACAGTTGAAACGACTAGCACGCAAATATTACATTTGATGACAAGTATAATACTTGATTTATAACCCTACCCTACTTAATTTTCTGACAGGCGAATATGTTGTTAACATTTTAATGTCATTGATTGTTATTTCGTGTCGTTGGCAGATATACATGTATAACAGAAAGACAGCAGTTTCGGACGCCCATTTAGATTTTAGCTTTACTAAGCACAAACTGATAAGGTTAAGGCAAAGTGTAAATCTCGACCGACCAGCTCCCATAGGAATTTCCTGATCAGGATCTGAGGGTGTAAATCTCGATCGACCAGCTCCCATAGGAATTTCCTGATCAGGATCTGAGGGTGTAAATCTCGACCGACCAGCTCCCATAGGAATTTCCTGATCAGGATCTGAGGGTGTAAATCTCGACCGACCAGTTCCCATAGGAATTTCCTGATCAGGATCTGAGGGTGTAAATCTCGACCGACCAGCTCCCATAGGAATTTCCTGATCAGGATCTGAGGTTGTAAATCTCGACCGACCAGCTCCCATAGGAATTTCCTGATCAGGATCCGAGTGTGTAAATCTCGACCGACCAGCTCCCATAGGAATTTCCTGATCAGGATCTGAGGGTGTAAATCTCGACCGACCAGCTCCCATAGGAGTGTCCTGATCAGGATCTGAGGGTGTAAATCTTGACCGACCAGCTCCCATAGGAATTTCCTGATCAGGATCTGAGGGTGTAAATCTCGACCGACCAGCTCCCATAGGATTGTCCTGATCAGGATCCAAGTGTGTAAATCTCGACCGACCAGCTCCCATAGGAATTTCCTGATCAGGATCTGAGGGTGTAAATCTCGACCGACCAGCTCCCATAGGAATGTCCTGATCAGGATCTGAGGGTGTAAATCTTGACCGACCAGCTCCCATAGGAATTTCCTGATCAGGATCTGAGGGTGTAAATCTCGACCGACCAGCTCCCATAGGAATTGCCTGATCAGGATCTGCACTATTTGCTGCTGAATCTCTAGCAATGTGTTTATGCATCATTACATGTAGATGTAGATGTATAAGAATAAGAATTTATTAGTATTTTATCACTAGGTCGGCGTCTTCGGTGATATATTTATATATTTATAATTGTTTTTTTTATAAATGAGGATTGAGTTACGTCCGACCTTTAAGAGTAGATCATATTTTAAACGGAAATTAACATTATATTTTATCAGTCAAAAACACAGCGTACTGTGTTCGGTGTTTGTCAATTGTTACCATGAAAATAAATTGGAGAATTGTAAAAAAGTAGACTCTTATACATATCATTAGTTGTTTCTTATTTTCATATTGCGTTAGTTCAACCGCAATATTTAATTGATTAACATATTTATGGTAAATTCTTTTTTTCGTGAAGAAGATGTATTGTTTTCTGTTTTAATAATCATTATTCGCAGGTTTGGTCTTTTTTTACAGACCAATTAAAAGATTGGTGGGGTGGGAGCGTATCGCCCGATGAAAGCTAGACGAATATAAGAAGTATTAATTATTGCTGCATTTTAGATTTGGGCAGACTGCACTAATTATCAGACACTTCTTCCCAAACACTTTGAAATATATGTGTGTACTATTTCCTAGGTATTTCAGTTTTGTTAAGATTTCAACTGTATGGTTCTACTTTTGTATAAAAAAATGTTTTTTGAAACATATTTCGAAGAGAATATTAGGTCACATAAATACACGCTTTTTGGTGATGTGTTGTCTTTGCACCACTTCAATTAGTACTACGTTTACTACGTTCCGAATTTGAAGACTTCGTTCGGCATTGGTTTAAGTGTTGTTTACACCTGCTATTGTGTTGTCTTATGAAATAAAAAGTGTCATTCGCACATCGCTTCTTACATTAATTCATCCTGCGCTGTGTGGGTCATGTAACGAACGCAAGTAACTCGCGTTGGCAAATTATTTTCCTTATAAATATTCTTATGTTGTGAAGGAAGATGGTGAGTAATTGGGGATTGGAGAGAGACTGGGGAAATTTTTTCGGCTTCATAATAAAATATTATACATGACATGGTGTACTCTCTTCTTTTATATATTAAAGACCGAAGGCAGTGGTTAGGTTAAAAATATAACTTGTATCATAGGAATGCCAATTTACGTGATGGAGTTGACTTTCGGTGGATTATTGAAGCATATTGACATCAAAGCTAGCACTTCGTGTTTTATTGTCTTTTACGACGACAGGTTTAAAAACATGACCGGGAAACAAATCAAACATTATTTTATCATTTATTTTTTCCTTTCATGTGTGATTGCATCTGTTAACTTTTGTACAAAGTCCAGGAAACTAAAAGTATAAAAGTTTGCGGAAAGTTTTGGCCGATTCAGCAAATACCATTATTAAAGAAGAAGCTGCAGGTTCATACAGACAATTACTTTCTGCGACTTCTGTAGAAGATAAGTAAATTGATATTTCGCGCAAGCCACTGATATACTTTTAAAACAAAATTAATACTAGACTCAGTTCACAATTTTCCAGGTGGTGAATACATACAAATTCTTTTTATTTTGAAATTATTTTTCCCACTGAAACGGAGTTGTGTCCATTTTTTTACAAATATTTCCTTAAATAGATCTAAAAGAATTCTTTTAGTCTGTAAAATGCCCTAAGACGTATCCAAAGACGTTAAAGGTTCGTTATAAGAATAATAATGAATATATGTTGATGTTAACGTAAGAAGCAAAGCGTGAAAGGTTCGGTACCGGAAAACTACTGTATACTGGGAGCGAAATTTGAATGCTTCCAAATTGGAGGTAGCTAGTGTCAACTGTATCTGCTTTCTTATGTTAGTAAATGTGCAAATGCGTGTTTTCTGACCTCCTGTTTTATTACTATATATTTCCAAAATTCTCATTTCAGAATGTATGTCGCCATTCTTTTTATGTCGTAATAATTCCGACGGACCTCCGGTTTACTTCCGGTTCTGACGTCAACGCCCGCTCTACTTACAACAACCAGCCGATTACAGACGAGTGTCACAATGAGCAACTCGTCTCTAAGGGAGCCCAAGGCACCCATCGTAAGGATAAGGAAAAAGAAGACCAAGAAGAAGACGAAAGACAACGATATTGTCCATTTACCCGTAAGTCCAATATGCTGTTCAAACTATTTGTCTGTAGGGATTTTACATGCCTTTATCGTGTTAGTTGATTTTCCTATCAAAAATAGCCTAAACGTACTCACACCCTAGAAAAGCACACAATACTTTACTTACTGTATACGCTTTTATTAAAATTGATAAAACAAAATTGTAATTTTTGTTCTTTTATGGCATTTGTCAAATGCCATCTGTAGTTTACAACAGTATGTTTCGCTGTTTGTCGTGAATGACTCAAGTGTATGTTTTGTAGTTTAAATACACCCTTCTAACCAGAAAACTAATTTCTAGGAAATTGTAAGCAAAGAAAAGTCACCAGATAACTTGTATTTGTTAAGAGCCATTAATACTATCTTGCCATGGATCAATTATACAACCAAATTAGACGACCTTTACTGTTTTATAGCAACAAAATAGCCATAACCTATTTCAAGAACATGTTCGAACAAGTAAAGTATACGAAATGTCAAATTTCATTTACCTGGGGTTTCCTGTTACTTCTCTGTGTTAATAATTTTGTCATTGTAAATATTTATGATGTTTCTAAACTTACATGTATGTCAGCCCTTGTTAGTTGTCAAAGCCCATATCAATCAAATAGTAATAAATACATTGTATTATCGCTCTTTCAGGTACGTGCCTCCCAGCAGACCCGTTATTCCAGCCTGACCACGTCGCCCAATCCTCAAACCAAAGGCCGAGAATGCTGCAGAACTATTTTCGCTAGCTGTCTCAAATTACCAGTTTGTAAAACCATATGCTTCCGGTGTATCCTTCCGCAATGTTTTCGAGGGGAAGGAAGCGATGACGAAGAACCGGAAGCTAGAGATGAGGGCTACCACAGTCAGAATCGCCACAGTTCGGAGCTTCCGACAATTACCGAAGCTTCTCCAACGCCAACTTGTCAAGGTGCCACTGGCGGAAGAGACATGGAATTAACGGAGCTCAAACAAGAGACAGTGAAACTAGTCCCGCCTCCAAGGCGACCTGTGAATGATTACAGACGTGGACCAAGCGGTAGCGGTGGCAGCAGGGAACATTTTTCGTCTGCAGAAAGGCAACCAGCAGATGACAGTGGAGAGATCACGTATATTGAGGTTGAGAGTATAAGCTTCCTGTCTAGATCTGACCGATCAAGTGCAAATGATTTAAGTCGTTCAAGAGAACGTTCCTCTTCAAAGAGTAGTGTAGGTGGTGCGTGTGCGGAAATGGACGAGGAAGGTTACGAGGAGCCGATCATAGCCGGTGTTCTTGGTGATGGTTTGGGTGCCGATATAGAACGAGAGTTGAAATCTCGCGGTATGACGAAAGATATTGAGGAGTTTTTGCCTGTAAGTCTGACAAAGTCTGACGCCTCAAAGACGTCAAAATCAGACACTTCAGCTGTCAGCGTAGACTCTGACGACTCAGAGACGCAATACTACGTCAATGAAGACATACTCAAAAGGCCGGCTTGTGAAATAACTGGAAGTGAACCTAAGCTAAAACTTACCAAGACAATGTCGAGTAAACAACGGGCTTTGGATTACGCTAATGTGTGTGCAACAAATAAAAGTCAAAAGTTGCTCACGCCAGAAGCATTACATTCCAAGACATTGAACGACCAGACAGAAAACCCATGTTCTGGAGACCAAGAAACCCCGGAGGAACAGCATAGTTATATAAATTTAGATACAGTTGTTTCTGATTCCGGACAAGCATGTGAAGGAAAAGTAGTAATACCGGACGGTATGGTAAAAACTGACTGCACTGAGGCCAGTATTTTAAATAGAACTAGTTTGAGAAAAATCAGTAAGTCTGCTCATAAGGTGGCGACGCATAGTGTTGTTTCTAAGAAAACTAAATCTGATGATGGCACGGTTTCTCAGGTTGCTTCTGAGGCTGAAACGGTACAAAAGGAAAATGTGCCAATTCCTACAAGAGTAAAGCCTGGCAGTCAAAAGGGATCTGTGAAGTCGGATGAACAAGTGTTTAGTGACAAGAAAGCGTTACTTGAAAAGAAAAGAACTGTTGGTGAGGCTAAATCCGATCAGCTGGACGAGAGTGTTCGCGTAGATGATGACGATGCAGAAGTTCAAGATACGGACAAAACTAAACTTATAGGGTAGCTAGTGTTAAATGGCTTAAATATAATATTAAAATATAATTTCCTGATGCAAATTAATATCTATAACTTAAAGGTGTTGTCCAACAGTTTTGCCTCATGTAACAACGTTTTATTCCTTGACTGGAGAATTTGTGCATAATTGCTTCATGAACTTACACTGTAGTTTAAGTAAAGACTGTTTATTACATTATCTTAATTATTTGACAGTAAAAATTGTGAAATATAGCTTTTTCCCCAAATCTATAAAGATGCATGATGATGATTTCAGATGAAAAAAAAGACAGCGAAGTCAGAGCTGATAATGTACGGTAAACTGAAAAATAAATGTTCATGAGCGTTCCGTTGTTTGAAAATCGCTCAATGTGCAGCGTGGCTCGAGTAGGAAATACATTTTTGCTATGACAAGCAAGTAGTTGTGCTTTACTTTTCACATGGATGTAGGGCACCAGTAACCAGTCTTTCTCGGGATATTCTTAGTTAACAATAATTACAAGGTTGCATGAGGAAGAAAAAATGGTCCAAACTGTTGGATACCACCTTTTACATAAATACGTTTTATTAAGTAGTTATAAAACAATTGTTTTATGAACACTTAGTGACAAATATTAAGGACAATTGTTATTGAATCGTGGACCTAAAGTATGTGCTTTAGATGCACTATTTAGATATACAAAATTTTCGTTGTGTAAACCTGCATACAAACAATGTTACTATACAACAATGCATATTTCTTGCTTCATTTAGTTTTATATTAATATTCAATTTATTCTTGATTGTACATTATTATTATCATTATTATTATTATTATCATTATTATATTTGTTACCGTCTTTACCATTTTTGTCGCCATTTTCATCACCATCATCTACATCATCATTATAATAATCATCATCATAATCATCATCATAATCACATCATTATGACCGTCATAAGTATCATGATCATCGTTATCATCAGCATTGTCATAATCATCTTAATAATCACAGCATCATGACCGTCACAATTATTATCATCATATGCCCAATTCTCGCCAAATCAGCATTATCATCTTATCATCACAATCTAGGAATATGATGCAAAGTATTAATGTTGCTTGTAACTTTAAGATCGAAGATAAAGATAGTACTGTTTACTAAAGAGGCGTAAAATGCAAGGGAAATAATCCTTATTTTTCTTTTAGTATAATAGCTTGAGTTTTCCCCTTGTTTTAATTTAAATATAAGAGGATTGTTCGCACGAATTCATTCATTCATTCGGCCATGTTCATTTTTTCATTTATTAGATCGTTCATTTTGCACATTTATATTTTAATATTTATACTTGTTTTAATGTTTTGCTGTTGGCGATAACAAAATAAATATTACTGTATCTTAAAGTTATTACAGCACAAAAGCTATCAATAAAAAATTCAAATAAGGTGACTGTTGCTTGTTATTTGTATCCTCTCATTCATCGGTTGTAGCATAAGAGCAATCGTAACAACTCGGCCATTTCCGTAACTTTCGGAAAATATTTCCTAAGAAATAGCCGAGGGGTCCCGATTAGCATAAGAGTGCAAATGGTACGATTGTGTGAAGACCCAATATTTTTTACTTTACGGCAATGGCCTTCTCCAGTGATTTCCAGTGTAATTATTCGCCCGTCGGACTTACGGGATCATGATGTTTGTCTGGAGCATAATTATAACACTATCAAAGCTTTTTGACTTGAAACTTCCTGGGTGGGTAGATCTCATTGAGACGGAGTGCAGTGCACAAGAATCACCAGTCGGCACTTCATGATGTTGGAGTTAGTGTCCTTTATTTAATTTTCTTTTCCGAGCCTATTTCCGAGACTATCAAAGCTATTGACTCGAAACTTCTTAGGCGGATAGATCTCATTGAGACGGAGTACCATCACTCTGGACATCTTAATTTTATTTCTCTCTTTTTTATTTCTTGTCCAGAGCATAACTCCTACAGTATCAAAGCTGCTGACTTAAAACTTAATACATAGAAAGGTCTGTTTGCACAGGAACCGTAACTCTGTACTTCATAATTTTGGAGTTATGTCCCTTTGTTTAATTTTCTTGTCCGGAGGATAACTCCCTCCTACGTTATCGTTATCAAGCTATTGACTTGAAACTTCACATGTTGATAGATCTCATTGAGGCGGAGTGCACTGCCCAATAACCGTCACTGTACACTTCATGACTTTGGAGTTATTCCCCTTAATTCAATTTTCGTATTTGATGTTTGTCTGGACCTAGTCTGGATTACCTGCCCTTTGTCTAAACACAAAGGGTCAGGCACAAACGAAATAATGGCGGTGGCGATGGAATCGCTAAGTTTACGAACTAATAGCAAAAGGCGGGTCATTGTGATAGTATTGATTTTCTGGTCAATATCAATGTTGTAGTTTTCATTCGTGTAAAGCGTTGTTAAGGAGCTATTGCTTATGATGAGATTTTACATTCCTGACAAGTTGAATATTTTTCGGACAAATTTACGCAGTGTAATTTCGGACAATATTTATTTAATTGATAAATATTATGTTAAAAAATAATTTAAGTGAAAATTTCAGTTCCCCATATTTCCTTCATTAGGTAATTAATATTGAAAATTATTACATCTGTGTGAAATGCATTCATAGAACATTTCTTTTATGCAAAAATAAGTCATTTTAAAACAAAAGTATAAATGTAATGGTGTTAAGAAAATTTTTAATAATTTTAAGTTTTGACTTAAGATGCTTTGTGAATACGGCCCCTAGGAGTGGCATGTTAAATTTGGTAAAGAGATCTTATTATTACTTTATTATCGCCATTTTCACTATATTTGTCCATTTTTAAACTTGATCATGTTATACAGTCCCATAGAAGTTATTAGTAATAGGTTTGCAGCAAAAAAATATTTTTTATGCAGCTAGGATGTTGTTTTAGATGAAAAATGGTATGTAACGTGACAATATGCACTGTGTATTAATTTGAAGAGCTAAAAATGATGTTTTTTCAGCATTATGCTGTATCATTTAAATATTACTAAGATTGCATAGCAAAATATTATATTTTGCATTAACAATTTATACTCATTGGTTATATTTCACTATAAACATTTCTTTCTAGTTTAATTAGCTTTTTGTTTCATCAATTTTTAAGAAAAAAATAAAAAAAATTGACAGGGGTTTGTATACAAGTAGAGTTTGTTATACATTTTGACAATTTCTTTCAAACTGAAATTAAGAAGCCAATGAAATGAAAAAGAAATTAATATTAAAATGATTTGCAGTTTATTTTTCAAGATTTATATGTATTTAACACAAAAACATACCTAACTTTGAACTAGCTTTTGTGTGCAATGTTTTTAATTATGTCATTCCTGCACACCTGCAAAGGGTAATATTTTGTAGTGTCTGCAACAGAGCTTCACACATTACAAAAACAGGAGATACAAAGTTTACTTTGCTGTTATATAATTTGCCTTGGGCACATGTTTCTACAATCCAAGCGCTTTCACCAAATGCCTTAAGGTTTTTTCGCATTTAATGAAAAGCTTTGTTTGCAACGGTGTAGTGTCCGCAACATAAATATTAATATGCTTCTAAATAAGGCATTTTTCATGTTCTCAAAGTTGTTTTTGCTAATAAATGTTTGGTTTAATTGCAGTTATATAAAAAAAGTGAAATAAATATTATTGTCTAGTCTGATTTTCTGCCAAACAGGACATAACAGTGAAATTAATGTACTTCTAATATGGGCCAATCAGGATATTCAATGTATTTTAACATATATAATGTATATACCATTTGAATGATGAAAGACAGTCCAGGTAACTTAAAAGAAATAAAAAAGATGTGACTTATCTGAGACCAGAAAAAGGGTTTACACATTTATTTTTTTTAATTATGTGTTGCGGACACTACAAGATGTCTTTCATCCTTCATGTACCAATAATAGGTCTTATTGTTGAAGAACTGATGAAATAATACTTCTATTTTAAAAAGCTTCATCTCAAAAAGCTTAATTGATACCAATTGCAGTCAGGATCAAACACCATTTTTGCATTTATCATCTTAATCACATCAATATAAGTTGGTCATTCAAAGGAAGTACTGTTGTAAGAATTCTTAAAAAATCTGGGCTTACCAGTATGTTGATTTCTCTTTTGTTTTTGCCAGACAACTGAACTATTTATATATGCAAATTAATAAATCGATAGACTATTTACATGAAACATGCATATAATGATATAACATTATCTAATGAAAAATAAGAAGTTAAAATTAAGCCTAAATGTCAGTTAATGTGTAACATAATAGTAATATGGCAACTTATATTAACACGAAGTCTGGTCAGTATAATTATTATTTATGTACAGTGAGTTAGTTCTTCTATGCAATAGGAACTGAAGCAAACATTTATGCATGATAATTCTAAATCAAACTACGGTATATGATTATCAAAAACATAAGCAAGTTAACTGCCATTCCTTGTCATCACCAGCAATGTCATTTGAAATGTATACTCAACTCACAGGAAAATTCTTTTAATGCCTTTTTTTTGTTATTTCTTTTAGATCTGATTAATGGAATTTGTTAAAAATGATTAGAGTGTTCATCATTATTTTGATTTATTTTTTTTTGTTTAATAACAATGTCAGGTATACAGAAAGGTATTATTGCCACTAATTTGGTTTTCATTCAATTTGATTTTTTAATAACAATATTAAATAATGATTTAAGAGAATAGAGTGTGTCATTTACACAACTAGTGTGACATTTGCCAAATTTTTCCTTTGAAGGTGACAAAAATTAACAAGAAATGCAATTATAAAATGAAATACTGCTAATGTTTCTGTAAGAAAAGTCCCCAGGAAGCATGAAGTCCAAACAAATGAGTGCAAAACACTTACTTAATTTGACTTAGCATTTGCATATTCATTGTTATTATTTGCTATCAGTTTTTAAGTGTTTTTATGTAAATTAACAACATTAAAACACACAATTTTATCTTCAGTAATTTAGGAAAACTATTTTTTAAAGTTTGCATTGATTTAAGACAACAAATCTGAAGTTTCTACAACATTTAAGACTCCTTATTTTTTATGTTCACTTATTTGTTAGTTTGTATGTTCTACTCTTAAGTTTTTGCATTTTGGCATTGTAAAGATTCTATTAAAATTATTCTATCAACACAAAAATGAGGAGCATGTGTCTAGGTGGATCAGACAGTAAGAATAACAGTACATATTGTGCAATTCTTAGAATGCCCTAATTTTGAAATAGTGCTCTTTCATATACATGGTAAATGATGAAATATTCAAGTAAGTTAATAAAATGACATAACAAGCATCCCACAATAACTGTATAAGCACAATATCTTTGATTATATTGTAACATTTACATTTAAGATAATATATGTAGTGTCCGCATGGCAATGTAATACTTTCTTAATAAACATAACTAAAACACATTCGTATTGATCAAAGTGCAAAACAAAATCATTTTATAATCATTTTACAAGAGAACTTATGATCACATATCCGAAATATCACAATCTTCGTATTTGTCCGAAAAGTACTCAACTTATTGAAATTTAAAAAAAAAATAACATACGGAAATGCTCCACGAAAAGAAACCTTATCTTTAAGAATTTTATATATACATATCGATTGAAAATTGAACAATATCCCGATGAACAACTTTTGAAAGTATTTGGTTAACTTACAGCTATCATTGCGTCGGCCATTGTTTCGTCAATGCCAGACTTCTATTATGTTTGCAATAGAAGCTGGGAACCAGACTAGTCTGGACCATACTCCTACAGTATCAAAGCTATTTACTTAGAACTTCATAGCTGGCTATATGTTATGGAAACGGAGTGCAGTTCACATAAACCATCACTCTGCTCTTTTGTTCTGCTCTAGTAAATTATTTTATTTAAAAGTAGCAAATTAGCTATTTGAGATTTTCGTACTCAAAGGGACGTAACTGCAACTATCCAAATCGGACACTAATACCTCCCCTGTAGATCGTGTTTAGTTTTTGTTTGTTTTGTTTTCGATTGTTTTTCCTGTCGAATAAATATGATTTTTTAACCTTTTAAGCTCACATGACCTTGCTCAAAATGACCTAATGTATCGCAAAAATCCGGCGCCCGGTGGTGTCTGGCGTCACACGTCCGTCAGCATTCTTTAAACTACATTTCTGAAAACGTAATTCTTAAACCGTTAGCCTAAATCCAACCAAACTTCTTCAGAAACTTCGGCCGACATTGGAAACGAACGTTAGTTCAAAAATGATCCGTACAAAACATGGCAGCCAGCGGCGTGGCCATTTTCCATATGTCAGGCTTAGGTGTGGAAGACTCCGTCGCTTATATAATAGTGACCATCGTTCGCACATCGGTCGTACATAGGTCAACTGTGGGCCAAATTTGGTCAAACATCGACCAAAATCGGAACGACTCAGATAATTCACGAATCATCTCTCGGATGTATGTTGGGAAAACCCCGCGAAAATAGACATATTCGTGCGTTCCTATGACGTCATTAAACGACAAAGCGTAATGTAATGATATCTTTAAAGGCAATAACATTTTAAAATCTAACGAGATGTTATCAGTTACATTAAACGGCAATCTTAACTCCTCGGGTAATTCCGTCCTCGGGTAATCATCCCTCGGATGTATCTGGTGCAATGATACTTACAGAAATCATAATCGTTTTGTTTGCAGGAAGTCGGATATTTAAAATGTAGTTCGCACAAAACATAAACAATGGCATCGTTTGGCAGGTGTGTCTCCGCTGCGCTGAGTAAATTAAAACTGAATGATTTAAATTTGAAGCCGCCACAAATTGAAGTTTTACAGGCATCATACTGTAGTGAGCTGTCATCCGAGCTGCCATCTTTGTTTTGGCTCTATTTCAAAAGTAGTCCATTCAGGAAATGACCGAGGTGATCCGACTACCTACATGCATGCGAGAGATAATTCGTGATTATCCGTGGTGTTCCAACGAAACAAAGAAAGGGCGAGTTGTTCCGAATGATGCCGAGGGAAGATTGTCCCCAATCGGAACTCCTCGGGTAATTCCGTCATCGGGACACACATCCCTCGGATGTACCTGGTGCAATGATAGGCCTACTTACTAAAATCAAGATCGTTTTGTTCGCCGGAAGTCGGAAGAAGAATATGCCTAAAATGTAGTTCGCACAAAATATGAACAATTGTGTCGTTTGACAGCTGCGTGTCTGCTGCGCTGGATAATTTAACTTGGATGACTTAAATTTGAAGCGGCCAAAAATGAAGTTTTACATGCTTCATGCTGTAGTAAGCTGTCATCCGAGCTGCTAACTTTGTTTAGACGTCTGTCACAAAAGTATTTCCATTTAGGGAAATGGCCGAGGTGATCCAACTACCTACATACATCCTAGAGATGATTCGTGAATAATCCGAGGTGTTCCGATTGGATTGTCCTCAGTCGGAAGTCCTCGGGTAATTCCGTCCTCGGGACAATCATCCCTCGGATGTATCTGGTGCAATGATACATACAGAAATCATGATCGTTTTGTTTGCCGGAAGTCGGATGTAAAATGAAGTTCGCACAAAACATAAACAATGGCATCGTTTGACAGTTGTGTGTTTGCTGCGCTGGGTAAATTAAACTTGGATGATTTAAATTTGAAGCCGCCAAAAATTGAAGTTTTACAGGCTTCATACTGTAGTGAGCTGTCATCCGAACTGCCATCTTTGTTTTGACGTCTATCAAAAAAGTAGTCCTATTTAAGGAAATGACCGAGGTGATCCGACTACCTACATACATCCTAGAGATGATTCGTGACTTATCCGAGGTGTTCCGATTGGATTGTCCCCAGTCGGAACTCCTCGGGTAATTCCGTCCTCGGGACAATCATCCCTTGGATATATCTGGTGCAATGATACTTACATAAATCATGATCGTTTTGTTTGCCGGAAGTCGGATGGAAATATGTAGTTCGCACAAAACATAAACAATGGCGTCGTTTGATAGTTGTGTGTTTGCTGCTCTGGGTAAATGATGATTGGGATGATTCGTGACTTATCCGAGGTGTTCCGATTGGGATTCTCCCGAGGACGGAATTACCCGAGGAGTTCCGATTGGAATCTCGTAGGTAAAGGCACATGATTCTCAGTACCATGAGTACGTGCTTCGGTCTTTCACATGGTAAAGTAGCTCCTACAAATTTAATGAAAGATAAGTTGCATCTTAGAAATAACGCAATTGACCAAATAATCAAAATGGCTTATTTTGAACAATGTATTGATTATTCGAGTATGGAAGTTGTTCCCTGTAATTAGGAGTCGTTACATATTTGCAACGAGAAATTATTTTGTTGTTTTAGTAGATATAACTTCACATCATCAGCTTTAAGCATTCATTTTCCTCTTTGACAGCACGCGCTCTTTTACATATATCAGAAGAACAAAAACAAATAAGATGAAATAGAAGGCTAAAAATTCGTTAAATATCATTATTTAGCGGGATGCCTGGCCGAGGTCACAGCTTTGAATAATGTGAATACGCACCCCCCCCCCCCCCCCCCCCCCCCCCCGCGTGCGAATCCGTATTTGATTTTTTTCATTGCATCGATTTAAATCTAGTAGCATACTCCATGATATTTAAACACATTTTATGTGCAGTTTTATTCTCTACTCGAGGTCTATTCATTATTCAAATAGACCCACATGGGTGGGTACCTTGAAACTCGTCTTGTCCGGAATAAGGTGGTTATATTTTTAGCTAAAAGATGTCTTTCTATCCCTTATTTTATCATTAACATTCTCAAATAAATTAAACAATGTGTTGTGTTTTTCGTGCTTGAACAGCAGATAAAATTAACGACAGCGATTGCACGATGTGTATGCAATGCTTTTATTTACAAATACGGCGTGACGTCACAACTGCTCTACAACTAAACTGCTGTGCCGCAGTTGGAAGTTGATACCGAGAGGTTGGGGATCTTTACTTGTTCGTCTTTCGTAAGATTCGAAAATGGAGACCCTACCGAAAAAGGAGACAATTAACCTAAGGGATAAACACATTGGGTAAGTGAAATTGTTGTTCATCAATTCATAGCTTTTTTTTTGCGTTGTGATTATTGGTCCTGATGCTGGTTTCTATTCGTCCCTCTTTCTTTCGTAGTAAAGTATACTTTAGCAACACATCGTGGTTTTCACGGTTTGTTGACAGGTGCAAGATACATTGGCATACTAGTATAAACATTTGTAATATTTTAGATATATATTTATACTTTATCAGTTTCATATTTTTATTACCTGTGGATTTATTTTTTTACTTTCTTTTTAATAATTTAATGCTATATCTTTTTATATACGTTTCTGTTTTGATATTCTTAGAATATTTTAACCATAAATTGCATCTAAATCATCAAATCCATTTAGCATGGACCACTGTTTTATCGTCGTACTTGTTTGACTTATCTATGATGTGTATGCATTACAATATCAACTTAAAAACTTTGAATTTGATAAAGGACAACTAACCTTTAAACCAAAAATTTACCATAAAATCAACTAATTTTTAGAAATCTAGGTCAAATCCATTCTTTGTTGATTAGCATTTTGAAATATTCGGAATACGTCTGTAATAGAGATGCGTCGATAATACAAAGTTCGAGTATAATGGTTAAAAAAGTAAACCATCTATTTAGTGTAACAGCAACAACAGCTATATTTTGCATGAAGTTCTACATATTTGGTTAGAGTAGAACTTTTAATAGTATTGGACAATAATATATGACAGTGGGACCATGTGGTGAAACGCGGCTGCTGGCAATATAAAGATCTTGAGGCCCATAAGGACAAAAAGCCATCATTGAGGACAGGGTCAGTTAGCTGCGCTCGACCAGGCGTACTGTATAATATGGTTAATAGCTCATATTGTCTAATTTACCTTTGCTGTCAACAAGCACTTCTTTTTGTTTTGGCTATTTTGTTGAATTGCGACCTCATATTTGGCCATTGATCATGATTTCTTGTCCCTTTGTTCACTTATCGATAAATGGCTGGGTTAAAATGGTCTGAACAAATATATGAACAACAAATACAAAAAAAGAATAAACTTTTAATGTTCTCTGAAAATACATGACATTTGTATTTGACTTATTTTGGAGGAACTATTGGGTATCAATTGCAATGTCCCAAAAATATAATCAAGTAAGTTTGCTTCAGTGACATTACTCTTTCAACTACTCTTCCTACTCCTACTGCATTAACTATTTCTACTTCTAGTACTACTTCAACTATATTCCACCTTCACTGCATGGCTTCTTGTCCTGGTCCCAATAAAACCCTGTTATGGCAAGGTCTTCCAGCTGATCTACAATTTATCAGTTAGACATTTGTCTCAGCTCTTCCTGCGCAAAATTGCTAGACATCGCAAAAATGACCATATATGTTTCAATTCAACATATTTAAAAAACTACTACTACTGCTTCCTATTGTATATTATAAATAGAAACCAGTAACACTTATTTAAAAGTTATTGAAAAATAAAATTGTCACAAACACAACAATATATTATTTTAATAATCTATTGTTTGAATATTGACAGTTATTATTTATGCATAATCTATCACAAAAGTTAGGTTTAAATTCTAATGTACATGTATTAGTTGGCTTGACTGTAAAGGCAATTTGTTTTGTTTTTTCATTTTCAGGGAGGCATGCCAAGTTTTCTTCGCCAGTGATCCTTTGAAGATTGTTCGAGCATCAGGCCAGTACATGTATGATGAAAAGAACATTCCCTATCTAGACTGTATCAACAATGTGTGCCATGGTATGTCATGTATATAAAATGGTTAATATTATTACAATGTATTTTTATTACAATTATAATTATTATTATAATAATGATGATTATTATTATTAACATATCATTGGTATAGACCTATCCAGATCAGCCAGGTCTTGTTGAGAGTTTACTTATCAGGATTCACACTACTTGCTGCACAGTCTTTAGATAATTAAGAAATAAAGCAGGCTAAGAGTTAAACTGAACACTGGTAACCTACCACAGGAAACTAGTGTTGTATTCAGTTCATACATGTAAATCTCAAAGATTACAATGTGGAAAGTAAGCACCTCAATCACTTTAAAAACATTTTTATGATCTAGATGTGCCTGACAGCCTGATTTGTAAACTACAAGAATGAGTCTCAAACCAAAAGCCAGAGACTTGAAAGCTTTGAGTATTTCAATAAACAAGAATGGGCACCTATGACAGTACTCTTTGTTTTGCTATTTTGTAATTTCCCAGCTCCTAACTGCCTGGGTTTGGGTCCCAGTCGGGGAAAGAACTTTCCACGGGGAAGGTCGTCAAGTTGAGATTACAGGCGGTTTTACCCACTAGTATAAGTTAGATGCGATTATGACCATGATTGTGTCAGTGTGATATATCTTAAAACAAAGTAAAATACAGCAACCGGACCTGGTGTTGCAACAAGTAGAGTGTCAACTTAAGGTATGGGAGGCCCCAGGTTCTATGCTGGGCTTCGACATACTAAAATCGTTAAAAATGGTAGTGGTATAGCTCCCTTGCTAACGCTCAAGCAAATATAAACTATGACTGGTTGGCCTCGTGTCAGGATATTGTGACTGGGTGTGGTATCTTGCCAGGTGTTCTTGGCATGCTATACACAGTGAAGGCAGCACTATATTTGCTTCAAGTGGACACCATTTCCAGATAACTGCAATACTGTTGGTGGAAAGATAAACTAAATAAACAAATAACATAGCAAGTACCGATACATATTCATTTTTCGAGGTTGAGAAGTATTTGCTTACAAACAAAGCACAATTAAACAAATGATCATTATGTTTTTCACAAAACTGAACAAAACAAATTTCCTAGACATCCCAAGTTTTCACATGTGGCTAAGTTGTAAACACATTTATTTTGCTAAGACACTATGACAAATAAATAACTGTTTATTGCCTTGGGCATTTTAAATGATCAACAGTTGTTCAAAATTTAAATGAGTACTGGATCTTGGTATTTTTCTTTTCAAATAGACACCATTTATACACTTGCTGGATGTCTAAACACATATAGAATTAGTGTTCTAGGTAAAGTATTCTGTTAACGTTATAAAACATTATTAGGAGTGACTGTGACATAGTGGTAGGGTCACCAACTGTAACTTTTTTCACTGCTTAGCCTCTCCGAGCATGGGTTCTAGTCGGGGAAAGGAAGGTCTTCCAGCTGATCTCCAATACTTGGCTGATCCTGTCCAGACATTTCTCTGAGTTCTTCTTCCACCACAGTAGCTGAATGTTGCTATAATTACCATAATGAGTTGCTACGATCAAAAACAGAAGATAACATGACGAGCTGTTGCAACAGCTGTTCTTAGTAATGATGATGATTGTATTGATGTTAAGGTGCTGACGTTGATCGAGATGCAGCTTTTAACCTTCTTCTGATGGTAATCGAAGAACAAACAGAGCAACTTGTACAGTTCCTTGATCATCATCATCATCACCCACAGCACATGCTGTTTTTATGGTTCTTTGTAACATTCTACTTTTGCAGTCTTCCACCCATCTCTGTCAAGAACTAGGGAAGAGTTCAAACAAATTCTTGGGGTACTTAAATAGTGGTGGCCCTGGAGCGCCCTCTCCCTTTTGGCCCATATACTTCCTATACCATTCAAGTCTTGTTTTGATAACAAGAATCATGACAAACCTGAAATAGGAAGGAGGAGAATTCATATGCTTCTTTTTCCTGCTTTTAGTTCAGTTTGTCCATGACTGACTTTTAGCTATCTTGTAAAATTGTTATTTCGTAAGCCTAAGTTCATTCTGAAATCCTTATCTGTTCAGACCAGTACGTGATAGTGGTGGACTTGACCAAATAATTCCCTGTCTGATTACCTCTTTTGAAGTTGAACAATTGTCCCCAAACTGGATCTTTCCGCTAATAGCTGGAGACCACAGGGTCATACTGCTGCCTGCACATGCCCCTGACAACTAAGTTTATATTGAAGTTGTGAAAGTTAAATTTAGCATTTTCATTTAACTAAGTTTTTATTGAAGTTGTTAAATTTTAATTTAGCATTTTCATTTAAGGCATAAGGGGATCCCTAAAAGGTTGCCTGTAGAAGAAACAATGTCAGTTTTGCTACTGCAGATGTTTGTTTTTTATGTGTATCCTTCATCCATGGTAGTTTGTTTCTTTTTCCTTGTTACTTTGCTTTGATAGCAAAGAAATAATTTAGTGGTTATCAGATATGTTTATAATAAATAAAATATAACATTTATATGTGAACTACTTTTGATGTTGTTTAAGATTGTTGGTGTGATGTTATACTTAACAAGCTGTTTGTAAAGTATATTCCTTAACATGTTCCAATTTTTCTTTTCAATTAAAAATGGGCTTTTGGTCTACTATTTAAATCAAGTCAGTAATACATATTTTAAGAAGTTACTGTCTCACAAAATGAATAAATTTTAAACGCCTCAATGAACTCTTATCCATTGTACAAGTTAAGGACACTGGCTATGTACTATAGCTGGGACTTGGCAGGATTTATTTGCGTCTGCTGCCAAAATGTAAACACTGACCCAGATATAGCCCAACTTTCCTCTCCATGTGGTGTGATGCAACATATGGAAAGATCTAGCCAACCCTGATAGATACCCCAGCCCTGATAGATACCACTTTGCTACCAGTTATAAGTATTAATGAGTCAGAAACCAGTATAACCAGTTCAGCTTTACATGAAGTAATGAAATATTGCATTTATCAAGAGGATTTTACATTGTTCATGCATAAAATGTTGTGTTGTTCTATAACTCGGTATGAATGAAGAAAGTCATTGTCTGTGAGGGTCAACGTGTTGTCACAAAGGTCAAATATTAACTGATAAGGGGACTGGACTGAAAGATAAAACAGTTACCTTAAGTAAGGATATTATTGAACTTGAAGTCAGATATAAGCACTTATAATACTATTATCTTGAATAAAGCTTTTAAGTCTTTTAAAGGTGGTATCTGACACTTTGCCTTCATCTTATACATGTAACAACATTATACCCCTGTTCTAGCAAATTTGTGCATAATTGCTGTATAAACTTGCACTTAAGTGTAAGTAAAGGCAGTTTATAACATTACCTCAAGTGATAGATTCTACAGATATGGCACTTTAAATATATCCATTAATGCCACATCTGTATATAAACTTGATGCGGATTTAGCTAAAAAATGATATCTATATCAGAACTGATACACTGGATGATCATGTTATGCAATCCCGTAAGTTTGTGGTCACTTACTTTTCTTTAAAAAAAAAAGCAAACAGTGCTGAGTGGCTCTAATAAGAAATACATGTAAATTTTTGTAATAATGAGTTAGATGTTGCACTTTACTTTTCACATGGATGAAGGGCACAAATAAACAGCATTTTGCAGGATTCTTTCAGGTCACAGTAATAAGTTGGTTGCACGAGAGAGAAGAAAAATGGTCCACATTGTAGGATACCGTATTCACTCATGTAAAGGTCGCACCCGTGTAATTGCGGCATCCCAAAATGACCGCAAAATTTGAAGAAAAAAATCCTAATTCAATGTAAAGGCCGCAAAGTTTATACAGCGGAGCTCCGCTATATCGCCATTTTGATTAACCGTCCTCTTAATTTCATATGGAGGTTTTGTTTTATTGACAGGCTGTATGGAGTTTATCATCAATGTTTCCTGTCTATGAAATGCAACTTTAAAGAGATTGTCGGCTCGTATCAAAGCTATGTTGTTTTATAGGCTCTGCTCATCGTCGGATACCCCCGGTTGCTCTATTACGTTGCTCTCCATTCATCACCCGTGGGCAAATTGCTACTCATATCGTCGTTTTGTTTACTATGAAATGCCGCAATCCGATTGGTTCGCTAAGAAAATCCAGCGGATCTGCCAACCAATCAAGTTTACGCTTACATACCACTTCGATAGCACTGTCATCTGACAGACATACTTTACACTTGCCATGCGCTGTACCGGTCGCCATATTTACGTTCTCAGGTCACCGTATTGATCTTCCGATTGAAGAGTATTTAATTTTGTAACCTATCATCTGATTGGATAATGTCTGTTCTGTTCTATTCAAACAAAACGACGAAATGAGTAGCAATTTGCCCACGGGTGATGAATGGAGAGTAACGTAATAGAATCAACCAGGGGTATCCGACGATGAGGCTCTGCTATGAAATCCTTTGATCTGCATGGTAGTGTGCACGTGACATTTTAGCTGGGTGAAATTGTTTGATGATGCAAACATTCAGAAATATGATACAAGAGATAAAACTAGGAAGTAATTTATAAATTATGGAATATGTTCATGTTGGTTAGTGTTAATAATGCATTTTTAAACAAAATGTTTGAACTAAATTAGGTCGCTACCGGAAAAGCATAGAACGGCACTGTCTCGTTCATATCGTCCGTCAACCTCCTATTTAGAGAACTCATCTAGTTATATCACGAAGTAAACGCATGGCGTGCCAAAAATCGGCAGAATCGTTCTAGAAAAAATGTCCCAAGGCCTTACACCTATAGAAGGGCCGCACCCCAAACTCCTTAACAATAAAATCAGGTAAAAAAGTGCCGCGATTACATGAGTGAATATGGTACTACCTTTAAGGTCATATCCAGTATGCCTACAATGTCACAACAGTTCTTGTTGAAAATAAACAGTTAAAATATATGCAACAGAAAAAAACATTTATTTGATGTCACCATTATGCTTTTAACTCTTCCCTGACTTTTCCTTATGACTTTTACAAGTACTAAGATAAAATAACAAAAATCACCTTGTGCAACTTCATTTTTAGCTCACCTGAGCACAACGTGCTCAAGGGGAGCTTTTGTGATACCGCTTCGTCCGTCGTCCGGCGTCCGTCGTTCGTCGTTCGTCGTCCGTCGTTCGTCGTTCGTCGTCAACATTTACCTTGTGAACACACTAGAGGCCACAATTTTTATCCAATCTTCATCAAACTTGGTCAGAATGTTTGTCTGCATGAAATCTTGGATGAGTTCATTATTGGGTCACCTGGGGTCAAAAAGTAGGTCACGAGGTCAAATTTTAGGAAAAACTTGTGAACACACTAGAGACCACATTTATTGCCCAATCTTCACCAAACTTGGTCAGAATGTTTGTCTACATGAAATCTTGGATGAGTTCGTAACTGGGTCACGTGGGGTCAAAAAGTAGGTCACTAGGTCAAATCTTAGAAAAAGCTTGTGAACACACTAGAGGTCACATTTATAGCCCAATCTTCACCAAACTTGGTCAGAATGTTTGTCTGCATGAAATCTTGGATGAGTTCGTAACTGGGTCACGTGGGGTCAAAAAGTAGGTCACTAGGTCAAATCTTAGAAAAAGCTGGTGAACACACTAGAGGCCACATTTATAGCCCAATCTTCACTAAACTTGGTCAAAATGTTTGTCTGCATGAAATCTTGAATGAGTTCGTAACTGGGTCACATGGGGTCAAAAAGTAGGTCACTAGGTCAAATCTTAGAAAAAGCTTGTGAACACACTAGAGGCCACATTTATAGCCCAATCTTCACCAATCTTGGTCAGAATGTTTGTCTGCATGAAATCTTGGATGAGTTCATAACTGGGTCACGTGGGGTCAAAAAGTAGGTCACTAGGTCAAATCTTAGAAAAAGCTTGTGAACACACTAGAGGCCACATTTATAGCCCAATCTTCACCAAACTTGGTCACAATGTTTGTCTGCATGAAATCTTGGATGAGTTCGTAACTGGGTCACGTGGGGTCAAAAAGTAGGTTACAAGGTCAAATCTTAAAAAAAGCTTGTGAACACACTAGAGGCCCTATTTATAGGCCAATCTTCATCAAACTTGGTCAGAATGTTTGTCTGCATGAAATCTTGGATGAGTTCGTAACTGGGTCACGTGGGTTCAAAAGTAGGTCACTAGGTCAAATCTTAGAAAAAGCTTGTGAACACACTAGAGGCCACATTTATAGCCCAATCTTCACTAAACTTGGTCAGAATGTTTGTCTGCATGAAATCTTGGATGAGTTCGTAACTGGGTCACGTGGGGTCAAAAAGTAGGTCACTAGGTCAAATCTTAGAAAAAGCTTGTGAACACACTAGAGGCCACATTTATAGCCCAATCTTCACCAAACTTGGTCAGAATGTTTGTCTGCATGAAATTTCGGATGAGTTCGTAACTGGGTCACGTTGGGTCAAAAAGTAGGTCACAAGGTCAAATCTTAGAAAAAGCTTGTGAACACACTAGAGGCCCTATTTATAGGCCAATCTTCATCAAACTTGGTCAGAATGTTTGTCTACATAATATCTTGGATGAGTTCGTTATTGGGTCTCGTGGGGTCATAAAGTAGGTCACTACATCAAATTTTAGGAAAAACTCGAATACACCAGAGACCACATTTATAGCCCAATCTTCACTAAACTTGATCAGATTTTTTGAGCCCACATGACTATGACTAAGTCACCACAACTCAAACCCACAGGACCATGACTCGAACTCACATGACCATGACCCAAACCCATCTCAAACCCACATGACTATGACTCAGTCACCATGACTCAAACCCTCATGACCATGACTCAAACCCACCTGACCATGACTCAAACCCACATGACCATGACTCAAACCCATCTGACCATGACTCATACCCACATGACCATGACTCAAACCCATCTGACCATGACTCGAACCCACATGACCATGACTCCGACCTATCTGACCATGACTCGAACCCACATGACCATGACTCAAACCCACCTGACCATGACTCAAACCCACATGACCATGACTCAAACCCATCTGACCATGACTCGAACCCACATGACCATGACTCCGACCTATCTGACCATGACTCGAACCCACATGACCATGACTCAAACCCATCTTACCATGACTCGAACCCACATGACCATGACTCAGACCTACATGTATCTGACCATGACTCGAACCCACATAACCATGACTCGAACCCACATGACCATGACTCAAACCCATCTGACCATTACTCAAACCCACATGACCATGACTAGAACCCACATGACCATGTCTTGAACCTACATGGTGAGAGGATGAGTAGTCAAAATAGTTACAGGTTGGAGACTCTGCCCCTTGGTGAGGCAGAATTAAATTAATTTGATCTCACTAAAAAATCTGAATTTGGATAAGTGATAGTTTGCGGCAGAAAGAACCTCCCACATTACTTGACATTGACAGTGTATGGTAATACCATTAGATCAATACTCCATTTTACATACCGGCCGCAATAGCTCAGGTGGTAGAGCGTTGGCTTGTGGATCGGGAGGTCGTGGGTTCGAACCCCGCCTGGGTCAAACCAAAGACTTTAAAGTTGGTAGTAGTGGCTTCCCTCCTAACGCTCGGGGCTAAGGGGACAGCATTAGGACTGACTCGTCGATGTCAGTATAATGGACCGGCCGGGTTCAGTCCCTGGGCACCTCATAAGTGCCCCTGTGCTATAATGATAGAAATGTCGCTGTGCAGTATCGGCAAAAATGCCAGCTAATCCCATCCCATCCCCATCCCCATCCCATTTTACATTGAACCAATATACCAGTGAGATTTTGTGTTTAATGTTTATTTTGATTTCTTGAGTTTTGTTCAGACAATCAGCTCTCTTGATCACAGGTGATCACTACACCTCTGATTAATTCATTATCTGTGAACACATTTCAGTTTAATTTATTCATTGTGGCTCATATTTGATTTAAAGGGAATGTCTGTTAAAGTTATCTATATTTAGGCTTCAACAGTGTTAAACTTCAGGGCAGATTTACATTAAAATAAGGGGAAATCACCATTTAAACTTCAATAACTCTCACAATACTTGCACATCATGCTTTGTTATACCAAATGACCTTTGAAACTTGCTGACAGTGGTTCACAATACTGTCCAGCAATATCTAAATGCAAAAAGATAAGATACCATGTGATTTCTTGTTTTTTGTTGCTCTAAAACCATTATCGTAAGTATAGCAACTTCCAAAAGAACACATGTATATAAACCCTCAAATTTCAGATCCACTGACACAGCTTGGCTCAAACCCAGGTCTTGATATACCAAAGTTGTATAAACTTGTTGTAGTATCTTCCTTGTGGCGTACCTATGGCTGGGCAGTTAGAGTTGCTGACTTGAAACTTTTCACTCACCAGGGAACATGACTTAGCAATCAAGTTACAAAATCACTTCTAATGCACCACAATCTCATTCATGAAGTTCCCAAAAATGAATTTTATACTAAATACCCATTGTTTTCAACTCCCATACAAATCTAGGTCATCAACATGTCCTTTAAGTAAGACCTTCAAAGTGAGCTGTATAAAACAATTGTTTGCCAAAAGAGGTGGAGTACTGCAGCAGCAACAGTAGTAGTGGTATAACTATTGAATGGGTAGTAGAAGTAAAAGTAATGGTGGAGGTAGTCATAAAAGGTTGTTGCAGTAGTTTAAGAAGTAGTAGTTGTACATGAAGTAATAATTTTGTACTTTGTGGAATAAAGGTGCAGTAATATAGCCATTAAAACATTACTGGCTGTGTCCAAATAACAGAACATTTTAACATAACTGACAATCGGATAAACAAACTTTCTTAATTTATAAGCACATTTTTGTTGCCTAGGAACATAACGTAGGCAGTTAAGTTAGGAAATTGCAGTAAATGCATCACAGTACCAATATTGGTTTGTTTTGTTTTAAAAATAGATTGCAGAAGAATTTGTCCTGGGTCTTCCTTCACCTGAATAGCTCGACGTGGCTGTATGACCATAATTTGTCGCTGCAATTTACTTTAAAAGCCGAAAAAGAAACAGCAATAAAAACACACACTTCCTTTTTTCTCTTTATGTTTACAGTTATGTATCTTCCTTAGATTGCCACTGATATTTACAGTGTGTAAGCTATTCATAAGCTAGATAAAATCTGATTTTTTTCATACCTGACAGATTGTGAATGACCTTTTATTGGGGCTCCACCAGTTCTGATAGTCCACAATGTGTTTTTATGAGAGATGCTGTGATTTAGTTCATCCCATTGGGTACAGCCCTACAATACATGTCATTTAAGATGGGTTTCCTTTTGTATAAGATCATGATACTCAAGGTGCTGGTATAGGGTCATGTGTCCTCTTACTAGGGCCTACACTACTTTAGTGTAGTGGTTGTGGTGGTAGTGGTGGAAATTGTGGTTGTAGTTGAGATATTAGTGGTAGTGGTAGTTGTAGTGGTAGTAGCAGCAGCAACAGTAGTAGTGATATAACCTTTGAACAGGTAGTAGAATTTAAAGTAGTGATGGAGGTAGTGGTAAAAAGTAGTTGCAGTAGTTTAAGAAGTAGTTGTTGTACATGAAGTAAACATTTTGTACTTTGTGGAATAAAAGTGCAGTAATATAGCCATTAAAACATAACTGACTGTTAAAAGTGAGTGAATTAGTATTTTATATTACATAATTTTACCCTACCCCCACACAAGTCTAATACATCAACAAAAGCTTTAAGCAAGACCTTTCAAGTTAACTATGTATAATAATTGTTTGCCTTTTCTTTGACATTTTTTCTTGCTCAAAGTTTTGGCTACCACCTTTAAAGTTTCTTTTATCTGTTAATTTTTATCACAGTAAACACAATGAGCTTGTTTTATCATAAATCTGAAGATCTACTGAAAAACATTCTTAAATTTTTGGTCTTAGGATCACTCCTAAGTGCGTTTCAACAAACTGTCCTAGGTGAAATTGGTAGCAGTTCAATCAACAGCACTCTTAAGATTTATTAGCGATTTTGCTCTGACAGCGATTTTTGAAAAATTAAATAAACAGCGTAGTTTGGTTTTAACCTGATTACGCTTTATTCACACTTAACTTTGTATTCGGCGCCGTATGACCTATTAAGTGTCGGTGTGCCGTAAAACCCAAATAAATAAATAAATAAATTAAATAAACACTTTTAAGAAGGAAAACTTAAGAGAAAAAAACATCTTATGATGTATGATGAAACTTTCCCAATGTGTATTTGTTTCCTGCTAAGTAATGTTGTCTATCTTTCCACAGTGGGACATTGTCACCCAGACGTAGTAGAGGCAGGATACAAACAAATGAAGACGTTGAACACCAACAGTCGTTACCTGCATGACAACATTGTGAAACTGGCTGAGAAAATCACTGCTACATTTCCACCAAGCCTTAATGTGGTCTATATGTGCAACTCTGGGTAGGAACCTCTACACTCTATATTCTGTAACTAATAAATTGATAAAATTCATATTTCATTTACCTCAGCATATTACACTTCAGTTACTTGTGCACATCTAATTTAAACAGGCTGAATATATTAAGGCAAGCCTTTGTTATGTTCTGCTCCATAATGTTGACTGTGTGATTGCCAATCATTTACATCATATTATATGCCTACATAGAACTACAAGCATTAGTCTGGAGAGCTTCTTCCTGTGTTTAACTGTCCCACTGTGTTAACTGCAAGCGAGTAAATACACATAGCATAACATAGCAGAATGATGTGCAATCTTTCTGGTGTGTGGTTTAAGTCAAACATTCTTACATTAATGAACAATTTAATTGTCCTCAGTCCCTCTTAAATTACTGCAGATCAACATATGGAACGTTCTTATGTATGCAATTGAATTCTTTATGAATCCTAGACGCTTACAACAGAATTATTGAAATTAGCACAATTGCAGCTACAGTTTTATAACAATTGAGGTAGGAGGGTGGGATAGAGCCTCTACTAAGTGTCCTAGTGACTTGAATGAAAAATCAACATTCTACTCAGTATTAAACAAAACATTTGTGGCCTTCAGATTCAAAGACAATCAAGCAGTCATGCAGTGGTACTTAGTTTTGAATTACAGAAATTGTTCTTTAGTAAAGGAACTGCTACATTACCCATTAGTATGCTATCTTCTATAGTAAGGCATATACTTTGTGTACTGAAGTAGCTGTAGATTGAGAAAGGAATAAAACTTAGCAGAGTACCTTTATTTTGAGTCTGAGGTCAACAAACATGATCAGCTAACCTTTTACATAAAGTTCTTTGTAAGATCCGAGTTTAGGTCACTAATGCCATACCACAGATATGTCATGCCATTCTTTCCATAAAAATTTGGATATCATACATCCCATTTTCCTGTCTCAGACATAACTTCCATATCAACTACAGCTCTTTTTGTTTTGTTTTAAGAACTGTTATGAGTCACCGACTTGAAACTCCTCTGACAGCTTAGCCTTTCACTGCTTAGCCTCTCACCACATGGGTTTGTGTCCCGGTCGGGGCAAAGGACTTAATGTGGGAAGGTTTTCCAGCTGACCTGCAGTGTGCCAGTGGTTCTACCCAGATATTTGTCTGGGGTCTTCCTCCACTAAATAGCTGGATGTTGTTATAATGATCATAATGGGTCACTGTGATTTATTTAAAAAATAAAAAAATAAAAAATAAATAACAAAATACAAACTTGAAGATGCTTTGATATAATCTGTGTGAGATTTATTGAAAGGAAACTAATGAAGCAAAGTTTTTATACCCTCACAAATGAAGATTGAGGGGGGGGGGAGGTATAGGAATGAGCTTGTCGGTCAGTCTGTTGGTTATCATGGTTTCTGGTTGATACCTTCTGAAAGGCTGACAAATTTAAACAATTTTTGGTATACATGTGTAACATCACAAGATACAGGTCAGGTTCAACATTGGGGCTGGTAGGGTCAATGTCAAGATCACTGTTTTAAAAAATTGAAAAAACTTTTCCACTAATTAACTTCAGTTATGAATGAGAACTTTGCAGCATATATAGCTTCTGTGAAGATGACACTTGGAATTGAAAGTTGTGCCAGTGAGTTCAAGGTCACTGTTACTAAAAATGAAAAAAAAGATATCAGCTCAATAACTAGTTTTGGGAATGAAATATTTTGATGAAACTTGCTGTATAGGTATCTTTGTGAAGATGATGCATGAGATTGAAAATGGGGCCTGTTGGGTCAAGGTCACTGTTCACTTTTAATAAAAATAGAAAAACTGTCTCTAGATAATTCCTCATCAAAGGTTTCACAGTTTTGAAAAAGCTGTAACGTCACAGGATACAGATAAAGTCAAAGTCACTGTTACTAAAAATGAAAACAACAACAACTTTTTCACTAAATAACTTCACTTAAGAATGAGATATTGTGATGAACTTTGCTGCAGGTAGCTTCTGTGATGACAACATTTGGGATTGAAAGTCGGGCCAGTGGGGTCAAGGTCACTGTTACTGAAAATAGAAAAAACGATTTCTGCTCAATAACTTTAGTTAGGATTGAGATATTATTATGAAACTTGCGCTGTAGGTTGCTTCTGAGAAGTCAATGCTTGAGATTGAAAAAGGGGTGGGTGGGGTCAAGGTCACTTTTGTATGTGTCTATGTTTCTCATGTAATGCCATTGATTCTAAGCTTACCAGTTCCAGTACCCAGCTCCCATGTGTGGGTATTTATTCCCTTTAGTGATTTTGGCTAATTCTGAAATATATCGCATGGCTATCACAAGCTTGGGGATTTTTTAATAAAACACATTAAAACAGAAAAAATGGGAAAAACGTGTTGGGTTTGTAAACAATGAATTAAATATTTGGGATATTTTGAGTCAAACCAATCAAGTAACATGTTTGGTTGGTTTGTCTAATGTTATAATTTGTTTTCAAATGATGTTCAATAGCAAAACACTTCTCCTGAAGTAGATATAACAAAATATTTGGAGTTTTCTTATTTCAAAACACAGAGGTTCATTAAATACCAATTTTGAAACAAAAAATATCAATAATTTACAAAATGGATGGATTTTTTTTTTTAAATTTAATATATTTAAATATATTTTCTATTATACTTGCTTTACCATAAAGAAGCTGAACTCTGGTCTAGAGTGTTAAGTTCATTGACCATTAAGTCATTGCCAGTACTCTAGATGTCAACTGTGGTACCACCTTAGATGTTTATATCACAATATCAGGTCAATGGCAATAGATGTTATAACAGGGTTAAAAGGTCAATTTAAACATGCATGCCTGGTCATCTGGTGTCCGTCATCTGTCCTGGGGTTCTTAAAGGTGATATTCTACAGATTGGACCAAACATTTTCCTCAAATAATCAAATAAGTCATTTTTATACAAAAAGATCTTGCAAAATGCTGCTTATTAATGCCCTAGCTCTTTGTCAGCAGTGAAGCAATAATCCACATTCCTAACTGCAAACAAGTACTTTCTATCTGAGCCACGCTGCAGTGATAGCTATTTTTAATTAGGAAAACCATCTTACAACTTGCTTTTGAGATTACTTTATATCGTCATCCAGGTGGTTTTGCGCCAATATCGGTATCTTTTTTTAGCAAAGATCACTTTTGTGTTATTTATAGATATGGAAAGAATTAAAATTTGAGTGATTATTTTGCAATGTGTACTGTCTTACAACATCAAGTAATGTTAAAGATCGTCTTTACTTAGACTAAAATATGGCTTTATGCAAAAATTATGCATAAATTCTCAGAAATTGTGGAAAAATATTGTTACAAACATTTGATAAAGGCAAACTGTCAGATACCACCTTTAAAATAGCCTAACTTTAATTTGTATGATGATTTATCTGACTCCTGTCTTGTTGTTCTTTTATAATGTTTGGGGTATTTTGTTTGTGTTTTCATAACTAGGTCAAGTACGGCTGGCCAAGTATGTTACTGCTTTAACAACTGTGATCTGTAATAATTAAAAATAATTATTGATCAGGAAGGCAGTCATCAGAATAATCTATATTAAGTGAATCTAACATAATAATATTGTAAGAGATAAACACCATCCAGTTTATAATCTCATAAACATGTGTTAAAGATGGGGAAGGGATATAAATGTATGACATGATAATTGTGTTTTACAGACTTGTTGATATATGTTTACCATTAACAATTGTTATGGTAGGCTGGAAGGAACAAAACTGATAACACTGTTAAAGCATTTAAAAATAAACAGATCTTGCAGAAAATTTGTAGTCTGCTTTAATGTAATTTTCATTTTTGTGATTGTTTCCTGTCATTCAGTCTATATGTTAATGAAGTTGAAGTATATCATTTTGTCTCTATGTTAATGAAGTTGAGGTATATCATTTTGTCTATATGTTAATTAAGTTGAGGTATATCATTTTGTCTATATGTTATTGAAGTTGAGGTATGTCATTTTGTCTATATGTTAATTAAGTTGAGGTATATTATTTTGTCTATATGTTAATGAAGTTGAGGTATATCATTTTGTCTATATGTTAATGAAGTTGAGGTATATCATTTTGTCTGTATGTTAATTAAGTTGAGGTAAACAGTAAAGATCAAGATATTCCAGCTCCCGCAAAGTGTTGTCTGATCAGGGTCTGCACTATTTGTTACTAAGTCCCTAGCCATATCATTAGTTGAGCTTACATGTTGTTAACAAAGAACTAAGAATTTATCTTGGTACATAATTGATGAAACACAGCAGTGTTAAAAGATTTATTTCTGCTTGCATTGTCCAATTGTTTGTGTTTGTCTATTTCAGGTCAGAAGCAAATGATCTGGCTCTTCGTATGGCCAGACACTACACAAAACACACCGAAATAATAACCATGGACCAGTAAGTATAACATATTGTCTCTGACATCTGTTTTGTCAGTCTCTTATAATTGTGGGCCAAAACAATTAGGAAAAAGTTTTATTAGTGTTCTGTGAGAACAGCATTTATTTATTTGGTTGGTTTCTATACAGTTGGTAAATATTGTATTATAATTACAATTTTTAACATTAATGTAAATCTTAAAACCCATAATTAATTGACGTAACTGCTATGTTAAATAGGGTAAGGAATGTCCACAAACAGAAACTATGTTGTAAATTTCACACACACAAAAACAATAAATGCACCAGAATTTCATATGTCAGTAACTCATTAAAACATGATGGAAATATGAGGACTGGAAGCTTTGTAAAAACTAGGTTTGTTGTATTTTTTGTTGTTGTTGCTGTCTTGACTTCTTATCTTGTAATTGTTTAAATGTTTACAGTGGTTTGTATATATGTTTACAGTGGTGTGTATATGTTTACAGTGGAGTGTATATATGTTTACAGTGGTGTGCATAAATGTTTACAGTGGTGTGTATAAATGTTTACAGTGGTGTGTATAAATGTTTATAGTGGTGTGTATATATGTTTATAGTGGTGTGTATATATGTTTACAGTGGTATGTATATATGTTTAAAGTGGTGTGTATATGTGTTTACAGTGGTGCGTTTAAATGTTTACAGTTGTATGTATAAATGTTTACAGTGGTTTGTTTAAACTATACAGTGGTATGGTCCTAGTGTGTATTATGTTTCAAGGACATTTATTTTGGTAATAAAACCAGTCTGGCTTCATTGGGCTTTTCTGAGTGTATTTATTTACCTTTAAAGGCAGATATTACATGTTAAGTGTTCACTTTCTAATAAACAGGCTGTTCTGTTGCAAGACATGTTTTGAATACAAAAAAGTGTTGCTCAACAAGTTAAAGGTGGCATCTGACAGTTTGGACCACAATTTTATTTCTCAACCAAATCAGTTGTTACTGTAAAAGTCCTGCAAAATACTGTTTATTAATTCCCTACATCTGGGTGAACAGGGAAGCATAATTCTCACTCGTCATTGCAGACAGGTGTTTCCTATCTGGGCCATGACGCAAAGATAGTTATTTTTAAACTAAAAGACCATGTGACAACATCCTTTGTAGATCAAGTTATATTGTCATCTGGGTAATCCACTCTGACTTCGATATCTTCTTTTAGCAGAGGTCTCTATTGTGGTTATAAATTTGGAAAGAATGAACTAAGTTTTTTTTATCACATTATCTACTGTCTCACCTTACAGGTAGTGTTGAAACCCCTCTTTGCTTAGACTAAAGTATGAGTTTGTCAATATATATATATATATAAAAGGATTTGTTATAGACACAGATGCCCCATCTCGACTTCTACCACTTATATATATATATATATATGTATATAAATATGTATGTATATAGGTGCCAAAGAAGTGGTAAGATATTGATATATATATTTGATATTGACAAACTGTTGGGTACCACCTTTAACGTAAAGCTCTACAATGCCTGAGGTTAAATATACAATGACATATTAGTTATTTGCATCCCTTGCACTGCACTGTGGTAAAACATGTCATCAGAGAGGTATAGTGTGAATTGCATTTGCTTTTGCATGTGTTTAATAGCATAAATTCAGGTCAGCTAGCTCTTACTGGAAAATGTCTGGTCAGGATTTACCCTGTTAGGGTTCTACCCTTCCCTTTAAGTCCCTGTATGTAGACATGTTATCTATCCTTGTTATGGTAAGCAACTCACTATAATAGTAACATGATCCACTAATGTAGCATTACAGACTTACAAAATCTGTTATAAGGAATCTTTATTTGACAAATCTCATTAGTGATTTTGCATTACTGTATTAAGGCAAAGATTTTAAACCTTTTAAGTACACACATGTGTACAGGTCTTTTCCAAATGATGAATATCTGTCAGATTTATGATTAGCTAAAATAACTCTTGGGCTGCCTATCACAAATTGATATAGTTCACATTATTTTAACCTGATAGATTTTTCTATATTTTACTCACATAGTTTAGTTTCAACCTGATTATTCTCTATTGGCATTAAACTTTTTTGTATTCGGCGCTGTATGACCTGTTAAGTGTCAGTGTGCCGTAAAACCCAAATAAGCAAAATAAAAATAAATAAGTCTTAGACCAAAAGTGTAGATCAAGATCAACCAGCTCCTGTGTCTGTAGATATATGTTGTGTTATCTTTGCATTGTTATAAATAGCTGTAGCTTATTAAAGCTTCATGTATTGTAGTCCTGTAATGTTCACTTTTAACCAACTTTGCCAGCCACATCAAGAATATTACTTATTGCTTATATATAGCAGATAAAACAAGAATACAAATAGAAAGTTTTTATTTACCTGTGTTAACTAACTCAATCCTGCATGCTTTACATGTATGCTGTATACTCATTTTAAATGGTGTAAGTGTTGGTCAGGTATGAAAAACTAGAAAGCTGTTGTGTTAACATAAATACTATAAAAAATAATCTCAGCCATAAATGTGGACAATATCTTGACACAGACTTGTCCTCGTTAAGTGGTAGGAAGGCGAGATGGGGCATCTGTGTCTATGTCAAATCCTTTACTAAGCAATAGTGTGCAATCTATGTACCAAAAGACATATAACCTCCAACAAGTACATGCCCTTCAAGCCTGTAACATTAAAGATTTTACAGGCCAAAACAGGTATTACAGGCCTGATTGTAGTGTGTTTTTTCTAAAAATTAAATCACAACAATTGATCCTTATTTATTTATGCTTTGGTGTAGTATAACTGGTACATTTGTGTATTTGATAAAACACCATCTGCTGATTGTCTCTTGTCAAGATGCCTTCACTGGTATTGTTAGTCAATAACTTTAGATTAGCTAGGGTTATAATACATTTAGAAATTGAGATTTTCAATCGAATGTCCGACCTATGCAACTGTTTGACTTATACGTCTGTTTGACCTTAACAACTGTTTGACCTATACAACTGTTTGACCTATACAAATGTTTGACATTACAACCGTTTGACCAATACAACTGTTTGACCAATGCAACCATTTGACCAATACAACCATTTGACCAATACAACTGCTTGACCAATACAACCATTTGACCAATACAACTGTTTGCCCTATACAACCATTTGACCTATACAACTGTTTGACCTATACAACTGTTTGACCAATAAAACTGTTTGACTAATACAACCATTTGACCAATACAACTGCTTGACCAATACAACCATTTGACCAATACAACCATTTGACCAATACAACGGTTTGCTCTATACAACCATTTGACCTATACAACTGTTTGACCTATACAACTGTTCGCCTATACAACTGTTTGACCTATACAACTGTTCGCCTATACAACTGTTTGACCTATACAACTGTTTGACCTATACAACTTCATGAGCTATACAACCGTTTCACCTATACAACTGTTTGACCTTTACAACTGTTTGACCTATACAACTGTTTGACCTATACAACAGTTTGACCTATACAACCGTTTGACCTATACAACTGTTTGACCTATACAACCGTTTGACCTTTACAACTGTTTGACCTATACAACTGTTTGACCTATACAACTGTATGACCTATACAACCGTTTGACCTTTACAACTGTTTGACCTATACAACTGTATGACCTATACAACCGTTTGACCTTTACAACTGTTTGACCTTTACAACTGTTTAACCTATACAACTGTTTGACTTTTCTGTTTCAGTGCTTACCATGGCCATGTAGCTTCAATCATCGACATCAGCCCATATAAACTGTCTGTACAGAGAGATGGCGTACACACCTGCCCACCTCATGTCTACATTGTAATATTTTTTCTGTTTTAATTCAAAGTTTAAAATAATATAATAATAAACATCCACTATCATAAGCATGATAAATTAATGTCATATATTCATTAACTAATTTGCTGCTGTCAGTAATAATATTAATTAATAAATGCATTTTTAGACATTTCAATTATATACCCTTATTATTGGTCTGGATAAGCTATAATGTAATTAAGATATATTTGTAAAAGGAAGACTGTCTTTATGACATAAAATATTACATTTATGGTTTTTGACATTATAGGACAATCTTATAGCTAAAGAACACATTCAAATTTATGCTTATTATGGCGTCATGAGTGTCCATACACAGGACATGGCCCAAGTCTGTCTTAATTTTACCACCTGACAGTTAACATCAGTCTTCATTTGACCACCTGTCAGTTAACATCATTCTTCATTTGACCACCTGTCAGTTAACATCAGTCTTCATTTGACCACCCGTCAGTTAACATCAGTCTTTATTTGACCACCCGTCAGTTAACATCAGTCTATTTGACCACCCGTCAGTTAACATCAGTCTTTATTTGACCACCTGTCAGTTAACATCAGTCTTTATTTGACCACCCGTCAGTTAACATCAGTCTATTTGACCACCCGTCAGTTAACATCAGTCTTTATTTGACCACCTCTCAGTTAACATCAGTCTTCATGTGACCACATGTCAGTTAACATCAGTCTTCATGTGACCACCTGTCAGTTAACATCAATCTACATGTGACCACCTGTCAGTTAACATCAAACTTCACTTGAACACCTGTCAGTTAACATCAGTCTTTATTTGACCACCTGTCAGTAAACATCAGTCTTTATTTGACATCCCGTCAGTTAACATCAGTCTTTATTTGACCACCCGTCAGTTAACATCAGTCTTCATGTGACCACATGTCAGTTAACATCAGTCTTCATTTGACCACCTGTCAGTTAACGTCAGTCTTCATGTGACCACCTGTCAGTTAACATCAGTCTTCATTTGACCACCTGTCAGTTAACATCCAACTTCACTTGAACACCTGTCAGTTAACATCAGTCTATTTGACCACCTGTCAGTTAACATCAAACTTCACTTGACCACCTGTCAGTTAACATCAGTCTTTATTTGACCACCTGTCAGTTAACGTCAGTCTTCATGTGAACACCTGTCAGTTAACATCCAACTTCACTTGAACACCTGTCAGTTAACATCAGTCTATTTGACCACCTGTCAGTTAACATCAAACTTCACTTGACCACCTGTCAGTTAACATCAGTCTTTATTTGACCACCTGTCAGTTAACATCATTCTTCATTTGACCACCTGTCAGTTAACATCATTCTTCACTTGACCACCTGTCAGTTAACATCAGTCTTTATTTGACCACCTGTCAGTTAACATCAGTCTTCATTTGACCACCTGTCAGTTAACATCATTCTTCACTTGACCACCTGTCAGTTAACATCAGTCTATTTGACCACCTGTCAGTTAACATCAGTCTATTTGACCACCTGTCAGTTAACATCATTCTTCACTTGACCACCTGTCAGTTAACATCAGTCTATTTGACCACCTGTCAGTTAACATCAGTCTATTTGACCACCTGTCAGTTAACATCATTCTTCACTTGACCACCTGTCAGTTAACATCAGTCTATTTGACCACCTGTCAGTTAACATCATTCTTCACTTGACCACCTGTCAGTTAACATCAGTCTTTATTTGACCACCTGTCAGTTAACATCAAACTTCACTTGACCACCTGTCAGTTAACATCAGTCTTTATTTGACCACCTGTCAGTTAACATCAAACTTCACTTGACCACCTGACAGTTAACATCAGTCTTCATTTGACCACCTGTCAGTTAACATCATTCTTCATTTGACCACCTGTCAGTTAACATCAGTCTTTATTTGACCACCTGTCAGTTAACATCAGTCTTTATTTGACCACCCGTCAGTTAACATCAGTCTTTATTTGACCACCCGTCAGTTAACATCAGTCTTTATTTGACCACCCGTCAGTTAACATCAGTCTTCATGTGACCACATGTCAGTTAACATCAGTCTTCATGTGACCACCTGTCAGTTAACATCAATCTACATGTGACCACCTGTCAGATAACATCAAACTTCACTTGAACACCTGTCAGTTAACATCAGTCTTTATTTGACCACCTGTCAGTAAACATCAGTCTTTATTTGACCACCCGTCAGTTAACATCAGTCTTCATGTGACCACCTGTCAGTTAACATCAATCTACATGTGACCACCTGTCAGATAACATCAAACTTCACTTGAACACCTGTCAGTTAACATCAGTCTTTATTTGACCACCTGTCAGTAAACATCAGTCTTTATTTGACCACCTGTCAGTTAACATCAAACTTCACTTGACCACCATTTAGTTAACATCAGTCTTTATTTGACCACCTGTCGGTTAACGTCAGTCTTCATGTGACCACCTGTCAGTTAACATCCAACTTCACTTGAACACCTGTCAGTTAACATCAGTCTTCATTTGACCACCTGTCAGTTAACGTCAGTCTTCATGTGACCACCTGTCAGTTAACATCCAACTTCACTTGAACACCTGTCAGTTAACATCAGTCTTTATTTGACCACCTGTCAGTTAACGTCAGTCTTCATGTGACCACCTGTAAGTTAACATCAGTCTTTATTTGACCACCCGTCAGTTAACATCAGTCTTTATTTGACCACCTGTCAGTTAACATCAGTCTTTATTTGACCACCTGTCAGTTAACATCAAACTTCACTTGACCACCTGTCAGTTAACATCAGTCTTTATTTGACCACCTGTCAGTTAACATCATTCTTCACTTGAACACCTGTCAGTTAACATCAGTCTTTATTTGACCACCTGTCAGTTAACATCAGTCTTTATTTGACCACCTGTAGGTTAACATCAGTCTTCATTTGACCACCTGTCAGTTAACATCAGTCTTCACTTGAACACCTGTCAGTTAACATCAGTCTTTATTTGACCACCTGTCAGTTAACATCAAACTTCACTTGACCACCTGTCAGTTAACATCAGTCTTTATTTGACCACCTGTCAGTTAACATCAAACTTCACTTGACCACCTGTCAGTTAACATCAGTCTTTATTTGACCACCTGTCAGTTAACATCATTCTTCACTTGAACACCTGTCAGTTAACATCAGTCTTTATTTGACCACCTGTCAGTTAACATCAAACTTCACTTGACCACCTGTCAGTTAACATCAGTCTTTATTTGACCACCTGTCAGTTAACATCAGTCTTTATTTGACCACCTGTCAGTTAACATCAGTCTTCATTTGACCACCCGTCAGTTAACATCAGTCTATTTGACCACCCGTCAGTTAACATCAGTCTTTATTTGACCACCTGTCAGTTAACATCAGTCTATTTGACCACCCGTCAGTTAACATCAGTCTTTATTTGACCACCTGTCAGTTAACATCAGTCTTTATTTGACCACCTGTCAGTTAACATCAGTCTTTATTTGACCACCTGTCAGTTAACATCAGTCTTCATTTGACCACCCGTCAGTTAACATCAGTCTATTTGACCACCCGTCAGTTAACATCAGTCTTCACTTGACCACCTGTCAGTTAACATCAGTCTTTATTTGACCACCTGTCAGTTAACATCAGTCTTCATTTGACCACCTGTCAGTTAACATCAGTCTTCATTTGACCACCTGTCAGTTAACATCAGTCTATTTGACCACCTGTCAGTTAACATCAGTCTATTTGACCACCTGTCAGTTAACATCAGTCTATTTGACCACCTGTCAGTTAACATCATTCTTCACTTGACCACCTGTCAGTTAACATCAAACTTCACTTGAACACCTGTCAGTTAACATCAGTCTATTTGACCACCTGTCAGTTAACATCATTCTTCACTTGACCACCTGTCAGTTAACATCAAACTTCACTTGAACACCTGTCAGTTAACATCAGTCTATTTGACCACCTGTCATTTTACATCAGTCTTTATTTGACCACCTGTCAGTTAGCATCAAACTTCACTTGAACACCTGTCAGTTAACATCAGTCTTCACTCGACCACTAGCCAGAAAACATCAGTCTTCACTCGACCACTAGCCAGAAAACATGTATATGTTCTGCCACTATTTTACATCATTTGTAGGAAGTTAATAAACTATGTAATCTTCAAATGTGACTTGTATATTTAAATCCCACCATAAGCTGACATGTTAGTTGGGTATTGCATGTAAAATAGCTTGTATTGATCAGAACAACTTGTATTTGTCCTAATGAAACATTAAATTAAAGATGTTTCTAATTAACAAATATCACACATTTTATTGTTTTGTTTTATTTGCAGACTGCCTGCCCTGACACTTATCGAGGCAAGTACAATGATCGGGACTATCCTGACCAAGACCTTGGCAGCATGTATGCTAATGAGGTCAAGGACATTATCAAGGTCATTCAGGCCAAGGGGAAGAATGTGTGTGTCTTTATTGCTGAGTCGATGCAAAGTTGTGGCGGCCAGATCGTCTTCCCTCCTGGCTACCTTCAGCAGGTCTACAGGTATGATATGCAGTTGTAAATTGTCAAACATTTACATAATGTACAATGTTAACCCTAAGCTTGCTAGGCGCATATTATATTGCATTGACAAATAGTTTAGATCCTGACCAGCTGCAGCTGTCTGCACTATTTGCTTATAAGTCTATATCAGTATGTTGAGGCACTTTAACATGCCATTATAAATGGATGACTAAGAGTTATATTGTGTTCAGCATAAAGCCATATCATGCTACATTTTTTTCATTATCATTATCAATTATTCTTTAAATGATCATAACTTTATGCTTGATGGACACAATGATTGAGACACTGATATTATCAAACTGTTTCCAAAAGTACCTGATTAGTTACAAGTCATGTGTACTGTCTGATTCAATGCATAATCTTATTCAGACAATTTTGTAGTATTTTACGCCCTGTTCATTTTTATGCCCTGTTCATTGATGTTTATCTATCCTTACCTTTATAAAATATGCAGCTAAACCAGGTATGGGTAGTTATATCTTTGCCAGACTGCACTTTGCATATACCTACCATACTTATTCACCTGGGTCTAGTGTTTCCTTATGCCAGATTGGAGTGACATTACCCAATTATGTAACAGCATGACTGCTCCGACATGTGATATTTAGTCTACTACTTTTTGACATTATTTAAATACCAGTGCTGTCAACTTGACCTGTAATGTTCGACTCGATCCACAAGCATTTTCTTTCAGTCCAGGTTATCTTACCTGATCCAATAGTTTTTGCTATCTTGGTGGATAGGTCTAGTAATTATAAATTTTGTTATGAAATCATTTAAACCAATAGGCATGTATTGGGATACACATTTTGTATTATTATATTGTTAAACATCAATGGAGAGTTCAAACAATGTTTTATCAGCTGTTGTTCGGTGTTAAATGTAAAGTTTGAAGAAACTTCAAAACTGGTTAAAAGTCAAAATATTCAGAAAAGGAATGTTCAAGAACTTTGTTTACCAAATGAAATAGACTTGACTTGAATAATCTGCAGTGTTGAACATTCATAATTTTTATGCTCCCTGAATGAAAATTCAGGGGAGAATAAAGTCGCTGCCTTGTCTGTCCGTCCGTCTCTCCGTCTGTCTATCCCACATTAGTGTCTGGCCCATAACTTTGTTATTTTAAAATTATTTGACAGAAATGATCATCATACCAAGTCGACGTGTTACACGCAAATTCGGTTCGCTATCTTGAAGGTCAAGGTCACAGCATGACTGAAGCAAAATTGTGGCCAGTCCATAACATTGTTATTTATAGTAGGATTTTAAAATTATTTCACAGAAATTGTCGTTATATTGAGATGACTTGTTGCGTGCAACATTTGGGTCGCTACCTTAAAGGCCAAGGTCATAGCCTGACCTTGAAGCAACATTGTGTCCAATCCATTACTTTGTCATTTATTGTTGGATTTTAAAATTATTTCACAGAAATGATCACTATATAAAGAAAACAGGTCATGTGCAAAATAAGGGTTGCTACATTGAATAAAGTCCGGCCCATAACTTTGTTATTTGCATTCTCATTTTAAAATTACTTCACAGAATTGATTGTGATATCAAGACAAATTGTTGCATGCAAAATTTGGGTTGCTACCTTAAAGGTGTAGGTCACAGTGTGACCTTAAAGCAAAATCGTGTCCAGCCAATACATTGCACAAGAGTGCATAGCAGTTTGTTTCAGATTGCTCTATTGATGGGCATATTTTGCTCCGCCTTGCAGTGCTCTTGTTTATTAATTGAGATAAAACTTCATGTTTGTAAAGCTGCATAAAAGTACACTACAATTCATACATGCATTATTCCATATTTTCAGACATGTACGAGAGGCAGGTGGTGTGTGCATAGCTGATGAGGTTCAGGTTGGATTTGGTCGTGTAGGAAGCCACTTCTGGGCCTTCCAGACACAGAGTACGAGGATTAATAAGTTACTTGTGATAATTTTAAAATAATTCTCTCCAGAAAATATTGATTATACTTACAGAAGATGATGGGTATGGACAGGGTTATTATACGTTGTTATCAAAATGATTGATGCATAAGATGATATTCTACAGTTTTGAACTTTTAATTGGACTCTCTAAAGGAGAACTATTTTATTGAAGCAATTATTTCAGTTTTATATGACAAAATACCTTACTTATTGTTGTTGCGTGCAAGCTTTATTTTTGCCTCAGTTTTATTTGCTGCAACGTAAGATCCCATTTATACACATCAAAACCTGACCATTGTCAAGAAGTCAGATACCTGTAATAGGGAAGTGCACTTGTAGTCAATAACAGTATTTCTATCTTCTGTAATGGTCCTACATGTTTTTTGTTTACTTTTCTAAATACATCGCACTGCAGTTATGGTCATGAAAGCTTTATCCATATGATGCCTGTGGTCATGTGGTGGAGACGCAGACTTGTAACTCTTCTGACTTCTGACCACATGTGGGTTCTATTTCCTGTCAGATCCAACGACTAAATGTGGAATAGTCTTCCACCTGATCTGCCGTGCACTGGTGGTTCTACTCATTTGTCTGGGTTACCCTCTTCCTCCACCAAAATAGCTGGATGTTGCTATAATGTCCATAATTGTTTTGCTGCATGTATTTCAAAAACAAACATAACATATAGCAACATCCAGCCATTTGGGTTAAAAAATACCCCAGACCTCTGATTGGGAATGTCAACTGGAATGGCCTTGCCTTATTAAGTCCTTTGATACGACCAAGACTCAAACCGGTGCAATGAGAGTCTGAGCAGTTAGAGGAGTAACAACTCTGTCACAGTTGAAGGAGTACAATGAAAAAAACTAGATCTGATAAAAATGTCAGTAAGGCTTTGCAACTGTTTTGAGTTGTCAATTTTCGTATTTAAACATATTTAAAGTCATTTTTCATTTTCAGGAATTATTTTAGTACCACTTCAGGATTGGAGAAGTAATGTTAAATTGATCAGTGTCTGCTTGTTAAATACTAATTTGTCTTTTTGCATTTCATATAATGGTATGCAAAAAATGTGATATTAGATTCTATCACAATTGCTAAAATGCTCTACATAAACTTAGAAGGTGTGTACTGTAAAATTACTGTTAAAAATTCAAGGTTAAATGAGTGACAATCTCCTGTATTCATGTCAACATGTATACCCAGCATCATTTTTGTATTAGAGATCTAATACAATTGCAGTTGAATTTATTTCTTGTTCATGCATTGAGGTTTAACAATTATTAGAAATTAAATGTTTTTTATTTCATTATAATGCACAGTGTTGTATTCAGATTCTTTCCAGATCATTACTCAGGTCTGCTGCTTTTGTCACTTTGCATCTGAATGTAATACCATGCATTATTCTGCAGTATATCACAGAAATCCAAAATCTATTTCCTAAATATATATCAGACATATTGTTCAGCCACATAAGTCTATTGCTGATTGTCTAAATGCTCTATTATATCCATCATGTACACATACTCATGTGTTACAGATGTTGTGCCCGACATTGTGACTCTGGGTAAACCAATGGGCAATGGCCATCCCGTCTCGGCTGTCGTCTGCACCAAGGCTGTGTCTGCTGCGTTCAAGGAAAGTGGAATGACATATTTTAATACCGTATGTTTCTTATGATAACCTTAAATTATAGTGATTGAACCATTTGATACATACGAAACATTTACTTTTTTATCTAATTAGATGTTTATTGAGAAAAATAAAAAATAAAAAAATTGGGGGTGGGGGGTTTCTTATGTACAAATAATTTGTTAATTTTAGTAAATGTTTTTTAGGGTCACCTGAGCTTTTCTGATACCCCTTCATCCAGTGTCTGTCGTGCAGCATCAATAATTTGCTTGTGATTATCCAGTCTTCATCAAACTTGGTCAGAATGTTAGTCTGCAAGAAATCTTGGATGAATTCGTTATTGGGTCATAAGGGTTCAAAAACTAGGACATAAGGTTAAATTTTAGAAAAACCTTCTGAACACACTTATGGCCTTATGGTCCACATTTATGGCCTAATCTTCACTTAACTTGGCCAGAATGTTAACTTGCATGAAATCTTGAATGAGTTAATAATTGGGTCACGTGGGGTCAAAGTAGTTCACTAGGTCAAATCAAAAGCTTGTTCACCAAACTTGGTCAGAATGTTTGTCGGCATGAAATTTTGGATGAGCTTGCTATTGAGTCATGTGGAGTCAAAAAATAGGTCACGAGGTCAAATTTTAGAAAAAGCTTGTAAACACACAAGAGGTTATTCATGGCCAAGTCTTCACCAAACTTTTATCAATATGTTTGACTGCATGAATTCTTGAATGTGCTCGTAACTGAATCATGAGGCTAAAAAATGGGTCACTAGGTCAAATCTCAGATAAAACTTGTGAACAGAGAACAAATTTATGATCCAATCTTTACCAATCTTGATCAGAATGTTTTTCTGCAAGAAGTCATAGATGAGTTCATAACTGGGTCACTTGGTCAAATTTTAGAAAAAAATTTGAACAAGCTAGAGGCTATGGCCCAATCTTCACCAGACTTGGTCAGATTGTTAGCTTGCATGAAATATTGGATGGAATCGTAACTGGGTCAGGTGGGGTCAAAAAATAGGTCACTAGGTCAAATCTTAGAAAAAACTTGTGGACACACTAGAGACCACATTTATAGCCCATCTGCACCAAACTTGGTCAGAATGTTTGTCTGTATGAAGTTTGTCATTGGGTTACATGGGGTAAAACACTAGGTCGCTAGATCAAATTTGAAAACCTTGTGAACTTAGCTTAGAGGCCACATTTATGGTCCAGTCTTCACCAAACTTGGCCAGAATGTTTGCCTGTATGAAATCTTAGATATGTTTTGAACTGGGTCACATGGATTCAGTAGGTCAGTAGGTAAAATTCTAGAAAATGTTATTAACCCAGTAGCGACACTAATGATCTAGTCTTCACCAAAGATTTCTAAAGTGTCTAACTCTTATTTACTTGATGCCAGTTATGAGCCTAGTAAAAGCCCATGTCCTGAAGAGTGCGAGTAAGGGCCCTTATGGCCCACTTCTTTTATGTTTTTTGTTACATTTTTTAAATATAAAAAAAAATGAAAGCAATTTTAAAATGTTAAAAAATTATTTACTTGTTATACAAGAATTAAAGTTTGATGCTTAAAAAGGCTACATTTGGTTTGCAATTATTTTATATACTTGAACTCAGAATGAGTATTTTCATTGGTTTACTTATTATATAAATATAAGTCAGACTTTAAAAAATCTACCTTAAGTTACTTATAATTAAATTGGTCTTTGTATTCAGTTTGGAGGTAACCCAGTCTCCTGTGCCATTGCTCTGTCTGTGATGGACGTGATCAAGAGGGAACGCCTACAGCAGCATGCCCTGGAGGTTGGAAACTATCTTATGAATGAGACCCGTAAATTGATGGATCGCTACCCCATGGTCGGGAATGTGCGGGGCCAGGGCTTGTTTGTTGGCTTTGACTTGGTGAGGAACAGGACGACACGAGAACCAGCTACTGAGGAGGCCAGATATATTGTTGCAAAGTAAGTTGACAAGCAAGTTTGTTTTGTTTATCATCGCACCAACAGTATTCAAGGTATTTGGAGACGATATGCACTTGAGGCAGATAAAGTGCTGCCCTCACTTTGTATAGCATGCTGTAAACATCTGGCATGATACCACACCCAATCACATAATACCGGGTCAAAAATTCATAGAACTTCTCATATATTGGCTTGAGTATTAACAGGGAAACTATACCATTACTATTTTTAATGACTTTGGTATGTCACTGTCTGTTATTGAAGGTTGGTCCTCTTGTACCAGGAGCCGGCACTCTACTTATTGTGGTACCATGTCAGGAAAGTGTGAGGGAATATATAAACCACTGCATGTGTATACATTTTTTTGCAGACTTACCTTTTTGAATAAGAATATATGACAAAGTCCTATGAGTATTGCAACATATACCAAACTCCAAAAAGGCACAGAACCAGTGTATTTCACATGCAAGCCAAGCGAAAAGTAAGAATAAATTTGTGATGAGTCATTTAAGGAAAAGAGCAAACCCGACAGTTAACGCCTTGAAGTTTATATATGCATATCATCTAAACAGTTTTTGTTGGGACATAATTCTGATAGTCTTTTGTAAGTAAACAGTTGTTTCCTTGGTCACAACATACCAAATTGATAAATTGTACTAGCAGTGTTATGGATGCCTTCCTTTAAGCAGATCTATTCATTATCTAATAATTTGTGTGCTGTAAATGCCCCAGAATGCACATACAGTACTTGTTTGTTTTATAAAGGATCATGGCATTGTGACATACTTAGGCAAGCAGTGCCTTCATATTATTTTGAATCAAGCTATGCTCCCTTAGCTCCTTCAATTAAGATCACATTCAGAGCAGCTTAACAACTGGGGCTACCTGTAGCTGCAGTAATATGTCAAGATTTATAAGAATGCTGCTATAGTGAAAGTTGCTTTGAAATTCTTTATTGTAACAGTCTCAGCTATTTAAAAAGAAAGAGAAAAGTTTAAAAAAGAGGTTTTCCTATTTATTCTCAGCCTCAAAATTATACCCTATTATAATACATCAATGGTTACAATGTACTGCATCATTGCATTTGATGTTTCGTACAGCTCCAAATGTTTTGATACTAAATTGGCCCTTTTTGGCTGTAATAAAATGACATTTTTGTCATCTTTCAGGATGCGGTCTGACTACCACATTCTGTTGAGCACTGATGGTCCATATGACAATGTCTTGAAGATGAAGCCACCAATGTGTTTCAACAAGAAGAACTGCGATGATGTTATTCAGTCACTGTCAAAGCTGCTTGACACCATAAACATCAAGGACTTCCAACCAAGCAGTCGCTGGGCTGTTGTGGATGCCTCAAAACATGGCATCAACTCACGCACCTTGCAGCTGAAAGCTTCACTCTAGATTGTCAGTCTCAATTTTGACAGTCTTGGGCAAAGTTCATTGTAATCCTACAGACTTTGAAAGTGCATTGTAGGATTAACTCATAGCACAATAAATATGAGTTAGGGCTGTTATTGAGTCTGTGCTTTGCAGAGTGCCAAAATTTCTACAAAGGAACATGAATGTCAACATTATATTGTTGTTATGAGTTTTTTTCTAAAGTAACAGTTTTTTCTCTTTTTTTTATTTGGCATATAGTATCAATACTTTAAAGTTAATTTGATATATTGATTTAAACATAACAATGACATTCTTCCTTTTATCATCATTGAAGTGCTGTTTAGAGAAGATATGATGTTCCTTACTTCCAATATGCTCTGTCATGTGCATCTTGTTTGGATAGGCACAGCATACATCAATATTATTTGATTCGATGACAGCCCTTGAAAGCAACACTATATCTTGGAGTTGTCTGTTCAAGGTCTGCTTTATTTGCTGCTAAGGAGCCACTTATTTCTTGCAGGTTCTTGCAGCTTGGGTTAAACAAGGCCATACTTCATTGTTTATAATTCATGGATTAAACTTTGCCTTTGATTGTTCTAACTACAGTTTTAGAAATTATTGAATTGCAGTTTGCAGTTCAAGAGGTTTAGATAAATCTAGTATTGTTACTAGAATTATTTTGATGAATAGTGACATTATCTTGCCTTGAAAGGCATGATATTCAATAGTTTACACATTTCATATGTTGCAGTATATGGAATTTTGGTGCTTCTTGGCAAGAGATATACACATGTATGTGTAAAATGCAACAACAATGCATATAGTTAGGTCTATACACTTGTTAAGTCATAGCTGGCATTACTTTTGATGTTGAACTTATTTTAATTATTTACAATGTCTGTTTGACTTGAAGCATTTATTCATTTTTGCTGGTATTCAAGCTTCTCAGGCTATGTCTTCTGACATTTTTATTATAATGTCTGGTTTTTTATTTGATCTTGAGTCATTTTTTCCGTGATCTGTTACTTTATCACATTTTCATTGAAATTACAATGGGTATTTGAAAACTGTTGTTTGTTTTGATTGTGCACTCTCGAGCATTTTATTTCCAAAGAAGTAAATAATTTGTATTCAGTTGCATAAATCAGATTTGTTATTTTGCTTTATTTTTTTTAATTTCAATTATTTTTTTAAATTACATAATGTTTATGATTTTTGGAAATTGTAATGAAATAAATTCTGATAAATATATTTTTGCAGTTTTTGTGTACATCAATGTATGTCTAATGGCCTTTCGATTTTTTGAATCAATACCATTTTATAACTCATGTTTGTAGCATTAAATTTTGTCACAGATGTTTTGTTGTATTTCACTCAACTGAGCAAACATAGCTAAACTGTTATTAATAATGGATTAAAATATTACCTTTTTTCATTATTACATGCAGCCTGTCAATAGACTTTTCAATTAAGTCATTTAAATAAGTAGCCATTTCAAGATCAGCTACCTAAAATAGCCTCAAACTAACATGTATGGTAATATATTTCATCTGTTTACAACAGTCATGAATGTTACTTTGTGATTGGTTGAAAGGTGTTGCAAAAATTTAAAGAAATATAGTGTTCCATATGTCAAATACATATGCTAAACTTGTATATGCCAGTTTTTATTTATTACAACAATAGAAAATGTTCCATCACTTGGCAGTTCTTTACACTTCACTACTTTGGATATCGATATTGGATATGTTCTTGTGATAAAATGATGTTTTTTTTTGTGTGTGTGCACTCATTCAAGTTTTGTTATCAATATGAACTTTATTATAACAAAAAATCACGTCCTCTGATAGAAATAGTGTCTTGCATTACAAAATAGTTTCAACATGCAACCAAGGCTACAAAAGCTTTTTAAAATGGCACATGTATCACACATATAAAAACAAAAATGTGCACATTGAAAAGCACTTTTTCAAATTTTTGATTGAAGAAAGTGAATATTTTTAGACTTGTCATTTATACATGTTGTAACTTATCAGTTTAAGTAGGGTTTTATAATTTTCCAATTTTGCATTAATTCATTGGTTTGTTTAAAATATTAATATAACCTTGTTATAACCTATTAAACCTGGACAACTCATCTTCATTTTGATGCTTCTCTTGTTATTTTTATATATGTCTCTACCAGAAGTGTTTTATAAATGCTTCAAATTGCCTTTAATTTTAACTGGAGGGTTACATATTCTATGTTCTTAACACATTCATGCATATCTTACTCATTTAGAAATGTTTTAGAACTTCATAGCTTTATAATGGGGTAAGCAAGCTTATTTTTTATTAAAATAATTCATCTCTAGTAACTTCTGAAAGTGCAAAGTAGAGTAATGCCTTTAAACTCATATTTTAGAAATATAGTTATTGCTACATTTCTCTTGTAAATTGTTAAAAAACATTGTTACACAAAGTGGTCATTGTTGTTTGTTTTATATATTATATTGCTTATACATTATATTTTTGAAGATATATTGTTCAAGACCTGGCATTTAGTATGTGTACATACCTGTTACTATGACACGTATAAAACTGGGCCATATGGTGGCTTAAATACTATTGTGCTTATCATTTAAATAACTGGATCTTTGTTTTCATTTATCAGAAAAAAATTTAGGGTTAGAGATAGTGACCATAAATTTATTACCAGTTCTAAGACTGGTACACAATGCTCCTATTATGTGGGCCTGAGGCTAACTACAGTCCTAGAACTTTTATTGAAACACACTTGAGATAGTTTAGTGGTCATATGACTTGTTATAAATCTAAACCATGCCACCCTGTTTGATAACTTTCCTGATATTATCAGACTGTGATTTATTTTATGGAAAATTGATTGGTCACCATTTAACAACCAATCAGATGGCTAGAATCTGAAAGCAAGTCTAAGGCCATGCTCATCTGACTGCTTAGCATCTCACAGCGTGGGTTTGAGTCCTGTTCGGGATAGAGGACTTAATGTGGGAAGGTCTTCCAGCTGACTTGAGCTGCTGGTTCTACCAAGACATTTGTCTTGGATCTTCCTCCTCCTAAAAGCTGGATGTTGCTATAATGATCATAATTGGTCGCTTCAATGTAATTAGAATAATAATAGTAATAATAATAAGGCTATGCTCGGAATAGAATTTAACATTGTCAGACTGTTCATATTTGTATTTTATTATTTGTATTAATAAGCATGATTTGTGCTGTTTCAGTGATTATTGAAATATATGCCAATGCAATTTTAAAAAAAAAGTCTTTGTTTTTATTTTCTCCTCTACAAAATTTCCTTAAAGCTGAATGATAAAACAAACAATACAACATGTTTAATATTTTTGTCAACATCAACACTTTTTGTTAAAAAACTACACATTTTCTTTAAAATACAAATAATTATGATTCTATAGATGTGATATGTTATTTCCTTACCAATCTACAATAATTATTACAGGGTATTTGCATGTTGTATAACAGAATTAAAACATTAATTTATTATGTTGATATTTTATATACCATTTGCATGATCTTGCATTGCATGAAATGACAAGTTGTGAATTTTGATAGTCTGATATCTTCAGAAAAAAAAAATAGTTATGTTTGATTTTTTTGTTAAGATTTTGTTTCCAATATTCTGTTATATACTTTATTCAGGGCTGGAAAAATACGCTAGCCCGACGTACCGAACTAGTCAACATGTAGTTTCGGGCTACTGACCATTGGTCATTAAATTTGTCCCGGGCTAGTCATTAAATAGACGGCCGGACAAGTGACAATACACAGCGGTACCTAGTTAGCGATGCAACCAATCAAGCTATCGCCTGGGGCGTTTTATCAACACCACGTAATGGCTTCGCATAGACATTTCAAACGCATCCCAAAACAGCCAACCACGACGGGCGATACATCAACGCTTAACATGATCGGCCAATCAATGTGTAGGTGACAAATAACGGCATAATACTGCATATTGAAGTACATGTGATAAGTGATAATTGATTTGCGAACTTTTTAAACTCGGCATGCGAAGAGTAAAGGGATTAGAGCCAGGTAAGTCTCAATTTGATGATCTTTACTTTCATTGTCATATCTGAATACAATAGCCCAATTAAACAATACTCGATGCCAATTAAGGTGGGTATAAGGTATATCTTGGTACGAGATTGAAGATGATTTTAATTTTAATCCATCGTCGAGTCTGTGCACAACGCAGTAGTAAAATATGCAGCCATGTCACTATTGAAATATTTTACATTTGGAAACACAAACTCTTACACTTTGAATGAAAATCAACAATCAAAGTCACAAACTGGCGGAAGTAAACGGCGACTTGAAGAATGCCCTAACACTCCAACGAAAATTATGTCAGCAAAACTTGACAGCAAAACAATGTCAAAGGATCAGAAATACGAGGACAAGCGAGAGAGAAAATTTTTGGATAAGTGGCTTGCAGATTTTCCATGGCTTTTGTATTTAAAGAAGAGGAAGACTTGATGTTCTGTAGGATTTATTCAAAGTATCCGAAGTTAGCTACATCAGCCAAGTTTCCCAATACCATCCCTGTGTTTGTGACTGGGTCAAACAACTTGTCATTCCTAAGGACAAACATCTGCAAATTCCAACATGAAAGTCTACTTGAGAGAGCTATCCCAAACTGACAATGCCCCAAGCATCATTCAGGGGCGGATCCAGGATTTCAGAATGGGGGGGGGGGGGGGCCGAGGGAGTAACATTAGGCCGCAGGCCGGAGCTGATCACGCCACAGGCGCGAAATCCACTGCGGGGGGTCTAGAGGGTGCTCCCCCAGAAAATTTTGAATTCTAGATGCGCTGAGATGCGATTTCCAAGCATCTGTGGGGCATAATTTCCTTATCTATTTGCTCACTTTAAAGGGCAAAATACTTTTTTTTTGTTGGTCGTCGAAAAATAGGGGGGGGGGGGGGCGCGGCCCCTTCGGCCCCCCTCTGGATCCGCCCCTGTCATTTACAAGTCTTTGTTGAAGAAACCAAACATTACAAACATAAGGAAGCTTATTGAAATGATGTTAGTTATCAGTCCATCAACAGCACAATGTGAAAGAGGTTTCTCTCAAATGAAACTGATAAAAACTGAGCTAAGGAACGGGCTCTCAGATGACAGTCTTAGAATGTTGATGGCTATTAAACACCACGGCCCATCCCTGGAAAACTTTGTAGCAGATCGTGCCATTGACTTCTGGTTAGGAAGTGGGAAAAGTACACGACATGTGGGGTTCATTCAAAGCATGGTGTAAATTACTAAAACCATTCAAAGAACTACACGAAGCTTTGTTATCAACAAGTTAAGCACTTACAGCAAGACAAATTTAAAAAAAAAATGTTATTTACATTTACCGTTCTTAAGAAAATACCATACAAAAACAATGTACTCGTAATGTATTTTCTTTATAAAATCAGGACATTGCAAGAGCTATTTAATCAGTTGTAACTTATTTATTCTTTACTTTTGTGTTAGATTATATGCTGTTTTACAGACAAAAATAAAACTAAAACTTGTTTATACCTTGTTTGTTAGTTATATATATGACAAATTAGTGTCCATTTATTGATGCACATTTTCGGACAAGTCATCTTTGTCCTGGTTACTAGTCCGGGACTAGTCATGAAAAAAAAAAATTTTCCAGCCCTGCTTTATTATACATATATAACCCTGCTGCCCCAATGTCAGCCTCATTTACTGTGGGAGTTGACAATACTGTAATGGTGAATTTGTGATTAAATGCTTCTACAGAAAACTTTGATCTCTACTTCCTGTAGTTCAAATGCTGATAAGTTGTTTTGAAATTAACATTTTAACGCTGGTGTTTCTGGCTGGACAATGTTTAACAGTATTTAACAGTATTTAATTGATGGTATAATAGGGATTTGCTCATCTGAAAATCACAATAGATAGTTTCTACATCAGTGTAGATCCCTTAACTTGGCGGCCATCTTTGAAGGCAACTTCAAGGAATTTTCAGATGAATTGTATAGAAGAATATAAATTTTAAATTTATACAATTTCTTTATTTGTGGTCCAAAAATTAAAAGCTATACACCATTAGAAAGCTCTTGAAATTCGTTTTTTTAGAATACACTATTTTAAAAAAAATGCACAAAGAATTAATACAAAGAAATAAATAAAATTATTGGCTCATCCTTAACATAAATTAACAGTGTATCTTTTTTGGTTGCATTTTGTTTACCTTTTAAACTATCGAAATATAGTTTTGATATTTAAAAAACTTCATAAAAGCTGTTAAATTGGATATAAAATTCAGTAAAATAGACTGAAAAATAAAAACAGCAGTGAGTTTAATACAGCACATATTTCCAGATTTCTGCCTGCATTAGCTTCTGCCTTCAAAGATGGCTGCCTTAAACTGACTTATTTATGACATCACATGGAAACTATCTATTGTTTTGACTGTTGACTATTTATAACTGGCAGTTATGGTGTTTTGAAATGTTAACGTTTATTGGTGAAAGCTTCGATACGCACTGTGATTTATAGCAAAATTGTGGTCAGCATAATATTCTGTACACCCTGAACATGCCAGAAACATCACCTTTGTCCAAATAATTTTCAGATATAATCCGATTTGTTGGAAAAAATTGGGTAAATGGTAAAATGGTAACAAATACAAGGAAGAAATATGACATTTATTAGATAGTAAACAGGATTGAACTTGCAACTTTAACAAAACCTAACAGGATCAGAATATGCAAAAAATGTTGGCAAACCAATGCAGTTCACAGCAGTAGGATTTTCTTTCTATTTTTCAATCCAAAAAAAAATAATCCATGTCTCAACTTTGGCATGTTTGGCATCTTCTACAATAATGAGCCAATATTGTAGAAGCAATTCATTTGTATCTGGCTATAATGAACTTATAACTTTGCAACATTGGTTTTTCTTAAATTTGAATATTCTGATTATTAAACTTAGCAGCAAAAATTGTACAATCTGATCACATGGCTCCCAAGCGTTGGCCTATCAGGATATACACTATATATTACTGCTGATCAAATTGTGCTTTGCAGGCTTAATCCCAGATATTCAACTACAAACACTTTCATATGACTGTTCATATGTAACTGTGTACATTTCAGTTGGATCAGATAACACTTTCTTATTTTTATAAATGAGACCATGGGTTTAGGCTAAATCCTAAATATTCGAGCAAAAGCACTCAAGAGCGATGGTGCATATAGACATGTGCACTTTTCAGACAGATGAAATAATATCATAGTCTCGTTTGATCATACTTGCAAACACAACATTACCAGGTTCAGTTTGACTTTTGAGTGGTATTCTGTTTTAACCCAGCAAAATAAACATTTAATTCCATTCAAACATTCTCTTTTCCTTTAACTATTTAGTTGCAGTCTGTCATAAAATGTGTTCTAATAGTTAGATACATTTTAGTAAAGTTGATAGGCATAATACCTTCTGGTGAGAGCTTTCTGATCATGACAGATTTGCTTCCAGCTGTAATTCTTTAACTTGGTGACAAAATTAAACTGTAATGCTTCTTAACAACTATATACTTTCAAAATAACTAACCAAAGAACATTTTTTTATATTAAAATATAGACTGACAAAGTTCTAGTCATTATGTTTATGTTCAACTTTTCTTGGTAGATAAGTACACTGGAAGAATGACATATCTGGATAGAACCAGGGTTTGTATCCATAAAGAATAGATTTTGATTTTTTTTTCTGACTTACACTAAGAAATTTAATTAAATCTTGTCATATTTCCTTAGATATTAGAACATTTCCAATCATAAAACCATTTGAATTAAGAAATTTGTTGGTATATATTTTACAATGGAAATTTCTTAAAGCTAGAAAAAATAAATATTTTTTATGAACATCTCAAGATTTACCAACAATCACACTGGAACTTGAAACCAGGCTGTACGGGATCACAGGTCAGCGACTACGATCGCAAACCAAAAGGCTCCTTCAGAAAATAATTCCATGGTTAAATAATGTAAAATGAGATGTTACTGACAGTTTTAATATTAAAGAATAAATAGATGAACAGAATTTGTTTTAGAGACCAATCATTAAAGATGTTTTGAATGCATATGCATGCATATTCATTTATATAAAAATTGTGTTCTTTCTTACACTAACTTGGCAGTTTTACATGAAAGGCATGTTTGGATTAACTGTTGGCAATATCTTAGATAAAGGGATCCAGGTTGGATGAAGTGGTAAGTACAATATTGAAATTTGCATCTTTTTATGTCAACTTATCTATGAAGAGGAGACATATTTCACACATGCTAGCTCCTCCACCTGCTCTGTCTCTCTGCCAAGGGTAAAGTTTTGCCTGGAAGAGAACTGCATCGTAGTAAGTCTTATTCTCAGTGGTCAATGCATAGACACTGATTGGGATGACTCTCCAAAGGTTGTTCTTTTGATCATTCTTGCTGATATAATCAAGTCCAATAGTTCCAGGATTGATTTTAATGAAATGTATGGTAATTGTTTACTTTTAAATGTTTTGGTGGGTGTGCATGCAGCTTAAATTGGGGGGTATGAATGCAGCTTAAATTGGTGGGTATGCATGCAGCTTAAATTGGTAGGTATGCATGCAGCTTATATTGTTGGGTATGCATGTAGCTTATATTGGTGGGTATGCATGTAGCTTATATTGGTGGGTATGCATGCAGCTAAAATTGGTGGGTATGCATGCAGCTTATATTGGTGGGTATGCATGTAGCTTATATTGGTGGGTATGCATGCAGCTTATATTGGTGGGTATGCATGCAGCATAAATTGGTGGGTATACATGTAGCTTATATTGGTGGGTATGCATGTAGCTTATATTGGTGGGTATGCATGCAGCTTAAATTGGTGGGTATGCATGCAGCTTATATTGGTGGGTATGCATGCAGCATAAATTGGTGGGTATACATGTAGCTTATATTGGTGGGTATACATGCAGCTTAAATTGGTGGGTATGCATGCAGCTTATATTGGTGGGTATGCATGCAGCATAAATTGGTGGGTATACATGTAGCTTATATTGGTGGGTATGCATGCAGCTTATATTGGTGGGTATGCATGCAGCATAAATTGGTGGGTATACATGTAGCTTATATTGGTGGGTATGCATGCAGCTTATATTGGTGGGTATGCATGCAGCATAAATTGGTGGGTATACATGTAGCTTATATTGGTGGGTATACATGTAGCTTATATTGGTGGGTATGCATGTAGCTTATATTGGTGGGTATGCATGTAGCTTATATTGGTGGGTATGCATGTAGCTTATGTTGGTGGGTATGCATGCAGCTTAAATTGGTGGGTATGCATGCAGCTTATATTGGTAGGTATGCATGCAGCTTAAATTGGTGGGTATGCATGCAGCTTAAATTGGTAGGTATGCATGCAGCTTAAATTGGTAGGTATGCATGCAGCTTAAATTGGTGGGTATGCATGCAGCTTAAATTGGTGGGTATGCATGCAGCTTATATTGGTGGTTATGCATGTAGCTTATATTGGTAAGTATGCATGCAGCTTAAATTGGTGGGTATGCATGCAGCTCATATTGGTGGGTATGCATGCAGCTTATATTGGTGGGTATGCATGTAGCTTATATTGGTGGGTATGCATGCAGCTTATATTGGTGGGTATGCATGTAGCTTATATTGGTTGGTTTGCATGTAGCTTATATTGGTGGATATACATGTAGCTTTTATTGGTGGGTATGCATGTAGCATATATTGGTGGGTATGCATGCAGCTTATATTGGTGGGTATGCATGCAGCTTATATTGGTGGGTATGCATGCAATTTATATTGGTGGGTATGCATGCAGCTTATATTAATGGGTATGCATGCAGCTTAAATTGGTGGGTATGCATGTAGCTTATATTGGTGGGTATGCATGCAGCTTATATTGGTGGGTATACATGCAGCTTAAATTGGTGGGTATGCATGCAGCTTATATCAGTGGGTATGCATGTAGCTTATATTGGTGGGTATGCAGTATGCATGCAGCTTATATTGGTGGGTATGCATGTAGCTTATATTGGTGGGTATGCATGCAGCTTATATTGGTGGGTATGCATGCAGCTTTAATTGGTGGGTATGCATGCATCTTATATTGGTGGGTATGCATGCAGCTTAAGTTGGTGGGTATGCATGCAGCTTAAATTGGTGGGTATGCATGCAGCTTATATTGGTGGGTATGCATGTAGCTTATATTGGTGGGTATGCATGCAGCTTATATTGGTGGGTATGCATGCAGCTTTAATTGGTGGGTATGCATGCAGCTTATATTGGTGGGTATGCATGCAGCTTAAATTGGTGGGTATGCATGCAGTTTAAATTGGTGGGTATGCATGCAGCTTATATTGGTGGGTATGCATGTAGCTTATATTGGTGGGTATGCATGCAGCTTATATTGGTGGGTATGCATGCAGCTTATATTGGTGGGTATGCATGAAGCTTATATTGGTGGGTATGCATGCAGCTTAAATTGGTGGGAATGCATGTAGCGTATATTGGTGGGTATGCATGCAGCTTAAATTAATGGGTATGCATGCAGCTTAAATTGGTGGGCATGCATGCAGCTTAAATTAATGGGTATGCATGCAGCTTATATTGGTGGGTATGCATGCAGCTTAAATTGGTGGGTATGCATGCAGCTTAAATTGGGGGGTATGCATGCAGCTTAAATTGGTGGGTATGCATGCAGCTTAAATTGGTGGGTATGCATGCAGCTTAAATTGGTGGGTATGCATGCAGCTTAAATTGGTGGGTATACATGCAGCTTAAATTGGTGGGTATGCATGCAGCTTAAATTGGTGGGTATGCATGCAGCTTAAATTGGTAGGTATGCATGCAGCTTAAATTGGTGGGTATGCATGCAGCTTAAATTGGTGGGTATGCATGCAGCTTAAATTGGTGGGTATGCATGCAGCTTAAATTGGGGGGTATGCATGCAGCTTAAATTGCTGGGTATGCATGCAGCTTAAATTGGTGGGTATACATGCAGCCTAAATGGTAGGTATGCATGCAGCTTAAATTGGTGGGTATGCATGCAGCTTAAAACTTTGTGTACAAGTACTAGCAAGCTTTTAAATCACAAGCCAATAGATTGAAATACAACCAATGTCTTCCTACTGATCATGCCCACTAATTAGTGATCATACCTAATAAGTAGTCCAGCCTACAAGTAAGTGACCTGACCTACTAATGTGATTTTACCTTCTAGTAATTGATTTTACCTACTTATAAGTAAGCATACATACATACTAATAATTGAACATCCTACTAATAAGTTATAACTTCAGATCACACCTAGTAAGTTAAACCTACTATAAAATAATCATATCTACTAATAAAAAATAATTCCTAAAAATAAGTTAATTACCTTCTAATAAGTAGTCTTTATTTGTATTAAGTTCCAGGTTTGAAATGGAGCAAACCTGGCACCAATACCTGCAGGTTAAAGATGTGTACAAGTACTGCCAAGCTTGCAGTGAGCCGTGTTCTGTGACCGCGCTCGTCATTGATGTAGATCTTTTCTATGGAATAGATTTCATATTTTCCAAGCACCACTGGGTACACTTTGTACTTTAAGCAATAAGTACATTATTTCTGGATTCTTATCTAACAACCACGAGTAAATATGATAAACATACCACCTTAAACACAATTGGTATAGATCCTGATAAGGCAGCTGGTCAATAGCAGCTAGATGAATGGATATACACTATTGCCTAGTCTTAATTGAGCTGGTTGTGAGGAGCAGGTTGTGAGTTTATTTAGGGGCTACATGAATTACTGACCTTTATATTGTGATAGCTATAGTCTAAACTTGAGTTTAATGGCACTTTGGTGTGTTTACTGTGTTCAATGTTTTTAACATGCACTTATTTGTTGTTTGTTAAATTTATGGAAAAGTGTCAGTGTCAGAATTAAAGTAACATAAGGAAATAACCTATATTATTGGCAATATTTGATGAAGGGAGACAAACTCAACTTTATTCTGTATCAAGGATTCTTCATAATAGGGCTTGATCAGATGGCATTTTTTTTACATTATTTCATTTCATAAAATTTTGAGGATTTTTTCCGTTTATTTTTTCTGGGTAGTTGGGTATTAAATAATATCATAAGCTATCAGAATGTTGATCTGTGGTAAATGAGAATATCATTTCATTGGTTGAATGAATAAAGCTTTTGGTTCTATAACAGCATATTTCAATTTGTTTGCAAGAATGCAAGTATATGCAATAAGATGTATCACTAACATAACAATTGTAGTTTTTACTTTCGTTTTGAAAGTGTTAATAATGCCCATTATATGGGGTAAAAATAACCTTTTTGCTACTACATGGTTTTTGGTTAAAAACCAAGGTGCAAATTATTTGTGCACTTGACGTATGCGGCTAAAACAATAAAGATGCATAGACATGAAGAATGTTTGTTGTTTAATTTCCCTAGCAGATCTTTAACGTTTTCTTCGAGGGGCGCGATTTATCAAAAGTTATTTATAAGTTGAAGGTAATTAAATACTCTACCTAAATAATTGAAGTTATTTACTACTTCAGTAGGATTATCATTATATGTGATACTTTTATTTGCCAAAAAGGCGCCTCTTTTCGTTTTCTCACAATTTAGTTCAAGACCCCATTTACAACAACATTCTTTAAAAACATCCAGATTTTTCTGTAAGTCCCCCGACGTTTTACCAAAAATAACCATGTCATCAGCGAAAGAATTGTTGTTAAAATTAAGTCATTTATATGTTTACCCATCCCACCATTATTCTGTATATACTTCTCTAACTCTTCTAAAAACAGGGTTGCTAAAATGTATGATATTGTCACCCCTTGCTTCAGACTAGGCTATTGTAAAATTCAGACATATTCCCAACAAGAATATATATGACACAGCATTGCAACATATACAAAAAATTGAAAAGGCACAGGACGAAGGTATTCACATAAAAGCCAAATGTAAAAGTAAGAACAAATCTGTGATGAGTCATTTAACAGAAAGAGCAAACCCGACAGTTACCGCCTTGGAAAGGTCTGTGGGCAATATGGACCGACTGAGGTGCTTAAACCGGTTTAACAGAGCTTTAACCTCGCACTTCCTGCTGGGTTTCTCAGTAGCAAGCAATGAAAAGAAAACCGATTCATTTGAATAAATGTCTAAGCGCCGACGTTTTGTTTATATGACAAAAGTAGTGACGTCATTGAAAGATAATGCCCACATAGTGTTTAGAAGAGAGATAGCTATTATTTCGATTAAAAGAACCACAAAAAATGTTGATAGTAAATGAAATTAAATGTTGAATCAAGAAAAAAATGACAGAGAAGAGTAAATGGGTGTAGCATCAAGTTCATGTGAAGATGGAATTGAGGATTCAAAGCCCAATTTCCATCAAAGGATATACACGTAACAATCCTTATAGGATGAATTAAATGAAAACATAGATTACATGCACAGGGAGACTTTACGACCGCCACACTTCACAAGTAACATTGTTGTGACCATGAAACAGTCTAACGCAAGATCGTACAGATAAGTACATACTTCTTAATATTTTTAACATTTTTCTATCTATATCTGCTCGGTGCAATTTGAATAACATCCCGTTTCTATAAATGACATCATAGAATGTTTAAGATCTAGAAGGGCAATATAATATGAAACAGTATTTCAGTTGTCTGGGGACGGTGTTCACTTGAAGCAGATATACTGCTGCCTTCACTGTGTATAACATGCCGTCAACACCTGGCATGATACCACACCCAGTCAAATTATCCTGACACCGGATCAACCTGTCGTGGAACTACTCTTATATTTACTTGAACATTAGCAATAGCTATACTACTACCATTTTAAGTCGCGGCCCTGTATCGAACCCTGGGCCACCCGTACCTGGAGCCGACGATCTACCGATTGCGCTACCAGGTCCGGTCTTCTTAAGCAATACATAGCTGGATGTCGCCAATGTAACAGTAATATTGACGATGCGATGATACAAAAATTAACAATAGTGCTCACATATATTTTAATAAATTAAAATATGCCCTAATATATAGCGAACCAATCCACTATCGAACCGAGTTCATTATAACAAGTCATGTCCTCTGTCACACAGCGCTGCATGAGTGATGTGTCAATAGACAAATCAACAGTTGACTCCATCTTTTGGCAATAACAGTTTGAGGCTGCGTTTTATGTTCTGACATTATCACATGCCACACTATTGACCCCGCTTATTAAATAACCTAATTGAGTTATTTATATTTGACAGAGGAACACATGTGAGGGAAGTCATGAAAATATGCAAGGCAATCTATATGTCCACATGAATCAATATCACCTAGTCTCAAACCAATTAGGCTCTCAAATGGATGTTGAAATAGTTTTTTTACACATGTTGGTTTGCTCGGCTTTCTTTGAAATATATATGACAGCTTTATTTGAACAGAGAAAGAATACGGGCTAGTGTACATAGGTCGCTCGTTTGTGACACACCATGATCTAACGATCTCAAATTTTTTATTTGATCGTTGATAATCCCTTCATTATATTTTTGTAAAACGTTTCTTAAAATTAATAAAGGGAAAGACACCTGGGCATACCCTCGTTGTGACATATTTTGTTTTGAACTATATATTAAAATAGTATATATAATAATTTGAGGTGCACTTTTATACACCACATAGTTATTTTGTCTCAAACGATAGTTAGTAAACAAACGAACGAAGGTGCTTGCAAAACTCAACTGACTTGAGATCTATACAATGATTATATTACGAAAGCAATTCCGTTTTTACTTGTGTATATTTCAGATATTATGTGACATATGTCTCACATCAAAACATACAGTACACTTTATTGGTGTGGGTAAATGTTGAAGGTGACTGGTTTGACAATGTTAGCAGAAAAGAAAACTAGTTCAAGGTTTTCAAAAGGATGAATAGGTAATCGGACAATCACCGTTTGGAATACACACCTTTGTTTTCTATCGATAGATAGGTGCAGTACTGGTATCATCGTAAGCATATAATAAAAGTGTCCTCTTCTCGAACTTATTGCATGTTAGGGACTGTTGCATGTAAGGGACTCTTGCATGTTAGGGACTCTTGCATGTTAGGGACTCTTGCATGTTAGGGACTCTTGCATGTTAGGGACTCTTGCATGTTAGGGACTCTTTCATGTTAGGGACTCTTGCATGTTAGGGACTCTTGCATGTTAGGGACTCTTGCATGTAAGGGACTCTTGCATGTTAGGGACTCTTGCATGTTAGGGACTCTTGCATGTTAGGGACTCTTGCATGTAAGGGACTCTTGCATATTAGGGACTCTTGCATGTTAGGGACTCTTGCATGTAAGGGACTCTTGCATGTTAGGGACTCTTGCATGTTAGGGACTCTTGCATGTTAGGGACTATTGCATTCTAGGGACTGTTGCATATTAGGGACTCTTGCATGTTAGGGACTCTTGCATGTTAGGGACTCTTGCATGTTAGGAACTCTTGCGTGTTAGGGACTCTTGCATGTAAGGGACTCTTGCATGTTAGGAACTCTTGCATGTTAGGGACTCGACTCTTGCATGTTAGGGACTCTTGCATGTTAAGGACTTTTTCATGTTAGGGACTCTTTCATGTTAGGGACTCTTGCATGTTAGGGACTCTTGCATATTAGGGACTCTTGCATATTAGGGACTCTTGCATGTTAGGGACTATTGCATTTTAGGGACTGTTGCATATTAGGGACTGTTGCATGTTAGGGACTCTTGCATGTTAGGGACTCTTGCATATTAGGGACTCTTGCATATTAGGGACTCTTGCATGTAAGGGACTCTTGCATGTTAGGGACTCTTGCATATTAGGGACTCTTGCATGTTAGGGACTCTTGCATGTTGGGGACTCTTGCATATTAGGGACTCTTGCATGTTAGGGACTCTTGCATATTAGGGACTCTTGCATATTAGGGACTCTTGCATATTAGGGACTCTTGCATATTAGAGACTCTTGCATGTTAGGGACTCTTGCATGTTAGGGACTCTTGCATGTAAGGGACTCTTGCATGTTAGGGACTCTTGCATGTTAGGGACTCTTGCATGTTAGGGACTCTTGCATGTAAGGGACTCTTGCATATTAGGGACTCTTGCATGTTAGGGACTCTTGCATGTTAGGGACTCTTGCATATTAGGGACTCTTGCATGTTAGGGACTCTTGCATGTTAGGGACTCTTGCATATTAGGGACTCTTGCATGTTAGGGACTCTTGCATGTTGGGGACTCTTGCATATTAGGGACTCTTGCATGTGTGGGACTCTTGCATATTAGGGACTCTTGCATATTAGGGACTCTTGCATGTTAGGGACTCTTGCATGTTAGGGACTCTTGCATATTAGGGACTCTTGCATATTAGGGACTCTTGCATATTAGGGACTCTTGCATGTTAGGGACTCTTGCATGTTAGGGACTCTTTCATGTTAGGGACTCTTGCACGTTAGGGACTCTTGAATGTTAGGGACTCTTGCATGTTAGGGACTCTTCCATATTAGGGACTCTTTCATGTTAGGGACTCTTGCATGTTAGGGACTCTTGCATGTTAGGAACTCTTGCATGTTAGGGACTCTTTCATGCTAGGGACTCTTGCATGTTAGGGACTCTTGCATGTTAGGGACTCTTGCATGTTAGGGACTCTTGCATGTTAGGGACTCTTGCATGTTAGGGACTCTTTCATGTTAGGGACACTTGCATGTTAGGGACTCTTGCATGTTAGGGACTCTTGCATGTTAGGGACTCTTTCATGTTAGGGACTCTTGCATGTTAGGGACTCTTGCATGTTAGGGACTCCTGCAAGTTAGGGACTCTTGCATGTTAGGGACTCTTGCATGTTAGGGACTCTTGCAAGTTAGGGACTCTTGCATGTTAGGGACTCTTTCATGTTAGGGACTCTTGCATATTAGGGACTCTTTCATGTTAGGGACTCTTGCAAGTTAGGGACTCTTGCATGTTAGGGACTCTTGCATATTAGGGACTCTTGCAAGTTAGGGACTCTTGCATGTTAGGGACTCTTGCATATTAGGGACTTTTTCATGTTAGGGACTCTTGCATGTTAGGGACTCTTGCATGTTAGGGACTCTTGCAAGTTAGGGACTCTTGCATGTTAGGGACTCTTGCATATTAGGGACTCTTTCATGTTAGGGACTCTTGCATGTTAGGGACTCTTGCATGTAAGGGACTCTTGCATGTTAGGGACTCTTGCATATTAGGGACTCTTGCATGTTAGGGACTCTTGCATATTAGGGACTCTTTCATGTTAGGGACTCTTGCATGTAAGGGACTCTTGCATGTTAGGGACTCTTGCATGTAAGGGACTCTTGCATATTAGGGACTCTTGCATGTTAGGGACTCTTGCATGTTAGGGACTCTTGCATGTTAGGGACTCTTGCATGTTGGGGACTCTTGCATGTTAGGGACTCTTGCATGTGCATGTTAGGGACTCTTGCATGTTAGGGACTCTTGCATATTAGGGACTCTTGCATGTTAGGGACTCTTTCATGTTAGGGACTCTTGCATGTTAGGGACTCTTTCATGTTAGGGACTCTTGCATGTTAGGGACTCTTGCATGTTAGGGACTCTTGCATGTTAGGGACTCTTGCATGTTCTGCTTATTGTCTTGCTCCTCGTTGAAAAGAAGACGATTTTTAAAATATATTGGGAACGCGCTCGCGACCCCACATCCGTCCCATTTGCAATAAAAAAGTGTTAAAGTGATTAAGAGATTGCATATTTCAATTAAAATGTTTAGTAATTAAAGGCTTCAAATACAATTAATTAAAATACGTTTATATATTTAAAAAACGAACATTATGATGTATATTTCATCTCTAACCATAGGACGTATTGCCATGATGTCAACTTATTAGGCATGGCTGCTTGCCTCTCCTAATCATAATCAACTTCCACTGAATACGAAGCATTTTTAGACAGTGATAAAATAAAACTGACTTTAAACATAGATTGCTCTACTGATTCCTATTGTATGTGAAATTATAGTCTATGTAGTCATTTTACATGCAGACGTGCTTTTCGCTTCAAAGAAAAAAGTAAAACACCAAATACATTTGTAAATAACTTACCCGACTCCCAATTTCAACGCATTTAACTAAAATATTACTGAAAGAGAGTAACAGGGAATAAGAAAGAAAGACAGATGGACTGAGAGACAAGGAGACAGATCGAGACAGAGACAGACAGACAGACAAGGAGACATAGATACGGAGAGAGAGAGAGATAGAGAGAGAGAGAGAGAGAGAGAGTAAGGGATGAAGAGAGTATTGTTTATTCTTTCTGACGTAACAAAATGATTAGGAAAGCTTGACAAATGTTTGGGTAAAAACACCGGTGCCACAATGTTAGCTAAAAAAACCATTAAAGAAAAAGTCATCGCCCCATCTCTCCCTCTCTCTCTCTCTCTCTCTCTCTCTCTCTCTGTCTCTCTGTCTGTCTCTGTCTCTTTGTCTCTGTCTCTCTCTGTCTCTCTGTCTCTCTGTCTCTCTCTCTCTCTAAATTGTGGATGTATGGCTGGCTGCGAGCGCGACTTTCTTTTGTTTTGCACTCCCTACATGTACGTAAAATACTGTTTATATTAATTTCATTTTAAAAGCATGCAATAATAAAACAATATATGCTTAATATGACATCTGGATATGTGATATTTGTATTTGTTTTATTAGCTGCAGGTGTTCAAAAAACAAAACTTCAAATAAGGGCATTTTGATAAGAACAAAAGGTCGCTAAATCCGGACAAAATTAAAACAAGCATGACTGTGAAAACTAATAATACATGAAACAGTTCTAATTTTAAATTGCCATAAAATAAAAATATTTAATAATTACAATCAATCGTTGCAGAAGGTATCATATGGAGACGTTATTAATAAATATTAAAACATAAAAGTAGACCATATAATAACGTAATCTTAATGATCTTAATAAATATTATCACTAAGTTGCCATAATACATGTGCATTTATCTTTTTAATTATTCATACTGTCACGAAGAACATTTTATAGTTTTAGCTGCTTAAAGCGATTATGGTCTTAGTCGAATCAATTTTTTACAGAATCCAATCTTTATTCTTCAGGACATGATTACCACTGAAGAGATCCATAATGCGCCCGTGGCAGAGTTTTCACTTTATATCAAAGATAACTAAAATAATCGAGTCCAGATGAGGTTAAGCTAATGTCACCGACTTTGATATATTGTCATACGTCACAAGCAATACATATATTGTCATACGTCACAAGCAATACATATATTGTCATACGTCACAAGCAATACATATATTGTCATACGTCACAAGCAATACATATATTGTCATACGTCACAAGCAATACATATATTGTCATACGTCACAAGCAGTACATATATTGTCATACGTCACAAGCAGTACATATATTGTCATACGTCACAAGCAGTACATATAGTGTCATACGTCACAAGCAATACATATAGTGTCATACGTCACAAGCAATACATATATTGTCATACGTCACAAGCAATACATATATTTTCATACGTCACAAGCAATACATATATTGTCATACGTCACAAGCAATACATATATTGTCATACGTCACAAGCAGTACATAAACAAAAATATCCCACTCTGCTTTCCCTAAAAGCAAGCCAATATTTATACTCCAGTCATCGTGCTTCTGGCATCGGAAATTAACTTTAACAATTAAGGTAGATAGCGCAATAAAATTTGGATGATTAGAAAATCTTTCTCTAATAGACAAAATTAGTGAATACCAAAACACTTGTATGCGATATCTATATTATATTTTAGTCATATTATAAAATGACAATTATTTACAATTCCTTACAACGAATATTTAGCACGTGTCACAGAAATAATCCGAATAAACCGGACAGCAATACTTTTTTGTGGTTATTTTTGGTTATACGGCCAACCGACATTTGATAGGTCATACAGCGCTGAATACGATAAGGTTTAAGGACAATAAGATATAATCACAGGCCCCGGTGCAGAACTTTTCACACTGGGGGCCAAAGACTGAATTTTACATACGTTCTAATTCCCTTTGAATTGTATTATAACATGCAGCTAGATTACGTTTGTAGTTCCATTTTCCCATCGATCGTCGTTTTCAAATATGTACTGGGAAGAAAGTAATAAAAAATCTAACCATCTTAGCGCAATATTCCAGTGAACAACCTTTGCAGTATCTTCGGATTTTATACTTAATTAATGTTCATTTATAAGGCCTGCATTGAAATTTAGTTGATTGTTTGAGACTGTGCATACTTTTGATGGAGAGTATTTATGGAAGTTACAACTAAAACTCGTCTTATAAAAAATACCAGAATTTCCATAGGAGCCTTCAACAAATGGCGTGACAAACAAAACAATACTGACTTGCAGAAGGCTTTATTCGATGTTAGACCAGACGAAATACGTATACAGCTATCAGTAAATACTGTAGCACAAACCAACTTTAACAAAGCATTTTCAAGATATTTTCTCTAAACTTTACAATGCATTTTTGGCACATCAACAAAGCAAAGTATTTGTGCACACATCTTCAAAGTACCGCCGTGTTCCAGTACAGGATTAGCTAAGATTAATTTTAGCAAAGGCGGACACTTCCATAAATATTGCAATGCCTGTAAGTTCCCTCCTATAAATTTTCTAAAAATTGCAAAAGTGTTTATTTGGTTCACACAGTTAAGTCTCGTAAATAATAAAATAACATCGGATTTATAGTTATAAAATTCCAATTTCAAGATAAATTTTATGTTAATTAATTTACGGGAGTGATTTTGTCTGCTTTTGTTAAATTTTAGATTTTGTCCACCTATGCTAGACGAAACGAAAAGGATTTTGTTCCGGAGGGATTTTGTCATACAAACTATTGCCACTGTTTGTGTTTTTAATTTGTTTGGATGTAACTTTAAATTGCATTTTTGCTCTATTCTTTATCAGAATCAATCTCAAAGCAGTGTCCTTAATATATTTTAATAATTAAAAAATTCTCATATTATAAAAACAACCAAATTTTTGTTCGCATTATTTAACCATTTTGTCATGACCTGAAAAAGGTAACTTTAACACTGAAAATCTACTGTGTACCCTGATTAGGATGCAAGGTGACGGACAATCGTAACATCTCGGCTAATGCCGTCTGCATCACCGCCGAGGAGTCCCGATTAAGCTCATTAGTAGGGGAGGTGAGAGCGAATGCAGAGGATTTTGTACACGAGCTAGCAGCAGGGGCCCCGAGTGGATTTAACTACTGCTCGGGCGGATAAGTATATGACAGTCTGGGGGCCTTAGGTATCCGTGATTATCTCTCGACAGTCTACAAAATTTGTAAATTTGTAAGGTTATGCTATTTTTGAAGAAATATAGCCGAGGAACTTCATATGTTCGGGCCAACTAGGTGAGTTGGGGGTGCAAGGTCCCCTCGGCGGCCCGTTCCCGGTAGATCTGGGCCTGAAGAAGGTAAAAAAAAAATACGGGTGTAGAAATATAAAAATCTATAGGAGTTAGTAAATGTGAATGATATGTAATACAGGCATCAGAGTGATGGTTAACCAGTTCAATTGAAACAAATGGTTGTATCGTGGTGCTGATGATGTCATTGTTTGGACAAAACCAGAATCTTCTAAGCATATTCTAACTGCCATAACCCCGCTGGCCGATTGTGTTAATCGGAAGTCGGCGTCGTAAAGGACTTTTCCAGACTGAGTAACAATTGCAGTTTGGTAGGTGAAGCGACCGACAGAATAAAAGGCCGGGACAAACTCATCTTCTCGTATTTCTATCTGGCGACACGTCAGCAATTTGGAGTAGAAATGTGTCAGATGTATTATTCTTCTATCAACTGCAGGAACTGCAACTCTGTAGTATGATGCTGAACGCAACAGGTATGTGCCGTTCTTATATTGAGACAGGTGGGATCGCATAAAACACAGTGATGGTAATTTTGCTAAGTTAATGTCAACCCACCCACTGATGGAGGAAACGGACTGTTTTAGTCGAATAACTTCTCCTCTCCAATCGATTTCTACATCATCGAGAAGATTGTTTTCTATCTTTGATAGAAAATCGGCTGGCTGGAAATGACCCTGTTTGTTCGCTATTTCAAAAAATAAGTGTTTTGCCGTCATGTTGACAACAGAGTACTTGTTTGATTTTATATGACTGACGTGGTCAACCAATGGGCAATGTCGACCTTCTTCCGTAAAAACCCTGACTATTTCCCATGGTGATTTCCAAGGCGTTTTCATCTTTCCTGATGTGATTGCAATACGAAGTTCTTCATTGGTTAACCCATCCACTGATGTGATCAGTTCTCCTTTCACAAGAACTCGGACTGTCTTTACTAACCACTGTTGGCTCATCCACAAGCATGCTCCACTTGTTCCTTTCCGAATCTGCCCCAAAGGACATAGCACACTACGACAACTTGATATCTGTAAGCATTTCATTAACAATTTTAAATGAGGAGGCAGATCTACAAAGAAAAGAAATGCATTAACACAAGTAAAACAATATCATATACCGGTAAAGAGTTTAACTTTATGACGAATTTAACTTAATGAAAATCCAATTTAGAAAGACTCTTACATAAATACAACAAATTGAACTTAATGATTTGAACTTCTTTAAGATACCTACTAAGATGTTAACCTCGTCATTGGGAAGTCATAAAGTTATGTATTGTTTTAATATATATTGTGTGGCCATATTTAGGAAGTAAATCGCATTTTTGTTAAAGTAATGGTAAAATTAAGCTCCTACATTAGTCTAGCAGACCAGAAAATCGCATTTTGTATTAATAAGAAAGAGAGAAAAACAAAAACAAATATAGCTTTAAACTATAAAATGTTTTCGTTTTTTTCTGTTTTAACTTACATTATTACCGTCGTAAACCTCACATGCTGACCCTGGTTCTTGCTGAGTTCTGACCTCACTGATCACATTTAGGTCAACAATACTTGTAAAGTCACTATATTCGGAAAGCAATGTTCGTTCGTCTGCGCTCTGCTCTGTGCAATAATAAAACGGTAATCTTGACGGGTCGATCCCTACAATGCAAATCAGGCAATATACGTTCTTGACCGGATGCAATCCTCTTATCGGAGAGATAAAATCACTGTCACACATTTCTCTAATCACTGTTACCGTAAGACCTAGATCATATTTGACCGTGAAGTTATCTGGACACTTACCGTAGGTGTCAGTAAAACAGCGATCATGTTTAATCAAGCTCGAATTTCCTGGAAATGTGAACAAAATATTACACGCAGTTGTGTCTTGCACAGACGAGAACCCGTCACACATTTGGTAGGGGAGCCATGGCATTGTGTCTCGGTCGCCATAACATTTTGCAAAGTTTTGGTTTTTGTACGTCGTTTTGGTAACCACAGAAGTGACAGGCATATAACTCCCCCACATGGCGACGTTTGTGTCGCAGCAGGCTGAGTTTTCTGCTGCAGACATCTGCCCCTGAATAAAAGCTGGACATCCATCCTCGGGAATTTGTAACAACGTAAAATGCCTCTGCAAACGGGTATAGGGTTGATGATTCTCGAAACTGAGTAGAAACGCACGTCTTATACTGCCTGCTGGTACTAGATTGTTTGTTCATTGAATCGAAGCAACAATTGTCATACAAATGACAATCATCTTGACATGAACATTCTGTAAGAAAACACAAAAAATAATACAAAGTTTGATCCTTAACCTTTACTTACAGGAACAGGACCTGAGCGGTAAGAATCTCCTAATTAACTTATTGGCTCCTTGCCTTCTGGGATCGAGTCCCATGTCGGGAGAGTGCGGATTATTTAAACCAATATTCAAATATCCGATTATAAAAAAGGTATTCTTATAGAAATCATGGAATATAAATACTTTAATTTACATCATTTCTTTTTTGCTTTTGTAATGCGTGTGTCCAAAAATAAACTCTCCTGTTCTAACCATATTGTCCCAAAACGACTGGAACGGTGTAATTTTTCGCGCGGACGATTTGTGCCTCTAAAGTGAAGTGGTTTGGGATGGGAGAGGGGGGGGGGGATGGGGGTGGTTATGTCACAGCAGCAATCTTCTTCTGCCCAACTCATACACTGAAACTGCCCCGCTTTGCTTGCAGCCGTGGAAACGACTGGAAACAATTAATTCAACAATGCAATACATTAAATAATTAGCGCACATTACACGTACTGCTTTATAACTATCACAACTACTATATATGACAACACCATTAGATGTCTACCTAAAGCAGGGAGTCAGTTGGAATCATTTTATATATCGTGTTATTCATTTTCCATATTTAATACAGCGACATCGATGGTTATTCCTCAATTAGATTGATATTTTTCGATTTCAGTACCCTTTTTTTCGAATTCCAACACACAATTCGAAAGTCTGGTTTACTATGTGTCATAACTTTATTTGGTGATTTTTAAGCTTTAATGTTGTTGATATCATTCTTTTGCACGACTTACCCTAGCCGAAATAGTTAGGCTTTATCTTATCGTGGATAAAATAATTTATGATAGCGACTAATCGTAAGCTGGACTGTGGTCATATGTGTATTTATAACAGCATGTGGCTCAGGGATACGTTTAATGCATCGGGCTTACACCTAAGTGACAGTTCTTTTTACTTGAGGCAATAAATGCATTCGGTGAATATCAGAATTTCAACCACTTTCCGAAGATGTTTTTTGCCAAGTTTGTTCAGGAATTCTGATCGATAACATGTGAAGTGGATAGATATCGTACCAGGAAACAGAAGTATCCTCTATGACAGATCATACTTAATCGATCACTGGTTTCTGATTTGTTTTCAAAAGAGTTTTGAGTTTTGAAAGTGTTCTGATTAATGGTTTATATATAAAGGAAGGTTTCTCATTAGCAATTCCAAAGTATTAGCCTGTATCAAACCTCTCATTTATTTAAAAAAAAGTTCTGCACAAGGAAGCAGACATACAAACTACTGATTAACTGAAAGTCACTTTCGATCTTTCATCGAACCGAATTGCATACCGAAGCGAAACGATACCGCGATGTTGTAAAGCTAATGATTACACATACAGAAATCTTTATAGAGCAATCGATGTTTTTTAGAGTAAAGTACATGTAGTAGCCCCTGACAAGGTTAACATGCCCACAATTTCATTAACACAGATGAAATTGGACATAAAAGTCTAGTCTCATTAAAATGGACCGACTGAGAGAATATTGACAGTTTTCGTCTATATGTCTTTATGTCTATATGTAATCGTTCCTGGAAAAGCTCTGTGGATTGCGCCTTGTTGCTACACGTATATAAACAGACAAAGTGCGAAATTTCGGTCATTATTAAAATCTAGGGAATAACAGTATTAAATAGGAGTTTGGTAACATTCTTTTCTCTTACTTAAAATTATATGCCATTTGTATACAGCGATGTGCTTTGTACAAGACAAGTAACGCTATGTTTGTTCTACTGTTTCTATTTGGACCACGTCATTGCTTTGATTAACTGAAAGTCACTTACCATTTTTCATCGCACCGAATTGAATACCGAAGCGAAACGATACCGCAATTATATATATTATATGATACTTCTGTTTCCTGGTACGAAATAAATCAGTTTTATTTTAATGTCTGGTTGTTACCTCTTTCATAATCAGGATTTTCCAGCCCTTGTTCCTCTTTTTTGTTACAGAAGCGGGAAACAAACTACTTTGTTTCGTTAATAGATAATTAGTTCTTGTCTTTTTATAATAAGTAACTAGTTGCTGTCACTATAGGTTACTTATAAGCAAGATATGAAGTATATGTAGCAAATATTTTTAAATTATTTTTTTCTGTATAGCTGCTTCTTCTTTTTATTACATTTAATGTGATGTGCTGAATACATATACATTTATAATAATACTTTTCAAACATGAAGACCAATAATAACATCTGTAATTAATTTTAGTTTTTACGTAGGGTTTTGTTTTATGGAAATCGCTATTTAAGCAAAAAAAGTTAATTGTATACGTGGTTCATTTGTGGTAAGAAACAGGCTATGTACTAGGAAAGAGCAATAGTTGACTCCCATTATTTAGACACACTTTATGACATACCTCATGAGTATGAAGAAATGGTATTTTTTCATGCAAATACTCTTATTTTTATGAATGGATACTGTTTTATCTCAAATCATTTAGACAGATGTTGATGCATTGGTTAATGGTGCTTTAAGATGCACGTATTTAGTACTGCAAACGAACTAAAACAGATTTATCAGGCTAAATGATCGCTGCCTTTAAGGTGACGGCATTTGAAATATTTTAACGACGATTTCTTCTTAGACTAAATGCACGCCTGTTGAACAATATATTCACCTTTGTTGCTTTTTATTACTCAATTTTGTCATGTATATTATTGCTCTTAATGAGATTTTACGAAAGATCGAAGCAACAATGCAACTTTCCTAGAAGTCTATGAATGCTGAACATACATTCGTAATTTAGTGAAAGTGTGTTTAAAAATATCATTAAATAATTTAAAGTATGTTTTTGTGTAGCGTAATCGATATGTTACATTTGTTTTATGAATTTTACGAGTAAAGAGAAGTGAAGTGACTTCTTTGCTCTTCACCGATCTGCTCTGCAATTATTGAACAGCTACAAGTAAAAAAAATCTATTAAAACATAATTTCCGGAGTATATACAGAATACACATGCAAAATGGCTCATTAAGGTGTATCAGAATCAACCTTTTGAAAATTCATATAAACTTTGCATGCTTTTATAGATTTATTGAATCATTAAAGGTCGTAAAAACATTTACGATATTAGATTGTTTCTTTCTTCAGATCATTCCTCACATTAATACGATAAGCGTACAATATATAAATGTATATCTATTATCGACACGCTTTAACACAATTTTAATGGCCATATAAATTAATATAACTTATTATCAGTTTCACTAGACTTATCATATTTCAACAACTTACAAATGATTCTGCATTCAGCAACAACACATAATCTTTATGAAAAAAACCAAACATGTCAGTATATTTACCTGTACAGCATCCATTCCTTTTGGTTGTTTTTGTTGAATTAGTAGTTTCTGGGCACACTTGCTGGTTCCGACACATGGTTTCTATCGACGGGAGTGTGTGAACTATATTTACACAGAAAGCAGTTTTAATTAACAAAAGATGCATACAAGCAATTGCATGCGCATACATTTTAAAATGAAATTTCATTTTAGCTGCATCAGTTGATTTTTGCTATAAAAATAAGTCACATTTTTTTGGTTTAGATTGTTTTTGCTGTTGCGTTAACTTTATGCGAATTGACATTCCTGATAATAACTCGCTGCGGATTTAACACATATATAGCTTCTCATGACAGCAGCTGGAACGCGATTGGCTATAACTTGTCAGGTCAGTGAGCATCGATTTTAACGCACTTTGTCCCCTGCAGTCAAAACGGCAATGTCATTAAGACCAATTCAACAACTTTAATATTTTCATTATTAATGTTCATGCGCGCAAGTGAATAAAACAACAATAATAATTTATATGTAAAAGGTTTCCCTGACAACGTCAGAAATCAAATGTTCATATATTGTCTAAATGAAAAATTCATCGCATATGAGAGCTTGTTCAAACTATTTCACGTTTTTATTAACAATAATGAATTTACAATATGCCATCTATGGTAAATGACGCAGAAAAGTTAGGTTTGTTCAGCGGTGATTTATCTATAAAAATAAATAAGAAGCCACGTGATGCATTTAACTAACGAGAATTCAATTAAATGAGATTTCATAAATTTGTTTTTATTTGATCTGCACGAGACTTTCACATGCGGTCCTTATCTAAGGCAACCGATTGTGGTGTGATTGCTTCTATTTTACTTAGATCAATGCACGTATTATATATTCCTCACAATTAAATATGCCACGCGAGTATTATTAACAGCGCATTAAGTTTATTTGTCGCAAAGAGGCTGTGTTGAATTAATATAAAAATGTGTTATCATAACTTATTTTATAGGCAGTCAGCTTGTGTATGTGAAATAAAGGCTTTTTCTGTTCTATATTATTTTGGCGCAAGTTCAAATACAAACATGTTTAATTGCTCTTGAATATAAACATATCAATGAACCATGAACTTTTAGAGCTCATAATTATTTCTTTCCACCATTTATTATATGGTTTATTTCTGAATGAAATAAAATATTATGTTTACAATAAATAAAACAATAATAATCTTACATAAACTGTTATTTTTATTAATAGAGATAATAGTTCAACGAACACTTAGAAAATGAAAGCAACTTTACAATTTTCATGTACACAAGTTGTAATGCCTCTTTACTTGTTCGACATTATTTTGTTGACCTGGACTTATGAAGTGTCAATGTTGATTACGGTACAAAATCAACAATCAAAGCGTACTTAGCACAGAAGGCTGTTGAAAACAGCAGACTTGGCTCTTCCTTGTGTCGGACTGTGATTAAATCTAATTAGCGCCGGTTAAAATACGTCAAAATCGTAAAAAAGTCCGTTGAATGTTGTATGTAAACATCATGTCACCTAAATTGCAAACTAAAACTACATAACATATGCATGTACCTACCTTAACCAGTTGATAACTGGGCTGCCTTTTGAAGAGTAACGGGTTGCAATAATACAAAATTGAAGCATTTCTTTCTTTTAGTATTTTTTTCTTTCCCATTTTGTATTTGTCAATATATTTACGGCTCATCAATTTAAAGCAAACAAAAGGTCCAAATGCATGTTTTAGATGAGAGCTTTATGCACAAGTATTCTTTAAACATTGCTATCTGGCATAATTTCTTTAAATACTCGCTAACCTATTTTAGTCTATGAAGGTTTGAAAGGGGTAGAAATTCCTAAATTTTTATCTATCGTTTGCTTTACAGATTCAATAAAAATGTCTATAATAGACCCAGCGGTTTTGTTACGTGTATTTTCCTTTCATACCATTGGGCTTTGGATCCTTAATTCCATCTCACATGAACAGGATGCTACACTTCGTTTCAGCTAACCTTTTTCTTCCTTTACAATCAACAATTTTGTCTTATTCTTCTCTTAGAAATTGTAATTCCCTCTCTTTTAAATATCCTGTGGACTTTTTTTTACCGACGTCATAACATATCGTCGGCTTGCGGATCGGGAGGTCGTGGGTTCGAACCCCGGCCGGGTCTAACTAAAGACTTTAAAGTTGGTAGTAGTGGCTTCCCTCCTAACGCTCGGGGCTAAGGGGACAGCATTACGCCTGACTCGTCGGTGTCAGTATAATGGACCGGCCGGGTTCAGTCCCTGGGCACCTCATAAGTGCCCCTGTGCTATAATGATAGAAATGTCGCTGCGCAGTATCGGCAAAAATGCCGGCTAATCCCTAATCCCATAACATATCTAAAAACATCAGCGCTTGGACATTTTATTAAAACAAATAGATCAAAGATAGGTTTTCTTTTCATTGCTTGCATTTGAGAAACCCCGCACGAAGTTCGAGGTTAGAACTGCGTTTAAACCGGTTTAAGCATCCCAGCCGGTCCCTTATGTCGACTGACCTTTCCAAGCCAGTAACTGCTGGATTTGCTCTTTTCCTTTAATGACACATCTCAGTACTTTTACTCCTAACTATGTTATTTAATTCATCCTATAAGGATTGTTATGTGTATTTTCCTTTGATGGGCATTGAACTTTCGTTCGTCAGTTCCATCTACACATGAACATGATGCTACAACCATTTACACTTCTTATTTGTTAATTCGACTATGGTTTAAAAATTAATTTAAGTTACTATCGTAACTTTTGTGTAGTTCTTCTAATAGATACTGTGTAGACATTATTTTTCAAGTTCGACACTAACGACGCCATAACCTATCTAAGAAACCGTCAACGCTTGGACAGTTTTATTCAAATAGGTCGATTTTCTTTTCATTATTTGCATTTGAGACCCCTTCAAAGATTGTGCGAGGTAAGAGCTCTGTAAAATTAGGTTAAGCACCTCAGCCGGTCCCTTTTGCCGACTGACTGTTCGGTAAGTACTGGTTTTGCTCTAGTTGTTTAATGACTCATCACATATTTGTCCTTATCACATATTCGTTCTTACTTTTACATTTGGCTTGCATGTGAATACCTTTGTCCTGTGCCTTTTCAAATTTTGGTATATTTTGCAATGCTCAAAGGACCTTCTAACATTTCCTTATTTGAGAAGGACTGTTTACCCTTTTTGAAAAGGACTCTTTACCCTTTATGGTTTTATTTCATATTATATGAGGACTGGATCTCATATTTGAGTCCTTGAAAAGGACTTTTTAACCATATTGCTTTTTTTTCATTCGCCATGAGTACTGATGACAGCCAGAAGAGAGTTACGCACGTTAAAAGACCGCTTTCCAACCATCTATTAACTAGCGTCTAAAACAAGTCACTTTATCACTTTTTATCCTGGTTTGCCCCTGCAGTCATATTTTCCTTTAATTTGCTTGTAGTCGTTCTATATATGTGGTATTTTTTGTAATTATATACACGTCCTGCAGCGTTATGATATTTGTTTTAATTTGACTTTGAAAACAAACTATTTATTAAACGACTAAGAGTGTGATAGAGAAGTCATTGATATAAATTTAAGAATTAATATAATATATAAAACAATATGTTACTTCTTATTGTTATTCTTTATTACAGCCCATGGCCGATTCCTTTTTATGAATTAAAATTTATGACTTCAATGACCATATATTGGCCACAATGACATTTATACATGTACATTAACGAAATTAATAAGACGAGATATGGTGTGTGTCTGTTTTTAGTCTTGCTGTCTAAATATGCATTATCATCTGTCTAGGCTCGTCAAATCTGTTAGAATACTCTAAACAATCTAAGAAAACAAAGATTTATATTATGCCAACATCGGAAATTTCGAAAATAAAGATCTCACCAATGTTGAAATGTCTCGTTAAAAACAGAGTGCCTTGATCAATTTTATTGCATGCGTTTTGTGTGTTTTAACCATGAGCTTCTTCATCCAAAGGAAATTTAAAGTAAATATCCAGAATGAAGAGGTAATTCTGATACCCGCTTTTGATCAGCATCGATTTTTTTCCAAATGAATCATTTATGTCTTCAATTCTACTAAGACAGAAGAGATGTTGAAAAAAACATTAACAGGCAGTAAAACAACTGTTTAATAACTTATGGGGCAGAACTTACACATTATGCGTAAAATGTCCCAAGTGATAAACCGTATTGGTCGATTCTCACGGTAGAGCCATAATAAATAAAATGTAAGCATATAACACATTTAACGACAAGACATAAGATAGAAAGGACTTGAGTTGTTTTACATTTTTAAAGCTCCCACACATATCAATGGAATATATTTTCTATATTTTGTGAAATCGGGATACTTTACATGTTAATCCCTGTTCATTAGTAAATTGTTATCTTTTTATCAATCCTCGTTCATATGTAATTATACTTTTATTTTGTTTTTATTATTAACAAGGGACAGTGTTACAAAACTAGGGCCGTGGGTCGTCGGGCAAGCGTCCGATCTACAATTCAGGATTAACGATTCACAGATCGAACCAGGAATCACTGGTTAAACTGATAAAAGTGTCTTATGACGAAGATAACTAGAAATGACGTCGTTTTTATAAGTATCTAAACTGCAGTGTGCATATCAAATGACAAAACACTAGCGACTGGTTGATTTGAATGACAAATTAAACCAGTTTGTATTTCGAACAATTCCACAATGAAAATAAGACCACATGCCATAAGCATGTCAAGATGGTCAAGAAATCAATATTATATAGATCATGAGATTATTCGGTCTTCCTATCCGAAGAGAGTTGTACTGGTTATGAAGAACAGAGGCCATTTCTTTCTCTTTATCAAAGTTTATCTTTAAAGAAAAATCAGTTGATTAACATGTTCATGACACGGTTAATTTACAATAATATTTTGACATTTTTTTAAAGTATTTGATAACTTACTTTATTCTGGTAACCCGAACATGTATATAGTAATCGTTTAGATGACTTTCATCCGAAACTAACACTATTGCTAACTCTACAAAATGACTTTTCCAGATGAAGCCATTGCACAACATTGTTTAATCTAAGTTGTCATTTAATAAATCCTATAAGGATTGTTAGGTGTATTCTATTTTGATGGACATTGGACCTTGGTTCCTCATTTCCATCTGGAATCAACAGGATGCAACAACCATTTACACTTCTTCTCTGGTAATTTTATTTCTTGATTCAAAAATTTAATTTTATTACCAATCAACAATTTTGTGTATTTCTTCTAATAAGAATAATTCTTCTCTCTCTTCTTAACACAATGTGGACATTATTTTTAATTACGCCAATCCTTTCTTTGACGACGTCATAACTTACTCATATATAAGAAAACGTCAGCGCCTGCACATTTTCTTTTCATTGCTTGCATTTGAGAATCCCCTCAGGAATCGAGTTTAGAGCTTTGTAAAACCGGCTTAAGTACCACAGTCGGTCCCTTAACCTATTTACCGTTCCAGGGCGGTAACTGCTGGGTTTGCTCTAGTTATTCACTGACTCATCACAGACTTGTTCTTACTCTTATTGCTAGCTTGTGAATAGCTTTTTCCTGTGCATTTTCAAATTTATGTATATGTATATGTTGCAATGATCATAGGGCTTTGTTATATTTCCTTATGGTAGATCATTTTTGGTTTACATTTTTTAAATAATAACTTGATGCAAATGATTTAATAAAAGATCGCGATTCAACGATATTTGCAATGGCGAAGATTCGTACCCGATTTTCTAATAGAATACGGGGATGTCCGAGTACTAGGCTACTCGCCGCAGCACTAAGCAAAACGGGAAATTGCCATAAGAGGGCATATTCCATTTATTATAGGTTTCAACATTTAAAAATACTTCTTACGCAATATTTAATTGGTATTAATGCAGTTTTGATTTTCCCTTTACTGAAATCTGTGTAATGTTAAATAAAAACACTAGAATTGCATACCAGCAGTGCCATATTTTTCGTGCAGCTGGAAACAAACAGGCAGAATGATCTTTATGTTTATTTTTTTTTTTATAAATCATCACAATGAATTGACTTTTGTAATCTAATTTTAATTTAAATGAAGATAATTTAAACATTTATCATAAACATTTTTGTTTATACATAGTTTGTAGTTTCTATACATATTGCGCTTTTTATAACTTTTTGACTTTCTGTGTACACACTACTCATTTTGACCTTTTTCGAATGTTTTGAACGTTAATGATTTACATATTTTATCTATGAACTCTATCACCATTATTATAATTACACTGTCAGTTTCCATTACAAACGCTTTGTTATTATTATTACTATTTTTATTATTTCAGCTTTCACATTATACACCGCATATTCTTAACTTTTTTCGAAGTTTTTTTCTTCTTTTATAAATATGTCTTACTTTAAAGAGATTCTCGGCTGTATTTACCAGTCTAATAAATTTGGTGTCATTCGTTTTTTTGCAGACCGATTTCTTTCTTTATAATTATAACACTTTCTTGATTTAATAAAATGTTAGAGTAAAAGGTTAATAATATACCATCCACGAAATGATATAGTATTACTTGAAGGCCGTTGTTCACAGTCAATATTTGCAGTAAAGAGGGAGTTTTTTTTAAAACTTACCGATTTGGATGGTGCCATTCTTACGTACCTGTTTAGACGTTAGAGGATCATTATACCACGGTCAATGTATTGTGGGTTATGTCTTTGTGTATGCATTATAGTTACCTGTTTGTGTTTATATGTTCGCTATTATAAGAAATAGAAATCAGATGTTTGGCATTGCTTGATCATAATTGTATTGCATAACAGTGATTCGATGGAACATTATGCCATAGAAAGATAAGTCTTTTGCTTCAGACTCAAAGAATACTTAGCGGAAATGCTAATTTTACAATATAAAAACAATCTAAAAAAATTATATCGCATATTTACATTTGTTTTACTCTTCTTATAATTACGGAAATAAAGAAAAACGTCTTAAACTAAAAGGAAAACTGTACATATTTCAGAACGAGTGTCGGTAGTGGGCCAGACATTAAAATGATTACATTGTAATACTTTAATACATTTCTTATTTCTTTCTCTATGTTACCTTCAGAATTTTTATAAAACATTTACCAGCGTAAAAGATTAGCCAATTTGGTGTTCCAGGTAGAAAAACTATTGTTTGCCCACTTTCGTCCGGGTCATATTCTGTAACGTTATATTTTCCGTGTGCACAAACAAGCTGCTTTAAACATGTTGTCAATATACTTGTACATTATCCGTTGTTCCCATCATGTGGCTGGGTTCATCCAGCAGCTACAGTGACACTAGGACACACCGCCAAATCTGATAAAATAACATCTACAAAAATTAAAACGAAATTCCCCTCTTAGCATAAATATTCTAGAATTGCCCACTAGTCTGCCTGTGTAAAATTTCCCTTTATTTTTAAATTGAATGTGTAAATGGCATTCTTCTACAATTTTATATTAGTTTTAACGAACGATTATTTGAGAATGTTCAAAATTGTGGTGTTGTGAACTTCCGTTATATCTAAACATTTGTTATTCATGTTATCCAGTAAAGTATTCTGTCAGAGTAAGATTGATAAGTCATCACTGAACTTGATTAACCTATAATCTGCTGCAATATAAACTGGTCAGTGGCTGTTCTTTACTATGAACTGCCTGCACAACTACAAGACATATTGCCCTAGATTTAAGCAGCAAAAAGTGCAGACCCTGTTCCAACAACTCCATGCATGCGCCATGTGCTATGGAGATTTATGTTAACAAAGCAGGAATAAACAGCCATTACAAACATAGGTCTGATTAAAGAAAGGTTTATCAAAAGCCCTTATTTCACTTAAAGCTTTGCACCAGCAATGGTCTACTAAGGCTCAAATTTGTGATATATTTTTTATACAATGTTGATATAATGTTAATGTAGGAATTTAAAATCTATTTAAATAATATTAATTTAGAATTTATTTTACAGTACAAAGATAAATACACTTCAGCAACTTATACAACTTTTTAATTAAAGCATCTGCAATCGTTAGTTCAAGATCAAGCATTTTCTGTTAGGTCTTACAAATGTACATATATACATGATCAACTCAAGGAATAAGCTGTCTGGGATTACACATGGTACAAAAAGAATAAATTAAAAATAATTAAAAACAACAACAACCTATGTTGTAACTGTAAAATCTTAAAACATTTTTAACCATAAAAGGTAATGTTTATTTACATTTACCCTAGGGTGATCTATCACTGAGAGACAATAAATGAACTTCTTATGGTACTTTTTAAGGAATAGGCCTTGGACACACTGGCAGTGGACTTGGACAGCATCGACAAAAATAGACATCTCTGGCAAAAGATTACACAACTGAAAGAGGGTTATCATACTATCATTAACATGTATGTATAAGATACATATTTCAGATTATGTGTCATAGTATTTAAGTTGATACAAGCATTTCATTTGATCAGCTAACTCTTAGTCTCCTTCAGTTGTTAATAATCCATAAATTATCATTTATAAATTAATGAATTAATTACAGGACCAATAGCGCTAGAGACTCAGCACAGCAACAAAACATACAGGTTCTGATCAGACAGATCTCGGGGAGTTGTCTGATCTAAATCTACACTATTTGCATAAGACTTATCAATATGTGCATAACAAGCTGAGGGCTAACATTTTATATATAACTTAATCACATATAATTGCACAATGAAATAAAATGCATAAAAGTGAAATATGTTGGTAAAAAATAAATCTTTTACAAAACTGTAAGTATGTTGTTCATAAAATTATTCATAAAAGGAATGTAAGTACCGGTAATGCCAAAATATTAAGGACAGATTTGTTAATAACCTGTTCAAAGACAGCCCTGACTAATAATTGATTTAAAAAAGATATAAAAACACACACATTATAAACAAGCAACAAGAGTCAAATAAATATAAGACACCTTCATTATAACAGATCAAAATATTATTTTAACAAAAAATATAATTTTAACAAAGATATTAAGAATGAATTTTAATATGTAAATATTTTGGTTAATAGATAACATAGGTTTATTTACAAATATTAATGTAAATAAATGTAATGTAAATATTAATGTAAACTATGAGCCTTTAAAAGTTGTCTTCTATTCTTGAGGAATGTTAATAACTTATTCAAGAAAAAATGTGTATTACAACTTTAGAAAACATTTGATATATCACATATCATGTATAAATATATCAAATATACCACCTATACTCTAGTGTCATCTTTTGATTTCTTTACCTCATTAATGTGATTTCTTTACCTTGTTAATATCTAATTATGAACAACACAACTAAATATTGATATTAATTTAAAAACAATAATGAATACATTTCATAGCCTTAATTTTCTTGTACACGGTATCAAAACTACTGTCTAAATCCTTACTCAATACTTAAAACCTCCATTACTTTATTTATTTATAATCTTTACAGTATTTTTCATTGCTTACAACAACAGGCAAATGTAAAAATGCATATTGCTGGAAATTTGGAATCAAATAGGGCAGATCCTGATCAAACAGCTCCATGAAAATGCTATGATATTTGGATATACACTATTTGCCAAATCCAGGTGAAACTGTGCTTTGTGAGCAAATAGTTTTTTTAATTACTGATTACAAACCATGGTTCCAGAGGAAGTTTTCACAAACATTAAAATTTAAATTTTAAAAAAAATGTGTAAAATAAAAATAAATAGAAACAGTAAATTTGTAGCAACTTCAAAATTTGATTTCTTATAACACTCAATTTTTATTTATACAACATACATATGTTTATGTTTGATACAAATAAATACACAAAGATAACTTCAAAATGATTTCACTTTCATGATCAAAAATCAAATATTTGTTAAAAGGCTGTCTGTTGAAAAATACAGTTCATAAATCATATTGTGAGTTAGTGTATTGCAGTAGTGCTACTCATAATTGCCACATACTTATTCATTCTTAATCAATACTCGCTACTGTCATCTAATGTCTTCATCATATGAATGTGGCTCATAATTGCCACATACTTATTCATTCTTAATCAATACTCGCTGCTGTCATCTAATGTCTTCATCATATGAATGTGGCTCATAATTGCCACATACTTATTCATTCTTAATCAATACTCGCTGCTGTCATCTAATGTCTTCTTCATATGAATGTGGGTCATAATTGCCACATACTTATTCATTCTTAATCAATACTCGCTGCTGTCATCTAATGTCTTCATCATATGAATGTGGGTCATAATTGCCACATACTTATTCATTCTTAATCAATACTCGCTGCTGTCATCTAATGTCTTCATCATATGAATGTGGCTCATAATTGCTTCTTATACCCCAATACCCTTTTACCCCATCTGAGACACCTACTGTAGGATGTGTTCTAAATTTTGATATCTCATCTAAGCTACGGCCAGCTGGAGCTTCAAACCGCAGCAAGCAAGATTTAGAGTTATTGCCACCTTCCTTTTAGTAAGTACTTTTGGGATGGGAACCCTGGACACCCCATTTCCCCATGAGAGATGGGACATGCCGGACACGATAAAGGTTCTATGTCCTTTTTGTTTGTCTGAGTGTATTTCTCCATCCAATGCACAGTTCGTGGTTCTGCATGGAAGTAACTGAGCATATGTCAAGGCTCTGTGTTTTGACCCTTTTACCCAGATCCCCTCAAACTTCTGATATTGGATAGTTCCTAACTTATTTTGACTTGTCCTTTCTCCCTTACCATGGTGTCTGGTTCGTGAAGTATTTTATTATGCCACCTTTGATATTATCCATGGATGGAAGAAAATTCGGAACACACATTGGGTAGAAGAATTCTTGAAGCAGTGGGATGTTTCATGCCATTGCAGGCGTGAGCGGTCTTGAAGACTCCCGAGAAGACATCATAACAGTGGATCTTAAGCTAGGAGAGCCTAACTATCTGTGTTTGCATCATAGTTACTGTGTTTATTGTCTTGTACTGTATTTTGATTTAAGTCTTTGCTGGTAATATATCCTGTATTTGTAGGATTCTGTGGATTATTCATTGTTATATTTGTGCTGGTAACATAATTTGTACTTGAAGGGTTCTGTGTATTACTCTGTGACACATCTGTGCTGGTTACATATCCAGTACATGAAGGACTCTCTGTATTGCTCTGTAACACATCTGTGCTGGTAACATAATCTTTACTTGACAGATTCTGTGTATTACTCTGCTACACATCTGTGCTGGCTACATATCCAATACATAAAGGACTGTCTGAATTACTCTGTGACACATCTGTGCTAGTTACATATCCTGTACGTGAAGGATTCTGTGTATTACTCTGTGACACATCTGTGCTGGTTACATATCCTGTACGTGAAGGATTCTGTGTATTACTCTGTGACACATCTGTGCTGGTTACATATCCTGTACATGAAGGATTCTGTGTATTACTCTGTGACACATCTGTGCTGGTTACATATCCTGTACGTGAAGGATTCTGTGTATTACTCTGTGACACATCTGTGCTGGTTACATATCCTGTACGTGAAGGATTCTGTGTAAAACTCTGTGACACATCTGTGCTAGTTACATATCCTGTACATAAAGGATTCTGTGTATTACTCTGTGACACATCTGTGCTGGTTACATATCCTGTACGTGAAGGATTCTGTGTATAACTCTGTGACACATCTGTGCTAGTTACATATCCTGTACATAAAGGATTCTTTGTATTACTCTGTGACACATCTGTGCTGGTTACATATCCTGTACGTGAAGGATTCTGTGTATTACTCTGTGACACATCTGTGCTAGTTACATATCCTGTACTTGAAGGATTCTGTGTATTACTCTGTGACACATCTGTGCTGGTTACATATCCTGTACGTGAAGGATTCTGTGTATAACTCTGTGACACATCTGTGCTAGTTACATATCCTGTACATAAAGGATTCTGTGTATTACTCTGTGACACATCTGTGCTGGTTACATATCCTGTACGTGAAGGATTCTGTGTATTACTCTGTGACACATCTGTGCTAGTTACATATCCTGTACGTGAAGGATTCTGTGTATTACTCTGTGACACATCTGTGCTGGTTACATATCCTGTACATAAAGGATTCTGTGTATTACTCTGTGACACATCTGTGCTGGTTACATATCCTGTACGTGAAGGATTCTGTGTATTACTCTGTGACACATCTGTGCTAGTTACATATCCTGTACTTGAAGGATTCTGTCTTACTCGTGACACATCTGTGCTAGTTACATACCTTGAAGGATTCTGTGTATTACTCTGTGACACATCTGTGCCGGTTACATATCCTGTACGTGAAGGATTCTGTGTATAACTCTGTGACACATCTGTGCTAGTTACATATCCTGTACATAAAGGATTCTGTGTATTACTCTGTGACACATCTGTGCTAGTTACACATCCTGTACGTGAGGGATTTTGTGTATTACTCTGTGACACATCTGTGCTGGTTACACATCCTGTACGTGAAGGATTCTGTGTATTACTCTGTGACACATCTGTGCTAGTTACATATCCTGTACGTGAAGAATTCTGTGTATTACTCTCTGACACATCTGTGCTGGTTACACATCCTGTACGTGAAGGATTCTGTGTATTACTCTGTGACACATCTGTGCTGGTTACACATCCTGTACGTGAAGGATTCTGTGTATTACTCTGTGACACATCTATGCTGGTTACACATCCTGTACGTGAAGGATTCTGTGTATTACTCTGTGACACATCTGTGCTGGTTACATATCCTGTACGTGAAGAATTCTGTGTATTACTCTCTGACACATCTGTGCTGGTTACACATCCTGTACGTGAAGGATTCTGTGTATTACTCTGTGACACATCTGTGCTGGTTACACATCCTGTACGTGAAGGATTCTGTGTATTACTCTGTGACACATCTATGCTGGTTACACATCCTGTACGTGAAGGATTCTGTGTATTACTCTGTGACACATCTGTGCTGGTTACATATCCTGTACATGAAGGATTCTGTGTATTACTCTGTGACACATCTGTGCTGGTAACATATCCTGTATTTGTAGAATTCTGTGATTTATTCTGTGACACATCTGTGCTGGTAACATATCCAATACTTGAAGGACTATGTGTATTACTCTGTGACACATCTGTGCTGGTAACATATCCTGTATTTGATTGACTCTGCAATTTATTCTGTGAATCACTTGTGCTTTCAACATACCCTGGGCTTAAAGGATTTTGTGCTATACAAGGTAGCAGTTCTGTGCTTGTAACATATCCAGTGTATGGGGAATGTTGTGGTTCATTTTGTGGCACATCTGTAACATATCCTGTACTTGAATGATTCTGTACATTGTTTTTTGACCAGACTATGCATGTGGCATTCGGTTCTGCTTTCACTGACAAGTCTGTGCTAGTTACATAGCCAGTTCTAGCGTCAATGTTTTGAGACTGTCCCTTTTCTAAAATACCTGATTGTGTAACCAAACCACTGTTCATGGCAAAATGTGGTTGATCATCTGCATCATTTTCATAAGCCGCTTGCTTAGTTGTTTCAAGTATATTTTGCAAGACGTCTGTGTTTGTCACATAACCATTGTTAATCGTTTTAGACTCTGATGATGAACAACGTGAAGCTTCTTTCTGACATTGAGCTGTATATCCATCTTTGCCGTCGTTGCTGGTTGCTATGTGTATAGTTTTTACAGCTGCCTGTCCCGAATGTTCGTGGCTTTCTTGTGAAAGTACTATATCACCTGTGTTAGTGAAATAACCATTGTTTGTTGGTTTCACTTGCCCAGGTTCAACAGATGAGGAAGCATGTGTGTTGATAGATGCAGAGACCGCGTTAGTTACACCTTGCACCTGAACCCGAACTTTATCATCCAAACAACTAACGCCCATATTCTCTTTCAGACTGGATATAATCACATCATCAGGTTTCCTAAGTCCCTTAATCTGTTCAGTTGAAGATACTGGTAAGAAAATAGTACTAGGTATTTGTAGATTAATAAATTGAACTTGGTGCTGTTCATTTTGTAGTTTATCACAGTTATTTGTCTTTGAGAGTTCGGTTTCATCGTGACCACTAAATGACCTAATACAACTGTCCATTGGTGCAGCTTTAACATAATCTGAATTCTCTGTATTTTTTCTACTATTCTGTCTGCTATAAGAACTTCTGGTGTTCTTGTCTGACACCATACTCTTGGGTTCGTAAAAGTCCCTTTCACTGCCTTGAGATCTTCTATTATTCTTGTCTGTCATCTTACTTTTGGGTTCGTCCAATTCTCCTTCATGTTTTTTAATCTCAAGTGAAACATCCTGTAAAGCGTGGGTTTCTCTGATACATGGACTCCTGATTTTGACATTATCTGAAGCTGTCTCCGTCCCTGTCTTTTCTGCAATACAACCTAAAACAGACGCTTGCTGGTAGTCTTCAGACTGGTTGCTTTGGTCGGAGTCATGAGATGTCGTTCTTGTAATGGCCCTTTTCAGATTGTGTTTAATAGTAGCTATGGCATGCCTAGCTTTAACATAGCCACTGACATCTCTTTCTGGGTCCTGTGTGTTTTCTAACTGTCCAGAGCTATGTATATCTCCTCCAAAATAACTGCTTCCACGTGACCTCAATGGTGCCTTTACTTTAGTACCATCATCAGGACAGTTAGCTGTGGTTTCATGAATTCTGGTCGTGGAAATATTGTGTTTCACAGTAGGGACAACAAGCTCTGCTATAACATAGCCGCTGACATCTCTACCTGGCTTCTGTGTGTCGTCCGACCCTCTGGAACCATATGAGTCTCCACCAAACAGACTGTCATCCGATGACCTTCTTAATGGTGACTGTGTATTGCTATTTGGGCAGTTTGCTGTGCTGTTCACTACATTTACTTCCATCATCTCAGGATCCACATAATCGATTTCATTTATTACCGAGTTGGTCTGCCGAAATGACCTGTTGGAAGTCGGAGATGAAGGCATTCCACTATCGTTGCTGATCTGACGTTCAAACCCATTGGAGTAAGGGAACTAGAACAAATGTATATGGTAATGATTAGGATGGTATGACAGAGTTGATAAACATAAGTATAGTGCCAAAGCATTTAATAACTGAATCAAAGAATATAGGACAAGAGCCACTAACAATGGATATTGAAGCAGAAAACATGCCTATAGTGCTAAAAAGCAATGCCTTTAGAGCCTGCGAAAATTAGTCAATATATACAGCGAACATAGATATAGAGACAAGAAACGTAATTATAGAGCCAGAAAGTACACAAACCTCTGTATAGAGACCGAGACATTATGTAAATATACAGAGGGCATAAATATAGAAAAAACGAACACAATTATATGGTCAGAGAGCACAGAGAACCTACTAATAGAGACAGCAATGGGCACAGAAACAGAGAACCTAGTGGTATGTACTGTATATCGAAAGAGAACTTGTGTAATAATACATATAACCTAGGTTTAGAGACAGAGAACCTATGCCATGATACAGAGAACCTATGTACTTATACAGAGAACCTATATGATGAACCTATGTAATCATACTGAGAACCTATGTTATCATACAGAGAATCTAGATATAGAGATAGAGAACCTTGGTATAGAGACAGAGAACCTAGATATAGAGACAGAGAACCTAGGTATAGAGACAGAGAACCTTGGTATGGAGACAGAATACGTTGGCATAGAGACAGAGAACCTAGGTATAGAGACAGAGAACCTAGATATAGAGACAGAGAACCTAGGTATAGAGACAGAGAACCTTGGCATAGAGACAGAGAACCTAGGTATAGAGACAGAGAACCTAGGTATAGAGACAGAGGACCTTGGTATGGAGACAGAGAACCTTGGTATGGAGACAGAGAACCTAGGTATAGAGACAGAGAACCTAGGTTTATAGACAGAGAATCTTGGTATGGAGACAGAGAACCTAGGTATAGAGACAGAGAACCTAGGTTTAGAGACAGAGAACCTAGGTATAGAGACAGAGAAATTAAGTTTATAAGTTACATAGGGAGGAAAATGTTCAGCCAGTCTTGGGCTCAAACCTGAGACCCATTGTTAACAGGACGATTGCTCTACCAATAGAGCTAACCGGATTGTTTACATATTCTCTTCCTATCACTTGGGTACCTACAGAAAAGAACATCTATATGCAGATACAGAGAGATACGCATTAGACTGATATAGAGACAAAGAGAGTAGGTATAATAGAAGAAAAGAACATGAAAAGAGATAGAGAACAAGGCATTAGGACAGTAAACATGTATAAAGACAAAAAATCATCGTTCTACAGCAGAAAAAAGTAATGTAAATCCATAGAACCTGTGCATAAATCCAAAGAACATTGGTATAGAGCCAGAGAACATGTGTATATGGCAAGAGAAAATAGTACCAGAGCCAGAAAACATAAGTATAGTTTCCCCATAGAAACTTCCTGAAAAAATAACAAAGTACTATAACTCTGGAAGAAATGTTTCTGCCTGAATTATCTCACCTTTAAGCAAAACTACTTATCAATGTTTTTACAATCCATGCAAACATAAATAAATTCTGATAAGTAGTTAAGGAGGATATCAGGATGAAAACTGTTATCGGATGACGGACAAACACTTGATATATAGCACAATACAACCCATCGGATGTAAAAAGCTTGTAGAAATGTCAAATAAAGATAAATTACTTACAATTTCTTCATTTGTTAAGTGAGGAGTGACTGGCTGAGCAACAGAGAGTTGTGATATATCCTTTATAAGTGCATTCTGAAGTATTTCTTCCTTTTTGTTCTTAATGACTCTGTAAGAAAAAAAAATCATTAGATGCATTAAAGAACTTGTGTGAACTTCATCTACATGTATTTTGTTCATCTTCCTATATTTCACTACTGCCATAGAACCTTAAGCCACCTGGACATGCTCTGATACAGCATTGACGAATAGAGTACATTCCGATCAGCCTGTTCCGACTAGGTGGCTGATCAGGATACACACAATTTTCCGATAAATTCCTAGCAATGTGTTGTATTACTTGCATGAAGAGGTAAGCAGGTAACGATAGTTAATATAAGTAAGTTGGTTATTGAGTTACAAGTACATGTACATGTTTCAACATCTTGACCAAGGGGGCTCTCATTTTTATATCGAAACAAGAATAAGCAACGAAAACTGAAGCAAATTCAAACAGGGCATACACATATAACTTAATAATAACCAAGTAGGATAATTCCATTTTTCCAATGACAAATGGTACATTATTTAAAAAGATTCATTAAAAGTAGACAAAGGAATAGCATACATGTTCTTACCTTATGATATAAACAATCCCACAAAGCACCAGTACAAACAGGAATAAGCATCCAATTACAATCCCTGCAATTTCTCCAGACTGTAAACCTATCAATAATTTAAATATATAAAAATAGAGAAAGAGAGAACCACTATACAGTAAATGTTCATAAAAAATAAAGCAAATGAAGCTAGATGGGATATGTGAGTTTCTTTAAAATACAAGTGCAGAAGCAATTCATGCCGGTGGATAACCATTAACATTGCCTTACATGGACATTGGTCTCTGGCTGGAACTCAAACCTTTGGAGTGAGGGGCCAGGTGTCATAATTTTGTAGCTCTGCATTTACAGAATTACGGTTAGTGACATTATATAAACTTTATTTATGTATATCTAGAGCCACCAAAACTAAAAATAAAATAAAAGTTTGTCATTTACTGAAAATGTGACACATGTGATGGTTCTTATTACATGCTATTTTCATTTTCTTATCAATCAACATTTCGAGTATGAATTGTACAAAGACCAACATTTTAAGTATGATTAGTGAAAAGACCAACATTTTAAGTAATTGATTGTGAAAACTGTTGATGGTGAAAAGTTGACTTACTGTTATCTATAGGTACCCCAGTGACGTACAAAGACAGAGGACCAACCAGTTTAGTCCTAGTGACACCTTGCACGGCGATGTTGTATGTGTAGTCAGCCTTCAAATCTTGCAGCTCTACCCTCGAACTCTCAGAGCCTACTCTCACCTGGTTGGATTCTAACAGGAGGAAAGAAATGACAGAATAACTGTTCCAATAGAAATAGTAACATCTGTAAGAAAATAAGACAAAGTTCTATAAGCATTGCAACATATATGGACATTCGAAAAGACACAGGACAAAGGTATTCACATGCAGGCCAAATGTAAACACAAAAACAAAATGATGGGTCAATTAAAAAGGACAAACCCAACAGTTACCGCCTTGGACCAGTCAGTTGGCAAAATAGACAGACTCGGGTGCTTAAACCGGTTTTAAAAAGCTCTAACCCTGCACTACCTAAAGGGTTTCTCAAAAGCAAGCAATGTCTTGTTCCCTCCCACAATACTGAGGACAATCGAGATGCTTTGATTCTATTTTTCTTAAAAGACAATGGCTTGTCTTTCCATCTTGTCCAGTCCTACAGAACTGGATGTGATACTTATGGATGTATGGTGGAGACCTACCTTCATATGTCCCTGCTGGTCAAGTACTACAGTACTGGATGTGGTACTGATGGATGTATGGTGGAGACCTACCTTCACATGTCCCTGTCGGTCAAGTCCTACAGTACTGGATGTGGTACTGATGGATGTATGGTGGAGCGAACCATCACATGTCCCTGCCGGTCCAGTCCTCCAGTACCGGATGTGGTACTGATGGATGTATGGTGGAGACCTACCTTCACATGTCCCTGTCGGTCCAGTCCTAGAGTACTGGATGTGGTACTGATGGATGTATGGTGGAGCGAACCATCACATGTCCCTGCCGGTCCAGTCCTACAGTACTGGATGTGGTACTGATGGATGTATGGTGGAGCGAACCATCACATGTCCCTGTCGGTCCAGTCCTACAGTACTGGATGTGGTACTGATGGATGTATGGTGGAGACCTACCTTCACATGTCCCTGTCGGTCCAGTCCTAGAGTACTGGATGTGGTACTGATGGATGTATGGTGGAGCGAACCATCACATGTCCCTGTCGGTCCAGTCCTACAGTACTGGATGTGGTACTGATGGATGTATGGTGGAGCGAACCATCACATGTCCCTGCCGGTCCAGTCCTCCAGTACCGGATGTGGTACTGATGGATGTATGGTGGAGACCTACCTTCACATGTCCCTGTCGGTCAAGTCCTACAGTACTGGATGTGGTACTGATGGATGTATGGTGGAGCGAACCATCACATGTCCCTGCCGGTCCAGTCCTACAGTACCGGATGTGGTACTGATGGTTGTATGGTGGAGACATACCATCACATGTCCCTGCCGGTCCAGTCCTACAGTACCGGATGTGGTACTGATGGATGTATGGTGGAGACCTACCTTCACATGTCGCTGCTAGTCCAGTCCTACAGTACTGGATGTGGTACTGATGGATGTATGGTGGAGACAAACCATCACATGTCCCTGCCGGTCCAGTCCTACAGTACTGGATGTGGTGCTGATGGATGTATGGTGGAGACCTACCTTCACATGTATCTGCTGGTCAAGTCCTACAGTACCGGATGTTGTACTGATGGATGTATGGTGGAGACCTACCTTCACATGTTTCTGCTGGTCCAGTCCTACAGTACTGGATGTGGTACTGATAGTTGTATGGTGGAGACATACCATCACATGTCCCAGCCGGTCCAGTCCTACAGTACTGGATGTGGTACTGATAGTTGTATGGTGGAGACATACCATCACATGTCCCAGCCGGTCCAGTCCTACAGTACTGGATGTGGTACTGATAGTTGTATGGTGGAGACATACCATCACATGTCCCAGTCAGTCAAGTCCTAAGTACTGGATGTGGTACTGATGGATGTATGGTGGAGATCTACCTTCACATGTCCTTGCTGGTCCAGTCCTACAGTACTGAATGTGGAACTGATTGATGTATTGTGGAGACCTACCTTCATATGTCCCTGCTGGTCCATTCCTACAGTACTGGATGTGATACGTATGGATGTATGGTGGAGACCTACCTTCATATGTCCCTGCTGGTCCAGTCCTACAGTACTGGATATGGTGCTGATGGATGTATGGTGGAGACCTACCTTCATATGTCCCTGCTGGTCCAGTCCTACAGTACTGGATGTGGTGCTGATGGTTGTATGGTGGAGACCTACCTTCACATGTCCCTGCCGGTCCAGTCCAGTCCTACAGTACTGGATGTGGTACTGATGGATGTATGGTGGAGACCTACCTTCATATGTCCCTGCTGGTCCAGTCCTACAGAACTGGATGTGGTACTGATGGATGTGAGGTGGAGACCTTCCTTCATATGTCCCTGCTGGTCCAGTCCTACAGTGCTGGATGTGGTACTGATGGTTGTATGGTGGAGACCTACCTTCACATGTCGCTGCTAGTCGAGTCCTTCAGTACTGGATGTGGTACTGATGGATGTATGGTGGAGACCCACCTTCACATGTTTCTGCTGGTCCAGTCCTACAGTACTGGATGTGGTACTGATGGTTGTATGGTGGAGACCTACCTTCACATGTTTCTGCTGGTCCAGTCCTACAGTACTGGATGTGGTGCTGATGGATGTATGGTGGAGACCTACCTTCACATGTTTCTGCTGGTCCAGTCCTACAGTACTGGATGTGGTACTGATAGTTGTATGGTGGAGACATACCATCACATGTCACTGCCGGTCCAGTCCTACAGTACTGGATGTGGTACTGATGGTTGTATGGTGGAGACCTACCTTCACATGTTTCTGCTGGTCCAGTCCTAAAGTACTGGATGTGGTACTGATGGATGTATGGTGGAGACCTACCTTCACATGTTCCTGCCGGTCCAGTCCTACAGTACTGGATGTGGTACTGATGGTTGTATGGTGGAGACATACCATCACATGTCCCTGCCGGTCAAGTCCTAAGTACTGGATGTGGTACTAATGGATGTATGGTGGACACCTACCTTCACATGTCCCTGCCGGTCCAGTCCTACAGTACTGGATGTGGTACTGATGGTTGTATGGTGGAGACATACCATCATATGTCCCTGCCGGTCAAGTCCTAAGTACTGGATGTGGTACTGATGGTTGTTTGGTGGACACCTACCTTCACATGTCCCTGCCGGTCCAGTCCTACAGTACTGGACGTGGTACTGATGGTTGTATGGTGGAGACATACCATCATATGTTTCTGCCGGTCAAGTCCTAAGTACTGGATGTGGTACTGATGGTTGTATGGTGGAGACATACCATCACATGTCCCTGCCGGTCAAGTCCTAAGTACTGGATGTCGTACTGATGGATGTATGGTGGAGACCTACCTTCACATGTCCCAGCCGGTCAAGTCCTAAGTACTGGATGTGGTACTGATGGATGTATGGTGGAGACTTACCTTCACATGTCCTTGCTGGTCCAGTCAGGTCCTACAGTACTGGATGTGGTGCTGATGGATGTACGGTGGAGACCTACCTTCACATGTCTCTGCTGGTCCAGTCAGGTCCTACAGTACTGGATGTGGTACTGATGGATGTATGGTGGAGACCTACCTTCACATGTCCTTGCTGGTCCAGTCCTACAGTACTGAATGTGGAACTGATGGATGTATGGTGGAGACCTACCTTCATATGTCCCTGTTGGTCTATTCCTACAGTACTGGATGTGGTACTGATTGATGTATGGTAGAGACCTTCCTTCATATGTCACTGCTGGTCCAGCACTACTGTACTGGATGTGATACTTATGGATGTATGGTGGAGACCTTCCTTCATATGTCACTGCTGGTCCAGTACTACAGTAATGGATGTGGTACTGATGGATGTATGGTGGAGACCTACCTTCATATGTCCCTGCTGGTCCAGTCCTACAGAACTGGATGTGGTACTGATGGATGTATGGGGGAGAACTACCTTCATATGTCCCTGCTGGTCCAGTCCTACAGAACTGGATGTGGTACTGATGGATGTATGGTGGAGATCTACCTTCATATGTCCCTGCTTGTCCAGTCCTACAGTACTGGATGTGGTACTGATGGATGTATGGTGGAGACCTACCTTCATATGTCCCTGCTGGTCCAGTCCTTCAGTACTGGATGTGGTACGGATGGATGTATGATGGAGACCTACTTTCACATGTCAGTGCCTGTCCAGTCCTACAGTACTGGATGTGGTACTTATGGATGTATGGTGGAGACTTACCTTCACATGTCCCTGCTGGTCCAGTCTTTCAATAATGGATGTGGTACGGATGGATGTATGATGGAGACCTACTTTCACATGTTCCTGCCGGTCCAGTCCTACAGTACTGGATGTGGTACTGATGGATGTATGGTGGAGACCTACCTTCACATGTCACTGCCGGTCCAGTCCTACAGTACTGGATGTGGTACGGATGGATGTATGATGGAGACCTACCTTCACATGTTCCTGCCGGTCCAGTCCTACAGTACTGATGGATGTAGATGGATGTATGGTGGAGACCTACCTTCACATGTCCCTGCCGGTCCAGTCCTACAGTACTGATGGATGTAGATGGATGTATGATGGAGACCTACTTTCACATGTTCCTGCCGGTCCAGTCCTACAGTACTGGATGTGGTACTGATGGATGTATGATGGAGACCTACCTTCACATGTTCCTGCCGGTCCAGTCCTACAGTACTGATGGATGTAGATGGATGTATGGTGGAGACCTACCTTCACATGTCCCTGCCGGTCCAGTCCTACAGTACTGATGGATGTAGATGGATGTATGGTGGAGACCTACCTTCACATGTCCCTGCCGGTCCAGTCCTACAGTACTGATGGATGTAGATGGATGTATGGTGGAGACCTACCTTCACATATCCCTGCTGATCCAGTCCTACAGTACTGGATAAGATACTGATGGATATATGGCTGTCCAGGCTCACATGGTATCTTGTCCCATGTGACCAATAGAGTTCGGTCTCCTGAACCCTCTCTGACACCAACATTCTTAGGTTGTCTGCTCGGCTCTGTAGGAATATAAATTGATGTGTTGTATAATATTATCCATTTTCATACCTAATAGGGATTTGTATTTAAATATTTTCCATTAATAACATATGTCTGCATTTCTACCAGTTTAAAACGTTTTTAAGTAAAATATCATATACATAGTTTTTCGGTACAAATGTAATACTGGTTTACTATTTATAAAATGGTGTTGAAGGATCTAAAGCTGTGATACAAATCTAATTTTTAAAACGTTTTTGTGTAGAGTTTATTTTTATTTTACTTGCATTCATATTGTTAGTGAATCAAACAAGATATTCTTAAAAGTTTTCCTCCGCTTATAATAGCCGAGTATCCATCAAGAATATATAAAATTAAATTACTCCCAAACTACAAACAAAAAGAAGAAACATATTCTGTCAATCTGAAAAGCAATACATACCTGCATGCATGACGTAGATACAACTCTTCCAAGTCACAACACTTTTCCCGGTCAATGTTTCCATAGAAACGCCCATTAACAGAGTCTCTGGGTCAGGAACATACAGTTCTAGAGTGGACTCAGAGGTTGGGAATGTACGCCAAGCAAGGCTGGCCTCCTGAACAAATCAAACAACCAACATAAACATGCGTGTAAATAAGTGAACTTTATAATCAAACAATCAATATTCTTTCAGCTATCTCCTATCTTCAGCTTGCGGCAAAACATGGGCCAATAATCAAATTGTAAAGAATCCATAATAATGAAAGCATTTGACCACATCTGAGGAGATTTATGTTAGATTAATAAAAGTTCAAACATAAAAATACCAAATAAATCCAAGACAACATGTGTTACTATTGAAGTTTTGGTAGTATGATGTAAGCTTGATAGTATTGGATCAAAACTTTTATAGATATGCATCAATAGTTTCTACATTAAGGCCATGCCAAATTGGAATTTTGTTAAGCGTCAATTCAAGTTTGACAAACCTAGGTACCTATTCACAAAAAAACACAAACCGAAAACGAAAAAACAAATATTTACGACAAAAAACCCCCAATGCATTATATATATTTTTATTGGAAAAACATCATCATAATATAAAACAATGGTCTGAATTACTTAAGAAATGACTAGTGTAAGCACAGACATAAAATATATGGTTTAATATAAAATGACTAGTGTTTTTAACATAAATTTTTTATTGTAATTATGGCATAACTATGGAAATATTGTCACAACATATTTGTAAGTAAGAAGGAATGTGGAGTAATGTGTCATGTACAATGAACCAATGCATCAACTATATTATACTGGTAATACTGTCATAATAGAATTAAACAATATATAAATGGCAATCTGAGACAAAATACTTTGGAGATCTATGTTGCAAAATTTTATAAATATAAGGGTTCGAGCATTCCTGGGGACTTCCAAACAAAGAAAAGGTCCTCATTCGGACCACCACTACAATAGTGGTAGAATGTAATGTCAAAGCTCAACTGAATGTTTTAAACATAGTAGTAGTACCCTTTCTTCCTATCAAATGGATAAACATCAGAAAGTGAAACTGCTTCATAGTTGTCTTTTTCTGAAAGAAGACTTTCAAGACTGGCATACTTTTCTGCGACTACAGCAGATCGAGGTTGACCAGGGATATGCTTGATTCTTGTATGTATGCCATCATCGGGGGACCTAGCTGGGTGGGTAGGTTGTGAATATCAAGGATCCTTTTTTGTTGATCACACATAAAATCAGAATACTTTGAAAAAGAGCTTGCTAGGCAAAGTACAGCTTCTTTTAATGGCTTCATTCTCTTACTGTCAATTACATGGGTAGGTAAGAATACGAAAGAGCGATTGGGAATGCTCACTCAACTTTACTTGCTCTATGGCCTTAACTTTGTGCTTATACTTTAATGGATCGTTATAGTGTTGTTCAAATGTTTGACCATTGAAAAAATGAGTGGAGGGGGTGCTAATTAAAAAAGATTCAACCACCACCGTAGCAAAATAAAATTATCTCAGCAAGTAAATTCATTTAAAACATATAAATTCTGATGATTTGGTTTATCATTTTTATTCACTTTGTCCCTCTTTTTGTGTGTGAAGAAGAAACGAAAGTAAGTCAGCTGTTCTATGTTTACACGCGAGCACATAAACGGACCCCCCCTGACTTCAAATCTCGTGGAGCGTGATTGCGCGAGATTTCGTAATTTCGAAAAGGTCAATAATTTTGCTTGCCATGAGGACTGTTACTAACCAATACATGTTATTCACGAGCGAACTGTTAAATTCGAATTTATTTAAGACAGAAACCAAAAGAAAAAAGAAAAGAAAAAAAACCATCGTGGTTCCAACGAACAGTTTGACTGGATCAGTATCTCTGAACGCTTGGATTTCGCGTTATTCTCTTATTATCAAGCGTCTACATGATTACGGTTATGATAAATTGCATACGAGTAATATACGTCGTTACCGAACACATTTTCCCCGAACGAAATTGTCGTTATCGATTCACGGAACATTGGAATTATTTAAGAAAATTTCACTAACAAAATTGTTTTTTTATTTTTTTTATTGGGGACTCCAAAACCTACGCGCACGCGGACGCTTAACAGAATTCCGATTTGGCATGGCCTAAACCAGCGCCATATTTCTCGCAATATTCAACATGCTATTAGAATTGATTTAACCAATCGGTATGATCATCTTCCTCCTCACTATTTATTCCTCTTCATCATTTTCTCTATCTCTTCGTCTTATCAACATCTTTGTCGATGGCGCCATGTTGTTCTTTAAACAAGTGAAGTGTCGTGCTTTCATGCATTGAATTTCGGTTATTATTAAACTATGGTTAATATAAGAATTAAATTAGATTGTAGTTACAATGTTTCTACATCATTACATATCAGTTGAAATTGTTAATGTTACAAATGTGTCTGCATGATTTGTTTAAGTTCAATTTGTTACGACAATGTACTATGAACTTGTTAAATGTTGTGCTCTATTCTGTACTCGGTCCTTTTCTCATGCACCCAGTTAGTATGAACATCTGACGCCATTTTAAAACTTTTAAATAACAACAAGCTTATACTGTTTCTGTTGCTGTTTGTTATAACACAACCGAGTTCCATTATTGGCCAGGACCTCGATGGAGACATTAGATGCTTTGCACCAATGCTTTCTTGTAGTTGAAATATGGCCGTACACACGAAATGCTATAATGGAGACGACGTATTTGTGTCGAAAATAAATTTCCCTATTCAGGATGAATGGTCAAGATAGATATGTATCTTGATCCGTGTTAGAATATTTATGAACGCAGACATGCATGTACAAAACTTAAAAAAGAGAGTTTTTTTTCAGCTGTCTGTTACTTTGACTGCTGCTAATCATAGGTCATTAAAGCTAACCACTGATGGTCATGGCGTAATTGCGTCGCAACAGTGGTGTAAATTAACATGAATATTTCGATGGTAATGAAGAGGGTGTTTACTTCTTATAGTTTTTGTTTTGAGATTTGACATACTGCAGCTCAAAATTAAGCATTTGTACTAAGTGCGATTCCAACCAAGAGGCGATAAGGCACAGGGTTCATAAATAAGAATGAGGTAATCAGCATGAGATAGTAAAGATGATAATGAGCATGAGAAAGTGAGGATGATTGTAACAATATCAATGCTGCTACTACTGCTTCAGAAAATAAGAACTTACAGCACATGCTCCTAGTTCCCCCATGGTGCACCAGAACACCGTGTAGTTGAGAGGTTTCACATTGTGACCTGCATCCATTAAGGTCAAGGTCACTTGTGTGAGACCATTCTGCGACGTCTTGTTTGCCCGCTCTACGAAGAACTCTAGTTGTGGGGGAACTGGGAGTGACAAGAACATGTCCTTATCATCTTTTATGTAAAGTATCTTTAGAAAGACTAAAGAAAACATGTAGTTCTAGATCTTTAACGATTTTAAGTTTTCCATTTTTCTAAAAATTAAAACAGCTCAGTATTTACTTCAGAGTGTAAGAAATTTAAAAATTGCATTCAAACAATCGATAATTGCAGAAAAGGAAATTTCATAAATAAATAATATAAACACTTTATTAGGAAAATCTTAACTTAAGAGTTGTCAAGACAAATATAACCAACTGTAAGCCAAACAGCCAGGCATAAATCTACCTTGTTTGATTGCTGGGATGATGAAAGAGCTGTTCATTTTGGAATACCCAACACTGTTTCTTGGATGAATGACGATGATGTAGGTATTAGTACACATCAGATACAGGGTAAGCTGAGTCCTGTCTGCTGGGGCTTCATTAATGGTCTCTTTGGTTACCGTGTTGTCATCTTCCACTCTATTGACAATAACCGTGTAGGCTTGTAGAGGGCCATTATGGTAGAACTCTGGGACAGGCTGGTGACACAAAGTTAGCATCAGTATTTTCTCATTTCTTAATATTATGTATGGATACTTAAGTATAGATGTTGATCGTTTTGACATCATTCATATGCAAACAGTGTGTTAATCAACTGGCACTGATTAAAAGTAATGTAACCAGTTTGGGATCATGTCAATTGCGTATTAAATGATTATGAGGTAAAGTAACTAAAGTAAACACTCCCCCCCCGCACCCCCCCCCCCCCCCCCCCCCCCCCCCCCACCCGTTAACATATAGGGCCCATGGGCCACCATCTGCCAATTTAAATGTTAAAGTTTTATCAATAAGTATTCCTTTTTAATATATAAAATAGTTTTATTATAATGATTAAATGAACAGGACAAGGATTTAAAATTTAAAAATAAAACATTTCATTTGACAAGATGGGAAGATTATGAAGTTTACATTGAATTCGGGGTACATAAAGTATGCCAATACTCAACGTATTTGAGAAACAAAAAGTGGTTTGGTTATAGTAGCATGGTATGATGTTAGTTTGGAGAGCAGACCCTGGTCTGGAATAGTCATGCCTTTTTTCTAGCAGGATACGATATACACCTATATTTACATAAAGCAAATACCTACCAGCCAGTGAATGGTTACTGGTCTACGAAGGGAGTCACAATGTTGTGGGCTCTGGCTAAATGTCCAGGGTACAATTTTTGGGCTGGCAGATGGCACTGGGGTAGATATAACAATTTTAGTAATAAAGCAAACAAGATGATATTATTTATTAATCTGTTATTAATATAAATCTTATTTAATTCAAATGCTGCTTTTAAACTTATAAGGTTTGAACGTCAGTTACATAATGTCCGTAATAGGTAATGCACAATTTGATATCACACTCTGTGCACCATGCCTGTGTGAGCAGAGTTCGGAAATGTTGTGGTAGGTGAGTAATTTTTTCAATCAAGAGAAAGTTATTTTTCTTTAAATATGCCCCATTTTAACTTTTTAATTGTTTCTAATTGCTTAAAATAAGTTGTCTTGGATAATTTAATTATAACAAAGTGATTACATAAAGCACATGATAAATTTAACGTGTTTATAAATACTGCTACCATAAACATTTAAATTGTCATAAAAACACTTTGTTGTCATTTTCAGCTGTCACAGCTAGAAATTGTCATACCTGTACAGAAATTACCGGGAAAGTCTGCGTTAATTGTCAATTCCAAAATAAAACTTAACTGTTAAACGTCATAAGCAAAATATTTTGAGAACACCAAGTTTTGCTGGGCATGATTTACAGAAATATTCTGATGCAATAGTATCAATATTTAATTCATATAGAAGTAATAAAAATTCAAATGTGTACTCATATATAAAACACTCTTTGTTGAGAATTTTTGTCAATAAAATCTTGACGGTCTTTTGACGGAAAATGCCGGACCATACCAAACCCATGGATTTTACGAAATGTTGCAAAGGCTGAAGAACCTAACTGAAGGTTAACATCGAAATTCGCCATGAAAGATAGTTATGTGTTTCTATTGCTCATACCTCACTAATGAAACCACACAATAAAATAGTATACTGCCAATAAATAGATAATCTAAGTGATGAAAATATGTAGCAAGATTTACAATTTACCATATTATGTGTCAATCTTAAGTCTTGTTTCCCTTACCTTAACAGAGATTCACTCACGTCATGGATTATAAAACATACCTCAAACATATTAACTAATTCATGTCTAAAATTTTGCATGCTCTAATTACACCGCCACATTGAGGTGACAAGCCTATCTGAATTTCATGGGAAGATGGTAAGAATATTGAGATATATCATGACATTGGCTTAAAACTGGTTAAATGTGGTATTCCGACAGTTTGGCTATGTCGGATGTATGTAAGTTTATCTTAACCCTTCTCTGCAGAAATTAATACATATTTGCTGCAGAAAATTATACCGTAGTTTAACTAAAAGCTGCTAATATCTTTGCCTCATATGTTTTCAAGTGCAAATCGTGAATTACAACACTTTAAATGAATTTTAATTTCAGCTAAAAATAGATATAAATGTCAGAGTTGATTACCCGGATGATAATGTAATGTGATCAAATGATTTTCTTAATTTAAAAAGCTAACTGTGCAGCGTGGCTCAAATAGAAAATGCATTTTATAATTACAAGTGAAGGATTATGCTTTACATTTCACACAGATGTTGGTCACTAAGCAACAGCATTTCTCGGATCTTAACAGATAACAATAATTTATTGTTTGTATGAGAGAAAAAGTAGTTCAAATTGTCAGATTCCATTATAAAATCTTACAGTCATAGTGGGTAGCAATGCTTATGGCTCGGGATTGGCTCCAGTACCCTCCCTGTTCTGGCATCACGGTGACAAGGAAGGTGTAGTTGGTGGCAGGGTGAAGGTCACACACAGTCAGCTGCTTGGTGGCTTCATCAATCTCGTCCTCAAGCATGAAGCTCTATGTTAGTAAAGTAAACAAAAATCCTTTGTGCAAGATACTTCGGTAAGAGTCTGCATACCTTTCTTTCAATTTTGTCCAACTGTCATTAATTTTTATTAATTTTGTCAATTTTCATTTATCATCGTATTGTGACTGTATTATCTGCTATTTCTTATTTTGTATCCTTTGTAATTTGAAACAACTCCTTAAAACCATAAAATTGAAGGGGGCATGGAAAAATAGTCCAAGCTCATGACAGTGTGACCAGTGTTGACAAATCAAGAAAAAGCATGTCTGAAAGAATGCAATGTACAAAGTTCGACTGCTCCAGGACATTAAAATGTTACTTTATTTATTTATTTTTTGTTGATATTCCAACAATAAAGGTTTTTACTGCAACCAGATTTGTCATGTCCTTAGTTTGAGACTGTAACTGTACTAAGGTTGATAAATATGGAAAAAACGCAAATACCTGCGATTTGTTCCAGTGGCTATCATATATGACCTTGTGTATTTTATGATACGTAGGTACTGACGACGTCCATGTGATATTGATACATGTGCTGTTGATCACCGACCCAAGTAGACTGGTCACAGGGGCAGGCTCAACTGTAAATGTCAATGTGACATTTGAAGCAATCATGTTTCTAATAAGATAATATAACATTTTCACAAAAGTGTCAACAACAAAAAAGGAAGCCTTAACTGAAAAGCAAGGAATAAAAACCGCACAAAAGTATAAAATAACCACTTGAAAACTTTTCACACATGCCTTTCTCTATGAATTATATCACGAAAGTGCAGTTTATTTGTTATTTTTTTGTTGGGAAATTATAATAAATAACATTATTTTATTTCAAGAAACATAACCTCAAAGCCTTATTCCAATGTCATGACTTGATTCCTGCTGTATGATGCAGAAAGTTCATCAGACATAAGATAAACAATGTAGCCTGTCCCTCTGAAAACATCATAAAGTAAATAATAAATGGAACCTTAACTCACCGATAGAAAAACAAACAACAACAAAGAAATGCTAAGTGACAAAACATGACTTTTAATGTCATGCTTGATGATAGTTGGCTATTACGTTTGTATTTAAAAAAATTGTTTATAGATGACCATAAAACATGTGCTTTCAGTTTATATTTATACCTCTTAACTAGTCATTTCCTGGATAGAACCTTTGCTCAAGTAGTAACCTGTTGAAGGAGTCTTCATTTTCTAGTGATTGGTTTGGAGTTCAAACCTGGGACCCTCCAATCAGTTCAAACCATTATTCCCTTGACACCAGACTCAAGACAGCATATTATGCCACAAACATGCCCACCTACCTATCTTTCCAGCATCAACGCTGAAGTTCTGCACCATGTCCTGGCGACATTGGGACTTCTCCAAGGTCAGGAGGATGTCAATCCTTTTCATGGAGTAATCGCCATCCAGCGTCCCTCGCCAGTAACAGGAAGTGTCCGTCGGGTTCGAGCAGTTATTCCAGTCACCATGATATGTTGGGATTCTCCTAAAGGTGTCAGACTTTTTTTATTAGAATTTTACTCTTAATAAAACATTTCTGTTGTCCTTAATATTTCTTTATTGATACATTCTAAGCTTATCAACTGTTTATATATATATATATATATATATATATATATATATATATATATATATATATATATATATATATATATATATATATATATATATATATATATATATATTGCTTTCTTTTAAGTTTAGATATTTACAAAAGATTGCTTTATATTAAAATTGTTGAGTACAGTTGAAAAACAGTGTACCAGTGGTTCTTTCTAGACATTGGTCAAGGTTTTCACTCCTTGGAAAAATAATAAACACACATTTCATCCTAAGGATCCTATTGGAAATGAGCCTTTCCATGACAAAATGGACTATCATCAACTAAAATAACATTTCACAATGTTTGCCAAATTGTCATAAAAACATTAAATCTAAAAAGAATACTTATTACATTTTTGTTAACCTAAAACTAATCCAACGTAATAATTACAATTATCATTGCTAATGTATACAATTTATATAAAATGCAATTTCTTATGTCAAAACAAATCAAAATACATATCCACTTACCACTGCAGCACATGCCGTGTTATCAACTTACCATTTTAGCACATGCCGTGTTATCAACTTACCATTTTAGCACATGCTGTGTTATCCACTTATAGTCAGCCCCGAGTTCCCAGGAACAGATCATGCCGTCAAAGTAGTTAAAGACCTTGCAGGAAAAGTTCTTTACCGGTTGAGGGGTCTCTAGTCAAATATACAAAAATAACAAATCAGATGCTATTGAGGCTTAGCAAGGAAATATGACATAGTCCTATGAACATTGCAACATATACCATCATTTGACAAAGGTATTCACATGCAAGCCAAATGTAAAAGTAAGAACAAATATGTGATTAGTCATTAAACAACTAGAGCAAACCAAACTGTTACCGCCTTGGAACGGTCAGTCGGCAAAAGCGACCGACTGGGGTATTTAAGCCGGTTTTACAGAGCTCTAACGTCGTACTTCCTGAGAATTTTCTCAAATGCAAACATTGAAAAATTACCGATCTATTTGAGTAAAACAAGTCAAAGCGCTTGCGTTTTCTTAGATAAGTTATGACGGGTCGTTTAAATAAACATTTTTTCATAAATGTTCATGCCATTTTTTAGCATTAAAACAAATCATGTGAAATAAATACAATTTAAAAACTCAATTGAAACATGGGTAAATGGAAGTGGGACCCCTACTTACACTGGGAGTCTCCAGTTTGACACATGTCAGCATTCATGTACAGGAGCTAATGTCTTACAGAAATGACTAAATTCTGCGGACGGCATTTAGTCTGTCTCTCATAGCCTGTCTCTCACAGTAACACAGTGCGAAGAAGGCAAATATTTCATTTCTGGCTAAAGATGGTGAAACATAATTCGGATGTTTTTCATACTAATGTTTAAAACAGTATCACATTGTGGGAGAAGGAAAGGGCCAGATGAGACTAAGAATCAGTATATATATAGTACGGGACCCTAACTTCGACCTAAGCAGTCAACAGACAAAAATACTTTAAAAAGCTTATATATATGTGTTTTCACAACACTACTCTTTTACCTGGTTGGTGGGAGGTTACATATTCACTCGTTGGTATAAAAAGTATTAACGGAAATAAATCTGTAAAATTGTAGCAGTATATGTAACAATAAGATTTTACATTAGTTTCTTTGTTTTCAACTTTGCACACTTTTACGCATACGTTTATTGCAAAACGATTTAAACCTATTTTTAAAAGTGCACTTGAAAACTTTTATTATCGTTGAAGCAGGTTGTAACACAGGGCACTGAATACTTCGGAATGCAGTTTTACAAACGTGCGGACTATAACCAATACATCAAACAGTCCCATCATTGTATCGATATTTTCTTCAAATGATCAAATAATTCAGATTGCAATGTATCGGGTTATCATGTTTGATCTGCTGATCATAATCCCTTGATGCTACTACATTCTTACTTATGTTTCGGTTTTAAGCTGCCTTTGTGCGTCATTATGTTTTCATACCTTCTGGTCCAATTCCACCCACCAACCAGTGACCACAGCTTTATATCTAGCGTTGTCTGATGTTAGGTTAACTGCATATAGATCAACATTACACCATAAACTAACCAGCTGGGACTTTACTTGATATTTAGAAAGAGATTTAAATTGTGTAGATTCGCAAAACAGATGATATTCTATGGGTTTAAAGCATAGTGGTCAGCTAAATAATCAAATACCAGGGTCTTATGTTGTAATTCTTTGTTATTTTAGTATTAAATCTAGCATTTGGAAATTAGTTTTTAATACTTCAATCATAGTTTGGTTTTGTTTTAATTGAATTGATAAATATATAACAAAATAATAATGGTATTGTTAGTATATGGCGAAGGTAACAATCATAATTTATTGATTCATAATGCACGTTACAATTTTTCCTGCCGTCATCTCGGACATTACATATATAAAGCCCCGAATGCTTTACCAATCACAAGTGTGAAAACCCTGAAACGCGCATTCGTTTGAATCCCTTCGTGTTTTTGTTTCATTTATGTTAAATGACGAGTTTTTCTCGATTTCGATCGCGGCGAACAGTGTCAAATGAGACTCAAATTAATAGGCCAGCGAAACTATAATCTGTTGACTCTGTATCCCACTAATTCGTTGTTTAGTTTAAATTTGATAATACGGCGATGCTCTGATGTGATGTTTTAGTGGCACTGTTTACAAGTAAGTTAAACTTTATTCACGTTTCTAAGGGATCGTATTCCATGGGGAGTTATTAATTTTGCTATTTTTTCTAAGTGCGTATGAAAACATAACACTTACACTAAAACACAAATTCCATTTTCTAAAAACAAAATAGATCTTAGCACTGAAGAACACTTTCTTTTATAAACAGATTGAATGATACATATACTACTCAAGTTTTATAAGGATCACTTTTTGACATTAGAAATATTGTTCATATTATTACTATATAAAATCGGTTTGCTTACGAAAAATAAACAGGTATTCGGGCCTCATATATGTGAATTGCAGTTACTAATTTTATATATATACAATTTGCACGAGAATTTTGTCACCACAACTTAATAAATGAAGTATAGGCTAGAAAATGGAATCGGTTGCAAATTTGAGTTGTATATAATACTAGGTTGTTGTTGACCAAAGAAAAGGAGGCAAATTTCACGATTTAGATTTGTCTCAGTGATAATAGTTTCTTTATTCAACACAGACCTAGTATTTTCTATGCGGCTTTGAATGCGAAGTTTTGCCAATCAGTTACCATCAGAGCATGGCACATTTCTTTGTGTTTTGTTGACAACACATAGAACACTCGAAGCCATAAAACACAAACATCCTTTTTTCTTATATGCTCTTGTGAGACTACAACAGCAAAATAATTACATTTACGTAAGGCTTCAATAATTTACCATGAATGTTTTAGGACAGAGTCTTTTACTGTTAAAGCATCAACACAAAACAAACGTGCTTTAACATTATGGATCATAACAATTTAGGAAAGCTATCAATGTAGGTACCTACCTACCATGTTATTTACAAAAATGACTTTGACCTGTGCTTTTTGTTTGTGAAACTGCTGTTGACCACTTCACCTAGGCGGTAATAGAAGCTGTCACTATAGCAATAGGATAAGCGACAACGCCCATTACCCGTTATGAATTGTAGGAACTTTTAACAATAAACACTTACTTACCGTACACCTTGAGTAGTATGGTGTTTGACATTTTGGCACAGTTGCCGGAACAACTGTATATGTTAGCGTTGTTGAGGCTCTGAGTGATATTGTGAAGTATAAAGGTTACGTAACCCCCGGCAAGGTTCAACTCCCTGGTTGCGTTCCAATCTCCAAGGTAACCATCTCTCCCATACACATTGAGACTGGCATTCCCAAGGTCAGCAACATTCTCGGGAAAGTAGGTCAAGGTCAAATCCTCCATAGTACACACTTCTGGGCTTATTGGTGTCAAGTTTCCGGAGGCTGTGGAAGAAACATACCACAAAACTAGAGCTATCACTAAAAGTGTTTGATACTTTCTTTACCCTGAAATTTCACAGTAAACATACACGCATTGAACATCATTGATTAAAGTAGACCGAAAGTAAAGATGTCAATTTATAGAATTGAGTGTGAGAATGAGTTTACACCATAACATAAGTACACCATTAAATGATAACACCATTACATGATTTCACCATTACATTTTGAAAAAACAACAACAGATGCCTGAACTAAACAACAACAATACGCGCATTGTATATCATACATGCAACCTATAGGCTTTTTCTGTAAAATATGTTTAGAACGATATGTTCACTTAAGTTGGGGATACTAGTTTAGAAGATTGAGTGTTTTCTGTAGTGTGATACAGTGTTAGTTTTACACATCATGTCATGTCTTATCATAAATCATATAATATGATTATTTCAAGAACTCGTAAAAGTTTACCGTTAGCAAAGGAATGTGCAACTATTAGTAACCATTACGTAACCATTACGTTACTCCCTCGTTAATACCTGATATTTACGAAAGATTAAATGGAAGAGAAAATGAACAAAATGACTTTTTAGTTCTTACTTTCTGGGAAGAATCCTGCCCATAATGTGTTTGCGAGGTATGGGAAGATACAGAGTACAGCAAGAACCTTCATCATGGCGATGACTGTGTCCGGTGATGTGTTAGTCCGTACATATTAGACTTAGAACCTAAAAGGCAAAATATTCAAGTATATTGACTGAAATAAACGACATTTTAATAATTTCTAACCAAACTTTATTTAGCTGCAAATGATACGCATTTCATATTTTCAAAATAATTGAAATGTTTTAGTTATCTTCCGTGGTGGACGGTGCTTTACTGAAAACACACAAGTTTAGACAGTACGGGGGACAATGCGCAAACGACGTCAATCAGTGATTGGCATACCTTAAAAAATAAAGCTCTTTGTTAACTTCTGATTTTTTAAGATTTTAAGAAATTTTATATATTGATTCAGGCACTGTCTGTTCGAAAACAATGACATTTCACAAAATTGTGTTGTTATTAATAGATTTATATAATTTGGTATATTTTCACTTAGAAAAAGTCGATGTAATGAAAGTGTCATGGAAGTTGTAATACATTTATATAAAAGCAGAGAGCTTTTAGGTCATTAACCTGACAAAAGATAGTTTTTCCACCATATTCTGGTTCAGTACCGTGTCACGAAATGCGCTTATTGCTCATAACATTATCTTCAGAGAGCCAAACTTTTCGAGAAAATCTATGATAAAAAACAACAACTTTGAGACGAGGAATAGTTCTGGAAAGCAATGATATTATTTTTCAAAAGTACAAGCTACTATAAATTTGGCAACAAATAAAAATACATTTGTTCGTGTAACTGTTTACAAAAACTCGCAGTGGAATACGCATTGGTCATTAAGCGGCATTAACTTAAACAATCTATCAACGATGTCACCTGTCAATTTGGGGAAAACTTTTGTCAGAATGTTCTTAAATAACTATTCCGAAACTAACCTATAAACTTATTCTATATTTTAAAGAATGCATAGGTTTACTATTTAATACCTATTTAGCTAATCAGAAATATGCTGAATGAGTTATCTAGTTGTATATGTTGTTCACATTAGAAACAGAAAGTCTCACCACTATGAAACACTACGCTATAAAGGTAATATTTGATTACTAGGAAACCGCGTTGATAAGTTGTGAGCGTTGATAAGTTGTGATACACGTATCAATATAAAGTTTACACTACGTTAATTTCATGTACAACCTTATGGGTAATAATGCTGTGTAATAAACAGTATTCATTTTTAAAGGACTGCTTATTTATTGAGTTTACAATGATTTTTCTCCACATCTTAAAAATGTCGCCATTGAGTCGCTAAGAGAGATAGAGATTGAAAAAAAAACACATTTTTAAGACGATAGAACAAATGAATAAAACATGACAAATCTTGTTCTACAGAATAAAATTAACTTATAAGATATAAAAGCTTCAATATTGTGCTATTTAAAAACGGTCGTCAAACCATAACTACACACGGTCTCACAACTTAGACGGCAAATCGTGTTACGCTTGGGTACGCAAACATCTGAGGCCGAGTCCATATATTTCACCACGTGTTGAAAGCGATATTATGGTAGTATATTCTCGCCACCTAAGTTTTCGTGTAAATGGTCACGTTTGCTATTTGCAAACGTGAAAGTCACTCGTGGCCTAGCTTCTTCACGTGACACCTAGTAAGCGAACCTTAACAAACAGATGAAGAATGTGTAAAAAAGTCGACAAAATATAACTGAGAAAATATGTTCTGCGCTTATGCATAAATCTCATCAAAATGTACAATCCAAACCAAAATACTAACCTACATTGCTTTACCGACTGTTGGATGCAGAACAAAAATACTGTAATTATTCTAAAGGTGGCTATAATGCTTCGATTAAAATGCTAACTTAACAGAAAGGCTTATTAGATAAAGATGATATTGTTCATAGATACTATTCTTTTATTTAATAAATTGCAGAACAGCTGTCAGGAGTGTTTCCAAGTTTACAGTTACTGTACTCGCAGAATTTCGAGCTGTGGGACAGGCGGCTACAGGGCCAATAATGTGTTCAGAACAATGCCATGGCTAGGGGTCAAGCTATTTAGACAAGATATTTAGCGAATCTCGATGCCTCTTGATGCCTCTGATTTCTATTCCCCCTTTAACTTCTGGTATCTAAGCAAGTTAATGCATTGAGATTTGATGCAGTAGGTAAAGCGAATTAGACACGGTTTGTGTAGGAACATAACACATTGTCTGCACTTCCTGTCTAGTTAAATTATTGCGTCGCAATCGAGCCAATCAGTGGATTGTTTATGACAGCGTGCATATAACGAATATTACCGAATGCGCAGTTCAGACGTGCATGTCTTCTAGGTAGCGGAACAGCGTCGCGAAACTGATTTACCAGTACTGCAGGGCTTAGGAAGGTAGAATTGCATAACATTAGTCATTGAACATTACATTCCACAGGACATAAATCACACGAAGAAGAAAACGTCCCTGTCTGAATGTCACTCTATTTTTTGGTGCAAATTCTCATCATCTAGCAAAACATTCTATTTAGCAAACAACAACAACGACAACATAGTCAGTCATCATTGTTTAAACTGTCCCGTAGTATACAGCCTGTAAACATCACTCGACACTACCATTTATTAAAAGATAAAATCACGCTAAGGGAGAACAACGAATTAAGAAACACATTGTTACAGGTCATTATTGAACTTGCAGCGAATGAAACGTTTCTCTTAGCAATACATGTATGGTTATTTAAAATATTGAACAACGTTTATTGCGAAAACTTTAACAAATGACACAAAATGTTATGCTTTACTCAGTAAAATTAAATTTCATTATGTACTCATGTGCGTTCAGGCGTATGTTCAGATACGCGCCTGGTACTTTGTTTCAGATTTTTTTTCTTGTTCACTTGTATTACAATACTGTCATAGTTGTTCGCTAGAATAAACTTAAAATGCATTGTTGAATATAACTCTTCACACAAAATAATGATTCACCTAAATGTAAAGTCACAGATTTGTTAAAATTCAAGTCAGGTTGAGTCAAGAAGTGCGTACTAAAATAGACAATCGTCATTACCTGCTTCGTCTGGTTTATTATTTAATCTGTGTAAGTATGATCTATATGAGAAATTATTAATATTAGTACACATTCATTAGATTAATATCCATACTTTTGCATTCGGTCATCAAATATAAATATGTTTACTTTTGTGGCTCATATAATAGACCGAGACTTAGTTAAATATAACACTAGAGTGATGTGTCAATGTCCTCATACAATTCGATCAATTATATTTTATAAATATGAAATGTTTAATTCGTGAAAGAGAATTTAAAATCAATCTATTAGATATAATAACAAAAAGTTTTCTTTATAAAATCTGAAGGCTATATTTGAAGATTGTATTCTGTTGGATTTCTAAAAAGATTACATGATACAACATTACTTTTGTATTTGCAAATAAATGATAATTCGATTATAAATGTTTAATATTTCTTGGCACTAATGGCACAGGGTGCTAATAGGTGATAACCACCAAACAATAATACGGTGAAACTCTCCAGAATACGAGAATAGATTTCTGTTAACAATATGAATATGTAATCATCTGTAGAAATACGAGAATGGACTACCTGTTTACGTTACGAGCATCACCAAATATTAAAGATTTACGTTACCGTGAACTAATGCGCCTCCGCGTTTACAAGAAAGAGTTGTGACCATCTATCATAATTAAAATGTGTGTCCCTTGTTTACTGACAAACATGGCTGATGGATGACCCATCGACAGGTATCAGAAATAGGCCATCTACTTAGTAATAAGGTCGCTCAAACTTTACCAAATAATAGACAGTTGTATACAATAGAATGTTCTCTTTTATACTATGCATTCCGTGCACTTTTATACTTTCACTTTTGTAGGTTCCTAAGTAGAGAGGTAAGCTGCAGTGGGGCGATGGTTCTATCCAGATAGTGGAAGGAGGCTGCAGTGGGCCGGTGGTTCTATCCAGATAGTGGAAGGAGGCTGCAGTGGGCCGGTGGTTCTATCCAGATAGTGGGGAAGGATGCAGTGGGTCAATGGTGAGGCTGCAGTGGGCCGGTGGTTCTATCCAGATAGTAGGAAGGATGCAGTGGGCCGGTGGTTCTATCCAGATAGTGGGGAAGGATTCAGTGGGTCAATGGTGAGGCTGCAGTGGGCCGGTGGTTCTATCCAGATAGTGGAAGGAGGCTGCAGTGGGCCGGTGGTTCTATCCAGATAGTGGAAGGAGGCTGCAGTGGGCCGGTGGTTCTATCCAGATAGTGGGGAAGGATGCAGTGGGTCAATGGTGAGGCTGCAGTGGGCCGGTGGTTCTATCCAGATAGTGGAAGGAGGCTGCAGTGGGCCGGTGGTTCTATCCAGATAGTGGAAGGAGGCTGCAGTGGGCCGGTGGTTCTATCCAGATAGTGGGGAAGGATGCAGTGGGTCAATGGTGAGGCTGCAGTGGGCCGGTGGTTCTATCCAGATAGTAGGAAGGATGCAGTGGGCCGGTGGTTCTATCCAGATAGTGGGGAAGGATTCAGTGGGTCAATGGTGAGGCTGCAGTGGGCCGGTGGTTCTATCCAGATAGTGGAAGGAGGCTGCAGTGGGCCGGTGGTTCTATCCAGATAGTGGAAGGAGGCTGCAGTGGGCCGGTGGTTCTATCCAGATAGTGGGGAAGGATGCAGTGGGTCAATGGTGAGGCTGCAGTGGGCCGGTGGTTCTATCCAGATAGTGGAAGGAGGCTGCAGTGGGCCGGTGGTTCTATCCAGATAGTGGAAGGAGGCTGCAGTGGGCCGGTGGTTCTATCCAGATAGTGGGGAAGGATGCAGTGGGTCAATGGTGAGGCTGCAGTGGGCCGGTGGTTCTATCCAGATAGTAGGAAGGATGCAGTGGGCCGGTGGTTCTATCCAGATAGTGGGGAAGGATTCAGTGGGTCAATGGTGAGGCTGCAGTGGGCCGGTGGTTCTATCCAGATAGTGGAAGGAGGCTGCAGTGGGCCGGTGGTTCTATCCAGATAGTGGGGAAGGATGCAGTGGGTCAATGGTGAGGCTGCAGTGGGCCGGTGGTTCTATCCAGATAGTGGGGAAGGATGCAGTGGGCCGGTGGTTCTATCCAGATAGTGGGGAAGGATGCAGTGGGCCGGTGGTTCTATCCAGATAGTGGGGAAGGATGCAGTGGGTCAATGGTGGGGCTGCAGTGGGGCGATGGTTCTATCCAGATAGTGGGGAAGGATGCAGTGGGTCAATGGTGGGGCTGCAGTGGGCCGGTGGTTCTATCCAGATAGTGGGGAAGGATGCAGTGGGTCAATGGTGGGGCTGCAGTGGGCCGGTGGTTCTATCCAGATAGTGGGGAAGGATGCAGTGGGTCAATGGTGAGGCTGCAGTGGGCCGATGGTTCTATCCAGATAGTGGGGAAGGATGCAGTGGGTCAATGGTGGGGCTGCAGTGGGCCGGTGGTTCTATCCAGATAGTGGGGAAGGATGCAGTGGGTCAATGGTGAGGCTGCAGTGGGCCGGTGGTTCTATCCAGATAGTGGGGAAGGATGCAGTGGGCCGGTGGTTCTATCCAGATAGTGGGGAAGGATGCAGTGGGTCAATGGTGAGGCTGCAGTGGGCCGGTGGTTCTATCCAGATAGTGGGGAAGGATTCAGTGGGTCAATGGTGAGGATGCAGTGGGCGGGTGGTTCTATCCAAATAGTGGGGAAGGATGCAGTGGGTCAATGGTGAGGCTGCAGTGGGCCGGTGGTTCTATCCAGATAGAGGTGGGGAAGGATTCAGTGGGTCAATGGTAAGGCTGCAGTGGGCCGGTGGTTCTATCCAGATAGTGGAAGGAGGCTGCAGTGGGCCGGTGGTTCTATCCAGATAGTGCAAGGAGGCTGCAGTGGGTCGGTGGTTCTATCCAGATAGTGGGGAAGGATGCAGTGGGTCAATGGTGCTATTCAGATAGTGGAGGAAGGCTGCAGTGGGCCGGTGGTTCTATCCAGATAGAGGCGGGAAAGGATGCAGTGGGTCAATGGTGAGGCTGCAGTGGGCCGGTGGTTCTATCTAGATAGAGGTGGGGAAGGATGCGGTCGGTCAATGGTGCTATCCAGATAGTGGAGGAAGGCTGCAGTGGGCCGGTGGTTCTATCCAGATAGAGGCGGGAAAGGATGCAGTGGGTCAATGGTGAGGCTGCAGTGGGCCGGTGGTTCTATCCATATAGAGGTGGGGAAGGATGCGGTGGGTCAATGGTGAGGCTGCAGTGGGCCGGTGGTTCTATCCAGACAGAGGTGGGGAAGGATGCGGTGGGTCAATGGTGAGGCTGCAGTGGGCTGATAGTTCTATCCAGATAGTGGGGAAGGATGCAGTGGGTCAATGGTGAGGCTGCAGTGGGCCGGTGGTTCTATCTAGATTGAGGTGGGGAAGGATGCGGTCGGTCAATGGTGCTATCCAGATAGTGGAGGAAGGCTGCAGTGGGCCGGTGGTTCTATCCAGATAGAGGCGGGAAAGGATGCAGTGGGTCAATGGTGAGGCTGCAGTGGGCCGGTGGTTCTATCCAGACAGAGGTGGGGAAGGATGCGGTGGGTCAATGGTGAGGCTGCAGTGGGCCGATGGTTCTATCCAGATAGTGGGGAAGGATGCAGTGGGTCAATGGTGAGGCTGCAGTGGGCCGGTGGTTCTATCCAGATAGTGGGGAAGGATGCAGTGGGTCAATGGTGGGCTGCAGTGGGCCGATGGTTCTATCCAGATAGTGGGGAAGGATGCAGTGGGTCAATGGTGAGGCTGCAGTGGGCCGGTGGTTCTATCCAGATAGTGGAAGGAGGCTGCAGTGGGCCGGTGGTTCTATCCAGATAGTGGGGAAGGATGCAGTGGGTCAATGGTGAGGCTGCAGTGGGCCGGTGGTTCTATCCAGATAGTAGGAAGGATGCAGTGGGCCGGTGGTTCTATCCAGATAGTGGGAAAGGATGCAGTGGGTCAAAGGTGAGGCTGCAGTGGGCCGGTGGTTCTATCCAGTTAGTGGAAAGAGGCTGCAGTGGGCCGGTGGTTCTATCCAGATAGTGGGGAAAGATGCAGTGGGTCAATGGTGAGGCTGCAGTGGGCCGGTGGTTCTATCCAGATAGAGGTGGGGAAGGATGCAGTGGGGCGATGGTTCTATCCAGATAGTGGTGAGAGGCTGCAGCGGGCAGAAGCTTCTATCTGGATAGAGGCGGGAAAGGATGCAGTGGTTCAATGGTGATTTCAAGATAATAGAGGGAGGCTGCAGTGGGTCGGTGGTTTTATCTAGATAGAGGTGGGAAAGGATGCAGTGGTTCAATGGTGATTTCAAGATAATAGAGGGAGGCTGCAGTGGACCGGTGGTTCTATCTAGATAGGGGTGGAAGGATGCAGTGGGCCGGTGGTTCTATCCAGATAGTGGGGAAAGATGCAGTGGGTCAATGGTGAGGCTGCAGTGGGCCGGTGGTTCTATCCAGATAGAGGTGGGGAAGGATGCAGTGGGGCGATGGTTCTATCCAGATAGTGGTGAGAGGCTGCAGCGGGCAGAAGCTTCTATCTGGATAGAGGCGGGAAAGGATGCAGTGGTTCAATGGTGATTTCAAGATAATAGAGGGAGGCTGCAGTGGGCCGGTGGTTCTATCTAGATAGAGGTGGGAAAGGATGCAGTGGTTCAATGGTTATTTCAAGATAATAGAGGGAGGCTGCAGTGGGCCGATGGTTCTATCTGGATAGAGGTGGGGAAGGATGCAGTGGTTCAATGGTTCTATCCAGATAGTGGAGGGAGGCTGCACTGGGCCGGTGGTTCTATCTGGATAGAGGTGGGGAAGGATGCAGTGGTTCAATGATGCTATCCAGATAGTGGAGGGAGGCTGCACTGGGCCGGTGGTTCTATCTGAATACTGGGGAAAGGCTGCGTGCGGCTAGTGATTCTTTCCAAATAGAGGTGGGAGGCTGCAGTGGTAATTATGGGCGGGGTGGTGTAGTGGGTTAATCAGTGTTTCTAAAGAGATATTTGTGGCAGAGACTTTAGTGGGTCGCAGGTTATCCACCTTTTTTGGTTGCGGTGTGGGGGTCTGCATGGGTGGGGGGACATTGATTTTACATAGATAAAAGCGAAGGCTGCAGTACGTCAGATGTTCTACACATATACAGGTATTGGGGTGAAGGGTGTTCTTAATCTGAACAAGTCTTGATAGCTGACGTGTCGCTGAAAATATCAGCACAAAAATAACAAAACCCCAACCTTTTGAAAGAAGGCAGTACAAAAGAGACATACAGAAAATTATTACAAATCTTGGCATTTATTTAGGGAAAACTTTAATTTAAAAATTTGTTTGAATAGTATAATCTGGTTAGGCAAATATTTATCGTAAAGAGCATCAGGTAACTATGGACTGTAATCAATACTAGTGGTTTAAGGGTTACGTATTATTTATGGCCATAGTTTCTCTATCGGTATTTTGACCTTCAATGAGCGGACACTTCCTTGTATTGAATAAGCCAATCCCCACATTTCAGATCAGATTTACGACTTTCAGAATACCGTTCTCTCTCACGGTCACGGTGTACAGGGTCTGAATTTCAGTTAAAAGAGATTTGGACAAAACTATGTTGTTGTTTTTTCGAAGAAGTGTTGACATTATAATATTTTAACATCGCCAATAAAACATAATTATTATACCCTTAAAAGTGGTATCCGACAGTTTGCTTATATCAAATACATATAACGATACAGGACCATTACTTAAGGGAATTTGGGCATACATTTTGTACAAACACATACTTTAGTGATATTAAATACGATTTTGAACACTTACTGAATTGTTAGACAGAACTAATCGCGAAAAAATCTCTCAGAATGTGTATTCTTTCCAGCTGTATAAAAGGCTCGATAATGATCTCTGCTAAAAATAGATATCGACGTCAGAGCGAATCACCCGAATGACTATGTAATGTGATCTCAAAAGTATGTGGTCACGTGGTTTTCTACGTTTAAAAATAGCTGTCTCTGCAGCGTAGCCCAGATAAGAAATACATGTTTACAATGACGAACTGTGATTTATTCTTGACTGTACTGATCTAGGACATCATCGAACAACATTTTCAGGACCTTTTCATGTAACTTACTGGTTGAGAAATGAAATTTTGGACCAAACTGTCGGATACCACCTATTAGTCTTAACCAGCGTCAGGGCTCGGCTTCTCCTGTGCCAGCAAGTCGCCAACAACCGGGAATTATTAACTCTACGGTCTTTGATTGAACAACCCCATTATGTTACTACGGACACATATCATCCTAACGATTTAGTGAAGTTATTTTTGACAGTTACGGGAAGTTAATATTTATTGTCAGAGCTAATATAATTTAGCACACAGATGATTACAAAACTTCCTCTTTATACATGTAGCGCCTATAGAAAGGCAATAAAATCACGCAAAACACAGTTGGAATCTTGAATACAAGAGATGCTCACTCTTCGTCAGCTCCTCACCGATTTATAAGGCTTATACAAATAGTTTAGATCTAGACCAGCAAACTTCAGCTAGGCGCTGTGTCATCGGGATCAACACTACTTGCAGCTTAGTCGCCTTACAACTTTGTTTTCGTTGCATAGCATTGTTAACAAATACTGAGCAATTTAAGTTATCCACAAATACAGCAGGCTACGAGTTTCATCGCACCCTGCCGAATTTCTCAAGCTGTAATTGTTCTGTTATGACAGTAATTAGCTAATTACTTCCGTGTACATACAAAGGTAACTCACATTATGCCGGGGCCCAATCGGAGAGATACCCAGTGACACCTGGCTAATCTTGATCAACCATGTTTGATTTGGACTGATCAATTCATGTTTAGCTGGTTAAGAGTTTAACATCGTTGTCAATTTATGCCAAGAAACTATAACTGGACAAAACTGTCCTTGCTAAGGGAATAGAAATGTGAGCTTTTATATGTTTACATTCAAATTTCAACATCACAGGGTTCTAGTCGGCACGTATTAGTTAACTTGTAGGACACTATGAGTTGAGGGCTAATCGTTAACGTTTTGGTCACTTTTATGTACAATATGCTTCTGTCTTAGTTGTTTTATCAAAATTACAATGATTTAACTTTACCGGTCGCAATGTATAATAAAGCTGGAATTCAATGAAACTTTATTGGAAGCTTCACTACTGTAAGGAGATGCGCATGCTTTCAGCACTTTCGGGCTGAATAACCTTTTATACAGCTACTGCACTTTTAATATCTATATAGCTTGATATTGGACCATTCTTGTCCGGGCTATTTCTCCGCAACCAGGAGTTGAAAGTCATGGACACTTTATCAACATATTCCAACAAAATAATGTTCGGCAGAGTTATGGTCCTTTGATATTCTCCATATTTGTAGCACCATTCCTTGCAATATTTTAGCAACAACTTGCTACATTCAACTTAACTATATATAAGGAGCATACCTTGTTAGTAGAGATTCACATAATATAAGCAAAACAAAAAGTGACAGTTAATGTGTACCTAGTTATATGATTGAGCTACATATATTTTCCTGTGTGACTATAATACCCCGGGGAGCATCCATTGATTTCACCGATATCTAGTCTTAGTTTTAGAATAGCTAACTGTGCAGCATACTCAGGTAGGAAATAGTTTTAAAGTTTAAACTTTATTTATTCGATACTGCATCAATATATAATAATATGACAAACGAAATAGGTACGTCAGAACTGTTCGGATAGTAATAATTAATTTATTTGAAACTTGTTTTTGTCCAAACTGTCGAACACCACCTACATCTCTTTAAAAGAGAAAGGTTTGTTTCGACCTGCCCATTTATACAAAACCTTAACCTTACCACATTGGTGCATAAGTAACTTAAAACTACGCAAGGTACAAAAAAATCATAACAGTGTAGATCCTGATCTAGTTATTATTCCAGCTGGTATGCGATGTGGACTGAAAACAGTGGTCTTACCATGCAGATGGCCGTCATTTTTGGCTGGTCTTTTAAAACAAGAAAAATCATAAAGAACGAAAAATCATAAAGAACCATCCATGTAAAGAACAATAGACTTACCATTTTTACCTAGATTTCTATACAGAAGTAATGATGTCCAGCTTATCTAAAAACAGGGCAAATGTTGTAGCGTTTGAAAAATTTACATTAAGGTATGATACAGGTATGATTAATCTTTTCGTAGACACCTAATTCTGACATACTTGATTTTAGTGTGGTCTATGTTTGAATAGAGCAAAATCACTGTTTTTGTCTCTAATGATGATGGTGATGATAATGATGATAATGATGATTGTGGTGGTGGTGGTGGTTGTGATGACGATAATGATGATGATGATGATTGTGGTGGAGGTGTTGGATGTGATGACGATAATGATAATGATGATGATGATGATGATGATTGTGGTTGTGGTTGTGATGACGATAATGATGATGATGATGATGATGATGATGATGATGATGATGACAAAGATTGTGACGATAATTTTGACTGTTCCACAATAAAATACATCAACAAAAGGTCCCATGACTGATCATCATTTCTGGCCATGTGTTCGTGAATTTATTGCAAGAGACTGTCTAATAAAATATGCAATGTGCAAAATATAATATATTATTTAATTTACCGATCCCTAGTAGCTATGTGCCGATCCTCTGAATAGTATGTTCATTGAAAGCCGAAACCTCATCATTCAAAACTGGCCTCTTATTTTTTAAACAAAAGCTTCGTTATTATTATAGCATTACATCTATAAATGATTACTCGTCAAATTTTACGATTTCAATCAAACAGAAAATGGAATAACAATAAAAAATGTCAGGTTTAAAGTTTACAGTTGCATATCACGAATAAGCATGTACAATACTGGTTGTTAGTGTTAACAATTGTTATTGAAAATGCATATACTCTGAAGAGAATTCTCTATGTAATTGTTACAGTGAACAAATCATTGAAATCATTGTTTATTTTCTCTTAATCTATACTTTAGCACGATAGTTATCTCCGGCAAAAAACAATAGATACTGGCGTCAGAGCAGATTACCCGGATGGTGATATAACGTGATCTTAAAAGTAAAAATGGGTTTCTTTTGTTTGAAAATAGATAACTCTGCAGCGTGGCTGAGATAGGAAATACATGTTGGCTATGAAAACTGTGGATAGATACATGTTTTAATCAAACTTTCGAGGACCACCTTTAAAGGTTTATCCATAGGGAATCGGTGACTAGATTAATATAATTAATAGAATCTGCGTATTTAGGTTAGGGCGGATCCAGAAAATTGAGGGGGGGGGGGGAGGGCTATTAATCAAGATCCATTCAACTTTATCGCAATAAATTCTAGATATGCATTAAAGGACCCTATCTTCGACCTAAGCAGTCAACAGACAAAAAATTCAAAGCTTAGTATTTTTTAAGTTTGAATGTATGTGTTTTCACACAAACTCTACTCTTTTACCTGGTTGGTGGGGTGAGGGTTCATCCCCCCACCCCCCACCCCCGCTAGATCCAATCCTGAGTTGTGTACATGCGTATTAAATGCAACTAATTAAGTGAAAAAAGCGGAAATTTTAGAAACAGAAACGGTTAGCTTGACAAGTTAAGTTCCAAACTTCCCCATCCTGTAATTAAGGAAGTTATATATACCGAATTGAATGAGAAGACGGCAATTTTAAAATGAGATAATCGCAGAAAACGACCAGTCTTGTGCCATCTCGTCCGCCGAACGAGGAACACTATTATAATTGCCTGGTTTTTGTTGAATCAGTTTTCATTGGGTCCATAATAAACTTTTGTGTTTCAATTTGATCTTCACGATAACTTTGGGCAAGTTTAGCCTTTTAATTTGTATATTTAAACTGCATTTTTATTAAAATACAAAACTTAGTGATCACTGATCAGTAATATATAATAAAAAGATCAGAGTTAAGAACATTTATTGATCTTAGAAAATAATAGAAAATACCATTATTTACAAATCATATGTAACATTTATAACGCGGTGTTCATGTCTACTCGCTTTGCTTTGATAAGGCACTGATGTTACATCCACATGCATTTATTATTAACAAAAATACTCCTCCATTTTCTACACGTTTACCTTTTCTCGTTCAAAATTATTGTTTTAATTTTGTGTTTAACGTTTTTAATTATGTTTAGCTATTAACAACTCCACCTATTTAGTAGCCAACACCAGCAGGCAACGCATGTGCGAATATATGTATCATGTGTACATACATCAGTCTATTATTGTATGTAAAGGGTCGCCGGAGAGTGACGTTGTTTTTGGAATGAACATGTCACATGGCCACATGGATCGAGCGTTATGTACATGTACTGGTGTCGTATGTATACTGTCTTAAGCCATGATGTCAGACTAGAGTTTTAAGGTGAAGTTGGAAACAGGTATTTTTACGCCTAAAACTAACAGCTTGAAAAAGTTTTCAGCATATTAACTGTATACATATTAACGTATGTAACAAGGTACTTATCATGAAGTAAAAAGAAATACAATGGTATAAATATATTAGTATAAATAGTAAGAAAAGAACTTCATCTGAGAAAAAATACAAAATATTAGTCAAACAAACTAAAGACAAGCCAAACAATGTACAGACGACAATAAACATTTATCTTACAGATGTGTATGCTAAAGTACTTATTTTATCAGAACCATGATATCGGTAGGTGTCACTGTTAACCTGCCCTAAAAAGAACAAAAACCCTTACCTGTTTGTGTGTTGTCTGCATGTAGTAGTAGTCCGCAGGCTATTGTGCACGCCGGTGAAACATTTGTCGTCTGTTTACCGAGCTCATTTAGACCCCTCTCAACCTATCACAGGTTACACTTCAGTTATGTCGTAAATGGCGTGTCGTCACCTAGATGTTTGGTTGCTGTGCCCATTTCTTGGAAGAAAAAACTGCCCTAGATAAAACAATATAGCATATATAAGGGGTATAATGTTTAATTGTGAGTTGTCTGGTTGATTTGTTACTATATTGTATAACGCTGAAAAAGGTACTAATGACGAATCTATAGAAATGAAAGATAATTTGTTTATTAAGTTGTTGATAAAACCAAATTTGTATTTCTTCAAACATTATACATAAGTATAATTGATTACTATGTTTTTTTTATATTTTTTGAATATGAATAATAAATTTGAAACGTGCTTTAATTAAGAATTAGTATTTAGGATTTACCAATATATTTTGTTATAAATGTTTGAACAAAATATATATTCAATAATTGATTAGTACGCAAAAAACACAAAAACAACCAAACAAACAAACAAACAAAAACAACAAAAAACAAACAAAACAACAACAAAAAAACATCAACAACTTGTACATGGTGTTTAATATTTAAAGACTTAAAAGAAAAGTTGTGATCACTTATTAGGCTACTCGTGAGTAATGAAACCTAATGGAATCCACATTAATTAACAAAAATACTTTTACTGCGTGCATGAACTGCATGTAAGTACTGTGTCTTGTTAGTTCGAATGGATGGTATGTTAATTGGTTAGACGGTCTAACTTACAAACAATTAAATGTAAATGTGACAAAATCACTAAAATGTGACATAAAGAGAGACAATATAAGGGTCTGCCCATGGAATGGTGAGTTGACCACTCACTACTAATGTACAAAATACAAGTTTCACACCGGACCTGGTAGCGCAATCGGTAGAGCGTCGGCTCCAGGTACGGGAGGCCCCGGGTTCGATCCCGGGCCGCGACATACCAAAGTCGTTAAAAATAGTAGTGGTATAGCTCCCTTGCTAACGCTCAAGCAAATATATGGGTAGTTCCACGACTGGTTGGCTCAGTGTCAGGATAATGTGACTAGGTGTGGTATCATGCCAGGTGTTCACGGCATGCTATACACAGTGAAGGCAGCACTATATCTGCTTCAAGTGGACACCGTCTCCTGATAACTGAAATACTGTTGGTGGGACGATAAACCCAATAAACAATAAACAAGTACTTTCAATAACAAACGAAATGGAACACATTGTATCAGAAAGTATTTTTCACAGTTGGTTAAGTTAATGGTTTTATTTAATAACTTATTTCAGGAAGAAACTTAAACAATTTAAGTAAGAACTAATGTAAGGAAACGCACCAGGGTACATGCTTAAATTAGATAAAGCGCCATAAAATATTGTTCTTTTTATATAACCTAACTAATTAAAAAAAAACACAATTAATGCCAAAAAAACGACATACATACATTTGGGTGGAGGAAGAATCTAGATCAAATATCGGGGTAGAACCACTGCCGCACCACAATTCAGTTGGACGACCTTATCACATTACGCCCTTCTTTTCCGACTGGTGGTCGAACCAACGTGGCGAGAGAGCTGAGCAGTTACAAGTCGGCAACTCGACCACACGGCAAAGGCCATCCTTCCATTAATGTGTATGTTGCAATGGCACACAAGACAACAACTGCTGCAGACCAAACATTGGTCACCGTTTTATTTTATCTACAGCAAAACATGTTCTAAGGCATATACCGGAATGGACCAAAAGGGATTATGTTGCTCTTTGCTCGGTTCTTTTGTCGTTCAGACGCAAAATTTTATGTTCTAAAAAGTGTCGCTAAATATAGAGTGGACAAAATCGGAACGTTTAGCAGACCATAGAAGATTCAGTGTTCAGATTTGTGGAAAGCTTAATAACATTCAGTTTATTTCTTCTCTCCAAAGATCACTCGCAAAATGATAAAAATATTAATCAAATTAATTGATTGATTAATTACTTTATGAGCTCAATTATTATTATCTAATGGCAAAGGCGATTTCGTAAGTAAAACTATTGTTTTCCACGCTATAAAGTAAATGTTCAACATTTCTTTAATCCTTCAGAGCACGATTATTCCATGTTGCCACAAGTTTTAAAACATGTAAAACTTTGATTTAAGTTTTATTCCCCTCATATTTAATGATGTAAGATAAATTCGTTACCTTTCAATACACCATTACACGATTTTGGAACAATGAATTAAGACAACAATTTATAACATTAAAACTCTATAGTTTAGACTGTGTTACCTCAAAATCGATTTTGGGGCAAAATAACTGGTTTAAAACTTATACAATATATGAGCAAGGAAATAAAGTGTATTTAATACACATAACGTAACTACTTGATTTGAATTTACAGTTGACTCTGTGCTCCGGATGTTTAACATATTTCTTCGAATGGTTTCCTTTTTAAAGTCACAATACCGCTGGCAGGCAAATTGTTCTAAATTATTCATACACGTTTAAAATTGTCAGTATGTATTTTTATCATACGCTGTGCCCGACACATTTTTACATTTAAATTTCCAATTAATCTGTATTTGATTTTGAAAATTTTGACTTACGCTTATCAGTATATTTGGATTAACGTCGGACCAGATGAAGGATCAAGCACTATTTTTTGGTAAGTTTCTGTGACATATACTTTTTACTTCGAAATGAACTGGAAAAAATGGAGACATTGTGGCTTCAACATCATCAGTGTCGTTTACCGCGGGATCTTAAATATGGTTGATCAATTAGCAAGTGAAATTTCTTCACATTCATGTACCAGTATCTTATTAAAAGTATGACGTCTGCTTACCTTGACTGATCATGCTGTTGGACCGTGGGTTTTTCTTTGAAACAATGATAACCACAGTAATATATTGTTTTGTCCCAAATCTAGGTCATACTTGTCATATTATGATTGCCACAAGTAATAAACATGTACAAATCCGACGGCCCACCATCTTAGCAGGAATATATATGGTGGTCTAGTTGGATCAGCACTCGGAGAGCTGTGTGGCTGTCTGAGGCATAAATTAAAGGTGATATCCGCCAGTTTGCCAATATCTGATACATGTAAAACATCTTACCACTGTTCTGGGAAATTATGACATAATAACTACATAAAATCATACTTGAGTTTCGGTAAAGGCTGTTTAAAACCCTACAACAATTGTAACATAGTACACATCGTGTAATATATCTTTGAAATGTTTTGAATGTCATATCTAAAAACAAGCATGATGAGGATTTCAGTTAAATATAGGCTAGATATCGACGTCAGAGTTGATTACCCGAAAGATAATGCAATGTGATCACAAAAGTATGTGGTCACGTGGTTTTCTTTCTCTGGCTCAGATAGGAAACGCATTTTTTTTTTAATGGCAACTTTTAAAAAAAAAACTTCTTTTTTTTTTACTTTTCACATGGATAAAGTGCACCAATAAACATCTTTCACAGGAACTTTTCATGTAACAATTATTTATTTGTTTGCATTTTATTTTATTTGGGTTTTACGGCACACCGACACTTAACAGGTCATACGTTTGCATTTGGGGATAAAATGATTCCATAATGTCGGATATCACCTTTAACCTTTTGTGTGTGCAAAGTTATAATAATAATGTAACTATAGCATTGTATAGTAAGGAAAATGCTTTAAGTAAGGACGCATGCTTTTTTACTTGTTTTCTTTTTTATAAATACATTGCTCAACATTATTTTACTTTAAATATTGACACAAATGACTTGCTTTCACAAAATATATAACGAGTCGTCGAATAGATGTCATTGTTAGTGGTCTCGGAAATACGTTTTCGTATACTAATTGTTTAAAGGAACATTGTTATCACTTTTAAATGTCTTTTATTCTTTTCAACATCTTAAATGCATGATAACTTTATGGTCTAACAAAGAAAAAACAAACATGCTTAACGTTTTTAAATGTTGTTGATGTAATACGTACTCAAATATTTTACAAGAAACGTAAAAGAAACAAAAAAAATCACAACAATAAAAAGAGTTACATATTATATCTTCCAAATAATCAACACTCATTATTATAATAACGACTATCTAAGACATAACAATTGACATGTGTAAAGAGTTGTTCAGCTTAGATCGATATGCAATGGGTCGTACCTGTGATAATATACATCCCATTGAAAGTATATATACATTTTTTCTGGCTTTTTAATGTGATTTAAATAAATTCACTCAATAATCCTAATGTATTTTATATGTATGACGGTGTTATAGAATGGGGTGACTATTGGATGACATCGATATAATTTTAAACTCATTAATTTTGTTTACTTACATAATAATATAATCATTGTTTGTGTGATTTGCTGTTTAGCATTTATGCTGGATATATTTATATTTATATAATATATATTTATTGTATATGCTTAATTAAGATTTAAAATAGAAGGTCTTATTTTTAATCGAAACCAAACAAAATGCGAGAATACTTTCAACAAAATAGATCGGTTTATCAACCTGTACTTCTCCACCATGTCCACCCATTTGTAAAAGTTTTACATGTTGAAATCTTCAATTGTCAGAATCACAGAAAACAAAAACAAATGAAGATTGTGGAACATAATATGATTACTAAATGCAAGTTATTGTGCATTTTGGAACACAAACGACACACGTAAAACGTTGGTTCTTAAGCGTATATTTTATATACACCCAGTGCTTCTCTGTATCCTCCTGACCATCCTTATATCATCCTCGCAGGTAATGCATAATGGACAAATAATACAGTACATCATCCAGTACACCGCATAGTGAATACACTTATAATTCAAAGCGCTGAAAAGTTTTGTTTGGACGTTGTAAGATTCACCCAGTAAACGATAAAAAATATGAAAAATGGCCTCTGGGATTTGATTGACCGAAACACGAGGAGTTATTTACAAGGAATAACCATAGATGGGGTCATCAATATGACCTTGGCATAATATGCAACATCTAAACATGTTATAAACGACAAACATTCAAGTGCATGTCTAATAACATGGTTAAGCTTGATAGAACTGCAAATAACATGGAAACCTTTTTCCAGATTTTCGGAAATTAAAGAAAATTATTAACCAACCTTGTGGAAAGGAATTTTCACATATTAAATAGTCTTATTTGAATTTGCTAATGTTAAACATAATGCTCGATTACTCTTTGCCATTTATATCTCATACGTATCTTATCCCGATCAAAATCGTTAAAAAAGAAACAAGAAACATATTTTTCATAAGTTTATACAAGTAAGGGAGATAAATAGCGTTATTTAAACAACAAGAGTCGCATCCCTGCATAAACATGGCATAGCTCGCAAGACTTTGCTGGAAAAAGTACAGACATTTGTCACCTTTGCATTACTTTGGTGGTTGCTACAATGTATGATAATAAATAAACAGTTACAAGATACTGATTTCTGAACTTTAATCCATTATCAGCCCTATAAAAGCCTTCAGCGATTTTTTGAGACATCAAATACACACATGATTTTCTCAATATTTTTCTCCTAATTCTTTATATTGCACTTTCCAAACATTTAAGTAATGAAGATCATGAATTCAAGAATCTTCGGAAACAAACGTTACAATTAAGACAAAAAAATCGTCAGAACTGTCAACACTATCATGTTTAAAATCAAAGCATCTTTGACATAGTTTGCCATAGTTGCATACTGTTTAAAACTTGTGGCAATATTTGTTGAGGGGAGACAAATTTACAAAAAAAAATTTACAAGTTGGATCTATGTAGTTGTTTTAAACTCAGCTCCCTCAATCATGTCTTTAAAATTAGATAAGTTACGTTTGTTTATTGCTATGGTAGGAGAAAAAACACAAGAGTAAGATACCTATTATCTTTATTTTATAACAGCTCAATGACAAACATAAGCCAACCCATCTCGGGACTTAGTTGTTACAGGCCCTGTGTTTCTGGACGTTTCTCAGGAGGACACCACTTTGTTGGGTCCGACCGATACACCCAGACATGTTTACACCGGATGTTGACAGCCATGCACTCGGAGTCATCCGGGTAATATATGATTGGGAGTGTTCTGAAATGGACCAAGGATTATAGAAAAATTGAATTATCACTAGACGAAAGCATACTAAGCAAATGTAAACGTGACAAAAACACAGAGACGAGACATAACACGGAAAAAAGAAGACCAGTTACTGCCTTGGAACGGTCAGTCGATAAAAGGACCGACTGGGGTGCTAAAACCTGGTTTGTGGGGGCTCTAACCTCGTACTTCTGAACGTTAATCTCTTAGACAAATAACGTAAATATGTAAATATAGTAATAATGAAGTTAAAATGAACTATCGACATATATACAATATGTACAGTAGAGTAGCCTTTGCAACCCACTTCTTTTCGCTATGTGATACATACTTAACCTTTGCAATATGACATAACAAATCATATAAATTATCGGTAATTGCTAATCACTTAATATTGTAACATGAAATATTGTTAGAAACTCGGCAACAAACGTTAAGATTCTGATCAGACTTCAGCAAAGGATGACTGATGTAATTATACACTATTTGCTTAAGGATAAAACAACTCTAAACAGTAGGCGTATAGCTTACAGGATGCATGTACGAGGGCTGTTCCATAAATCCGCGGAATTCGTTAATATATTTAATATAAGGGATATGAATAAAAAACAAATTATACTGTGACATACCTTTACTTTTTGCCGACATGTGTGCCAAATTTCTTTGCAATACATCAAACATAAAATATTACAGATAACCATAAGCAATGGTACCAAGTGGTACTTGAAGCACGTCGACGTCAACGTATATATATATATATATATATATATATATATATATATATATATATATATATATATATATATATATATATATATATATATATATATATATATATATATATATATATATATATATATATATATATATATATATACATTTGCTTCTTCATACATTTAGTAAAGTTTATATTTAATATGTACATTCCACTTTTCGAACATAACTTATATTTTACAATCGTTTTTGACTGTTTAATGTACAATATATATGTTGTCCACTTACGTAGCACACTCGAGAAACATTGTACGTCCCTTGCACCTACAAATGGCACAGTCATCGTAGTCCTTAATCTTCGAAAATGGCAGAAGTTTTAGCCCCTTGTACTCGCAGTACCGCACAGTACGGCCATAAACTGCAACAACATTGAGACTAATACCCACAACCTGCTGCATAATAAAATAGCCCTACTATTTACTAGTCTGCTAAAATGTTCACGCTTCATGGGTTGGCTGGTAAATTTCTACAAAAGTTGCTCTAGTCTTGACAATTAGTGCTCAACATGTTAAGATTAAGTGTTATTTAGATGTTTAAATATTTAATTATTCAAAGAACAACAAAATATACATAACTGCTAAACGTATATAGTGTACCTGCAGTTACTTCGAGACTATACAAAGCTTTGACTTTAATAGGTATTCAGCATGACTTGGAACACATGCACAGAGTACTCTTGAAATTGTATAAAAAAATTTACATAAAAAAAAATAATGGCATGTTTTTTATATCAAGATTTATTTTTACGTTCGGTTGTACTAAAACAATCATACTTTAATGAAAGCGTTTGTTGTTGTTTTGCATTGAACAATCAGTTTCCCTAATTAATTATACAAGCAGTTGAAGAGCAACTATTTACTTTTTCCTTCAGCTAAAAAAAAATAAACTGACCTATCTCATACTTCATAGGGTCAACCCATACGGCAGCAAGGCAACAGGAGACTAAGCACAGCACGAAGAACGAAGTCAAGCAAACGCGCATTTTCGTCTTCTCGGTGTTTACCGACTAACGAAGATAGTGGGCTTGTTCCGGTTACGTTTATATAGAACGTTTGTGAATGGCATCACCCGTCCTTGTATAATTTACTTGGTAACATGTTGGGTGTTGTGACTTTCACGTTTCCTTGATACTTACTGGTAATTTAAAGGTAGTAGTTAATTGTATTAGTTAACCATTTTTATCAAATAGAATCGTGGTGGATTGGCATTTGTCCGTCACAATCCGCACCATACACTATTTACTTTTATGCGTTAATGTCGTGCAAATTAATCAACATATTGTTTATGACTTACATATACACATGACATATCAGCAATCACAGTTGGGGATCTACTCGGTTGTAGAGCTTAATATGGATAACAAATTGAAAAGCATCGCGACTTTTTTATTAAACCAATCCTAAACAATCAGCATGTTCATGTTTAATCTAGTTAATAGAAGATATTTTTTTAGTCTATAACTAATCGTGGTTCAACAAAAGGTCAACTGTAGCAAATGTGGCCATTTCCCTTTAAACTAATATTACAATGCAAAAACGACACTGCCGGATTTTGGCAAGAAACGTATTTTTTATCATTCTGCATATTTTTTGTTTTGTTTTGAGCTTGGACTTTTTTTTTTACTTTCTATTGGTAAATGAATGTGCAAAGGTGTATCTATTTGAAATACGAACGTTAACAGTATCATGTCCAATCGTTTTATTTTTATCAGGACCGGAATACGATTTCAATGACAAGTTTACAGTTATATCCAATACGGGCACTTTCATAAAAGTATTTACTACGACGAAGCGAAACAAATAAATCTCCTCTTGACATGAAACATATGGTGTGTGTAATTAACAGTTTATTACCAAATATTATGCATCATGTAACACACAGCAGTTTTGTAAGGAATGTATGTTGCATGCACTTTGATATATTTTCCAGTTTCCGGATACTTTTTTCTTAGGAGCTCGGGTGTTGACCAAAACTCGCGCGTGATTATTTCAATCATATACCTGAATTAACCGAGAGACACATTAATTAAAGGGTGTGATGTATACATTTGTTGCTTTTTTGTACAATTTTACAATAAATACAAATTGTACAGGGTGTTTCCTTAATGTCTGAAATCATTGCAAACAAATAATAATATATCTATACACGGCAGAATTTCTCAATAGGTTTCAGACAAAACAATTTGTTAAATAAATTGCTCTAAATATTCTTTTCCCCAAATCTATAAATAAAAATGATTAAATATTTGTGGTTAAAATAGATATCGAAGTGGCAGATGTTTGCTGTGACTTGCTGGGTGTTCTGCTTAATATTTAGCATAGATGCAGGGCATCAGTTAACATCACTGCATGTTTTTTTCAGGTAACATGTATTTATTTGGTTGTTAGAACAAACTATTTAGTATAAACAGTAGGACACCACCTTTAAACAGTCAACTTCAGTCACTCAAAATATCGTGATCAATTATGTTGAATGTCCAGGAGTTATGTGTTTGACCTATAAGGCTACCAGATTTAAAACAGGTTTAATTATGGAAAATACATCAAATCGCTGCGAAGACCAGGTGCTTGGGTATTAAAAGGTATACATGTATGTATTCCATCCATAAACTTTAGAGTTTCACTCAAATGTACATGCGTTTGTTTGTCTAGTGGTTAAGAAGTTGGAGTCCGGATCGGAGGGTCCCGGGTTCGAACCCCGAAACTGACTACGTGATGTTAGTCCTTAAGCAAGACTATCTACTGCACATTGCTCCAGGTATTCCGTACCTGAGCACTGGTTCTATCCAGGAAGTGGACAGTCGAGAGGGATTAATATAAGTTAAAATAACTTGTTTCCCAATCGATTATAAATAAATAGGTTTAAACTAAATGTAGATGCATCAATTGAAACAAAAGATTTACCCCTCAATTTGATTTTATTTGGGTATTTTGGAATAGTCTTAGGTCAATACTTTTAAGGTATATTAAATTGTGATTAGTGCACAGTTGGTATATAGGGACCAGATTGCTGTTTTTCTCATTAATTTTTGTAAGATTAAAATTTGCTTACTGTAAAATTATATTGGAACAAAATCTGGCCTCATGGCGTTTTTCTAAACAAATGTTTTTAGAAATAATTTTTGAAGACATTAAAGGCATCATGACATTTACACATAATATTATTATAAAACTCCCTATACTTTGAACAGGACAAAAGAAATATATTGGTAAACTAATTGGGTTCTGTTCAATTTAACCAGGATAGTGTCCCAGTTGCTGTACTGTAAACAGACACATTTAGGCAAACCGTAGACTATGGCTTTATTATGGAAAGGCATAACATATAGTTCAGACAAAACCAACTTTGATGAAGTATTCATTATTAACAATTTTTATTCTTTTTGCCATATAAATTTAATAATATAATATTTATATTACTGCATATATACAATATTTAGATTATTAGGTCTTAAACAATACCTTTGAAAAGGAAACATTATTTATGTAAAATAAAAGTTTTGAAAAAACAACAACACAAAAATACAACAACAAAGTTAATTCGATGCATGACCAAGGACATTGTTTGTTGGCATGCCATATGTATTATTTTATTTACTTTGTTTTTGGAAATAATGTAAACCAACATGTTCTATATTTGTTTTAGGATATATTGTCCAACAAGATCTATGTTTTTTCGGATAGGATGTTAACCAATAAATTCTGTTATTGAATACGATGTTAACCAAAAAGTTCTATGTTTTGAATACAATGTTGACCAATTAGATCTATATTTGGATATGATGTTGACCAATAAGATCTGTTTTTGGATATGATGTTGACCATTAAGATCTATGTTGTTTCTTTATATGATGTTGACCATTAAGATCTATGTTGTTTCTTTATATGATGTTGACCATTAAGATCTATGTTTTTGGATATGATGTTGACCAATAAGATCTTTGTTTTTGGATATGATGTTGACCATTAAGATCTATGTTTTTGGATATGATGTTGACCAATAAGATCTATGTTTTCGGATATGATGTTGACCAATAAGACCTATGTTTGTTTTTGGATATGATGTTGACCAGTAAGATCTATATTTGTTTTCGGATATGAGATTGACCAATTAGATCCATGTTTTTGGATATGATATCAACCAGTAAAGGCCATGTTTGCTTTTGAATAAGATGTTGACTGATAAAATCTTTGTTTAAGAAGTAATCAGTAGATTTAGGAAATACATATATCTGACAAAAGTAAGGGTTCCAATTAAAAGGATCTAGCCAAATTACCGACCAGTTCACATAAATAAACCAGGGTATAGTGCAGTTGAAAAGCTATAAACCCAGCCTACTGTTTTTAAAATGGTTGACTTCAGCTTACTTGGAATGGTCGACAGCGCTGTCAAGGTTCAATCTTAATATGGGGTCATTATTTACCTTTGTATCAGAGTAACTGCAGGCTCATCATTTATCTTTATAACAAAATTAAAATGCAAATTTCTACTATTGCAGATAATGATGCCCACAAACTCTTGTTTTTATCTTGTTTGTTTAATCTATATCATCACACAATTATGGTCATTTTAGCATCATCCAACATTTACTGGAGTATTGGCAGAATAGAACAACCAGTACACATGTCAGCTGGCAAACCTTCCCACCTGAAGCCATACATCAACTGAAAACCTTCAGCCATATCAGTTAATTGACAACCTTCAGGCATAATGGTTAACTGCCAATCTTCAGGCATATAAGTTAAATGCCAACCTTCAGGCATATAAGTTAAATGCCAACCTTCAGGCATAATGGTTAACTGCCACTCTTCAGGCATATAAGTTAAATGCCAACCTTCAGGCATATTACTTCATGGCCAACCTTCAGGCATATTACTTCATGGCCAATCTTCAGGCATATTACTTCATGGCCAATCTTCAGGCATATTACTTCATGGCCAACCTTCAGGCATATTAGTTCATGGCCAATCTTCCGGCATATTAGTTCATGGCCAATCTTCAGGCATATTACTTCATGGCTAATCTTCAGGCATATTACTTCATGGTCAACCTTCAGGCATATTACTTCATGGCCAATCTTCAGGCATATTAGTTCATGGCCAATCTTCAGGCATATTACTTCATGGCCAACCTTCAGGCATATTAATTCATGGCCAACCTTCAGGCATATTACTTCATGGCCAATCTTCAGGCATATTAGTTCATGGCCAACCTTCAGGCATATTACTTCATGGCCAACCTTCAGGCATATTAGTTCATGGCCAACCTTCAGGAGTATTAGTTCATGACAACATTCAGTCATATTCATGATGTCTGTTCTTCATTGGATGTTTTGTCAAGTAAGACTTGATGCATGACCAGTTTCCCTATAATGTGACATAGCAGCAAGCAGATGTGGAACAATGCTGTCTAATAAAATAAATCCATCTGACGTGGCCCGTATCCCACTGAAAAATGCAAAGAAACATTAACAAAATAGTCTAACGTTACAATTTTCTAGTTTGTACATTTTTGTTGAATAATAAAAGAAAACATGTTTTTCAAGGCTACTGACAGTTTATTAGAACATTGCAGAATGAATTTGTGTTACATTTTAACAATAGGTTGGTTAAAACTGACAAATGAAATACTACCTAAAACAAGAAAAATGTAAATATGATGATTTTATTTTGTTAATGTTTATTGTCTGTGAATGCTGGTAACCATGGAAGCAAATTAACCAAAAAGAAATAACAGGGATTTATTAACATAAACACTTCTGTTCATGAAGCCATGAACACTACTTAAATGCGATTAATCTTTTAACAGAGTGCCAAGTAAATCTAAAATGGAAATTCTTTTCATAAACATATTATGAAAATATTTTACTGTACAAATAGTAAAACTGTCACAATTGTTATTTTAAAGTTATAAATGTTTGATTACAAGTAATTAAAATAGTCAAAACAATTAAGATAGTGATGATCAAATGGTAAATACAAACCACATACACAGAATCAAGTTGTAGCAATCCCTCTTCCTCTAACATCTTATAGCGATCTGTGTGGCAGAAAATGTTGTCCAAGCTACCAAAGGGAGATAATTCATCCCAGGCCTAATATAAGCAAAAATAACATACATATTTCTTTCCCTTTGCAGATCTATAATATAGTAAAGTAAGCACACAGGTCATTAAGAGATGGATTAAATGTTTTAACATATCAGCTCTTCCTTTGTTAGATGTGAATTCTTACTTGTTTTAAACATTTTACTTCTTAACTGAATATTTTGCTTTTCTTTTTTTACCTTTGTTTTCTTTTTAAACTTTTATAATATAATCAGATATCACATTAACATATAAATAGATAGTTTCCACGTGATGTCATCAACTCTGATAAGACAGTTTAAGGCAGCCATCTTTGTGGGCAGAAGCTAATGCAGGCCGAAATTGGGAAATATGAGCTGTATTAAACTCACTACTGTCTTTTTATTTTTCAATCTATTTTACTGCATTTTATATCAAATTAAACAGCTTTTATTAAGTATTTTAAATATTAAAACTATATTTTGATAATTTAAAAGGTTAAAGAAATACAACCGAAAATGATAAACTGTTCATTTTATTTTAAGTATGAGCCAACAGTTTTATTTATTTATGTGTATTAATTCTGTTTGCATTTATCAATTGTAAAAATATTGTATTTTTAAAATATGAATTTCAAGAGCTTTCTAATGGTGTATGGCTTTTAATTTTTGGACCACAAAAAAAGAAATTACAAGAAAATAAAATTTACCCTTTTATACAATTCATATGAAAATCCCTTGACGTTACCATCAAAGATGGCTGCCAAGATAAGGGATTTTCACTGATGTGGAAACTATCTTTATTGTTTTTAAGCATTCATGCAAAAAACATGCAATCATATTAATGTTAATGTAACCTGTCATATATGATAACTGATAAATTATCAAAAATTGATTAAAAGAAATAAAAGAGAAAATTTATAATTATGTTGCTTTTAAAATTGTTCCGGTTGTGACCTTCATGCAAGAATTATTTGTCTTGGCTATCTTTGATTGATGATTATATATCTGCACATTTTACGTAAATGGTTATTTTAAAAGGGAGAATAAAAGTTAATTTGAATCATATTCATCTTAAGTCACATTTTTGACACGTGATTAACAAAAGGCCAGAATTATGTCAATTTGTGGTCCTAATTGTTAACTGTAACAAAGGACTGATAGAATGTAATGTATAAGCAATATTGCCAATGTTTTTTTAATATTACTCCACATCTCACTGACATCAATATTGTGTGAATTTATCACAAATAAACTAATCTTTGCAACACCCGTAAGTGACTTACTTTTGGCATAACAGGCATGAACAGGGCCGAGAATATCAATAAAAAAAACAATCAGCCAGACCCCATTAAAATATCTGTAGTCAGGATTTCCTGCATCTATTCCAGCTAAATGTCTTGTAAACCTTGCATGCAGCTGCTGGGAATATTTAATGCTTACTAATGAAATGTTCAGGTTCTGGCAAATGGTGTAGATCCAGATCAGCTAGCTCCCAATGCGAGCTTCTATCTGCATTAATTGCAGTCAGTATTTACCAAAATGCTTTTTACCTATACATTTGGTGGATGGGATCTAAATTGTTTTTTTTTAAACAAGAGTACCATTAAAATAGTTAATACTTACCTTGCAACATTAGTTAATAACCTAGACTAATTCTTAGTCATCTTCTTTCATTGACATGCATGAGTGCCCAGACATATTGCCAGAGATTCAAAAGCAAATAGTGCAGATCCTGATCAAATACCTTCCTGCATGGAGCCGACTGATCTGTATCTACACTAGTTGTTAAATATGTGTTTAACAAGTTAACCTAAGGGTTAAGATTTATTATAGTTCATGTCCAAGTATCTTACAATAAGTGATAAATAATAGCTTACCTTGTTAGATACCCCATCCACAGTTCTTAGCCCAAGACTCAACAGTTCTTCTAGTCTGAAATAAAATACTTGTGTCATCTTCTGAATAGGAAAAATTGCTTTTTTTATAAAAGTATACCAACAAATCATCCTAGATATAAATTTTGGAAAAAAGCTCTGTTGGAAATTGAAGTTAAAATTAGATTGAAAAATTAAAGCCAAGCAAAAATGTAATGATAATAGCCGGAAAAAGTGAGGTTACTATACATTCCCAGTCATAGCACTTGTGTACAAATTCCAGAAAGCAAACTAGAGCAAAATATATAATTGAACTGACAACATGTCTGTTTAAATGCATTTAACTTTACATGGTGGTTGAAGACAACAGAAAGAAAATATAGAAAGGACCATCAATACACAGCAGGTCGTAAAGAATACTCGCCCATGATTATTTTTTACTTCAGCTACAATACAAAGGATAAGGGGCTGAAAGACTACAAGACTATTCTGCCATCCATGGTCGCCCAAGACTGAAGCTTAAAAATAATTGTATGTTTTCTTTCTAGTCACTTCACCTTCATTGTAAAAACCTACCTATCAATTACAGACTGCGGGACTATTTTTCTGGTGGCATGACCAAATTTCTCCACCTCATACATCCAGTTGTCAGGTTCCAAGGTTTGTATCCTTGCCTCACGCTGAACTATTTTATCAGTGTTATTTTTCTGAGGGAAGAACCTCCCATGAGCACCTGCAAAATTAGATAAACAGTATCTACTGACAACTTTCAGGACTACTTTTGGATTAATTAAATCCAGTATTATGAAATAACGACAATTGACTTATAATTCCTAAAACATAATAATCTTTATTGTTTAAATTTCTGTTTTTTAAGGAAGCAAAATGTCAAATTTCCATAAAAAAACCCACCCCAAAAACCCATCTTCAATATTTGCCTGTAATTACACTATAAAATGAACTGATAATTCTAACATAGTCTTTCTAGGAAGGAATGTATACATACATAATAGACATGTCTGATGTAATAGTGCTGTAGTGGTGTAGTACACTTGTTTGTTTATTAGGTTTATCGTCCCACCAACAGAATTTCAGTTATCTGGAGATGGTGTTTACTTGAATCAGTTATATTGCTGCCTTCACAGTGTATAGCATGCCGTGAACACCTGGCATGATACCACACCCAGTCACATAATCCTGACCCCGGGCCATCCAGTTGCGGAACTACCAATATGTTTGCTTAAGCGGTAGCAATGGTGCGATACAACTATCAATATCAACGACATGGTATGTTGTGCCCGGATTGAACCTGATGCCTCCCATACCCAGAGCTCTACCGATTACGCTACCAGCTCCGTCGTAGTACACTTGAATTATGGTTTGAGTCCCAGCTGCGACCGTTATTTTTTCATGCTGATTTTGAATCCATTTAATCAATGTTTCAAAAAACCTGAATGTTGATGGGAAAGTACATAGAAATCATTTAGAAAACACTTCCATTTTCGTTTTGTTTTTGAAATACATCACAACGACCAATTATGATTATTATAGCGACGTTCAGCTATTTTGGTGGAGGAAGACCCCAAACAAATGTCTGGGAAAACCAACGGTGCACCAAAGGTCAGCTGGAAGACCTTCTCACATTAAGTCCTTTGCCTAGAATGGGCCTCGAACTCATGTACAAGTATAACAATGTTTGGAGTATGGCCATGCCCCTGGAGGCCATGATTTTAACCGATTGAATTCTTTTAAACAATTACCGAAGCTCATTTCTGTCAAAATAGTTCACCCTTGGGTTGGGATCTCTCATTCTCACATCCAATTGTATGACAGATTCTTTTAATCCTGCTCAGAGCATATGCTCAGATGAGCCAATGAAAAAGGAAGGGCAGCTGGGGAATGAAAATGCAAGTACATTTACAATCTGTAATTTACCTGGCCCTACTCCTATATACTGCTGTCCCTGCCAATAGCCCAGATTGTGTCGACTCTCCGCACCCTGAGTAAAAAAAGAAACAATTTTCAATTGTAGTTGGACTTAATAAATAAATCTATAAAGAGTCTAGTAAGTGTAACCAGTATCAAACAAGTGCATGAGAAAGTTGACTCTTAGCATAGTGGTTATTGTACTGGCTTTTTATACTTCCTCAGCCAGATTAAAATCCCAGCTCAGTGCCAAGAAATATGCTTTGTCACATCAGTTAGTCATAAGATGGGTGCTTGTCTGTCAATTATGTTAAATGTCGGAAATGGATTTTAACATACCAAAATGGTTTACGCAAATGGTCATCACAAATAATGACTTCGTTAAAGTGTGTATGCCTGTGTGCATGCATGTGTTACAACAGCATCACTAAATCCTTGATATGTATTTTCTCCTGTGCTTCTGTGTATATAACTAAAGCCTATAACAACCAGTCAGCTTTTAGGTCATTGGTTATGGTAGTGGCTTCTTACTCAATAAGTCAATGAGAGAATTTGTAACTTGCACTTTGTTATGGTAGTCAGTCTTAAGAACATGGTTATACCTTTTATGAAGTTCAGAATTTATAACAGGAGTCTCCCTAGAAAAATGTTAATGTTTTTACAAGAAATAAATACAAAGAACAATATTTTGAGAGGTAAAAAAGGAATACATGCCTTTTGAGCAAAGTTTGATACTTCATATCTTTTCAAGCCATGCCTGTCTAGAATCTACAAAGAAAAAGAAAGATTTATTACAGGCACTGACAACTGTATCTTTAACAGACCAACACACCCCCACAGCCCAACTGCCACACACACACAAATACCAAAATCTTGAGATTACAGGCAGAAAGGTCATAGAACCATTTATCACACTTGAAGCACATGGAGTTAACTGCGTTGCTATTGGTCCGCAAGACACCAATCCCAAGCTCTGATCCTACTGCAGCCTGAGATTGCAACCGGGTAGACCACCTCATCCACAATACACCCCCCCAACCAATTAACTTCCCACTTTGTATCTAGTAAGGCCAGAGTGACTCACTTCAATTTACAATGCCTTCAGAATGCTATATATTTTCACTTCTACCAGAGGACAACAATATGTGTGATGGCATGGGATGGGATGTGCCGGCATTTTTTGCCTATACTGTGCAGCGACATGTCTATCATTATAGCACAGGGGCACTTATGAGGTGCCCAGGGACTGAACCAGGCCGGTCCATTATACTGACACCGACGCGTTATGCTGTCCCCTTAGCTCCGAGCGTTAGGTGGGAAGCCACTACTACCAACTTTAAAGTCTTTGGTTTGACCCGGCCGATCTGCAAGCCGACGTTCTACCTCCTGAGCTATTGCGGCCGGTACAACAATATGTATTCCAGCTTCAAAAATTATATATAGTCATACAAAGACTTACACACACAAAGCTAGGAAACTCTAAACAGTCAAAGAAGAAATCTTGTGGCTTTTTTGTGGTAGATATATGAATCATGGAGAGCACTCACTGAAAGCCTCTGTCAGCAGTTAACTTATTAGAAAACCATGCACATATGCAAATATCAGAGCAGAAAAGAAGTTTATTCATTCAACATAAACCTATAACAGATCATACAGTTGATCACTAATATGTATATGCATATAGCGGCGGCAAAGGCTATGGGTGGTTTATCAATACACTTGATTTACTATAAAAACTAAAAACTTTTTAACAAGTATTAAGATACCACTGTTGTAGTTGGTTTCTTTTAAACAATATCTTACTAAAATACCCATCCTAGTTGTTGTAAACTAATTGCAGATGAAGCTTCAGACAACATTTGTTAGGTCATTGACTTAATATAACAATGAATTTCTACCATGTAATTATAAGATCTTGGACTGAGTTAAGTATGTGTGTGTGCATCTATTTTACCATTCACACTGAAAATTTCTATATTTTTTTCTATCAAATTTAAAAAATAAAAAGCTTAAAAAAACCTGTCTACAAATCAAAGCTTATGAAAAGATGAATGGAAATATAAAGTATCTGCAATGCTTAAACTGAAATTAAAACAAGTAGATTCATGAGCCATATAAATATAACTTATTAATATTTTTTGATAGTTTTACCTCTGCAGCCAGAGAGTACATATGGGCCATTGTATCATTGTCAGGAAGAGAATATTGGTTCAAATCGTTAACCCATTTGAACAGCATGGTCCCCCGTTCTAAAGTCAGTTGGTATAATGATACATGACTGTCACATATCTGTAATAGCTGAAAACATACAAATAACCTTTTAGTCAAGTCATTATAATACAGCAAGTTTAATCAAAACCGGTAATTGTCAATTATGTGATAATTACTTTGAAGTACCGTGAGTCACATTACGACACAAACAACAACCAATTATCCATATTTCCAGTGTAAATGTATATTAAAGGTTATGGGGTTTCAGTACAGACTTCTTGAACATTTTTATTGGTCTCATCGGAGAGTTTGCTACAAAAAAAGTCTTCTTGTTTTCCAAAAATTTGGCACAGAGCAGAAAAGCAAAAAAATGGGATTTAGGACAAATGTTTCTATTGATTAATACATTAAAGCATAATAATGGAAACAATTCATGAATCAATTCTGCTAAAACTTATCAGCTAATGCTGATTGCCTGATGAAACTATAGCAAATGAAAAAACCATCGATAGAACAGTAGTTTACCATCAGAGTAAAATAAAAAGTAAAATATCAGTTTTTAAAGAAATTAACTTTCTGTGTCCTTGGGAAAAAAAGTGAAAACAAAAATTTTTGAAAAGTAAACTTAATGTTGATTAGGCTTTTAAAAATGTTTTTTTTTTTAGATTCTTAAAAAATAATTAATGGTTTTAAAGGGAGGGTGAGATTAGCCAGGAATCCATCACACCTCCTTCAGCTCTGTTTCCCACATCCCAACAGTCTGGCCTGGTCGACCAAATATCAGATCCACTGAAACTCGCTTAGGAAATATCTGTTTAGCCACCTCTAAACACCTGCAACAAAAAAAATATATGTTTAGAAACCAGTGGTGTCTTTTTCTGCTTAAAGTTAAACATAGAATTTACATAACTATTTTCTTACAAAAACAGCAAAAGAAAGAAATTTAGATGTATATAATGAAAGATATCAATTATCAAAATTTTTTACTGACTTTTCTTTTTCTGTCTATGTTCAAAACAGATAATGTAATAGGAATATGATCCTCTATTGGAGAAAATTTATTTAAACTTGCATTTGCCTGATACACCCTTGCTGCTCACACAGTGTCTGAAACTTAAATTTTCATTCATCAAAACAGGGAGCAATTACCTGAGACTTTCAGCTACTGAATGGTCTCTTCCCAATAGTTTTAAATCCTTATCATTTAAGGCCTGAAAGGGAAATAATGTACAAAATATTATTAATATTGAATAGCATACAATACACAAACCTAAGAAGAAGCTGAGGGTCAGTTGTAGACATTTTGTGGGACTGAATGTCAGTTTAAAATGCCATGTGAAACTAAATGACAGTTAAAGATCACTTGTGGGACTAATGTCAGTTGACCTGAATGTCCGTTGAAGATCACTTGTGGGACTGAATGTCAGTTAAAGAGTTAACTTGTAGGCCTGAATGTCAGTTAAAGAGTTTACTTGTAGGCCTGAATGTCAGTTAGAGTTTACTTGTGGGACTGAATGTCAGTTGAAGAGTATACTTGTGGGCCTGAATGTCAGTTAGAGTTTACTTGTGGGCCTGAATGTCAGTTAAAGTGTTTACTTGTGGGCCTGAATGTCAGTTAGAGTTTACTTGTGGGACTGAATGTCAGTTAGAGTTTACTTGTGGGACTGAATGTCAGTTAAAGAGCTTACTTGTGGGCCTGAATGTCAGTTTAATTGTGGGACTGAATTTCAGTTATAGTTTAATTGTGGGACTGAATTTCAGTTAAAGAGTTTACTTGTGGGCCTAAATGTCAGTTAAAGAGTTTAATTGTGGGCCTGAATGTCAGTTAGAGTTTACTTGTGGGACTGAATGTCAGTTAAACAGATTACTTGTGGGCCTGAATGTCAGTTAAAGAGTTTAATTATGGGACTGAATTTCAGTTAAAGAGTTTACTTGTGGGCCTGAATGTTAGTTAAAGAGTTTAATTGTGGGACTGAATTTCAGTTAAAGAGTTTACTTGTGGGCCTGAATGTTAGTTAAAGTTTACTTGTGGGACTGAATATCGGTTAAAGAGTTTAATTGTGGGACTGAATGTCAGTTAAAGAGTTTACTTGTTGGCCTGAATGTTAGTTAAAGAGTTTACTTGTTGGCCTGAATGTCAGTTAAAGAGTTTACTTGTGGGAGTAAATGTTAGTTGAAGACTTTTTTGTGGAACCAGATGTCAGTTGAAGATCTCTTGTGGAATTGTCAGTTGAAAATCACATGTGGGAATCAATGTCAGTTAAAGATCACTTGTGGGACTGCATGTTAATTAGTTGAAGACTTCTTTGTGGGACCTGATGTCAGTTGAAGATCACTTGTGGGAATGAATGTCAGGTGAAGATTTCTTGTTAGACTGGATGTCAGCTGAAGATCACGTAAGGCAAATGAGTGTTAAGGATCTATTTATATTTAAGTTTTTACTGTTACTCTTGATCAAATCAACCATGAAGGGAACATAAGGAGTTTTAAGGGGGCTCCTTTAACTGTTCATTACAGGCTAAGGTATTTTGTGGAGGACACCAAAAAGATCCTACAATAATATAACATGTAAAGCAAAATAACCAATATTTGAATATAACTTGTCGTAGTTAAAACATTTGAAAAACAACAACATATGACTTACACTCTCTATTAAAGATAGTAAGTTGGCAAATCTTCATGCTTTTCTTTTATTTATATGTTTGCAAATCCCAAACAGTAGGATAAATCTATTCATGTGAAACAAACATATTTCTTTTAACATAATCAAAGACTTCCGAAAACCCAGTCTGACACAATTTTACTCCCACTTATACTGATGCATTGGTTAACATTCAATACTAAAATGTTAACCGTAGTTGACTGCTCATGATTAATGCATAGGTAAAAAGATACATATATTCATATATACCTAGTAGCAAATAGTTCAGATCCTAACCAGACAACTCACAAAGGGCACTTGCTGATCTGAATGTTCTAGATATATATGCATCTGACCAAGTGCTAAGCACCGTGCAAACTGCAAATTTTCTTAAACCTCTGTAATACATGATTTATTTGCCATTATAAAACAGTGTCTTACCTGTAGACCCAGAGAGAGCCTATTCACTCCAGCATCCTGAAACTCTCTGAAGACACAAAATAGGACAATGACTAAAGGACATTTACTCCAACAAAAGTAACTTCCAGGGTCATAGAATCTAAATTATTTTTCACACTTAAACTGAAGTATTTCCTTAAGTATCTGTAGAGTAGATTCAGATGACCCAGTAGCTAATGCTTCCTTTTGGAGCTGTAAGATCATACATTTTTGGTTCTAAGTCAAAAAGTCTCTAGTAAATTCTTAAAGTATGTGTATATTAAATGTGCTTTATTAAAGAAATAAATATGTAAAGCAGCTCAATATGGAAAATGTTTTAATAATGTTCAAGTCTTCGAATAAGCAAACAAAGGTCATGTGTCATAGCGACAATCCTTATTAGGTGATTTTGAAGCATAGGTGGTGACTTTAGACTTTCTACAGCAATACACAGTAGGTGAAAAGATGGTTTGTTTCAGTAAAATTCAAACCAAAAGAAAAGAGAATGATTGACTAATGACAATTTAGATGAATAAGGGTCAGTACCATCACTCAGGATCCTATAACCCTGATGTTTCCTGATGTTAACTAAATGTTTTGCATGTATGAAACATGCCCATGCATGAGTCATTTATATGATTTATAAAGCTTATCAGAGATTGTTACCTCAAACTTTTGCTTGCAAGGGGATGATGTTCACTTGATAATGGTATATGAAGCAGCCTAGTACAACGAATTCCACCAGACACATTATGCAGATACTGGGACAACTAGTCTTGAAACTGGCACTGGACCAATTAGTCTTATAGCAGATACTGGACCAACTAGTCTTAGAGCAAGTACTGAGCCAACCAGACTTGGAGCAGGTACTGGGCCAACCAGTCTTGGAGCAGGTACTGGGCCAAACAGTCTTGGAGCAGATACTAGGCCAACTAGACTTAGAGCAGATACTGGGCCAACTAGTATTGGAGCAGATACTGGAGCAGTCAGTCTTGGAGCAGATACTGGAGCAGTCAGTCTTGGAGCAGATACTGAGCCAACCAGTCTTGGAGTAGATATTAGGTCAACAAGACTTAGAGCAGATTCTGGGCCAACTAGACTTAGAGCGGATACTGGGCCAACCAGTCTTGGAGCAGATACTTGACCAATCAGTCTTGGAGCAGATACTGAGCCAACCAGTCTTGGAGCAGATACTAGGCCAACTAGACTTAGAGCAGATTGGTTTGCCCAGTATCTGCTCTAAATCTAGTTGGCCTAGTATCTGCTCCAAGACTGGTTGGCCCAGTACCTGCTCCAAGATACTAGGCCAACTAGACTTAGAGCAGATACTGGGCCAACCAGTTTTGGAGCAGATACTGGGCCAACCAGTCTTGGAGCCGATACTGGGCCAACCAGTCTTGGAGCACATTCTAGGCCAACAAGTCTTGGAGCAGATACTGGGCCAACCAGTTTTGGAGCAGGTACTGGGCCAACCAGTCTTGGAGCAGAAACTGGGCCAGCCAGTCTTGGAGTTCCTCTTATGATGGCTTGAGGGTAAGCAAGAGTTTTTACCTTTACCATTTCTATGATTGTGGTATATTGCAGACCAGGACTTTAGGCCTCCACTACCAGGAGCCAATTTCTAAACTTATTGTGCTACCAGGGTTGGTATCTAACCTGATTTTACTGGTCATCAGACTAGAAGGATTGGCCTCCAAGGTCACCTCTGCCCCAGGGGTCAAGGTCACACAGCTCTTGACCGTGTCTATCACAGCCTGGATGGTTCTTGGCAGGGCAAGGCTAGGGGTACCTGAGAATTGATGTAACTGGTGATGCAAGTGTATGTATCAAATGATAAGATTACATCATGAATAATTATAACAGTGTGATTTAAGTGATTTATGCTGTTTTGCGCTTCATAACTGAGTATTAAAATCAAATTAAAACCTGATAGAGAGAAATAGTGGAGTTGTCATTAAATGCTAACTGGCTAGTCTCCAGAAGAAGGATAAATTATAAGTAAATTAGTAACCCCCGAGCATCAAAATGTAAAACCTATATTCTAAAGATACATTTATCATGTTAATAATTTTTTCCAGACATTATTTCTTTGTGTGAGATATAATCCAGTGTGCTGCCCCCATCACAACTATTGATAACATTTTATTGATGACTACAGAACCATAAATTTTACCAATGTACATTTAATACTGTTCAAAATTAGAACTCAAGTACAAAACTGAAAAAAAAGAGGTAAAATTAAGATTATTATTCTTTTCTTACATAAGCCTTCTCCTCAGTTTAATTCAAGGTCTGTTCATAATATTTTTTTTATTTTGCTGTAAAAATACTTTATTTTCCCCATAAAATTGGACATATTGTGACATGGTCTGGGAGCAGTCGCATGAAATTTGATATACTGTGACATGATCTGGGAGCAGTCGCATGAAATATGAAATATTGTGACATGGTCTGGGAGCGGTCACATGAAATATGAAATATTGTGACATGGTTTGGGAGCAATCGCATAAAATTTGATATATTGTGACATGATCTGGGAGCAGTCACATGAAATATGAAACATTGTGACATGATCTGGGAGCAGTCGCATGAAATTTGATATATTGTGACATGGTCTGGGAGCAATCGCATGAAATATGAAATATTGTGACATGGTCTGGGAGCAGTCGCATGAAATATGAAATATTGTGACATGGTCTGGGAGCAGTCGCATGAAATATGAAATATTGTGACATGATCTGGGAGCAATCGCATGAAATATGAAATATTGTGACATGGTCTGGGAGCAGTCGCATGAAATATTGTGACATGGTCTGGGAGCAGTCGCATGAAATATGAAATATTGTGACATGGTCTGGGAGCAGTCACATGAAATATGAAATATTGTGACATGAACTGGGAGCAATCGCATGAAATATGATATTTTGTGACATGGTCTGGGAGCAGTCACATGAAATATGAAATATTGTGACATGGTCTGGGAGCAGTCGCATGAAATATGAAATATTGTGACATGGACTGGGAGCAGTCGCATGAAATATGAAATATTGTGACATGGTCTGGGAGCAATCGCATGAAATATGAAATATTGTGACATGGTCTGGGAGCAGTCGCATGAAATATGAAATATTGTGACATGGACTGGGAGCAGTCGCATGAAATATGAAATATTGTGACATGGTCTGGGAGCAATCGCATGAAAATTGAAATATTGTGACATGGTCTGGGAGCAGTCACATGAAATATGAAATATTGTGACATGGTCTGGGAGCAGTCGCATGAAATATGAAATATTGTGACATGGACTGAGGCAGTCGCATGAAATATGAAATATTGTGACATGGACTGGGAGCAGTCGCATGAAATATGAAATATTGTGACATGGTCTGGGAGCAATCGCATGAAAATTGAAATATTGTGACATGGTCTGGGAGCAGTCGCATGAAATATGAAATATTGTGACATGGTCTGGGAGCAGTCGCATGAAATATTGTGACATGGTCTGGGAGCAGTCACATGAAATATGAAATATTGTGACATGGTCTGGGAGCAATCACATGAAATATGAAATATTGTGACAAGGTCTGGGAGCAGTCGCATGAAATATGAATTATTGTGACATGGTCTGGGAGCAATCGCATGAAATATGAAATATTGTGACATGGTCTGGGAGCAATCGCATGAAATTTGATATACTGTGACATGATCTGGGAGCAGTCGCATGAAATATAAAATATTGTGACATGGTCTGGGAGCAATCACATGAAATATGGTGACATGGTCTGGGAGCAGTCGCATGAAATATGAATTATTGTGACATGGTCTGAGAGCAGTCACATGAAATATGAAATATTGTGACATGGTCTGGGAGCAATCGCATGAAATATGAAATATTGTGACATGGTCTGGGAGCAATCGCATGAAATTTGACATAATGTGACATGATCTGGGAGCAGTCGCATGAAATATGAATTATTGTGACATGGTCTGAGAGCAGTCACATGAAATATGAAATATTGTGACATGGTCTGGGAGCAATCGCATGAAATTTGATATACTGTGACATGATCTGGGAGCAGTCGCATGAAATATAAAATATTGTGACATGGTCTGGGAGCAATCACATGAAATATGGTGACATGGTCTGGGAGCAGTCGCATGAAATATGAAATATTGTGACATGATCTGGGAGCAGTCACATGAAATATTGTGACATGGTCTGGGAGCAATCGCATGAAATTTGATATACTGTGACATGATCTGGGAGCAGTCACATGAAATATGAAATATTGTGACATGGTCTGGGAGCAGTCGCATGAAATATGAAATATTGTGACATGGTCTGGGAGCAATCACATGAAATATGAAATATTGTGACATGGTCTGGGAGCAGTCGCATGAAATATGAAATATTGTGACATGGTCTGGGAGCAGTTGCATGAAATATGAAATATTGTGACATGGTCAGGGAGCGGTCGCATGAAATATGAAATATTGTGACATTGTCTGGGAGCGGTCGCATGAAATATGAAATATTGTGACATGGTCTGGGAGCAGTTGCATGAAATATGAAATATTGTGACATGGTCTGGGAGCGGTCACATGAAATAAGAAATATTGTGACATGGTCTGGGTGCGGTCGCATGAAATATGAAATATTGTGACGTGATCTGGGAGCAGTCACATGAAATATTGTGACATGATCTGGGAGCAGTCGCATGAAATATTGTGACATGGTCTGGGAGCAGTCACATGAAATATGAAATATTGTGACATGGTCTGGGAGCTCGGGCTCCCGTGGCCAAGTGGTTTGAGTCAATGATTTAAAACTTCTCCACCCCTCACCGCCTAGGTTTGAGTCCCAGGCGGTGCTAGAACTTTCATGTGGGGAGGTTTTCCAGCTAGCCTGTAGTGTGCCAGTGGTTCTACCCAGACGTAATTCTGGGGTCTTCCTTCACCAATTATTAGCTGGACATCGCCAATATGACAATAATTGTGTCAGTGTGATGTAACAAAAAACAAAACAAAACAACCAAACATGGTCTGGGAGCAATCACATAAAATCTGATATACTGTGACATGGTCTGCGAGCAATTGCATGAAATTTGATATACTGTGACATGGTCTGGGAGCAAATGAATGAAATTTGACATACTGTGACATGGTCTGTGAACAATCACGCGAAATTTGACATACTGTGACATGGTCTGGGAGTAAATTGCAATCCCATGAAGTCTGATATACTGTGACATGGTCTGGGAGCAATTGCACGAAATTTGATATGCTGTGATATGGTCTAGGTGCAATCACATAAAATCTGATATACTGTGACATGATCTGAAAGCAATCGCATGAAATTTGATATACTGTGACATGGTCTGGGAGCAAATGCAGGAGATTTGGCATACTATGACATGGTGTGGGAGCAATCGCATGAAATTTGACATACTGTGACATGGTCTGGGAGCAATCACGTGAAATTTGACATACTGTGACATGGTCTTGGAGCAATCACATGAAATTTCATATAATGCAACATGGTCTGGCAGCAATTGAATGAAATTTGACATACTGTGATATGGTCTGGGAGCAATTACATGAAATTTGACATACTGTGACATGATCTGAGAGCAATTGCATGAAATTTGACATAATGTGACATGGTCTGGGAGCAATGACATGAAATTTGACATACTGTGACATAGTCTCGGAGCAATCGCATGAAATTTGACATACTGTGACATGGTCTGGGAGTGATCGCATAAAATTTGACATAATGTGACATGATCTGGGAGCAATCGCATTGACTTAATGTGACATGGTCTGGGAGCAATTACATGAAATTTGACATACTGTGACATGATCTGGGAGCAATCGCATTAAATTTCACATAGTGTAAAATGGTCTGGGAGCAATCGCATGAAATTTGAGATACTGTGACATGGTCTGAGAGTAATCAAATGAAATTTGACATGTGACATGGTCTGGAAGCAATCACATGACATTTGACATACTGTGACATGATCTGGGAGCAATCACATGAAATTTGACATACTGTGACATGGTCTTTGAGCAATTACATGAAATTTCATATAATGCAACATGGTCTTAAAGCAAGTGAATGAAATTTGACATACTGTGATATGGTCTGGGAGCAATTACATGAAATTTGACATACTGTGACATGGTCTGGGAGCAATCGCATGAAATTTGACATAATGTGACATGGTCTGGGAGCAATCGCATGAAATTTGACATACTGTGACATAGTCTAGGAGCAATCGCATGAAATTTGACATACTGTGACATGGTCTGGGAGTGATCACATGGAATTTGACATAATTAGACATGATCTGGGAGCAAATGCATTGACTTAATGTGACATGGTCTGGGAGCAATTACATGAAATTTGACATACTGTGACATGGTCTGGGAGCAATCGCATGAAATTTGACAAAATGTGACATGGTCTGGGAGCTATCACATAAAATTTGACATACTGTGGCATGATCTGAGACCATTCGCATGAAATTTGACATACTGTGACATAGTCTGGGAGCAATCGCATGAAATTTGACATAATGTGACATGATCTGGGAGCAATTGCATTGACTTAATGTGACATGGTCTGGGAGCAATCGCATGAAATTTGATATACTGTGACATGATCTGGGAGCAATCACATAAAATTTGACATATTGTGACATGATCTGGGAGCAATGACTTAAATTTTGACTTAATGTGACATGGTCTGGGAGCAATCGCATGAAATTTGACATAATGTGACATGATCTGGGAGCAAACGCATTAAATTTTGACTTAATGTGACATGGTCTGGGAGCAATCACATGAAATTTGACATACTGTGACATGATCTGGGAGCAATCACATGAAATTTGACATACTGTGACATGATCTGTGAGCAATCACATGAAATTTGACAAACTGTAACATGGTCTGGGATCAATCGCATGAAATTTGATATATTGTGACATGGTCTGGGAGCAATCACATGAAATTTTACATGTGACATGGTCTGGGAGCAATCACATGAAATCTGACATACTGTGACATGATCTGGGAGCAATCGCATTTACTTAATGTGACATGGTCTGGGAGCAATCGCATTAAATTTCACATACTGTAACATGGTCTGGGAGCAATCGCATGAAATTTGACATACTGTGACATGGTCTGGGAGCAATCACATGAAATTTTACATGTGACATGGTCTGGGAGCAATCACATGAAATCTGACATACTGTGACATGATCTGGGAGCAAACGCATTGACTAAATGTGACATGGTCTGGGAGCAATCACATGAAATTTGACATGTGACATGGTCTGGGAGCAATCACATGAAATTTGACATGTGACATGGTCTGGGAGCAATCACATGAAATTTGACATATTGTGACATGATCTGGGAGCAATCGCATTAAATTTGACATACTGTAACATGGTCTGGGAGCAATCGCATGAAATTTGATATATTGTGACATGGTATGGGAGCAATCACATGAAATCTGACATACTGTGACATGATCTGGGAGCATCGCATTGACTTAATGTGACATGGTCTGGGAGCAATCGCATGAAATTTTACATACTGTGACATGATCTGGGAGCAATCGCATGAAATTTGGCATAATAACACATGGTCTTGGAGCAATCACACAAAACTTTACATACTTTGACATGGTCTGGGAGCAATTGCATGAAATTTGATATATTGTGGCATGGTCTTGGAGCAATCCTGTTGCATGCCTTAGAAATATATGTCATAAGTTAAAAACACTAAGAGTGTCAAATAGCAGCATAAACGACTTTGAAGACACTAATGAGAATATATATATATATATATATATATATATATATATATATATATATATTCTCATTAGTGTCTTCAAAGACACATGTATATCAAATGTAAATGTTTATAAGGTACAGGTGACTTGCTGTGTAAAATTAATCTAAAATATATTTATAGTTCCCTTCATTTCTCATGTATATCTTAATAATTTCTGAACTAGTCTCATTTATTTATTTTATTTGTGGTTGAAGTACAAATTTTTAAATATGAGTCATATGATTGTAATGTTAGGGCAATTAGGCCTTGAGTATGAGTCGATCATTAGTTGATCATTGAGCATTAACTTACAAATGAAGGTCAATCACAAAATTTGGAGTAATTACAACAAGAGGGCCATGATGGCCCTTAATCGCTCACCTGATGACACAGGCTTTTAGTAGGCTCAAATCTGGCATCAAGTAAATAAGAGTAATTTACTTTAGAAATCTTTGGTGAAGATTGGACCATTAGTGTGGCCACTGGGTTGATAACATTTTCTACAATTTTACCCAGTAACTTACTGAATCAACATGACCCACATCAAAACATATGTAAGATTTCATACTGGCAAACATTCTGGCCAAGTTTGGTGAAGATTGGGCCATCTAAGTGTTTTCACAAGGTTTTTCTTAAATGTGACCTAGTGACCTACTTATTGACCCCATGTGACCCAACTATATACTCATCCAAGATTTCATGCAGACAAACAATCTGATCAAGTTTGGTGAAGATTTGGCTATGAATGTGGCCTCTAGTGTGTTCACATCCTTTTTCTAAGTTATGACCTAGTGGTCTCTTTTTTGACCCCACGTGACCCAATAAGGATCTCATTAAAGATTTCATGCAGACAAACATTCTGACCAAGTTTAGTGAAAATTGGGCTATAAATGCGGCCTCTAGTGTGTTCACCAGCTTTTTCTAAAATTTGACCCCACGTGACCCAGTTACGAACTCATTCAAGATTTCATGCAGACAAACATTCTGACCAAGTTTGGTGAAGATTGGGCTATAAATTTTGCCTCTAGTGTGTTCACAAGCTTTTCCTAAGATTTGACCTAGTGACCTACTTTTTGACCCCACGTGACCCAGTTACAAATTCATCCAAGATTTCAAGCAAACAAACATTATGACCAAGTTTGGTGAAGATTGGGCTATAAATGTGGTTTCTAGTGTGTTCACAAGTCTTTTCCTAAAATTTGACCTAGTGATCTACTTTTTGACCTCATGTGACCCAATAATGAACTCATCCAAGATTTCATGCAGACAAACATTCTGACTAGGTTTAATGAAGATTGGATAAAAACTGTGGTCTGTAGTGTGTTCACAAGCTAAATGTTGACGACAGGGTATCACAAAAGCTCCCTTTGTGCTCAGGTGAGCTAAAAACTTCTATAGAAAGATCATAAAACAAAAGCTCAATTAACAGGAAGCTGATTCATGTTTTAAAAGTAAAGAGATATTAGTCAGTTCTTTAGAGAAGTTTCTGTCACTAACAAGTGCAAACATATGAATATTATTTTATACTTTTAAAACAGATTATTAATTTAAAACAATTAAACTCATTTCTGCTATCATAATCTTCAACATTATGTAACAAGGCAACCATACTTGGACAATATTGTAAACACATTGAAGACACACAAAAAAGACAACTGTGTTTACCTCCTCCAAAGAAGATTGATGTTATAGAAGAGACTCCACTCAGTTCCAGCAACGTGGTTGTCTCCCTTGTCAAACATGAGGACATTCTCTGATGATCTACAGACTGGCTGCAATATATGTTTATCTTTCAAAAAAATGTTAACAAAAAACACATGGACATATATGAAATTCTAGTTTTCTACATAGATGGCTTGGTCTTCAACATACATACAATGTTTTAAATAAAGGGAATTTAACTATTACTTTGGATGCCGCAAGATGTGTTTAGAGCTTCATATTAATTCTATTATTTGTATTGTCAGCCTATCATTCTACAACCATAACAGGTCAAATAAAAAGCAACAATGAATAAAACAAAATGTTTCAGAAGTGAGTACATCAAAATAGGCGCAAGATACTGGGCTCAGAATTTTGAAATCTGCATTCCAATCTTTGGGTTCTGCTGTCATATCCACTTACAAACCCTTGACTTGATAGAACATGTATTTCTTACCCTTTCTGAAGTGTTTTTCTAGCAATAACTCTTACATGTAGCTTAGTCTTTTTGTCTAGTTTCCTTATCTAATTTTCTTAAAGAAAGCTAATTAAATATAAGTACAGATTTGATGAGTATACATGCCTCAATTAAAATTATGTTATCTGAGCTCATACACAGTATTTTACTGTTCCTTTGATAAAATTTGATACACACCTAATTATCAACCAGTCTAATTAAGTAAAACCAGACACTTTCAAAAGACCTTAATTGATAAGCAGCTTATAATGATGAAAACATACCCATTATACGGACAGCATTCCCTATACCATAACTAGATAAAAATTAATTAGATTAATGTTGATGTACATAACACATAATAAAACTTCTAAGAAATTAAATATTTCAAAATTCATAACTTATACTTTACACTGTATAAATCCTCATTTAAAACAATATATAATGATAATTATCAGATGGGAAGGTAACAAAATATGGTGAAATACCCTACATACATGCTGCCTTCTTTGTGTATAGAATGAATAAACACCTGACATGATACCACACCCATTCACATCATCATGATACAGGGCTAACCAGTCCTGGAACTACCCTTATAGTTGCTTGAGTGTTAGCATGGGAGTGATTCCACATCCATTGTAACAACTTTGGCATGATTGAACCTGGGTCTCCTTTGCTTCGAGTTAACAGTGTACAGATTGGCTTACCTGGCCCAGGTTAAGACAGCGTTTGTTTGCCGAGGTATGTATTGTAAAAGTATAGTTTAGATAACCAAATGCTGTAAGAGGTAAGATTTATTGCTAATTAAATGGAAATTAATTTCAATGTCTTCTTACCTGATATATTTGTTGAAATTACAGTATGTGCATCTTTTAGCACAATAGGGCCACTGAAAATATCACAGAACATCAACAAAACGTCACTTTCAAAACTCTATCCAAATTTATACCTCAGTATATTTATACAGTTCAATTTTGCTAATTTATCTGAAAAATTATTAGAAAAACAAGCAGCACCACACTATTGTGTTTTTAATAGATGGACTTTATTTATGAAAAGAATTTATAAAAGTCCAAAACTGTGTCTTAATCCTTATAGTAATCCTTGTTAATACCAATTATCTTAAGTCTTGGCTTTCTGCTATCAACTTGATGCATAGGTTCAAAGATGTGTTGATAGACTTGGCAGCAAACAGTGCAGATCCTGATCAGACCCAAGGGGGAGCAGGTTATCTGGTGTGGATCTAAACTATCGGTCAAAGCATGATCCATGGGTTTACTCTTACAGATGAATCACTTATTCATCATTTATCTAAACTATGTATGCAAACTGCTAAGAAATGAAAAATATGAAAATATAATCTAAAAAAAGATAAAACAGCATAGGCAGAGACTTTTATTGAAGAACCAGGAAATATACTTACATGAATGTACAGAGAAGCTTTTCTACAATCATTGGCTGGAGTTGAATATGGTCTTGTTACCATGACAACTAACCGTAAGCCAAGACACCAGTGGAATGTCTTCCTAACAACTGCCATTTCTGCAAAACCCAGAGCTGTCAAAAAATTAAACATTTAACATTACGAATGCAGAGATACAGAATACAGTGTTTCTGTTTCACAGGGGAAGCTACAAACCTAACAATTTCAGACTCTCCCTGATGCAATAAGAGTAGTTTTACATATATCAATAATAGGATGTGAAATGAAAGGTAGTCATTAAAATCATGTAGCAGTAAAAATAAAATATGTATATTATGTACCTATTATATACCTACCCTGGTTCCCACAATGTGATTACTTTTCAGAACCAGTGATTGCTTAAGTGATTGCTGTGCTTTCATTTTATGTTCAATTCTAAGAATGAAACTTCATCAGATACCTTTTATGGGGACATAATGAACAATGAATCATATATCTTATGAATATATACGTACAGGATGACGTTATGTGCTAATAAATATATAATTTCAGCATGATCTTATGTGCTGATGACTATATAAGTTCAGCATGACTTTATTTGAACAGTGTGCCACTTTCAAGACAAAGTGTTCTATTAGTGATTGATGAATACACATGACATACAAGTTTTTTTATGTGAAATGAAAAATACTAAAAGACCAATTGTCTTTGCTATTTTAAATCGTGTCAATAAAAGTACATTGCAGCACAGATAAAACAAAGATAACTGCAGGGCATATCCGTATATTGAACAAGCAGTAGAGGTTAACATTGAATTTTAACAGGGGCTTAAGATTTATTCATGTCTTTAAATGCAATACAAATATGTCACCAATCAATATATATCGTAAGCAATGTAATAACTTTCATAAAGGTTAGGATAAAGTTAGTTTGTATGTTTGATGGGTTAATCATCCCACCAACAGTATCTCAGTTATTTGGAGATGGTGTCCACTTGCAGCAGAATATAGTGCTGCATTCTATATATAGCTTGTAGTCATTGTAGTGAACACGTGCCATGATACCATGCTCAGTTATATTATCCTGATACTGGGCCAACCAGTAAGGGAACTACCCATATATTTGCTTGAGAGTTATCAATGGAGCTATACCAATACCATTTTTAAAGACAGTATGCTGTGGCTGTGATTGAACCAGGGCCTCCCATACCTCAAACTGAGATCTACCGATTATGCTACAAGGTCTGGTGCATAAAAGCTATGAGTAAAAACTGATGTACATCTTCAATTGAGTGACAATCTGCAATAAGTTCATTTTCAAGATATTGGGCTGAAAGTTTTACAATGACAGTATATCTGAATATTTGTTTGTTTTAAATACCTAAAGTAACAGTTAACATCAGTTGTTCAACTCGTTAACAGACATTTTCTGCTATCTAAACTTAAAATACCTGGCCTAGAATCTTAGTGATTTTGGCATTAATTATTTAGTTCAGAGAAATTTAGATTTTATTCTCTATGCTACGACTCAATTTATCTAAACTGTATTCAATTATTTCTTTTTTAAGTTGCTGCTGTTCATTATTTGCACTTGGAGAAAAGCTCTAGCTAAAGCTTTCACAAGTTTGTGTAAAATTGATAAAACAGAAGAGTTAACTTTAATGCTAAGCAAAAGGTCTGTAAAACGAATGTAGACCTGATTGATTTCCATAAAATCTGATGACTATAAAAATGGAGAAGAAGGCTGTGTAACCAACATGCTTAAGTCAATAAACTGACAACTCTTCAAGAACGTCGAAATTATAACCGTGTTGCTCTACAAGACCACAGGGGGCTGGTGCCCGCAGTGGATCCAGATATATATTTACTATTTAGCACAAAAAAGACACACACAAAAAAGCCGGCAGTGGATCCAGATACATATTTAGCACAAAAAAAAACAAAGAAAAAAGCCGGCAGTGGATCCAGATACATATTTAGCACACACACACAAAAAAACAACACTTGAAAGGCATACTGTCAAACTTAAAAACTTGACTGATCACATCATGTCTAATATACTGGACAATAGAACTTCAACAAACTCTAGATCCTTTAAAATACCGTTTGCTCGCACAGTACAATTTAAAAAAATCATACTTCGTGAAAACACTAGTCACTAGTGCATTGGAACCATCTGGAGGATAGTACTGTGCATGCCAAGACAGTAGAGGGCTTCATATCAGTCCTCCATCGAGACTAACACCACCCTCTACTCCCCAGTCGCCGTAGTACATATGCCAGCAGTGGCTCTACCTACGTAAAAGAACAGAAATACACTTATACAGACAACGTGAAGCAAGTTCATGTTTTCTTCTTTTTTTAACTGGCGATGATTCTGGTCTAAAGTTCAATAAAAACATTTGGCAAGAGTGTATTTTATAAATTAAAGCATAGCTTATATAGATTCCCTAGACAATGGGATTTATGCAATATGTAACATAACAAAATACTTAACACATTATGACCTTGATTTCCAGTGATTTTGACAAATGGCGGGAAAATGGCGTCACGGGTACGAAGGTTTCGTACTCAATTTATTTCGCACCCACGCCTAGAGAGAGAAACCTGTTCGCAGCCAGAGATACTCAAACTGAGCTTTATGGGTATTAATATTTTAAATATTTTTATTTTTGTAAAATGGGACTACTTACGTGTTTTCTTTGTACTTTTCTACAACATTATGAGAATGATTATGGTTTAAGCCGTCAGAAGGAGAATCCGATATGTGATTGTCACAGCAACAATTATTGCCGATAGTTTGAGAAGGTTTTTGTTAGCACGGTTATCGCAAAACAAAAACAGACGGTACACTAATGTCGCATCCATATAATAAAAAAATCAGAAAATTTTCATATGTATATATATATATGTATATATTTATAAAATCAGAAAATTTTCATATAAAAGTAACATGTGTGAATATATATATATATATATATATATATATATATATATATATATATATATATATATATATATATATATATATATATATATATATATATATATATGTATGTATGTATTCACACATGTTACTTTCATATGGACAACAAGACAACAAGACAACAAGACCGCTTCTTCTGCATCTTGTATATTTTGACACCTCATCAAGCTCTGTTAAAGTGATGTTTAATGTTTAGATATAAATGATCCCCATCTTTTATTCTTTGTTTATTTAGCTAAAAGACCCAATTACCTTGAGTTATAGAGGAGTCAAATACATGAAGAATAAAGTGAACCTGAAGTGAAGTGGAATTCACACATATTTTTACTTTATACAAGGCTTAAAAACGAATCACAAAAATGTCTTCTACTAATTAAGTTCACTAAACCAGGTACCTGTTAATGGCATATAAACTTAAAGCCATTCCAGGGCAACATGGACAGATCAGGATAAACTCCGATTTGCTGATCGTAATTAGAGTTGACGCAGTCAGTCAGCGCTGTTAAAATGCTAAAATACAAAACGATGCGATAAAAAAATAAAAACATTGTGTATTTATGAAGTCTGATGATATAGTTTATAATTCAAAATAAATTTCAATAATACTCTAGTAAACAAATGGTAAATTATATGACTAAAACAACAACAACAACAACAACAACGTGTTTATACATGTACTCGTATATAAATAAAAATTGGTTATTTTAATTAAGTTAAAATATTATAATTGGTGATCAAGTACAATAATATCGTGGTGTATATAAAGCACCGATCGAAGAAAATATTAAAAAAATGCATTTACAATAGTATAATAGTATTGTGGTGCTTTTTAGCAGCAAATATATAATTAACAGTGTAAGAAAAAACACTAAAGTTCAACATAGGAGTAGATGCAATGTTGTTGTATAAGTAGAAATCTTTTTAACATAGTTATTAGATTAGCGTATGTGGCTGTTTATACATGCTTACAGTATTGAATAACTAACTAATTTATTAAAAGTATAATTTAATCAAGTTCAGATTATAAGAATGATTTGCATTCGATGGCAAAATGGGATCAATCGTCGGAATCTGTGTAAAAGGTGCAGTGCCATTGCCTCTAAGAGTCCAAATGTCCTGCTGTGACTAGACTGCTGTGCGTAGGTTAGCCACCACGATGACATGTGTCTAAACGGTATTCGGACGAAACCCTGGACACAACATCCCGACTGTTGTCTAGCTGGACTCTTTCAAACAAACAAACAAAAACAACAACATTTTTTTTAAACTTGGAAAACTGATCAGGTGGGTGGGTGCATTTGTCCACATAGAAAAAAATATCGGGAGTGTTATGTCAAGCTAAAAATAGTTTGTCCACCTAGACAAAAAAAGCCTTGGGTGTTTCCTTCGGTGGGTGGTTTGTTCTACAATCGTCAACACTGGCTGATACACGTACAAGCAATAAGAATAAAATACTACATGAAGCAGAAATAACACACCACCTATGTCGTGTTATTTATAGACTAGACTTAATATAATTTTCAGGTTATTCACAACAATATCCGGTTGAACGTATTTTTGAATCTATAACGCCTTCAGTTCCATATTGTGTAATAAATCCACGTGGATTAATATTCAGCTGTCACTAATTTATGGACGAGATTTAAAAAAAAAAGTGATATGTATAAAATCCCCAAGTCAGTATCAAAACAGTAGTTCCACCCTTTTTGATTGCTAAAAAGCTAGCGCATTTAAAGGTACATAGACTAAAAATCCAATTATCTTTTATTTAAAATTATATTTTTTGGAAAATACATAAAAACGAAAATAACTTAATTTAGACATTTAAAAAATGTTCAACCTTGCGGAATGTACAGAACAATGTACAAACTATGGTTTTATAACAGTTGTGTTTTGAGCCGCCCGACAAAAATTTGCAAATTCCGCGGATCTTGCGTGTAAAACTGCAATTTGTCCGATTCATTAAAATGCCAGTTATGCCTACTGTATCGATTGACGAAGCCTACGTTTGTTAAGTAAGTTATCTTGTGTATTTTTACTTCAGTGTCCATTTATAACGTCAGAATGCTACCCCTTGTAGATTCCTTAATCGGATTGGTATTTCTTCTTTGAAAAAAACAAAAACACATTACGCCTAAGTATCGCCTAAATGAACTTATAACCAAGCAAACAAAACAAATCAAATCAAACGAAACATTCACCAACGTTATTTAGCCAACTGATATATGTGAGCGCTCTAATATTACAAAACAATAGGTTCAGAAATACCATTTTCATGTCTACGTATGATATGTGTTTGTATCGCTAGGTCCACTGCTCACCGAATCGTGTCATTCCAATATAAAATACACCGCCCACCAAATGTCACCTGGATCATGAATAACGAAATTATAAACACTTTGATTTAAGGTACTGTTATGATGCTTTCGATGTCTCTAAAAAGATCGAATTTTCCATAATGGCACACTATTATGAGATATTGACTTTAATATTTAAATAACAAAATTCTTTTTAATGGTAAAAAATGGTTTTTATAGTAGTTTAAAAGTCAATTTCAACAAAAGTCCCTTTTAGAATTGTTGGAAATCTTTATTTTCAAAATTCTAAACACTAACTGCGCCTTTGTCGGGACCTAATCCCCGAGTGAGAAAACAGAAAGTGTTTGTATTCTTTGAGAATGCAAAATGCAAATTTAATTATCTGTTATTTTACTGAAATTAAAGATAAGGAAAATTGTTGACACGTGTTTGATTAATTGTCCTGACTAAGAAAGTAAACAAAAAGAAAAAATGTTTGTCTTTTTTATTCTTTTACCATTTAAACATTTCTTGATGGAAATTATTTCTGCATCATTCTACCAGATTAGGAAGGAAAGACGTATAGTTTTTAATTTTATTTTTGTAAATGAATTTTAATTGTATGAGTTGTGCTAAATTTGATTACAAAGTCGTTACCTGGTATTTTCAATGTCTAAATCAAAACCATTGGTAAAATTATTATTTTTATTTTGCAGCATCAACCAAAATACTTCATAGAACATTTTGGGCAGCCTGAACTAATTCGTGTAGCTATCAAGAGCTCAATACTTTTTGCAATAAAGTACAGTAAGCAGAAAAAATGGGGAAATCAGTCTTAAACGTGTTGGGTTTGTAAACAAATAATTATATATATTTAGGATAGTTTGAGTCAAACAAATTCAATTGTCATACATATTTGGATGATAAGTCCAATGCTATTGTTTCCAATTGATACTTAATAGCAAAACACCTCTGCTAAAGAGGATTTGACACAATATTTGCAGTTTTCTTATTTCTGAAAATGAGACACCTAAACACAAAATTTAGAAGTCAAAGTTTTTAATAAATTCAATACTGGATGGAGAATTTTCTTAAAATTTGGCACACATGTTTACAGTAAAATATTTAGCTCATCCGTTGTGTTAATTTTCAAATTCTATATATTTTCCTATACACTTGCTTGATATTGATACAAACATTTCCTAGACGAGTTCGGGAAAAAGGGATTTAGTAAGCGAGTCTCTGGTTGTATTAAAAAAGCGAGTGTCAGATTAAAGAAATACTGTTACATGATTTTAAATGCAGATTTTAGTCCTCTTTTAAGAAACAACAATGGGCGTTCAAAGGGGGTGCAAAGCTGTATGACGTTTTTCACCACAATGAGATTTTAAGTGCATTGTTACGCCGTGCGAACAGTTACATTTTAAAGAAACTTATAGTGAATAGTATTCAATACTGCAAGCATGCATTGACCGCCACATACGCTTATCTAATTACAATGCTACAACGATCCCTAATAATAATAAACAAACGTTTTCTTTAACTACTATTTCGAACTTTATTTTTTTCTTCCTTTATTATTCATTACATATCTGCTACTAAAAAGTACTACGATATTATAATATTATTGTTCTTGTAATAAAAATGTTTCTTAAAATAAGTTCTTACATTTGTATCTGCATAAATAGTGTGACATTCTGTGACCTGTGCTTTATACACAGTGATATTATAGCTCTAGATAACCAATTACAATCTTTTAACTGAATAATCACGAATCTTTAAAGTTCATTGTATTCACATGTTGTTGTTGTTTTAGTAAAAACGAAATAATCCCTAATTTACCATTTGTTTATGAATAAGTATGTATTTTCCACCAACTTAAGCCCATAAATAAGCTATTTTGTGTAATCTTGTGTCTGTCAGCCCGTTACACTCGCATTTAATCACATTGACCAGCAATGTACACATATCAATCAATAAAAAGTAATATAAATGATTAATATTATTTAAATATCTTGAATCACATTTTTTCTTATTAATATTATTGACATTTTTTATTAATGATAAACAATATCATTAGTCATTATAAAAACAATAAAACAAAATGTTCATTGTTGGTAGGTACTTTTATATACTCTGTATTGTATGCATGTCTCTAAATGTTCATACTGTCTGCACTGAAACAATCGTATAGCATCTTTTTATGTGTTTATGTCTGTCTGTCTGTTTCTCTCTGTCTCTGTCTGTCTGTCTGTCTGTCTGCCTCTCTCTCTCTCCCCCTCTCTCTCTCTCCCTCTCTCTCTCTCTCTCCCTCTCTCTCTCTTTCTCTCTCTCACTATATATATTTTGATTTAAACTGGTTTGTTGTACTTTTATGGTTACTATGTATTTGGTGCCTGTCCACTTAATTCAGAAATAGTCGGACAATTCATGAACATGTCATATTTCTTAGTCTGCCATACATAGACTATCTTTCATAGTATACATCATATCCAATTAACTAGAAAATGCCACAGGCGTGCTTTTGTACATTCATTTCTGTGATTTATTCCCCGCAATCAATTATCAAAACAGGATGACAACACAAAAATACATCATTATTAACTGCGGTTTTTATTTGTGACAACGTGACCATATGTAATTTCTCTTATTTTTTCGTAGGCATAGAAAACCTTTCTCAATTAACGTAGCAGACAAAATTTATGGTATGGCATCTCAAAGATAAAAAACCCATCCTAGTCGTCTTCTGTATTTTTGCGAAAACTTTAATAATGCGTAATAGCAAGAGTTGTAGAGCAGCCTTTATAGGTGGTATCCGTCAGTTTGAAGAAAAACATTTTTCATAAAACAACTAAATAAACCTGAACAGATCGCGCTGTTAATCGATGCTTTACGCCTGTGCGAATAGTGAAATATCTCACCACGATCGTTATTACAAACATGTATTTCCGATCTGAGCAACGCTGCACAGTTAGCTATTTTTAGATTAAACAACAACAACAACACGTGACCAATTACTTTTTGAGATCACGTTAAATTATCGTCAGGAAAATCTGCTTTGATGTATTTATAGCTGAAATAGCCATCGTATATTTTATTTATAGTTGTTTTCACTATTTGTACTGTCTAACAACTGAGTGTTCAAAATTGTCTTGATTTTGCCTAAAGCATGAGTTTATGCAAGCCAAAACTCCCCCAAAAGCGTGGCAAGGTTTTATTTTGATAAAGGCAAGCTGTTGGATACCACCTTTAATATATTCGGCGTCAGATCACTCGAAATAACATACATGTCCTTAGTATAATGCAGCCAGAGGCTATGTCGAACCGGCTAGACACACCCACCCCACTTTCTTTCACCCGAATCTCCTACTGTGATCACAGTGTGAAGCCAGATAAGGCCGCATACTAAGTTCATCATTTCATACTTACCATTTTAGACTTGCATGTTTTAGAGACATGTATTTAACAGAGGCATATTGTTCTAGTACAAAACATGTGGAAACAGGCAAAGTGACATTGTACCAGGGGTGCCCAAGATGACATTCAACATTAAGCAAATTCAAAACCCAACATTTTATTATATAGCCGGAAAAAATAGAACTATATTGGTACATTTTCCCAAAATATTTAAGAAGTGGGAATAAATGACAGGGGAAGTTGTATGGTTTGTCCATAACGTCCAATACTAGTGAAGCTCTGTGGAACTCTAAGCCATCGTTTGAGGCTATATTTACTATATATTAGACCGTTTGTCATAAAAAAGTAACGATAACCTTGATCTGCCCCATTAGCTGCTACACTATAATCGGTTAATCTGTCAAAAGTTTCAGCCTAATATCTTACAGCGGCTTGAACTGTTCTTTGAATACCCTTGATATCATTGATTACTTAGGTACCCGCACTTTATTTTTTGATTAACATTTTTTGTCACGAAATCTTATCAAATCATTTTTCATATATCTAGAAAACAGCAGAAAACGTTATTGTTTATTTATTATATATTGTTTATTTACCATATTTTAAAGTGTATTCTAACAACTTATTCACGGCGTCGGAAGAAACACGTGTTATTAGTTTTTTTATGTTTAGTTGTATCGTTACAGAGATGTTGTATGATAGACCACTTTCATAGTCAGGATTGCCCGCCCCTTTTTACTCTATTCCTTCATTAAATCTGCAAACCATCACCTTTGGTTTATAAATAAACAATTATTCCTGTTTTGTGTATTTTTATAGCTAATAACTATTTGCCGTTTGTTTAATTTGTAACAACAGTGAGACTCAAAAGAAGATGTAGTAAACATTTATTTTTATTTTAGTGACCTGTTCTGCGTCTGGTTTGCGGTTGTTTGGATTGTTTTTTTATTAAGCAAAATGTACCACTGTTGGAACAATAGTTTGACGGCGACCTTTGTTGAGTCGAAACAATGCTTTCTTGTTTCTCTTTAGCTGACTATATTAACCAGGTGTACATTCGTAACATTTGGTATATATATTTCTAAAGTGCGACAGAGGTAAGGTGTGGACAGAGGACATTGTCGAAACCTTCTTTCACCCATTCCGCTCTGCTTCATGGTGGCTTTAGGATACAAGGCTAGTGAAAGTTCGTTTTCATGAATGTTCATAGTAATCAGTGGTCCAATTAAAATGCGCGTTACATTTTGTTGTAGTAGTTTGACGTTACTTTTTAATTTAAGTTAAAAAAAAGCTATGTATTTGTCAATATCAAGATGGCCAACGACGCCTGTTGTTTACAAGTTGTAAAAAATCATTGGCTGGATTTCCCTTCCATGTGGGACACGGAGCCAATCAAATGCTACAAGCATAGATTCACGAGAACGAAGGTTTTCTGGCCAAGTAACCCACAGGATATGTATATCGTGAATAGATATATACGATGGGTTCCGACGATGGATATAGGATTGACCTTAGAGGGGGCATGGTGTTGTTTTTTAAGCGAAAGGTCTATGCTGAGCCACCCCGAGATACAAATGAACCTCTCAAATCGTTACATAATAATTTTGCTATATACAGGAGAGTTATATAAATATAAAAACAATACGCGTGACGATGAGAAGATGCTTCTTATACGCTTACACTTACATATTGACCACGGTGGTGAGACACTGTTGATAGGGACTGTTGTCAAAACTTGTTATCTTTTAACTAAAATATACATATATTTGCAATCTTGCGTTTTCTTTTAGATCTTCATTGCCGATCAAGCGCACAAAACACACCGACAAATATTTAACTTTTCTCTAAGATGTTCTAGGAGTTTAGTTTAAACTTCGACTTTTTTTCTTGTGGTTTAACAACTCCACAATATTGGACTTAAAATTCCACAAATGATCTTAGTCAATAATTGTAGTTTTTATCAATACAAAACAACATAATACTTTCAAATTTGTGACGACGTGTTTTGAGAGATCGTTCGTTGACTTAGGGTGAAATAATAAACGTACATTTGTTTTTCCAAATATGGGCATTTTTCATTTTCTCGTGCACTGGAAATGGCAAGCAAAGATACAACATCAAACAGCAATCATACATTTCATGCTACATGTTTAATTTAAGATTTAATGTGCTCTGTATAAGTATTTTCGTGTATTTCAAGATTTTAAGGGTGTCGTTTGGAGTAAAAATACCCGAGAAACCTTACTAAATTTCCTATACCGACATGACATACCTCTCTTTTTTAAACGGCGATTAATGTAATAATTAATGATACATGATTTGTAGATTTGCATTCTGGATCCTTTTTACCAGCAGAACATCCGTCATGAAAACATACTGGTATATTTATACGGTATGCATAGAATAAACCGCTTGTTTTTCACGTACGAAGATCGTGAACACGGACGACGGACGTGAAGACGTGGAATACCGGATAAAGCCTACAACAGCAGTATTTTTTGACGTTGCATTTAGCTCGATGCCCGCTGAGAGATATTGACTGGTATATTTCAGCCAATAGCACCTCTCATGTGAACCTTTAATTATCACAGATAACAACAGTTAACTCATTGTTAACTGTCATACGGCGTGTCAAATATTAATGGTCTGGGCGAGAGTAACAAAAATCACATAGAAAAAACTTCTGAACCTAGTTAATGGCAAATAGATGCAGCAAAATGAAATTTCTATTCTCTATGTACGTACATGCCATTGTTCATGTGCAGCTTTTGTGGATAGAAATTGCTCTTTGTGGCGGCATAATCCACAATCTCCCGGCTATAGATACGTTGTGTCGGCACCAACAAGTGTGCTCAGAAGGCAGGAATTCAACAACAGAAGGAAAGAAGGGATGTTGCACTGGTGAGTATTATTTCTAGTTTGGTTTGTTGTACATGAGATTGATTAGATTGAGATTATTATTATTATTATTATTATTTATTATTATTATTATTGTTGTTGTTGTAGTTGTTGTTGTTATTGTTGTCATCACTTATTATTATTAATAATAATTATAATATTACTGTACTAATTGCTATTATACTTTACTATAACTATTATTATTACTATTATTTCATCATAACAATATCGTAATCGGATTTTATAGTCTCGGTATACCGTTGTATATTTTGATTACATTGTGGTCATGTTCTTCAGTTTTGTTAAATACATGACTCTGTTTTTGTTTCTTTTTATGTGCACAAAATGAGGTACCAACTTCAGTTTACAAAAGACACCTGTACTAATTAGTGTATACTCTCAAACAACCTTAGTCTGAAATACTTCTGTACATTAGGCATTTAAAAGTAAACACATGCGGCCTTATACCGTGCTTTTATAGTGTTGATGAGAAAATATTGTAATTTCAGTCAATACGTTTCTGATCAAGTCGGGTCTTGCCATGCCTTTTTCAACTGTGTATGGCAGACAATCTTCATAAACACATGCATGCTAAGGTAAGATGAACCACCGATTGAGGGTATGGCGGTTTGATATCATACATGTATAGTGTGTCAGGACAATGCTTTTTTATTTATGTCGAACAAACAGTTTGTATTTGTAGATAAGCACTACTTCTGGTTAATCCAAAATCACATTTATTTTACGAGCAAAAGAACTTCCAATATAGTCTTCCAAGACGGTAACTGTTGGTTTTACTTGTGTGTGTGTGTGTGTGTTATCTCTTCTTTGTGCTTTAGTCACTTTTAACATTTACCATGTATGTCTTTGTCTAGAGGTAGTTTACATTTAATATCTGTGGTAATTTTTATAGGACCTTTATGTTACTATTGTTTCATAATTGAAATATCAACGTCTTAGCCATTGTATCGTCAACAAGGTAGAAACAGAGTATGCAATATAAAAATAAGACACGTTTAGCATTTTTAACGTTATGACAAAATAAGGCGCCAATGTTGCCTTTTATTAGCTACTTACGATTAAAGTAAAACGAATATAAACAAGATGCATATTAATTATCTGTAGTGTGAACGATCATATTATCGACATGACAAGAATTTTTCCAATTATATTAGATTACAGAATTGAGCTGGCAAATAAATGACCCCACAGTTTGCCAAAGGCCACCGTATACACATAAGCAATATATTGTTATAATTTGTTAAATATTTCTGTAATGTCGAAACAACTGCTACCATTTTAGCGACTTGGAGCCAGTATAGATGGAGAAAAAAAAGTTAAAGAGAGAATCACATAAGCACTGCAGTTTTGTTGTTTTTCCAAACAATATATTGTTCCAAATGGGATGCAAACTCATTTTTTTCCTAGCTCCTCTCTCTCCAACTGCTCACGTTCACCCTCTGGGTCATTCGTAACTACTCGATTATCCTCGGAATCTCCATCTATCTCGTAGAAATGGTCGCGATGTTTCCAGTGCTACTCGATCGGTAAATAGATAAGTACTGTTTCTTTGCCTACGCTTTACTTACGGGTCCAACATCCAACGACTGTTGTCGTATCTTTACAGAGTGTTCCTGCCAAGATGATTGTAATTTACATGGCGATTGTTGCTTCGATTCCATGAATGAACAATCCAGCATCGACAGACGTTACAAGACATGCATGTCTACGCAGCTTCGAGAATCCCAGATCATATATTCGTTTGCTGAAGCATTTTACATTGTAACAAAGGTACCGGAGGACGGATGTCCGGCTTTTCTCAGTGGAAACATGTCTGCAGCAGAACATGCAGCATGCTGTGACACAAATGTCGTCATATGGGGAAGCTTTATGCCTGTCACTTCTGCCGTGACTGGAACGACATACAAAAACCAAAACTTTGCCAACTGCTACGGCGACCAAAACACACTGTCTTGGCTCGCGTACCAAATGTGTGACGGATTCTCGTCTATACAAGAACCACACACATGCAACATTTTATTCATCTTTCCAGGAAATCCGAGCGTGATTGAACATGATCGCTGTTTTACTGATACCTACGGTAAATGTCCGGATAATTTCACGGTCGTGCCCGGTTTGGGGCTCACGATCACAGAGACTAGAAAAATGTGTGACAGCGATTTTATCTCTCCGATAAAAGGATGGCACCCGGTCAAGAACGCGTATTGTCTGATTTGCATTGTTGGGATGGACCCGTCAAGAATGCCGTTTTCCTATTGTATACAGGACCAAGACAAAAGAACATCCCTTTCCAAATACAATGATTTCATAAGCCTTATTGATCCAAGTGTGATCAAACAGCTCAGTACCAAGCAAGAACCAGGATCAACATGTGAGGTTTACGACGGATATAACGTAAGTAATATATAAACACTATCTTCTTTAAAGCATTTGCAACAGATAAATAAATAGTAGATTTAGTATCTGGACTTTTGAAACCATTTTATCAAAACTTGTCGAAACAAAATCTCATCCTTTTGTAAATTTTCATAAGCTGTCGGACTTTAATAGTAAGACCTACTTTGCTAGTGTAAATATAAGGATGAAATTATTTTCCATAATCTAATTATTTAAGAAAAAACTTATTGTATGGCTTATTTAAAATTTATTCCCATCACGAAGTTCAAGAATGTGTTGTATTTAAGAGTTTTGCTAAAAAATTTCGTTTGATCTGTTTACATTTACGAAAAGAGAGTTTAATTATATCTCACTCTGATATCTATTTACAGATATCCAGCTGTCGTGGTGTGCTTTGTCCGCTGGGACAGATTCGGAAAGAAAACAGTGGAGCATGCTTGTGGATGAGCCAACAGTGGTCAGTAAAGACCATCCGAGTTTTTCTGAAAGCGGAATTGACCACACCAGTAGATGGGTTTACCAATAAAGAACTGTTAAATTCAATCACATCGGGGAATATGACAACGCCTTGGAAAGATCAATGGAATATGATTCAGATATTTACCGAAGAAGGTCGAAACTACTCAGTGGTTGACTACATTGATCAAATCAGATCAGGCGATTACTCTGTTGTCAACACAACGGCAACCCACTTCTTTATTGATATAGGGTATAATCAAGAACATTTAAATCCAGCAGATTTTTTGTCGAAAATAGAAAAAAATCTACTAAATGATATAGAAATCGACTGGAGAGGAGACGTTATTCGTTTGAAGCAGTCTGTTTCCCCATTCGGTGGCTGGGCATCAGTTACCGATGTAATGGGGATATTTTTTATGCGACCACATCAGGCCCAATACAAGAACCACACGCACGTCTTTCAAACAGCATCGTACTACAGAATAACGTTCATTAATGCTGATCGAAATAAAGGAGGGCTCGTGACACAATTCTTCTCGAAACTGCTGACGTGTCGGCAGATAGAACTTCGGGAAGGGGAGTTTGAATCGGCATTTTATATTGTCAACAACTATACTCAACAAACTGCCATTGTTACAAAAGCTGGAAAAGTTCTGTACAAGTCTGACTTCCGGTTATTTCAAACTGCAAGCGGGGTTACGGCAGTTAGAATTTGCTTAGAAGATTCTGGTTTTATTCAAATAGAAACATCCTCAGCATCGATATACAGCCATTTATTTAAACTGAATCGTTTACCTCTTATTCTGCTATTTGTGAAATATGCTTTTAATTAGGTTGTGTGTATGTTTGTGCGTGCGTGAGTGAGTGCGCGCGCGCGCGCGCGTGTGTGTGTGTGTGTGTGTGTGTGTGTTTGCGTGGAGGGGTGGGGGTGGTCTTCATCCAGCAAAATATCTGGGCGTCGCTATACTATGGTCATTTAATGACAAGTGAGACTGGTTGAATATCTAAAGTACTATTAACATTTTTACAGTAATCTTTGGAATGGGTGTTAAGATATCTACTCTGATCATCTCAACTATGTTACGAAAGGACTGAAGATGATGCGAATGACAAAATATCATATTATACGACGTTATAAAGTGTTCCAAGTGAGATTGTCAGCCAATTCAGACGTTTTAACTAAGGTTGCCTAGAAACCGACGCCATTAAAAAACAGTGGAAGTTATACACATTTATAAAAGGCGTTTAACAATGAAACTAACATGGATCAAAAGCTCTATTAGAAAATGGTGCTGTCTCGCTTAATACGGACCATTCATCATCATGTGTATTGATAACTTCATCCTAATACATGCATGAAATACATTGACACTATTAGGTGATCTGCAATGAACAAAATAATCACATGTAAATCAATATTAAACAAAAAAGCTTAATTCTGATATCTTTGTTGCTGTTGTTGTTTTCTAGGACAAAAACATTTATAATTAGGCTAATGTGTTGCAATCCTTCTATTCGTTTTATCTCGTAATTCGTTAAGGTAATGTATAATTGGGCTCGTGCCTGTGCTATTAATGTCACCATAACAATGCTGAACAATGCTGAAAGCGAGCGCTCACTTTCGCGCATTCTAACAATATCTTTTCAGATTGAGTTACTTAAAAAGCATGAAACGGACGATAAATAAGTTTATTAAAAATATTTACTGTTTACGTTCTACGGTCTAGCCAGTGGTACAATATATATATATATATATATATATATATATATATATATATATATATATATATATATATATATATATATATATATATATATATATATATATATATATATATATGAGCAGCGCTTAATTAGTGACTAAAGACTGTATTTTAAGATTTTGGTATTTTCCAATTTTTTTCAATTAAATGCCAAAAGAGTTTTCTTTAGTTTTCTTTATCTATCAAGGTAATTTAATAATGATCATTTTGAGTAATGACCGTCACACCAAAAGTGGCAACATGACCTAATAATAATAGTTATAATAATAATAATAATAATGATTATGATGATGATGATGATGATGATGATGATGATGATGATGATAATAATAATAATAATAATAATAATAATAATAATAATAATAATAATAATAAGGTTCGCCACACTTCTTTGTTTGCTAACTCATCGTAACCTTCACTGCATTTCGACTTGCATGCACTAAACTAGCTAAATCGCTAATATGTCAATGTATCTTTATTTTCATAAAAAAAAACAATTTAAAATGGGTTCAAATCTTTTATACTGAATATTCGCGGAGATGGCCGATTTCTGAGCTAGTTTTCTTTACGAAAGTAACGTAAGTACTTAATTACTCGACAATACAAACCGATATCTGAAAGAAGCATGCGAGAAACAATTAGGAAGTGACTACTCCCGAAGACGTCCACGGGTATGTGTGATCATGCGAACTGCACACATCAATGAATTCAGGGCGAGCAAATAATCGCCGGGTCACGCAGTCGTGCCACTTGGTTGTATCAATTGGTAGGTTGACATGAGGGGCTATGAAATGACCTAAAAAGACATATTTTTAACAAGCAATGCTACATACCAAAATGTGTGTTTGGGTCTGTAGTTTATGAAACCACCGGCATACATTCAAGATGGCCGCCAAGATGGCCGCTATTTCCTTGATAGTCTTATTGTGCGAAATCAACAGCACTGAAACCAGTGTTTTTTGTTTAATTTGGTTTATTTGAGTTTAAAAGACTAATTACCTGACACTGTATAATAATTTATATGTACACATGTGTGTTTTTTATTGTGCGTGATTAGATATTCAAAATGGTTGCCAAGATGGCCGCCATTTCCAACTTTAATATCTGTATTGTAAAAAACAATTAAATTAATCCAAGATTTTCTTTCACTTTCTTGCATAAAAGGGCCAATATTCATAAGATGTGCACTAATTTATTATAACATCAGAGTCTTGATGCTTTTATAAGATTTAAAGTTTGCCTCTATATTCATACAGCGGCACTTAGCCAACTTAAAAAAGTGCTATGAACAGAATTAAACTTGCCATATTGTCCTTTTCGATAGTTAAGAACATAGAAACATGAGATTTTAAGAAGAATAGTATTTATGTTGGATTCCTACGATTTAAATAAATACTGGGAGCTTATTAAAAAACATTTCTGCAAGAAGATTACGGGTAAACGTGTTTTAATTATCCTATCTAACATATAAGACAATTAATTTCATATTTTTAATATAATTGTATTACTCCCATGTGAAAATGATTTCTTGAATAAAATTTTATTTAGTTGCAACAATATTAACACATTGAACTTTTAGCTGAAGCACAATTTACATATGCACCGGATAAAAGTTTTGAAGGAGGGATGTATATATAATGGAAATAATGGTAATGTATACAAGTTTTAAACATGTTTGTGTTGCATTTGTTTTCTTATTCGAAGTTCAAAATGCTACAAAGAAATTAAATTCAGGAAAGTCACATGGCATAGATAACATTTTAAATGAATATATTATTAAAAGCATTGACACCAAAGCTCCATATTTATGTGACATATTTAATGCTATGTTTGACTCTGGTGTGTTTCCCGATACTTGGGCTGAAGGTATAATAATTCCGTTACACAAGATAGGTGATAAAAGCGACCCTAACAATTATAAAGGTATCACTTTGTTGAGCGTAATTTCAAAACATTTTACAACCGTGTTAATCGAATTGTTAAGTTTTGTGAAGCTAATTATTGTGTCTCTGATAACCAGTTTGGGATTAGAAAAGGACATTCTACAACTGATGCGATTTTTGCACTTCATTTAATTGTATAACATTACTTAAATGAAAATAAATGAAAATAAATGTCTGTATGAGGGGTATATTGATATGAAGAAGTGTTTTGAGGGTATATATATGGTAACGCATTGTGATTAAAAATGTTTCAAGCAGACTTTCACGGCAAAATGTTGAGGGTCGTTAAGCATATGTATGGCAAGGTCAAGTCATGCGTAAAGCAGTGTAACACATTATCGGACTTCTTCGAATGTGCAGTCGGGGTACGTCAAGGGGAGGTGATTTCGCCCATTTTACGAATAGTGTCATTGCTTTTAAATGCTTTGAACAATTTCTGATGACGAAAACTAGAGCAAGTATAAAATAGATGAGTTGGCACTCGTAGCGCTATTATTCGCAGATGACATGGTTATACTTAGCGAGTCCCCCGAGGAATTTCAGGAACAGCTTAATGATTTGTTAGAGTATTGTAATAAATGGAGCCTAGATGTCAATTATCAACAACAAAAGTAATGGTATTTAAAAGAGGGGGAAAACTTTGGCCTAAGAGAATTGGAAATACAATGAAAAAAGAAATCAGACCTTCAGCTTGTATATTTGTCAAGTTGTGTGTGTACAAAAGGTTTAATAACTAACAAGCATCCTTTTTTCTTAAAGTAAGGTTGGTTATTTACTTATGTTATTGTAAACCTTACAAAAGAGAAAAAAATATGAATAAATATGTTGTCTTTATTAAGGTATTTTAGTCAATGTAGCCTTTAGTGTACATAGTTCAAACGGATGTTGTTTGTCACCCCTCAAATGTGGCTTTCAATCCAATAATTATGGTCCCTCCAAATGACTTTCAAACAGTGTATACGGGGTTGAATTGCACAAAGGAACAAATAAATGCTCTTGAATAAACAGTTTTCCCAATAGTATTTGATATGAGCCTTCTATCAAAAGCCTTAGATATTGTGTGGGCAAACCCAGAAGAGTTTGATGGTGTTTATCCTCTTGAAGGTGGCATGCATTTAATGATGTTTGTTTTTGGTGGAATAGGTCACATATATGGATATTTATGTATTAAGCAACTTCTTACTAATTCAGATGTGTTTGCTCCTTTAACTGCTGATCATTTCAAGAAATAAACTTCGACAGAGCCTTGCGAGGCCTTATCAGGGTAGATGATATTCTAAACCAACGTTAAGTTGATCTTCAGGTAAGATCACCACATTTAGAAAGCAAGTTAAAAAAGTTAAGTGAAAGATCTTTGAAAAAAAAAAACATGGATGAAATTCGGGACCTTTTGCATTTCATTGAAACAAAAGTTCTACCGCTGATGGAGTTATTTAGATTGGAGGGTAGATCATCTTCCCCACTTTTCAGATTTTGAGATGATTACTTGTCTGAGGTATGCCTTACTCTAAAACCCTATCTTGCATCATTTAGACATGGAATGTAGAAAGCTCTTGAATATGCTAAGGCAAAATTGTTACCTTTCTTGTTCTCTTCTAGCAGGACTGTTTACGCCAGGTTTATGCCCTATCTAGTGCTACAAAGTAGGAGACTTCCACCTGAATTATTAAGTTTGAGGATGGAAGAAGATTTGTAACAAAACGTGCATAGGAATGCTTTAACTATGTATGGCTAGACTATGCACTGCGGGTAGCTGAAAATAATGCACTGAAGTCATCAGGAGGTATAACTGATCTGACCCACAATTATAATGCACTTAATCGGTGGTTCCCGGAAAAACCAGTTACATCCAAATACTCTACGAACTACAAGTCTCATTTACAGACAAATTCTAAACATCATACTGACTCACCATTTCACACGCTAGCATACAATACCAACGTGAAGAAGATGTTGCTTTTTTGGAAGTGACACTCATGTTGATCCAATTCCGTTGTCTTACCCTCGCTCTAGGCTTGTTAATATAGCCAGTTGTATTGAGTTGCCAGCATCTGTGAGACCAGTTTGTTATATAACCATGAATACGGCAAGCATGCCCTGGAACACTTTGTAGCACTGTAGTTTATGAATAATCCTGACACCACAACCAAGAAATCCCATTCCGAAGTGAAAATCTAAATCATTCTAGTTACCAAGAACACAAAGAAAAAATAACAACTCTTGTAAAGACAAAATCAACAGTGAAAGAATGTATGTAAGATTACTTGCAATAAATTTCTTCAAAAAGGTTCCGCAAGAAAGGGTTCTGGCATTTGAAAGCACGCCTGTACCTCTGAGTTTATTTGCAGATGACGGCTCAATGTTGGCAAGAAAGAAGTCTGATTTCCTGGAGTTTGAAGCACTTTCTGGGTTAGATCCTTGCATAGAGAAAGAGTTTAGGAATTTTGAGTGTTTCTTAATGATGCCATATCAGTTGTTCAAATACTCCAACTTTACTATACAATATGATGGCAGTTTCCTTTTGACAACACATTCTTTCTCATTCTGAAGGTTCCAGACAAATTCATGTTGTTTTTGACAGGTACATTGAGAGCAGCCTGACGTCGTGGTGAAACGGTGTCTTCTATCGGACCAAAATTTCAATTCAAGGCAATATGATAGTTGGTGACTGGAAAAGAGTGGTAAGCAACACGAACAGCAAACACGAACTGAGAAGATTGTTCAGGGTGTTTCTTAACCGAAAGCTCTCAAGATCTTCTTGTAGATCAGAGCGAAATCTATGTAGCCTGAAGTTTGGTGATACATCTTTGCGTGTTACTTCTTCATGTATAGAGTATGTCCCTCACCTCAGATCAAATCTTAAAAAAGATGACCGTCGTCTTATGCTTCGCATTACATATGCTGGTAGACAAAATACACAGCAGGCATGTGTTTCCAGTCCTGACACTGATGTTTTGTGCTTCTCGTTCACTTTTTCTCAGAACTGAACATCAGTCAAATCTTCTTCAAAACTGGAAGAAAGACAACTTATAGAGATATGACCAGGTATATTCCAGTTCACTAAGTTTTCAACTCTTTGTCTCTTTAGCAGGTAAATATCCTCTTGCCTGTCTATTGCCTTACTGTGTGTGACACTTGCTCATCTTTCTATAGTGTAGGTAAGAAAAATGCTTTTCTTGGTATGTGCAAATCTAGCCCAGAAATTGCAGGCCTTTCAAAACTTGGAACTCCAAAAAATCTTACAGTGGAAATGAAAACAGCTGCTCAGCGGTTTGTTTGTCTATTGCACGGTAAATCTCAATGCACTTCACACAATAGCCTTCGCTGATTTATGGTTCTTCAGAAACAGCATACAGGGCCCCGAAAACTTCCGCCAACAAGGTACAGTTTTATGCTTCATCCGTTGCGCTGCATTATTCAACTTCTAATATGGCGGTCTTCTCTAACCCATTCGATGCCCAAGTTAGACCCTGTAGACTCTAGCTACATTAAAGACCCTGACACTGGCTTTGACACACCACAACTTATGACACAACCTGTTGCCCCACCAGAACTATTAAGCGACATCTTTGTTCTGGATCTTGTGCATATTCTAACAATGAACAACCATGCACAAAGGCTTGCCCATGTAAAGGTTGTATTCTTCAATATCAAACGTGTAAAAACATATTTACAATGCTTGCAGAGGTAGAGAACAATGATGACATTGATGATGGCTGTTTGGGTTAAAATATGTCATTTAAGATTTAATATGTTACAAACAACATATACAAGTTCTTGATTTAAATTAATCTTAGTAAGATTAAGATTATCATTGTAATCATGACTATTTCACATTTATATCACATTATGCAATAAGATTTTGAGAAAATATCCCTCATAACACAGCTATTACTGTTATAAAGTAAACTTCATTTATTTGTTGTATAATATGTTAACTGAAATTTGAAAAAAACTGTATGTACACATTACAAGTAGCAAAAAGTGTTTATCTATACCCAAATAAAGTTTTATGAATTTCAGTAAAATAGACTGAAAAGTAAGAACACAGAGGTGATTTAAAAAACAGCTCAAATTTTCTTCATTCGACCTGCATTAGCTTCTGCCTTGAAAGATGGCTTCCTTAAACTGTCTTATCGGGACCTGTGACATCTCATGGAAACTATCATATGTCCACGACATGCTATCGGCCTGAAAGCAACAATATATAGTGGTGGTGATAAAAAGCACTAGCCATTCAAACATTCTGTTAATATACCATTATCAGGTATCATGATATTTGTATGAACTTTCACGTTACCAGATAGTTAGCGTGAAAGCTACGCATGATTTTCATTAAAAAAAAATGCAAAGAAAAGATGCAACAAATTAAAAAGGTGTACCAAGGGACAAAACTGCAGCAACATATTTATTCTAGGTTACGTTCCCTGTCGTCGGTAAATGAAGGGAAATAACTCCATAAATCTAACCCGCACATCGCCCAACTCACCGTTAAGCTTGTTTTCATTGTTGCGATGTAAGAATATAGAAATAGGTGAGCAAGTGTTTTTCCCTCCATTATATCATGTAACAAAAAAAAACTTAACAGAAAAAGAGTGTGTTTGAATAAATGTCTCTTAAACTGGACACGCCGGCCTTTGTTACGCCCAATCAAGGTTCGCCCTAGTAAGTTCGTAATCGAATACCTTATATACACATATAAATCATGTCTTTTTGTTAAGGGTACTCCTTTCAAAACAAGGCATCATCAAGTTTTTATTTTCTGTGAGATAAAGACTTGCATAACTTTTTAACTAAGGTCCCTTTAATACAATCATATTTCTGTTGAAATTAAATCATTCTATGTAAAATCGTCAACTAAACACAAAAAAGTCCAGAAAACAGTTTGCAGCTACTTGCTATTTAATCAAAATTCGTTATAAATAGCAAACACTAGAAAAGAAAAATGTAAATATTCCACTGAAATAATTATTTTCTTAATATATTTTACACTTCACTTTAAATACTTTAAATAAAGAGAAATTTTAATACAGAGAAAACCCTAATTTTTCTACCCGGCCAAATTCCTTCCATCAATGACAGACTCACTTTTCATGCCTGAACCAAAGTCCTCTCAATACTTTTCTTACCCAGACAAAAATTCATAATTTTTAAGTAGTCTGTGAAAAAAATCAAGATAAAACAAATTATTCTTCAATTTTTAAGATAAATTGAATATAAATGTCAAATGAAAAGGCTATCAAGTAGGAATTGATACACTTATCAGTGAATTAATTATTTTTGACTATGTTCAAGCATTTTTTTTTAATTTATGCTGCTAAAACTAAGGTGGATGACATTCAGTCTCATGAAACTGTATATATATGTACTTCTCAATTCCTGTTCATTAGATTTAAGTCTTTCATGCATTTTGTTTATTTCATTTTTTAGAACCATGAGCAGCAACATCTTTATGAAGCTACAGTACCTGGAGTTCCCAGACTGTTCTAAGGAGGCACTGATCTATATTGTAAAGGTTCTGTCAGAGTCTAAACTTGGTGGAGTGCCTGGCCTGGGTGCATCCAATGAGAAGTTAGCACGAGATGTGGCCCAAGACTTTATCATCAACGTATCCAGTAGGAAAGGGCACCATTCCAGGGTGATTTATTGGAACACAGACCCATACACACAATACCACAATACACACAAAGACCCCCCCCCCCCCCCGCCCCCCACCTCCCAAAGAAAATAACTCATTCAAGTTTTATTAAGGTTACTTTTGGCGTACAGTGCAAAATGTTGCCCTGTTTTCATCACCATAGTAAAGCCACAGGTCGTCTGACTACCATTTAAGTAGAAAAGCATGTTTTCTATTAATACATTTTTGTTGGTGCTCATGATGTTTTAGAGTCCAATTTTGCTTCAGAATTAACTAGCATTTCCTTACTTGTACTTGATTTTGCCGTAAAACCAAACTTAAACAAACACAAAATTTTCCAGCATTCCTTTCAAGCATTACAAATGTAAACAGATGTAAACTGATACAAAGCAGTTTCGCAATTTTGTATTTACATTTTATTAATGTTATAATTTTAATTGTATTAATTGAACAACATTTTTTAAATTACATGAGTCTTTGAGAGGATAAATTCTCAACAAATTTGTCACTTAGGACAAACATGTAAATCTATTGGATTGTTGACTGGTTTGCATTAGCTTATGAATATTGGTAAATGTGAGTTGAGAAACATGGAAATCGAGTGGTTTAAAAGACTATGCTGCATTTGCATGGCATTGTATGATTTTCACTTACCTCTCTACGTGTTATATAGAGAACGAACCCCGATTATACGGGTTAATATAAGCCAAGTATTGGATTTAATGGGTCAATAATTTTGCACGTTTGTTTGTTGTTGGCCATTCGGACAAACTGCAGCAAAACACATTGCCCGCACCAGGTTTTGTGTCGCTCAAGGCAGACAACCTCTTTTAATGTCGAGCTCTGCCCCAGTAAAATTTGCACACTTAGACAAGTAACCCCACAACCACCCCAACCCCCAGACTCCACAATCAATTTGGTAATGTTGACAAAAACCTCAGAATGTTTAAATAGGAAGGATAAATGTCCACTAAAGTTTTTAAATTTATGACAATTATCCCCAAATTATATGTTGTTTGGTTTATTGTACCATCAACATATTTTGATTAGTCTAAGACAGTATCAAATGTTTGTGTTATATATTATTATAAAGTGTTACTACCACCCATAAAGATATTAGTAAAAAGAAGTTATTAGTAATATGATAAAAGTTGAAAATTATTTATTAAAAAGTTTAATGACACAAACTTTTAATAAATTGGTACATTCTGTAAAAATGGTTGGGTGGTGATTTGCCCATCCTGTCAAAATCTGTGTGGATGTATGTTCACATTGTCTAACGAACTTGGAGGTATTTATCCATGTATGTAAATGTTACTATGGGTTGTCTTTATGGGCATTTGCTGCTTCTAACGTCTTTTGCTATGCAATATTAGGACTTGTATCTATATGGTCTTAGACTGAAAGTTTCATCTTTTTGTGTTAGATCATTGATGATCGTTAAAAGATTTAAAGAATTATTAATTTAAATAGAATTTTCGATTTGTTTTAAGCGACATGTTTATCCTAAATTGGTCAAGTTAAATGAAACATACTTCTTAATTGCGACTGGATTTGGTATCATGTCACTTGTTCATGACATGCTTGACAGTAAAGACAGCAGTATATAGTTTTCAAGTGAACCTGAAAATTGCTGGGAACTTAAAACCACTTTACAAATAGATAATAAGTATGCCAGTATAGTTTTCTGTCCTGTCTGTAGAAACTCAGTGCACTGCATGAACTCCAACTGCTTGAGATGATCAGTTCCTGCCTGCAGGAGGCTCCAGAGTATTCCTGTTTTGCCGTGTTCTCCTCCATCTTCGGGGGTCATGTCCAGCCAGCTAAAACATCTCTCATGACAAAACTGGTATCCATGGCAATCTCCATTAGTTGCAGCGCTGTTTTGGGCTGTGTTGCTCTTTGGATGCAGGTAAATTAGATTAGATTAGGATTGTAACTGTAGCCATGAATAACTGTGTTATGGCTTTAAGAGTTCCTGCCAACTCTTCATATGTGACAGGTACAGAGTAGGCTTAAGAGAGGCATTGTATTTACATGGGATTCATTTTCTGATGTAGACTAGGCCATTTGAAAGCAGTATAGACATTTATCATTTTATTAGTGCCATTTGTAGATATTTCTTTATGTTTGATGTTATTTTCCTAGGTTGAGTCTACTGTGAATAGACCTCTAGTGGTTGATTAAAACTATGAGGCAATTGTCACTATCATCAGCATACCATTCTCCCTCTTAGATGCTGATTTTATATATCTATCTTATCTCAAGGAAGCATAATCATTATTTTTCAAAAGCATCATTCAACATAAAATTTTTAGCTGTGTTGGTTACATTATTCATACCATCTCCAGAAAACGGAAATACTGTTAGTGGGACGATAAACCCAATGAACAAACTTTATTTATATTTTTACTACTTAAAATGTCCAAAAGAAATGTTGATTTTTTTTCCAGAAAATTATTTGTTCTCTCTATGTCCATTACATTCATCATTTTTGATCATTTGTGTGTTTTATAACTGTGTCAGGAGCATGGAAGCCAGAGCCAGCCAGTGTGTGATCTGGCCGAGAAACTGGTAAGCGACTACTGTCTGCTGTATCCTAACATCAACCCAGCCTTCAGACGTCTGCCGCAGATATCCTCCCTCTTCACCTGTAACTTGGTCACTGCACTCACCACCATCTACCCTTACACAGGTACAATTGGTTACATAAGTGAGAAAATGTATACATTAGTATAAAGATCCAATAAGGGCAAAACTCTTTAAATTTGAGGTCCTTACAGCTGACTTACACTGAACTGGAACTTCTTTTCTAATATATTTTTACAGAGGTCTTTACCTACCAGTACAGAATACAAGCTAAAAGTTCTTCGTATTGATCATTATTATGTATGAGTAACTTAAATATAAAAAAACTATCACAAATCCAGCCTTCTTTGTGGAATGTTTTGCCCTCTTTCTGTTGGACACTCTTTTTCTTTGGGATACAGTGTTACATACAATACAGTACAGAAGGTATGTCCATTGTTGGTGACTTCTTAACCTAATTCATCTCAAAACAATCTTTGCACTTTGAATACAGGGATTTTTGGATGGAAAAGGGATATTTTAATGGAAGAAGTCCAGTGTTTGTTAACAGAAAATTGTCAGTTGGGTCTAATAGGAATCCAAAACAAGATTTCTGTAATATATCTGTACAAATGTCAATTAAGTTTCTTTTATGCATGGACATACTAAGAAATTATCAATCTACTTTTGTGTGATTTTTAATTCAAGCTATTTAATATTAAAAACTAAAAAAAATCTCTTTATTATTTTTTTTTGCTTCTTGTCTGAGAATTCCCAATGTTAGAAGAATGAGTCTTTTTGCTGATTTTTGCTGGGTACAAAGCTCACTGTTAGGTTTCCTTTTTTGTTTATGTCTAAAATACCCAGGATTATTTTGTATGTGTGTGTGTGTTTCTTTAATATTTCATGAAAAAACAATTCCATATTGACAATAGTTTTTATAACCAATCAATTTAAATTACAATATTGTAAAATATTCAATAGGGAACTGTAGAATGATTTGTTTTTTCAAAAAATGCTCACATGAAATCTTCGTCAGAATTGTCTTTTTCAAGAGTCAAATGCAAACAATTGATCTTTTTACATACAGGTATTTGTAAACGTACATGGGTGCCACCATATTTGTATGTAAGTATGTAAAAAGAGCAATTTTTTGTGTTAAACTCTTAATTTACTGAAAATTTGAGTGTGAATAGTTTTAGAAAAAAAATATGTTAACTGATGATTGTTAATGTGGTATGGATGAAATAGAATGTTATCAATAAACGTAAGATTCTCTTCTGTGTTTACGTTTTGGCAGGCAGAGACCTGTGATTTTAATGTTAGTGATCTCCCTTTTATCATCACTCTTTTTTTTCCAGATTCTAGCAAGAGTCCCCCTCTAGGCCTTCTGGAGAGTATTGTAGACTGGATTTCAGATGACCCGTGCCTGTGTTCTGACTCAGTCAGACTGGTTCGCATTCGTTCCAACTACACATGTCCAATTAGTGGGTTGATGCGTTGGTGCATTCTAGGACCTCTTGTGACATCAACTCTGGAGACTTCTGCAAAATCCTCAGCAGATGGTGCTAGTAAACAGTCAAGCTTAACAAGACTTGAGCCTGATGCCTATGCTGACCTGATGGTGCTATTCTCCCGACTACATCTGTCAGTATTGCTCAGTTTACAGGCATATAAGAGCATGGAATTAAAGGAGCATTTGTTCTCCTACCCTGACTTTTACATTGTGTCCAAGACCCTGGCCTCCCACTACAAGTCGGGAAAGTGTTCAGAGAGTGTGCTGCAGCTGATGAATGTCCTCGTAGATCGCCTTGCACAGACAGTCCAGGTGGCACTAACTAGTGGAAGTCTGCCAGGTAACGATGTGTTTGTGCTTGCATGCTGAATAGGTTTTTTTTTTAGTTTTAAACAATTCACTAAGTACATATCTTCATAGTTTAGACTGGCTTAAGTTGTTTTAATGAAAGTGTATGTTTTTTTTTTTTAAACCAGTTTTAATAAATACCCCAGGGTTTCTATTTTATTTTTCCTTTTTTAAAGATTTTACATCAAAATGTGGGAAAGGTAAGATTTTGAAAGCTTAAGCTTTAAGCAGCAGATTAAATCTAGCAGTAAGATTATGTAATTAATCTGATGTAAGTATGATTCATAGGCTGTATTGATGTTGATTAGTGGGTGTCAGTAGAATTTAAAGAGCCTTTTCTTGACATATATGTTTACACCCATCTGTACAATGATCGTGTCAACCTAATAACTTTAATAAACTTATTCTTAATCAAAGTCATGCAATTGATATTTCTTTTCTGTTTGAAAATATATTTTAAAAAAGGATTAAACAAAGCTTGTGTCATGTTTATCTCTTTTACAGAAAAGTTTGATGTCTGTCAAGTATGTGATGGGCTCCCTCCAAACAGGTGTGTACAATTATGTTAAATGAAATTGCTTTTGTGAGGTCATTGCTTTACAAATTGTTAAAAAGCACCACTGCAAGTAAATAGCAAGTAAAAGTATTATGTGATGCTGATTATAAAATTGCACTTTCACACTGCATTTAGTTTAGAAGAAGCCACCAGTTATCTAAAGAGCATAAAAGTTTTAGAACTGTAAACTCTCGATAAAGCCTTAACACTAATAACTTTTCTATGCTCCCATGTATGAAGCCAATACCTATCAACTGTGAAAGAGATTCAAGTCTTTCCATCAGTGATTATGGGATAAGCTCCTTTCTCTGTTAGCCTTGGTTGGAATCCCTCTCATTGCCAAGATTTTTTTCAAGCTGTTTTGTTACTGTTCGCAGTCATATGAGGATCTCTGGGTCCATAGTTGGAAACACAGACTTTATGCCTATAAGCTCCTTGAGCAAGAAATAAACCCTTAATGGGGACCTACCGATATCCACAGTTATCTCCATTGCGAAATCAGTTTTAGAGTGATTTCCCTTTGGTATTGGGTAGTTCCGGTTTGTTGAGAAAAATGACGATCAGATAAAATATCGAGATTTATCCCTGTGTTCATAAAGGAATTTCAATAAAATAAAGTTGGTACTTTATCTCGACAGATCGTCCCGTAATACTGGCGTGTTCCGATTAATTTTGCTATTTTTGTTGTCCTTTTTCGTCATTGATGAGCTGCAGATAATTTGTGTAAGCTTTTAATGTAAATGTGCTGGAAGTGAAGTGGTAATTGGAGCAATTTGACTATAGTAATGCATTTTTATACTAGTCGTTATTGAAATTAAATGTGTGGCATGTAGGGAGTTGGCAACATATGCAACCTATTTTGGTGTTTGTATTTTTTGCTCTTTTATCCTATTTTCATTAACTCATTGAGCCCTACAGCCAATTAACCAGTCATCCCCTAGAAGCAATTCTCCAGCCATTTCCTACACCTGGTGGGGGTCTTATTTGCCCCTCATGCCTAGACACATCTGGTGTGGATTACCTGTCAGTGTAAGATATTGGGGGTGGGTGTATACACAACACAATAAACATGTCATTTTGGATATACTCTTAAAGTATATTTTCACATACTTGCAGCACAGAAAGTGCTTTACACAACCGTGTAATTTTTAACACTGTAAGAAAAGAAATACTTCAGAAAAGAAAGAAAATGACTGAAATCCGAAGAAAAAGTAAGATTAATAATATCAAAACTAACACATTTCAAATGATTAATATAGGATATAATTGACCTCATCAAGTTTTCTTATGTTTATAATGTAAATAACACTGCTTTATTTAAAAAATTATATAATGAGTAACTTTAAAACAGTCGGCCGTCTTTGATTGAAAGTTGCGATTTACAGGTAGTTTGAAAAAATAACGCTCTTAAACTTCATATTTGATTGAAAACTTCCGCTATTTCCAAGCGTTAGCTTTTGTCTTTTGATCTGTTGATATTTGCAATTATATTATAATTGGATCTGACACAGGTAATTCCACATATCCGCCGATACATGTGCGTATAAATAGGAATTTTTAAAGCTAACAGTTAGGCACATCGCCGTTTTTCTTTGTCTCAACATAATTAATTCATTGTGTTTACATCCGGGTTACATGAAATTCCAATACATATATTTCAAACCTTAACATAAAAACCTTACATGTGACCATGCTTTTTCCTAATCCACAGCTATTTTCAACATAAAATCGGCGTACTCTCAATATAGTTTACTGTATATAACCGAAACCAGAACTACCCAAAGAGGAGCCAGCTCGTTCAAGGGAGGTAAATACATAGCGAAATCAGGGATAACTCCGTATATCGGTAGGACCCCATTCCTTTGACTCCACCCAGGTGTGTAAATGGATTACGGAAGGTTATTCTAATCATCACTATGACTTCCCAGTGCCATCACATACCAGTGTTAAACAGTCTAGTCAATTGAATGCACACAAGTTATAAAGCGGATCATAGCTGTCTTGTAATAGGTCAGTACAGCTCCTGAAATGAAAGACTGAGATTTCATACCCCTGCCACAACATACAGAACACATAGGAAAGGAAGTGCTTTAGCTCCTGTGCTTATGCTTAGCAATTATCAAGGTAGATCCAAGACTGATTGACCTGGTGTAAGGGTAATGTTACTCAGTATTATATCATGTTCGGTGATTATGATGTCAGCACTATACCTGCTTCAATCGAACACCATTTTCGAATAACTGAATGATTATTGATGGGATATTTAACAACAAACAGATTACCTATGATGTTTATTGTGTGCTTCAGGTTACTTCAGATGGTGGTCACCCTGAGGCATGGTAAATCATTAGAAGCTATGGACTTGTCCTGAATCCACCAGGCAGCGGCTGCTGACCCAACCTAAGCTTACAACTCTATCAAATGGACTCTGACCATTGGTACTATGGTGCTGGACACCTTAGCAAGGCAGATACACCAATGACACTAAAGATATTCATATACAAGAAGTTACCAGTCCTCTCTTGTAATGTGGTTAAGCTGTCAATATGGACATATGTATGTTAGACAATCATGACAGACAGAACTCTGTAAGCATTTTTTTTGTTACTTGCCAATTTTCATTCAGAAGCATTTTCTTACACTAAATGGTAATTGGCATGTAAAAAATATAGATTAACAATCGCCTGTAAAAACAAGTGGATTCTCAATCCCATAATATAAATATATCAAGACACTTTACCAAATACTACTGGGTAGCTATTATTTTTCTTTAGTGCATAAGAACAGTTGGCATACAGACCAGGAAGGTTGTCATGACCATTCATGTCTCAGTGGTTAAGTAGGCTATTTTTGTCAAAATCTCTTCAGCAGCACCAAATTTTGCAGGGTGTTGATGTTTTACTCTCCAAAATTGGTGATTTACCAAGTTATTATATGACGAAGGAATATCAAGCCTTTTTAAAAGTATTTCTTGTTGTAGCTTTATGCAGCTAAAAAAGTGAAATTAAAAAAAAATTCATAAAGAATAAATAGTGTACCTACCTAGAAAAATATTCAAAGGGACACACTGTTTTCATGGATTCAGTGAAATAAAAATAAATTGGGGGCGCCCGTGTCGTAGTGGTAGAGGCGCTGATTTGTAACGCCTCTGACTGCTTAGCCCCTCACTGCATGGGTTCAAATCCTGTTCTGGGCAAAGGACTTAATGTGAGAAGGTAATTGGTGTGGCGGTGGTTAAACTCAGACATGTGTCTGGGGTCTTCCTCCACCAAAATGCTGGACGCTGCTATAATGATCATAAATGATCGATGCAACGTAATTAAAAAAAACAATAAAAATAAATTGTACAATGGAGGCCAAAATGTTAAGACCTGAACATATGAATTTAGTGAATGCACATTAGGCTTTACAAATATTGATGGCGGCATATTCCTACAAGAAGCCAAAATGTGCCACATACATCAATTGAAACTGCATGAAGAACACTTGTCATCTGGTGTGGTATTTCCCAAGGTCTGTGTGTAGGTCTGTATGAAATAGCATTTTAATCCTCCAGTCAATCCTTTTGCATTATAAACATTGAAGCCTCTGTAATGGAAACTTGACTGCATTTTACTTGTATATTGAAAAGTATTGTGAATTTATCATTGATATGCTATCTTCAATAAATTAAAATTAAATCTAAATGTCTTGTTTTATTTTTTTTCCCTATATTATATTCAAAAATGATAATTTATTATTTGCATGCATATATATATATACACATATAAATTCCTGTTTATGTTTATATGTTTATAATTAGTAACTGAACATAAGATGTAACTTCAATTATATTCAGAATTTTTCATTACTAGCTCAAATATCTACAAATATGCAATTAAAATTACCCTACCAGTTTTAGATTATTTATAATTACTATTGCAATAACTGTAGCTATAAATGAGCTCTTTTGACAATCTAATTACAGCAATATACAGAATATCATTAAAAAGGACATTTTCAAAATTTTACTATTGTCACAGTTTTATCCATTTTTTAATGACTCCATCGAAGATGAAACAATATCAAATGCCGTCTTTTTTATGAATCCTTTGAAGAAAAGGGGCATACTGTTTAGTAGATATCATTCAGTAGACCACTTTGTTGCAGACTGATATGTAGCGAAAGCATGGGCTGGCAATCCACAAACTTTGTAGGGGCATTAGACTTGATGAGTAGATAACCCTGAAAGATCGAGGTTACATTGATCTTGAAGATGATTTTCTTAAAAAACACATGGGCCCAATCCTCAAACTTGGTTGGGCTTTGGTAGTGATGAACTGGTATTTTTCATTGACTAAGTACCGGTACATATTTTGCTTTATATGGAGTTAAGAGGTTAAATTAGATAAATCAGTGGTAAGTCATAAAAATTGTTTATGTTTTATCTCGAAATATTGACCTATCTCAACCAGATGGGTCAGATATATATACGTTTATGAAGGGATTCTTTTCATTTTACTCACAATTAGTTACGTGTATGTTCCTTTAGAAAACAAACATTTTAGTGTCTCTGTAACATACGTTATTTAAACGTCTTTTATTACTTTGTGACATGACAGCACACAGGTGTGGGGAAAATTGTACTGAGAGTGCATTTAGAACCACTCGGACTTGCTTACTAATTATTGCAACTTTATTGTTTATTCAGTTTACCGTTGATAGCTGATGCGCATGTGTAGTAAATATTGATGCTAAAATTGTTGCGCTTCATGTGAAAAAAAAAATAGAATATACTGTATCTGATTTTTTAATCTGGAGACATCACAATAGTTTGAAGGACGCCCTGCTTATTTATTATCAGATGAGTTTGTATTGGATCGATTTTTCATTAAGAATATAAAGCTTTTTAGCAAAGATTTTAAAAATGCATTAAACAAGGTTTACATTTATACAAAAGAGAGATTCGTGTTTGTCTTGAGGTGATTTGAAACAATCCTAAGTAGATCTTACAATAATCAATAAAATATTTAAAATTATACATGACGTGACAATAGAAAATTACTTTAAAATTTGCACTACCAGTATAACGTTATCTGCACCTTTTGCTCACTTAGTAAAAATGTGTAAATATCACTTTTAAAATGTCAAAATGAAAACTATTTTTTTTTTACTATAAATTTGGCAGATTTAAAAAAAATAAAAACAATCATATGCATTTTAATGAATGTTTGCATATAATGACAATTTAAATTAACTCAGAATTTGTTTATTCACATACAAATAATTCTTTATTGAATAATATTTTTAGCGATTAATTTTTGGGCCGGTGTTTCAGTTTTCTGAGCATACTTTGGGACGAATAAGTAGTTTTAGGGCTTGGTAATTCGGACGTGCTCTATTAAACGGATACGGTAAGCATTGAACTGAACTGACAAAGGTACATTTTAAAATTCAGTCACTTATATTATCTGCTGACAGTGGATTTGAAATGATAAGTTTTGTTTTTGAAAACAATATTTAGTAACTTGACTCAATTTAATATAGGTATGGACCGTTTTATACAAAAACTACAACACTACAATGCAGGTATAATTTTATTGTTTCTTTTGACGTTATAAATGTTTGTCCACCAAAACTCGGACAGTAGATTAGGGAACAAGTCAAAACATACCCAAATTAAACGTATCCAATAATTTCTGGTCAGAACGTACCTATGTAGATGTCAAAACATACCCCTGTAAAATTGTATATACAATTAAAGTAACAAACAATGGTATGTGCTGTTCATCGCTCTTGAAGTTGAAGCATTGTACTGTGTTCATTTGAATATTTATAATAATCATGTCTTTATGTTTTATTTTTTGTAATTTGTTAAAGACCAATCTCACCAAGAATGAGTTCTCAAAATAATAATAGAAATTATATAAATTGGTTTGCAGGTTGTTTTTATATACTTGATTGGTTGTCTGATTTTTTACATTTGAAGTTGTTTTTATTTTTTTTAGTAAAACTTGTCACTACATACATTGCGTCGTAACAATCATGTCATCATTCAAAACTTTTGACATACTCTACTAAACCAATTAACAGAAATAAGATTGGCAATAAATTGCTGAAATTAATATAAAAGAGAATGATAGATTCAGTATAAACCATCCTCCATTTTACAGTTGCAACCAAGTGATAGAGACATTCCCCCCAAAAAATGAATCTCCATTTCAGGAAAAGGATATTAGCATATCATAGGTGAAATAACTGAGTAATTGTAAACTACCTAGTAAGTACTTAAAGTTCTTACCGATTTTGTAAATGTCTTTGTTATAAAACCTCAAATATTTCTACTTTTTTAGCATACTTAACTTCTAAAATCCTTGATTTTGATTGGGACCTTACTACCACCTTTAACGCCTTAGATTCTTGACGTAGTAGAATTAATTTACCGCACTATTTTTGCTTTAAAAATGAAATTATTGCAGAAGAAGAAAGGTTTCAGGAAGAATTTTAGAAAGTAATATCTTTACAATACATGCTTTTGGCTTAAGAAATTCTCATAAAATAGTTGTACATGTATGTAATCTGAGACTTTACATACAAAAATTTAATTAAATACCAGCTGATCTTAAACACATGCTTGATGACACAGATGGTGTGTGAAAACTGTCTGTGGTCATGTATGAACAAGCTTTTTCCAATATCAATATACTACAAAATATTGTTTTGGTTGTCTAACTTTCAAAGATTGTTTGCCACAAAAGTTACGCAATTAGACCATGCCATCTTCTATTAAGGCCCCATTGTTCTATCACATGACTGTCAGCCATACTGCAGCTGGCATTACTGCCTCTGGCCATTCAGTGTTCATACTGCAAAGGCATTGGAAATGAAACTTAATTCATAGTAAAATGGGACCATGAGTGTTCAGAATTTGGCAGTGTCGATCCACTGACCGCCAGTTCTGAAGGAGGGGAATTAGACTTCGATGAGACAGGCAGGCCCCGTGCTCGCAAGAGGAATAATTAGTGAGCTGGATAATATAAATTGGATATGCATGGATATAAAAATTAAAATTAACAAATTGCATGTAGAAATATTTTGGAGAAATTTCTGCCCTTCATCACTTTGTATTAAAATGTTGTAATAATCATTGTTGATTTTTTTCACCCTTTTGTGAATGGGTCCACTTCAGGCAAAATTGTGACTTTTGCATTGTGGAATCATGTAACTTGTCAAAGAAGAAGTTTCTAAACCAACTTGTGAATTTCAGTTATAAACAATAAGTTGATTTTTTTTATCTTGTTGATAATAAATACTGCTTTTGCAATTGTTCATTTTTATAGACTAGGATTGGATTGGATTGGATTAGCCGGCATTTTTGCCGATACTGCGCTGCGACATTTCTATCATTATAGCACAGGGGCACTTATGAGGTGCCCAAGGACTGAACCCGGCTGGTCCATTATACTGACACCGACGAGTCAGGCGTAATGCTGTCCCCTTAGCCCTGAGCGTTATGAGGGAAGCCACTACTACCAACTTTAAAGTCTTTGGTCTGACCCGGCCGGGGTTCGAACCCACGACCTCCCGATCCGCAAGCCGACGCTCTACCACCTGAGCTATTGCGGCCGGTTTATAGACTAGGATTAATGTCAATGGAAAATATCAGCGGCCATTAGAAGCTGTTTTGAATGCTAAAATTTTTGGGCTTAACAGTATATTGCGTCCATTTACACTGCGCTACATAATTTGGTTGACAATTGACATTTCTGTAATTGTGAATGGTCTAGTTAAGGTAAGAAACAGATCCATAGTAAATTGTAAACGAATCACATTAAGGCAATTAAGGAATGCTGATGATTCAGTCTAATTTTTAACCAAATTTGTTGGTGATTTATATAAAAAAGCCTAATCAGAATAGGATTCAAAGTTATTTCCATCATAGTCACATTTAAGTTTGTTGTTAAAATTTGAAAGCATTAGGAATTCTGATGGCAAGCCATTCATTCTTTAGGTAAACTGGTTACAGGTATGTCCCTTTGTGCCATTAAATGTTACACTATAAAAACTAAGATATATTTGAATACATTGTTGACTTTGCTTGTATCATGTTACCAGTAAATATTGGCACATTTCTTAGCACTTTATTGTGCACAAGGAAATGATGTATCAGCCTTGCTAGTTTAAGCTTGTTGTTCTGCTTTTATCAGGATTGTAGTTTGAATAAGAAAAGATGGATACAAAATTTGAAAAGATCATCAGTTGATTATCATTTAAATTATCACATAACAACTTTTTCTTTAACTGTGACTTGAACCCAAACCACATGGCCTAAGTTATCAACAGCTATTCTCTGTCTTAGAAATTAGTATTTGTGAATAGTTCTCCTTGGTTAATAGGGTTTAAGACAATGCCACCCTCTAACTGAGTATTTAATATGGTGCCTACATGTTTCACACTGTGTATGATACAAGTATGTATGTAAAACAGTCATGCTCCAAATGTTAAATATAAACAGTTTCATCCATTATCTTTAGAATTTGTTAAGCAATATGTTTTGTTGTCCAGGATTAATGATTTCAGTAGCAAAGGCCAAGTTAACTTAGCAAGTTTAGTTGCATCACTAAAAACAAAATATGCCCTGCTGACTATGTCAGATACAAACTTATTTTGCCAAAAACACAGAAAAGCATATAATTGCCGCTTTGTCCGTCCATTCATGGCATGGCCATTTTCTTATATGACTATATAGGCCATATATGGCTATATAGTAAAAATAAGAAAATCTTATTGCCATAAACTACAACAGCTAGAGCAGTTTTTTGGTATACATGTCCCTTAGGTGGCCCTCTATAAAGACTGTTCAACAAAACTTCATCCATCAGAAAACATTTCCGCCAGGGTCGTGGCTATTTTCCATAAAGGGTTATCCAGTTGAAAATCTTCTTGTCAGAAACTACAACAGCTAGAGCTTTGAATATTTGGTAGTTCCTTGTGTAGCCCGCTATGAAGACTGTTAAAAATATTGATTACTCCAAAAAACATGGCTGCCAGGGCTTGGCCATTTTCTCTAAGGCTTTATAGTCCATAATGGCTATATAGTAAAACTTTGAAAGTCTTCTTGTCAAAACTTCGAGATCTGGAACCTTGATATTAGGTATATAGGTATACTTGTTTCTTGCATAACCCTTTTTCAAGATTGGTAAAAAAATGATTTGCCAAAAATGTTTCTGCATATGGCTTTACATTAAAACATTGAAAATCTTGTCTGAAACTATCTTTAAGCACCATTTGCTACATTCAACAAAACTATTTATCTATAGCATAACTGGTTTGTAGAGATTCAAATAATATAAGCAGAGCAACAAGTGACATTTTGTGTAAACTGAGTTATAGCCCTTTTTTTTTAGCTCATCTGAGCACAACATGCTTTTCTGATACCCTTTCGTCCACAATTTGCTTGTGAACACATAAGAGGCTGTGGTTTATTTCCAATCTTCTCCAAACGTGGTCAGAATGTTTATCTGCAAATATTTTGGATTAGTTCATAACTGGGCCACATGAGTTTAAAAACTAGGTCACTAGGTCAAATTTTAGAAAACCTTGTGATCACACTAGGAGACATTTATGACCCAATCATCACCAAATTTGGCCAGAATGTTTGCCTGCATAAAATCTTGGATCAGTTTGTTACTGAGTCACGTAGGGTAAAAAACTAGGTTTTTAGGTGAAATCTTAGAAAAATATTGTGAACACGCTAGGGGCTGTATTTATGATCTAATCTTCACTAAACTTTGGTCAGAATGTTTATCTGAAGGAAATCTTGGATGTGTTTGTAACAGGATCAAAAAGTAGGTCGAGGCCAGTTTAAAAAAGAAATTGCAAAAACTCAAGGGGTCACATTTATGACCCAACCTTCACCAAACTTGGCCAGAATGTTTGCCTACATGAAATTATGGATGAGTTCATAACTTGGTCATGAGGGGTAAAAAATTAGGTCAAGAGGTAAAATCCAAGAAAACGTGGACAACTGCGAGGGCCACACTTATGGCCCCATCTTCACCAAAGTTTTCTAAAGTAAATAACACTTCATCACTTTTTGCCAGATATGATCCTTCAAAAAGCCCATGTTTGCTGGTGAGCAATTAAGAGCTATCATGGCCCTTTTGTTTTATCTACAATTCGACCGATATCTTGTCTAACAGTAGCTTCAGATTCAGAACACATCTATCTTACAAATGATAACATGGCAGTCAGTTTCTCAGCGAAAAAATATAAATACATTCAAATCTACATTTGTATAGGTAGTTTTTGCAGTAAGGTAATTTTGATTGTGATAAAAACTAAATTGATAGCAATAATTTTTCTGAAAATAAATTTAACATTTTGGAAATAAACTTTGAGATAAAACATTGATAGAAAATTATTAAAAAGGCCTGCGGTGTTAACTTTCTTTTATGCCAAATAGTAAAACTCATTTGAGTGGCTATATAAACCTATGTGAATAACGCCTACTGTTTTATACTGGATAAAAGTATATCTTTGGGGAAATTTTTTTTAACTAAATGTTCCCAAAACCCATAGAACATCAATCATTTACAGTGTGGGTAAAAATCCCGATCTTTTTTTATAAAGTTCATTTTTCAATTAATGTCCAACATGTTCATTTCAAACTTGCAATACTTGTTTACCTTTGAAAACTGGAACTATTTAAAAAAGGTAGATAACCCTAAAATTAATATGGACAAAGTTATACTCCTTTGTGGCTTAGAGTTTTCACCAATGGGAAAAGGGATTGTGCTGTCTACAGGCAATTCTTGTTACTGATATTTATGTATCTATATTGATTGACCATCTTAATGGGTAACAAACAAAAGTGAACAGAAAAGGTTCAATCTTTCTAGCATATGAAGCTATGCCTATGCCCTGTCCTTCAATAATAAAAAGTCCAAAAACATTTATGCACATTTCACAATATTGTTATCTTGTTTCTCATATCTTTTATATTTTTCATATATTGCTTGGATTTCACTAAGCCCAAAATAGTTTTAAATCCAACAATTATATCTTAAGACTAGTCAGGTAAACTCTTAGCTTGCTTAGCCCTGCTTGATTAGGCCTAGACAAACAATGAAGATCCTGATCAACCAGGTGCCACTGGGGAGCCATCTGATGAGAATCTGCACAATTTGCTGCAGAGTCTCTAGCCATATATCTAGCCATGTATAGTTTTAGTAGATAAGCAAGATGTAGTATTGGCAATTATCAAATGTTCTGTAAGGGCCTAGGGTGTGTAGGTTTCATTGTGATTCAGCCCATAGGCAAACAGGCTGTGTACACTGGAAAAACCCAGCACTAATTATGTGGGCTCAGGTAATATTCTACCTGGGTAAAGATAGCCAGATAGATTGAGAACCACTGAGCTGTTAGGAGTGTTTGTATGTACTAGCTAGTCATTCCTGTGTGTTCATGAGTGGAGAGGACATCTATACCACATTGACTGAACAATAATACGGAAGCTATAGTGCAAAAGTGGCTGGCTTACAATCACATGGGAATAAGGGTTATTTCCTGAACGTGACAATCTTATGGTCTGAATCAGTTTGATATTTTGAAATTTAGTAATGAACATTACATTGATTTGTTTATGTTTGATAGATCATTTCATAAAACATTAAGTGGTTTAGAGTCAGTATTACATGTGTGAATGAAATGAAAGTTGTGGACTGTGTTCAACATTTATTTGATGAATATTTGTGTTATTGATTTAGAAATAGTGGATTTATGACATAAATTACCTTGAAGCAGGTATGTGTGACTGTCTAATGATAATTGTATATACATATACTTGAAAATATATTTATTAATTTAGAAAACAGACTGACATTATTTTGCAACTTTTGAATCTTGAGGTTTGAGTAACCAAATTTGTAAGGAATCGATGACAGCTAGCAATAACTATCATTTTTGTACTGGTACTGTGACTGCAAGACCTATTTCAGCTGTTTTAAATGATTTTATTTTTGTTAATATTAGTTTGAGAACTTAAGCCAGTTGTATAAACATTTAGTATCAAGACTGTACATTTTTGTTAAATAAAGAGGAACATTAGTTTCAATACTTAAAATCATCCCATTTCTGTATATATATCATCACATTTTCATCAAAGTTTATTAAATGATGGCCTCTTTCATTGGAAACCTGGTATTTCTACTACAAACACTATATTGATTGCCCATTAAGGAGTCTTCCCAAATGAAACTTGATTTAAAGGACTGACAATAAATGTCTAAGATATTAGAACGAGGTCTTTTTTTCATAAAAATATCAATTAGCACCTATTATCTGATGCATTGCTATGATTTTATTTTATGAAAATAAGCACTTAGTGTATTCATTGCATATCCAAACATGCCTGTTAATGTAATGTCTTATGTTAGTTTTTTTACATTTAACTGGTATGCAAATACCTTCTTGTATGCTTTTTCAATTTTTAATATAATGTTGCAATACTCACAGGATCTTGCCATTTTTTTGTATTGTTAACATATGAAATAATGGGAAAAGTTGTAGCTTCATTCTTGTATGAAACATTAATGAGAAGATCACTCTCCAGTTTCCTTCAGCTCATTATTCATACATTATGTATATTGTTGTATGTCAACTACATGTATTGATTAGTAGGAGTGTGGCTGACTGGTAGTGTGTTCAATCTGTACATATATTGACACGCCGGTATGTTACATAGATTACCTGGTTTGTATTTTTCAGATTCTTGTACTGTCTGCAGATTGACAATCGTTGTAACAACATGACACATCACAATCTGTGCTGATACCTTAGTACAGGTTACAGTGGTATAACAGGATCCAATCACCAGGGTGACAGCAGCTGTCAATCTTCTATTAGGTAGTGAAGACTTGCACTTAATTGTTAACCATGGCGATGACAAAGGTAAAGAACCTTCAGCTGTGGTGTAAGAAGATGGCAGACGGTTACCGTGACGTTGAGGTTCGAGACATGGCTTCCTCATGGAAGAGCGGACTTGCCTTCTGTGCCATCATACATAGGTTCAGGCCTGACCTCATGTAAGTCAAAACTTATGGTCAAGAGCTCTAAATAAGGACACTGTTGATAACAAAAACAACGTTGCAGCATCTCACTTATTGTCATAATGGTGAAGTCTAGGAAAGCCCTAGACAGATATCAAGGTGACATCACAAGCCCTTGGCAGGTCAGCTGAAAGCATTTCATGTAAAGTTTCCCCTTGTGGCTGGACTCAAACTCTCACAATAAGGGACCTATATAAGCAGTGTTTTTTTCTTTTCTGTCTCATGTATAGCTGGTTCAATCTCTTTTTTTTTCAAATCCATCCAATCAGAAGTTTTATAGTGGTTTCAGGTTTAGTTTGTGAGTATCAAAACCTTGGGGCCACCATTGTCAAAACGTAAGACTCTCGCACCTGTAACTCCTCAGCCTTCTACTGCATTGGATCATTTTCTGATTATGTTGTGAGACTTTCTAGCCTGTGGTTTTACCCAGACACATGATTGAGGTTTTTCTCCACACCAATAAGCTGGACATTGCCAATAGGACCAGAATTGTGTCAGTGTGGTGTCAAAAAGGTTTATAAAAACAAATCATCAAACCAAACAAACGATCACAATTTAGGTCCTAGTAAATGCATCTTGTTTTACTTTGTGTTATTTGTGCTATTTATTTATGGTATAGTCAAGGCCAGCAGGGTGCTTCTTTAAACCTGATAAGCAGCTTTAGGCACACTAATATTGTAGCATTGTAGCGGCTTTCACACAAGTGCACATAAACCATTTAACCACGTGAATACTAGTAATGACAAATCCACTTTAACAACTTAATAATGTAAGGGGAATGTGAAAGTTTTGGGATTTCCCACATCACAGACTCATGTCACATGTAAATACCTGGACCTTAGCCAAGGTGTAACTGGGGTATCAATAAATTGGGTAAAAAGTAATTTGAATATTAGTGCTAATATATTAGGCTGTGTTACTTTTTTGTTTTTGAATTCAGTCTTATTCTCTTTTATTCTGGTTAACTCCTTGCCTGCTATTCACACATTTATAAGGCTAAGGTAAATAGTGTAGATCCAGCCAGCTGGGAGCTGTCTGAACAGGATCTAGACTATTTGCTGCTCAGTCTCTTTTTATAAGCATATTAACTCTGATATTTAATATAAAAGAAAAAATCCTGAGAATTTAGCATGGGTTTTTAACAAAATGTAGCAATCTAAGGGTTGATATTATTGATAAGCTATCGTTAGCTACAACTGGGAGCTGTCTGGTCAGGACTTACACAACTTGCTGCTTGGTTTTCTCCACATAAAATTGTTAGCAAACAATAAACAAAAAGGCATGGGTTACTTACAAATACAACAGATTGATAAGTTTTTATTTGTTGTATGTAGGAGTGTGATATTATCAATAAAATATTGGACTCCCATGTCTTGATCACATATCAAGATAACCTGTTTCTCAAGCATGTGCCCAATGATAAATATGTTCAGGAAATTAACAGTTCTATAAATAAAAAGGAAAATAAATATATTTCATGTTTCAACAAATTATTAAATAAAGAAGCAGTATACATAGTATATAGTTTTGATGCTACAATTTCAACATTTGTTTTTTTAAATTATTGCTTTAAATGTTGGAGATACTTTTCAGTTCTTAGTAAAACATTTCTTTGATTGCATGCAATCAGATCTGATTATAACATAAATCATCAGCAGCAGCATTAGCCTCAGCCTCCTTATAAGCATCATCCATATGCAGCAGCAGCAGTAGTAGTAGTAGTAGTAGTAGTAGTAGTAGCAACAGCAGCAGTAACAGCAGCAGTTGTTTTAGAATCTACTTTCTGTCCAAGCATCTGCAATTTTCCAGTGTTTCAAAACATGATTTGGTAACATACATGCATTATTTATATCAGGTCACCAATTAAGGAATGTGAATATGAGTGTGCAGTAATTCTCAACAGAATTGCATATTCTTGATACTTTATGAAGAACCTCTTGTAGATATTTTCAGCATCCATGTCGGCAATGGTTAACCTTCTTTTAAGGCCTTTTTCTCAAAAACTGTCCAAGATGTACACTTTAAACTAAGAATACAGATCATAAATCAAAAGCCAAACCCATTTCAATAGGGAAGTTAAACTTAAAAATAATTTTGGCACAGCTTAGCCCCATTTCAACTTAATTTTGTGTGTTGGTTAAGGTTTTTGTTTAGACTAAACAATACTTCACTGTCGAAAGTAGAGCACATTGTCTGCTGACAGCTCTTGTTAAAATTGTCTCACTGAAGGATTTTAATGAGTACAAGCTTTACATGGTTTTGAGATGAAGCACAGGATTAAACAACAGAAAAATCCTTATCTGGTTGTCTGATGTCATCATTCAAACATTGTTGTGAATTATAAATCTAGGTGCATACTGCCTCAGTATGGAGGTGGAGGGACAGTGACAGTGTAGTGTAAATGTTAGCACAGCGATTAGTCTATAAGGGAGACTTGTTCTGCTGACCAAACAAACGTATAAGCCAACAGTCACACCCTGTAATGCCATTTATAACTCTAAATACTTGAATGTGTTATTGTGTGGAATATAATAACGCAGAAAAACTGATGCAATATCAGCGTTTTAAAGAAAATTTCTCTTACAACCAAACTTGTACCTGTATACTCATCCTGTTGTTTCATCATGATTTTTTTATGTTGCATTGACAAGTGAACCTGGTTGTAGATAATTGTTGTTGACATTAATTGAAAACACCTGTCAGAGATGGATGTTAATCATGTTTTATAGTTGTCTAATCATGTAAGGCATTCCTTCGGTCAGGAAAGACTATAAGCAGATAACTGAAGCCTTTAAAATGCAGTATACACAAGCGTACACAATAATGATTGAATTATAAGATAACATGCTTTTTAATATTCTGGTTTGTAACACAAAGTTTTTCTTCATTGCTAACCATAAGTTAGAGATTTTGAATATTTTTTTTTGAAAGTTTTACCGTATTACGACTGAATATATATCTTACCAGCACAATAACATGTCAGGTTAATTTCATTTTATAGAGACTTCCAGCATTTATTTGTTTTGGAAGACTCCAGTAGACCTTTCTATTGAAGGTCACCTGAAAGATCTGGATGTATACTACTGGTGTTTGATTTCGGCATAAATATATATACATATATATACGCCAGTAGGGAGCTAAGCATAAAGAAGTCACCAGACCTAGCAGTGCATTGGTTAGAATGTCTGCTTAGGTATGGGAGGTCTTGGGCTCTAACACTTTACACAACATAACAGTCTTAAAAATAATAGTCCTGTCTTGCTTAGTATCAAACAAATATAAGGGTAGTTCATTTCTGGCTGTACCTTTGTTGGGAAAGTGTGGCATGGTATCATGCAAGGTGTTGATGGCATTCTATTTGCTGTGAAGGCAGCATCATATCTGCTGTTAGTGGACATTATTACCAGAGGGTTGAAACAAATGTTGGTGGGACAAAAAAACACAAAATGTTTTAGGAAATCTCACTGAAAGAATGCTTTAAAAATGCAAATACAGCTGTATACAATGAACACATGCTGTACATGCTGTACTTGTTCAATGTGTGTAATTTACCACTTTTAAACGTTAAATTTTTTCAGCAACTTGACATGTGAACAGAAAACTGTTCAAGGCCACTTAACAGTGATTTAGTTACCTATGCATGGATTGTCATAACTTGTATACAGATAATGATAATATGTTTCACAATTATTTTAATGACTGTTAATGTCGATATCCGACAGTTTGGACCAAAATATTTTTTCTCAAATAATCACATAAGTCATTGTTACCTGATAAGACCTTGCAAAATGCTGCTCATTGATGCCCTAGGTCAGTGTGAACAGTGAAACATAAATCCCCATTCCTCATTGCAAACAGATAGCACACTGCAGAGATAGCTATTTTGAAGTAGAAAACTTCTAAGATTACGTTATATTGCCATCCCGGTAATCAGCTCGGTATCTATTTTTAGCAGTGACCATTATCGTGCTTATATATAGATTTGGAGTGACTGAACTTTTAGAGTGTTTTATCGCTTTTTATACTGTTTAATAATGTAGGGTGTGTTCAAAACCTTCTTTACTTATACTAAAGTATGAGTCTGTGCAGATATTATGGCCTAATCCCCAAAGCAGTCATAAGGTATTGTTACATGGCTTTGATATCACCAAACTGATGGATACCACCTTTAAAAAGCAGCTTTTTTATGGTTAACATAATGTTAACATTTCCCAACAGTGTGTTTAAATGTTGTTCATTGTATATTGACTGTAAGAAATTACATGCTTCTATCTGTCATTGTGCAGCCTAAACATAGTATTATAAATAGATTATCTTTCACCCTCTCATCATGTACCCCATCGTAGGAGAGAGATTTAGATAGGAAGAAACTGTTGTAGCTGACTGACAGTGTATTAGATTTTCCCTACGTTTTAACAGCTGGAGGTCACAAAAATGACCACATTAGCTTCAGGCCTTATATGAAAAGAAAAAACGATTTAGCTAACTTGTAGTGCACCTGTGGTTCCCCTGTATCTACAATATTTGCCTAAATCTTACCAATTCATTATTATAATGTTACCAGTTAATTTGTATGCCTGTTCATGGAGTAATTAGCATACCTTCATAAATATATCATTTGAATTGAGCTAATTTACATACCTGGTAATAGGCTTATTTCATTTATTGACAGATACATAGAGCTTGTGTGTGTAACTAATGCTTGCTTGTGGCAATCCCCTAACATTTACTGTGTACATTGAAGACAAATATTTTCTCACTTTGTAGTAGGCTAGGACAACTATAAAGGGTTGATAAAGCCCAGTGTGAAATTGATAAAATTTTGTAATTCTTAGGCTTATTAAAACAACTGTATTTTGTTTAGTTAGCTTTATATGCTACAGTTTAATTTACCTCCATGATAAGTTGTAGTGTATACCATATTAGATCATTATAATGCTTTTATTTCATTTTAAATGTGTGTTATTTCTTCGAAAAGTACAATTGGCATGAAATGAAAAGTATCTAACATGTCTTTATAAAAAATTGTAAAATAAAAATATTAACTGTAATAACCTTGAAGATCACAATCTATGAAGCTTCAAAACCAGCCAAATTTTGGGATTTCTGCTTCTGCATTGCAAATAGTTCAATGTATAAATAAATAATATTTTACAAATTAATTTTCAGGGGCATGAGTGGTGTAGTGGTAGAGTCACCGATTTGTAACTCCTCTGACTGCTTATCATCTTACCACATGAGTTCGAGTTCCATTCAGGGCAAAGAATTTAATGTGAGAAGGTCTTGCGGTGCACCCGCGGCTCTACCCAGACATTTGTCAGGGGTCTTCCTCCACCAAAAAGCTGGACATTGCTATAATGATCATAAATGGTTCCTGCAATGTATTTCAAAAATAAAAACAAAACAAATTATTTTCATGAAAAAACATGTTTAATGTCAGCTCACCATCTTTGTGCAGAATGTTCAATTGTCAGATATGTTTAAAAGTTGTCTGTCCCCCTAATCCTTTGAGCTTTTTTTGTATGGGTCACTTACTCTTAGCCTGCATTTCATGTATTTATAAGACTTAGGCAGATATTTTAGATCCAGATTAACCAGATCCCAGCTGGGAAATGTCTGATCAGGATCTAAACTATTTGACCCTCAGTCTCTGTTTATAAGTACATTAACCTTGACATGTAACATATAAATTATAAAAGCTAAAAAAAACAAGAGAATTCAGCATGGTTTTTTAACAGAATGTAGCAAGCTAAGGGTTAAAAACTTGTGTTGACACATTGGAACTGGGTTTCTTACTGTATAGATGGGGTCTTTATCGAATGTCTTGACCAGAAATTTCTATTGTTCTGCAATTAATTATTCAACATCTGTGTCCGATATATCTGGCAAACCATCCAAAAGCTCATTAATAAATAATTCTTGCTCACAAGCAGAGTAACTTCTTTATAATACGTGTCTTTCTGTATTGATTTTCACCTTTTCCTGCACACAATTGCCATTTTAGTGTTTGCTAAGCATACATTCTTATCTTTGGAGAAATTAAAAAAAACTGAGAGATTCACACAAATTACTGGATCCAGGCAAATTGTGTAGACAGAACTAAGACCCAGAGCCAAGCACTACTGAATGCCAAATTTTTAATATAATTAAGTCAATGTGAATGTAGATTAAGAGTTAAAAAACTAAATAAATACTATATAATATTAACCCTTGCCTTGCTACATTTATTCATATTCCAGACTAATTGTTAGTCATCTTCTTTCACTGACAATCAAAATTGCCTAGACATATTGCTAGAGATTCAGCAGCAAATGGTGCAGATCCTGGTCGGACAATGCCAGCAACTGGATCTATACTACAATGTATTTGCTTATGTGCTATAGGTACATGTTTACAAGTTAAGGGTTAACAAAAGCAGCAGACTAGGGGCAACACACATGTGATATTGATCATTTCCCTAACCCTAATGTTGCATAAGTATATACTTAAACTGAATATCCGGTAGTTTATTTTGGTATACATGTACAAGGATCTGTACACAGATGTGTTTGTTTATGTAAAATAGAGTAAGATCAGAATTTTTTTAATTAATCTGAACTTCACATCATGTGTCATAGGTGTTACATGATGAATATTATTAGAAGTGGTTTTTGAGTTAAATTTTGAATCTGTTATATTTTAGTGATCATCGTTAAAGTCATACTAATCCCCAGCATTTGTGTTTTTTAACAAAGGAGAGTGATGAGTAATAAAAGCATTACGTATTGTGGCAAGTGTATGTCATGTGCTGCATATACATGCAAAAGAAAGTATGCGTTGCTTTGAAGGGAGGTTCTTTGTTGGTCACCCTATTGCAATATTCTTTAATACATATCATTGCATTATGTGCATGTTAATAATGACAAGTTTTATGACTTAAACAGTAGAAAACAGATTTTGTTAAGATTGTTGAAATTTTAGCCACTTGCATAACCTTCAGTTAACTTGTATGTGTCATTGGTGTACATTTTGTCAATGTTAGCTGATTGTGTATTTGCATTGATCAAAGCTCCTTCATGCCAATTACTGGTGTTATTGTGCATTGTATAAACAATTATTGTACTGATATAAATGTTTAATGTGTCACATCATTGTTTGACTGATGTAGAAAAACTGATTAATCAAATAGCTGCAGGCATTAGTCAATACTTAGAATTGTGTACTTTGTACTTGTAGTTAGTTTCCTGCCCAGAGGTATATGATTGTATTGTAGCATATTATCAATAGCTTAAGTAACATTGTTAGACTTTGCTATGGTAGGGTAAACATTTTTCTTTCTGCAATGGCATTGTGTAATATATCTTTAAGGTCCAGTGAGGACAGAATACAATTATTGGGGCCGTGGATTCATGTGCGGACTTGATATGTACGAGTCAGCAAAAAGTGTTTTCTATCTTTGATGACAAATAGGAATCAGCCTTTTAATTTGTACACCTCAGTCATAGAGTATTAATACCAGCCTTTTATTTGAAGTCTAGATCATGATGTCCCTGTCTAAAGTTGTTGCATGAACATTTTTTTAAATGCCTGTAATGGAATGGAATTTCTCTACTGCCCTAAAAATAAAAAAAGAATACATACATAGCCTTTTTAAATTTATAATTTCTTTTTTGTTATTAAATAATGAAAAATGTCAACATCTTAACATTCAATTTTCACTAAAGTTGTATTGATACTGGATTGGTGTCTCAGACTTTAGTTGTCTATAGATATAAAGTTTAAATGCCAAAGTTGTTGTACACCTTGTGTTCATAACAGATGCAAAAGAAGGAAAAAAAAGTTAGAGTTACATTTATGCATGTGAAACTCATCTGCATCACAAGTAAATGTCATGGAATCTATGATTTCCTGTGAAGAATGTTCTTTGGTTATAAGAGTACTGCAACCTCATTGCTCACAAAGGCATTCATTGTTGCTTTTTTATACTGAAACATTTCCGTTCTAGAAACAAGATATGTAGAGTTGTAACCACAAGTATGGCATGCTGGGATGTTTGTCTATTGTCCAGGGTTGCCTGGTAACAGATGGTAAGGCTTGATATTCATGTATTTGTACCACACCGTCTTGCCTTTAGACCTGGACTACTTGGGTTCGAGTCATGAATAGATGTAGGAAGGTCTCACTTGCACAATTGATTCTACTTACACATTTTCTGGTCTGTTGCAACTTCTTATAAAGTTTTGATGTCACCTTTATGGCAATAATTGTGTTGCTAGTATATTTTATAAAACACTATTTGGTTTGTTTTCAGAAAAAAAGTTACAGCATCACAATGATGTTCATTATAGCTATAACCAGTTGTATTATTAGAAGAAGATCCTCAGACAAAAGTCTGAGTTGAACCACAGGTTCTCTGCAGATCCACTGATAGACGCATCTCACATGAAGTCCTTAGGCTTATCTGGACTCCAACCAAGAAATCAGAGGTGTTCAAACACAGTTTAAATGAAATAAACATCATGGTGTATGGTGTATGGTAGCTGTTTTAAGTTTTTACTTACAGATGTACTAGAATTTAAACAAAGGTTACAATTTAAGGTATAATTATAACAATATTGGCAATAAGTTGGGGTTACTGTGAGAGTGTTCATGACCAAATCCAGAGGACAATAAAAGATTGTTAGTTCGTCAGTAAATTTCAACAAACAAAGTGTGGTATACTGGTGCAAGGTAATCATGCCATGCTGCGATACAGCCATAGCAAAGGCAGCCTGGCTTCTGCTTGATGTCAGTCTGTTCCTATGTACCGGTAACCGAAAACTTGCTGGTGCATTGCAAGTGTCCATGACGTGATAATCAGCACTTCATCTGCATCAAGTGGACACTGTGTAGTGTTGTTGGATTATTCATAGGATGTTGAACCAGTCATAGACACAAGCTGATCAAAGGATTCCCTTTGTTTCATCAGCTTAATGGTGATTGCATTATCCTGGATGTATAACATAGATAAGCACAAACAATCCACCATCTTGTTTGTGACTACCAAAACACTAAAATCTCAATCAAATTTCTTATTGTTCTTAATTGTGGGTTCATCAACCAGATATTTGTTGTTTAATTCACACTTACAAGCTGTATAATATAATGTTAAATGACTTCAGACCAGGCGCGTTTCTGGGCCGTTTCTGAAGTTACGCACAATGACAAGGGAAATAAACTTTGTAACAATCCTTTTTAAAATATTCGGTTCTTTTCTAATGAATAACATGTACAATGCGGACATGCTATGAACTTAATGCTATATATGAACGACTAAAATCCTGACGTGTTTAAAGTTTAGTCATTTTAAACCTTTTCAATTTGATTGGTGTAGTAATAAGATTTTATAACATAGAAACTACGGAAATAAAATATATCATTCCTAACCCGGGTTAAGCTTTGACTTTCTTAGTGTGTTTGGTACTTTTAGATTTTTTATTTTTCGAGCGGAGGTTACACACGTGCGTAAAGTGCGCAATGAGAAAAAGGCGCCTGCTTCAGACTTTTCTTGGAAGCATCATCATACACCATGCAAATGTGTAGGTGGAGGCCTTAAAACTCACATGCTGCGTTAAAAGCTTTCTTATGTGAACATTTTCGAGGCCCATTTTGGTCTCTAACACATTTTGATAAATGGTATAAAAGTAATATTGTAAATGTTCAAATCAGCAAACTTAATCGTTTGATCATAGGTAATCTTTGCTCTTATTCTTGGTTCACTTTGAGACCCTTAAAGATTCCATAAAAGAATGATACTGTTCAGGAGAGCACAGTGTTTGGCCTAGGTAGGAGGTTATACAGGAGTGCGAGATCTACCTCTTGGATCTGATTGGCTGAATTTTAATTTAAATTGACCAATCAGATGTTAATGGAAAGTCTCAGATTCCAGGTCATAGTTTGATAACCTGGCCATGCTGCAAGATATTGCTTCAGCCTGTGTGGGTGAGGTGGAGTAGCCTGTGGCCGAACAGTCATGTGCTGCCAACATGTACAAATCCTTAGATCCACAATGAGCTTAAGTCAGGAATAAAACTTTCTGGAATGGCCTTTCTGATGACCTGCATTGTCTTGATGGTTCTGCTCACACAATTGTCTGATGACTTTCCCCAGTTAAAAATGCTTTTATGACTTTAAAGTTGGTATCCAACAGTTTGCCTATATCTAATATGTGTAACAATATCTCATCTTTGTTTGGACTATTTGTACATGATTTCTGCAGAAAAAAATCATACTTAAGTTACTATAAGCTTTGACAATTTTCAACAATATCTCAATTTTAGGGCCGAAAGACTCGTTAATCAACACTTAAATATTCATTCTTTTCAAATCTATAAATAAGAACAAATGGGATTTCTGTTGAAAATAGACATCAACTTCATAGCAGATGACTTGGATGATCTAAAACATAAGAAGTCACGTTTTCTTAGTTTAAAAATAACTTATTGTGCAGCATGGCTCAGATAGGAAATACATGTTTCAAATGCTGATCGTGGCATTATGGTTTACTTGTCAGAAAAGTGTAGGACATCAATAAACAGCATTTTGCAAGATCTGTTCAGGTAACAATGGTTTATTTTGATGTTTAATGAAAATAATTTTGCGTCCAAACTGTCGGATACCACCTTTAAATGTATACAGGGTACATAAAAAAAGAGTCAAACCCTCACATGCAGATGTTATTATGTAGCCAAATACTGTAAGATTTCAATTTGACTCAACAACCTCTGGTTACAGACTGCTACATACACTTACTGAATACACTTCATTAATGGATGTACATGTACACATAAAATGCACGAACCGTCTCCAGATAACTGAAATATTGTTGGTGGGACGATAAACTGAATAAACATAAACATTAAATACATGAATAATTTACTACTAGCTTGCATGACACAGCATAGCAGCTACATATATCTATAATTATATCCTGCTGTAAATGAGAGAGGGCATATTGTTTTCCAGGTGTCTGTCGGTCTGTCACCTTGTAGGTTGGTGGGTAGACATCGTATTTTTCCCCTGAATCTCTTAAAGAACGCATGAATCCACAATCCTCAAACCTGGTAGAGACATTGGTCATGATGAGTCGATAACCCCATCGGTTTTGGAGTCGGTGGTTCAATGGTCCTAACAAACCTTAAACTATTTTTATTTCTAAGATCTAGAGAACACATCAGCCAACAATTCTCAAACTTGGTACCTTTATAGATTTTAGTCATGTTGACACAATAACCCATTGTTGGTTTTGGGGTCAGTGACACAAAGGTCGACCTTGATCATGAAGAATAAGTTACATATACACTGGGTTTGTTGGTCAGAAAAACTTTGTTCTCAGGAATATATGCATGAAGCATTTGATTGGTTCCGTGTCCTACACAGAATGGAAATTTAAATTTAACCAATGACATGATTACAATTTGTAAACAACAGGCATCAAAGGTTATTGCCGCCATCTTAACAGTGTGGTTTTTTTAACTTCAGTTAAAGAGTAGTGTTAAAGTAACACACATTTTCATTGGATCACTGGTTGCTATGAGTATTTATGAAAATGAAGCTTTTCCAGTCTAATATCCAACATCCACCTTGAAGCAGAGTGGTATGAGTGAACGTATGAATGAATGTGGGTTCCAATGAATGGTAGTTTTAGAGAGCATATTAAGCTGTGCAAATATCTCATTTTATTGATTAGTTTGGTATATGTTTTGAAACGATTGTTATAATGTTTAAGATAAAATTCAGCCCTTATATTAGTTGATAACCCATCCTGAATCCCTGTTTCATTTTGTCAACAACTTCATTCAGAGGTTATTAGGTCTGTGTAAGACTAAGAATAGTATAGATCATGTTCAAAAAGTTTCCATCAGGGAGCTAGCTGATCTGGATCTACAGTATTTGTTGAAGCCTTATCAATATGTGCTTAGCAATCTAATAGTTACACACCGGACCTGGTAGTGCAATCGGTAGAGTGTCGGCTCTAGGTACGGGAGGCCCCGGGTTCGATCCCGGGCCGCGACATACCAAAGTTGTTAAAAATGGTAGTGGTATAGCTCCCTTGCTAATGCTCAAGCAAATATAAGGGTAGTTCCACGACTGGTTGGCCCGGTGTCAGGATAATGTGACTGGGTGTGGTATCATGCCAGGTGTTCACGGCATGCTATACACAGTGAAGGCAGCACTATATCTGTTTCAAGTAGACACCGTCTCCAAATAACTGAAATACTGTTGGTGGGACGATAAACCCAATAAACAAACAAACAAACTAATAGTTACAGCAGCATGGTCATTATATAGAGCCTGGAGCTATTTTACATGTTAAGCAGCATGTTACAATTTGTACCACTGGTAATATCAATACATGAATGTTTAAAGTCCAGGTAAACCAGTGATTATCAGTGAACTAGCTATTTTTTACTTAACCCTTTTCATGCTGTGTTATGTTACTGACCCTTACTAAAAACCTTAGCCATTTTCTTCCATTTTTATTTTCATGCAAAATACATCTTGCAAGAGACTCAGCAGCAAACAGCTCCCAGCAAGGCTAATTTGAATCTGCACTATTTGCCTAAGCCTTATAAATATGTGCTTAACAGGCTATTAGAGTTAAATCACTATGTCAACATATTTCTGAATTTTCAATGAATTGTAACTACTGAAAGTCCTGGATTGGATTGTAATCATAGAAATTAGTGCAAATATGTTTCATGTATATTGTATGACGTACCCGATACATAATGGCATTTTGTCCATAGTTGTTACTTTTATTTCAAATATGTCAACAAAAAAATGTTAATCAAATTTGTATAAAGCTCTGAGCACTGCCTTTATAAGAAACGATGTCAAATTATTTCAGTTGAATTGCACTATATGATCCTAAAGGTTAATATGCAACATTTAACACTGCTGTTATGGTATTCCTAATCCTATGTAGGACTTATGTAGGACTTACAAACTGTATTAAATGACAAAACTGAAGTAAATTTTTATAATCAGAGTAAAGAAATAATTGAAAAGTCATCATTGTGATTATGCAATACTAATGAAAGATTAAGCGATCCTTTCATTACCTAACCCATGTAAAGAAATGTTTTTGTCAAAATGGCAAGGAAACTCTTAAAATTTTGGTAGAACCCCTGGCACACTGATGTGACCTGGTACAGACTGTTTGTGGGAGCCACTAATGCACACAGTGAAGGCTACTAACACACACAGTGAAGGCTACTAACACACACAGTGAAGGCCACTTATGCACACAGTGAAGGCTACTCACGCACACAGTGAAGAACACTTACGCACTCAGTGAAGGCCTCTATACTCTAACGCACGCAGTGAAGGTCTTATTACTCTAACGCACACAGTGAAGGCCACTAACACACACAGTGAAGGCCACTAACACACACAGTGAAGGCCACTAATGCACACAGTAAAGGCCACTCACGCACACAGTGAAGGCCACTTTTGCACTCAGTGAAGGCCTCTATACTCTAACGCACACAGTGAAGGCCACTAACGCACACAGTGAAGGCCACTAACGCACACAGTGAAGACCTCTAATGCACACAGCTAAGGCCACTAATGCACAGCGAAGGCCTCTATACTCTAACGCACACAGTGAAGGCCACTAACGCACACAGTGAAGGCCACTAACGCACACAGTGAAGGCCACTAACGCACACAGTGAAGGCCACTAAATCACACAGTGAAGGCCACTAACACACACAGTGAAGGCCACTAACGCACACAGTGAAGGCCTCTAATGCACAGTGAAGACCTTTAATGCACAGTGAAGGCCTCTAATGCACAGTGAAGGCCTCTAACGCACACAGTGAAGGCCTCTAATGCACAGTGAAGACCTCTAATGCACAGTAAAGACCTTTAATGCACAGTGAAGACCTCTAATGCACACAGCTAAGGCCACTAATGCACACAGTGAAGGCCTTTAATGCACAGTGAAGACCACTAACGCACACAGCGAAGGCCACTAACGCACACAGTGAAGGCCTCTAATGCACAGTGAAGACATTTAATGCACAGTGAAGGCCTCTAATGCACAGTGAAGGCCTCTAACGCACACAGTGAAGGCCTCTAATGCACAGTGAAGACCTCTAATGCACAGTGAAGACCTTTAATGCACAGAGAAGACCTCTAATGCACACAGTGAAGGCTGAGAAAGTCACCATCTCAGACCAGATATGGGCAGCCCTATACAACTAGGTCCAGCTGAACAAACTGGCCTGTACTCAATCCCCTTTTAATTTATCTGACTAATGTTAAGATCTTACCATTCCTATCCTCTGCTTGCCATTCCTGACCTCTGCTTGAGAATGTTTCCTGATAAAGAAATGACCAGAGAACTTAAGAAAGTTTAATTGATAGAATGTTAATTGAGGATATGGGGTCATGTTTCAATAGCAGGAATGTATGATAAAGGCTAGAAAGTCAAGTTGAAGGTGACTGTTTTCAATGGGTGTTGGGCCCTGACAACTTTGCCCGGAAATTGAAACAATATTGAAACTTCTTGATGGAAGCTTTCTAATCAAGACATTTTTGTTGCTTTTGTTAGGCTACAATAGCAGTCAGACTTCTTTTAAACAAAGATAAATAAATAAATAAATAAAGTGCTTTATTATTAGTTATTTATTTAATTCTTAAGCACCACCTTTTATGCTCTTTCGGGGGAGCATATAGTCGCCGCCTTTTCCGTCCGTCTGTCCGTCCGTCCATCCGTCAGTCCGTCCGTACGTCCCATTCGTGTCCGGCCCATAACTTCGTTATTTGAAGTCGAATTTCGAAACTATTTCACAGAAATGACCACCATGTTGAGACGACGTGTTGCGCGCAACATTTGGGTCCCTACCTTGAAGGTCAAGGTCACAGCGTGACCTTGCAGCCAAATCGTGTCCGGCCCATAACTTCGTTATTTGAAGTCGGATTTCGAAACTATTTCACAGAAATGACCACCATGTTGAGACGACGTGTCGCGCGCAACATTTGGGTCCCTACCTTGAAGGTCAAGGTCACAGCGTGACCTTGCAGCCAAATCGTGTCCGGCCCATAACTTCGTTATTTGAAGTCGGATTTTGAAACTATTTCACAGAAATGACCACCATGTTGTGACGACGTGTCGCGCGCAACATTTGGGTCCCTACCTTAAAGGTCAAGGACACAGCATGACCTTGCAGCAAAATCGTGTCTGGCCCATAACTTCGTTATTTGAAGTCGGATTTCGAAACTATTTCACAGAAATGACCACCATGTTGAGACGACGTGTTGCGCGCAACATTTGGGTCCCTACCTTGAAGGTCAAGGTCACAGCGTGACCTTGCAGCAAAATCGTGTCCGGCCCATAACTTCGTTATTTGAAGTCGGATTTCGAATCTATTTCACAGAAATGACCACCATGTTGAGACGACGTGTCGCGCGCAACATTTGGGTCCCTACCTTAAAGGTCAAGGTCACACCGCGACCTTGCAGAAAAATCGTGTCCGGCCCATAACTTCGTTATTTGAAGTCGGATTTCGAAACTCTTTCACAGAAATGACCAACATGTTGAGACGACGTGTCGCGCGCAACATTTAAGTCCCTACCTTGAAGGTCAAGGTCACACCGCGACCTTGCAGCAAAATCGTGTCCGGCCCATAACTTTGTTATTTGAAGTCGGATTTCGAAACTATTTCACAGAAATGACCACCATGTTGAGACAACGTGTCACGCGCAACATTTGGGTCCCTACCTTGAAGGTCAAGGTCACAGCGTGACATTGCAGTGAACTTGTGTCCTGCCGTTATCTTCGTTATTTGAAGTCGGATTTCGAAACTTTTTCACAGAAATGATCACCATGTTGAGACGACATGTTGCGCGCAACATTTGGGTCGCTACCTTGAAGGTCAAGGTCACAACATGACCTTGCAGCAAAACCTTGTCCGGCCCATAACTTCGTTATTTGAAGTCGGATTTTACAACTGTTTTTGACAAACTACCCGGTTTGACCGGCTCTTGTTAAGTCATTGCCCTTTGTTTATGTTTATGTCTGATTTCATAGTACTACAACATTTTCAAAATAAACCTCAATATTCATACAACTAACCTTTTTTTGTGACAAAGTACCCATTCGGGGAGCATCACCCGTCTCTGACGGCCTCTTGTTTTAATTTGTTATGAAGCAAGGCTGTATATCAAAGTAACAGTCATTGATTGAAATCTGGGGATATCATTGGATCAGACTTACTTAAAAAAAGGCATGACAAATTTACCTCATAGAGTATTCAGACAGATCTGAAGAGGCATGTATGCAATTGAGATCAAGTATTAGGGGTTCTTCAGTGATACAAGAGACCCTTAGCCTGTTTAACACAAAATCCTCAGACCAAGACAGATAGTGTATATAGTTCTAAATAAGTAAACTTTTGCTAGGAGTTGGCAGAGAGTCTTCTCTGGGTCTTCTTCTACCAATAATTAGCTGGACGTCGCCAACATGACCATGACTGATTCTGTACGATGTTACTAAAATAAACAAACTTTAAAATTGGCATTCCTTTTGATACATGTATGCAATCAACACCTCTTCTATCAAGTATAAGTACCCTAGAGATGATAGACAAGTGACAATGTGCTGACATGGTTATCTGCTGTCAACACTGATAAAACTTGGCCTACTGTGGTTGTTGATAACATTTAATGATTCTTTCTTACAACCACATACATATGGTACATTACATTTTAAGAGACCTAGCAGCAAATTGCGTTTGTCCCGACCTGAAAGCTTCCAGCAAGATTTAGATGATCTTGATCTACACTGCAAAACAGGTTCAGGGACCTATGTCCCCAGACTACATGTGTGGACTGATGACACTTGGAAGTGACCACTTATCACCAGTTACCACTGTGGTGACTTGCTCTTTATAGAAGCTTAGCTTGTAGATGTGAATTTCAGATGTATCACCATGAGTAAAATGACTGGTGGTTGAGTAGTTACATCAAATCTGTGGGTCATTTCATCAACCGTCTGATAATAATTCTTACACTATTAATGTTGGTGGTTCTATGTAGACATTTAATTGGAAGTCACCATAATGACCATTATGACTTTAGTTGGTTGCTACATTGTATTTAAAAAAGAAAACATAAACAAAACACTATTTATTTCAAGAAGCTTTAAAGAAATAAGATTGTTTCTATAAATCACCTTTCTTTACTATTTTCCTGCTGTTGATTGGCTGTTTTAGTCCCAATTGTTGAATTGCTTGACTTCTTGAATAATATTTATACTGTTTCAATAAAAATGACATGCGAGGTCCTTTCATCAACTAAATGTAATTTTTGTTTTAAGTGAGGTAGTTTTTTTCCCTTGTTCTTTATGTTGAATGGTTATAACTTAAGTCAAAGATACACTTTAGGATCATTCTAAGATCCTTTTCGCATACTGTGTAGTCCAAGTTTTCTTATGTTTCTGTTTGCCATTTTGAAGGCGTTAGCTTGAAAAATAGACTTTTAAGTTTTCATCATATCATTCTCTGAACAAAAATTCAACAGTGTCTTGTTCAGATATGTTTGGTATTATTTAAGAAATCAATCCTTTCTTAGATGCAGATGAGATTGCTTGCAGATACTTGCATATTTATGAATTGATATTGTCTTATAGTTGTGTTATGAAACCTTTTTCGCTCTGTTATGGAGCTTTTGAGGGTGTGGCAGTTTTAGTTATGCCGACACACCACTTTCTCAACACTTCACACACTCAGAACGAGTCAATCTGTTAACCTGGGCGATCCTATATCTTGAGACGGTTGTGGGACTGTGTTGCAAGTTAACCCTGAATATGTTTTGGCTGCAAACACAAAAGGCAAGCTGTTGTTGACTATGATGTTTATTCTTTACTGTCCAAGTTTCTAATGATACTTTGACAGATTCAAACAGCTCTTTTATACTCAGGTTCTGTGTTGCACATTAAGACAAAGGGATTACTACCCAATGGTGGAAATCTAGTTATAATCCTAGAGATGGCCACCAAATCAGTCACTATCTATAAGATGTGAAAGAGACCAAAGGATGGCTTCATCCTTCTTTAAGTTACTAATCAAGAAGGGTTGCTGCTTATATTGCAGGTTGAAAGTATAATCTTAGGGATGACCACTGTATCTGTCATAGGATGGTTTCATCCACACTTAAGCTAGTATGCAAGTTAAGTAAAAGACTTATGATTATCTGACAAGATTATAACCTAATAATCCTAATAGGGATGGCCTTTTTACTGAAGGTACCTTTGTAGCTGAACAAAATATTATATTATCCAAATTAGAATTAATATTCAATTTTAGTAACTTTTGACTTAACTTCTAAAATAGATGAGTAATACTGGTAGTTAAATACTTGAAATCTACATTAAAATACCTTCATTTTGATATAAAACAGTATATGTACATTATTACTCATTTTTGAGATATAAAATAATATGAATTTGCATACAAAAACTTAAGATTATTATAATGCTGCACTTCCACATGGAAAAGCAGCTTCATAATAGTTGTATATAGCACCCACACAACACTTCAGTTATCACAATTTCTCTGGTTTGTCATTTATCTGTTCTGTTCCTAAAAAGACGAGAAATAATTTTTTATTGTTGTCCTTGTTTAAAAAAAATATTGACTTTACCACTGCATAGCAAGGTATTGTTTGCTTCCTTTTGTTAGTAGAAGCAGGTATAAAAGGTGGGTAGGGAGGTCCTTATCTTTGTGTATGTTGACTAATGCCCAGCCATCTATGAGCATGAAGTTTTTTGTATCAATAGTCATGAATGACTCAGGTTTGGATGTTTTGTTTATTGTTAACATTGGATTTTAGACCATTTGTCACCTTAAACTAGTGTAAAAAGAATAATTGTCCCTTACCCAGCTTAAAAGAATATGATTAGATGTAGGCAAAAAGGGCAATTGCAGAATAGCAAACTTCCCTAGATCAGGATTGTAGTTTTTTGTATAATAATAAACCCCCATACAAACAAACACTGCTAGACACCTTTGTGATAGCTGCATTGTAAACATACTTTATAAGCAAATGCAATGTTTTTAAAACTAACTGGGTTTTTCAAACCTCTAATAGGTTACCTTTATCTGCTTTGTAAGTTGTAAATATTTTTTCATCATACTTACTATAGGCACCACATAAAAATAGTTTTCAGGAGTGAAATATATACGGTGAAAGATATTTTTTAGTTTTAAGAATACCTCATAGCAATACATATATGGTTGTTTCAGCACCCTCCAGCTGTTTTAGTGAAAGAAGACCCCAGGCAAATGTCTGGGTAGAACCACAGGCACACAGCCGGTCAGCTGTAAGACCTAACTGCATTAAGTTCTTTTCCCTGACCTGGACTCGGACCCATTGTGAGAGGCAAGCAGTCAGAGGCATTAAAAGTCCACAACTCTATAACCAACAGGCCCAACTGACATCTTGTACATTTACACCCATAATCGCCAACAATTTTATATATGAATTGCTCATGTCATAGAATATAGAATATAATACATCTAAGGTATTTGAAATTTGGTTTTAACTGCTCCCCCTACCGTTAAGATGACTATAAAATTTGACCAACTGTAGAAGACTGTTGGTATGAGTAATGCTGACTTAAGGTCATGTACCTAATTGAGCTTAAATTGACTGGTGTGTACTAGCCCTTATTGTAAATGTTTACAGTTAAGGAATATTTAACTTATTCATGAGCCTTTTTTTCAACCATGTGATTGCTGTTTCACATCATTCAGTTCAGTCTGCAGCCAGACAATAGCCATGTGCCACTGAGTTAATTATGTGTCTTACTTTGCAATGTTATGTCTCAGCACTTTGTTATGTCTCTAATCTGTCTGGCATTTTCCCCCCACAACATTGTGTAGTTTCTGCTGTCAAAGTCTGAGGATGCATCACAATGATGTAAGATCCTGTATTGCCTTGGTGTGGCTAGTGTGGCATGTAGGTTGTACATCCACACTGAATAATGGACATGTACATGAAGTCACATTCTTGGCCTCATTTGAAGAAATAATTTGTGGTATTAAGGTCTTTGTTGTATGGAAGGTATTGTTCAGACAGGTGTTAGGGTCTTACTGATCAAGGTTATGACCAGCACAGTATATTGAAAGCAGTTTCAATACATTTACTTAATTTAAATGATTTGTATAATTACATGTAAATTAATTGTAACAAAATAAGAAGTAATAGTAGCATTGTGGCAGTATGGGAGGTAATAGTAGTATCATGACAGTATGGGAGGTAATAGTAGTTTCATGACAGTATGGGAGGTAATATTAGTATCATGACAGTATGGGAGGTAATAGTAGTATCATGACAGTATGGGAGGTAATAGTAGTTTCATGACAGTATGGGAGGTAATATTAGTATCATGACAGTATGGGAGGCAATAGTAGTATCATGACAGTATGGGAGGTAATAGTAGTATCATGACAGTATGGGAGGTAATAGTAGTATCATGACAGTATGGGAGGTAATAGTAGCTCTTTGCTGATGGTACTCCTCAGCCCCTCACCATGTGGGTTCTAGTACTGGTTAGGGTCTGGGATCTTCCTCCACTACTAATTAACTGAACATTGCCAGTTTGGCCATAATTGGTTGGTGTGATGTTACAAAACAAAGCAAACTAACTGCCAATTTAGAACAGTCACAAATAGTACATCATATAATGGTATGCATACATTTTCTTTTAGCCAAGTTTTAAAAACACATGTCCTCAGTCATAAAATAATGTCATTTTAAATGCAGTATAGTTACATCGTTATTTCTATTCTGCTTTCAGAGACTATGAATCCCTTGATAAGGAAAATGTGTTTGAGAACAATAACCTGGTAAGTTATAGTGTCATATTTTTCTTTTCCTATTAAACAAAGAATGAATTAATCAGCCTAAAACTGACTTTGAGGAATATAGAAAATGAACATCTGTCTTTGTAGAAGAACAGTTTATCCTGGCATCTGGAAGAAAATTAAAAAAAAATTATATCAGGTATTAACTATCTCACATTGTGTGTTGAATTGCAGTTAATACCCTGCCAGTATCAAGTCGCCGAGAAAATAGTTAATAAAAACCTGGCAAATTTTAGAAACAAGGGCCAATACAAAAAAACAGGGCCAAGGTTAAGAAACAGTTTGATTGGATGACAAGACAACACTTTATGTTGATAGTGCCTACTCTATTTCCCATATTCTGATGTTGTTATTTCACTGTTATTGACATTAAAAAATACATTTTATACTCTTACAGTTAGTCATAATATTATTTATATTAAATGGGTGAATTAATACTGACGCTTTTATTTGGCCAGAAGTTCTGGGATATATGAAATAATAGCATAAGTTTTACAAGGCTAAGGAATCTATAAAGTCAAACAATACAGAATGTGAGACAACATCTTTATTGTTTGTAGGCTATAAAGAACATAGTTAACTGCTAATGCAAAAGTATAATTCTGAAAGTATGATTAAATATGCTTTCTTATAAGTCCATCAACAGTTTTAAAGGAATACAGATCATTAGCAATTATATTTATTTTTATTATTGTCTGTAGTTATCTTTTTGTATCATTGTTACTTCTTTCATTATGTCTTCCTAAGCTGAACCCTTTGTATTTTATATTCTGTTAGCATCTAGACCATAGACATTGAACTGATATCATCACAGATTGTTATTGTTTTATATATTTCCAGGCTTTTGAGGTGGCCGAGCGCGAGTTATCCATCCCAGCATTCCTTGAAGCTGAAGATATGGTGGCGATACGTGTTCCAGACAAACTAAGTGTGGTCACTTACGTGTCCCAATATTATAACTACTTCCACAACAAACCACAATGTATGATATTTCTTTTATTTAGTGGATGTGATTATCTTTTTAAGTGCAAAAGATTATGACTTTTATTTTATATATGATGTAACAATTTGTGATGATAACAAGCCAAATGTAAAAATAAGAACTAGGTTGTGATGAGCCATTAAACAAAAAGAGCAAACCCAACAGTTACAATTCTTCAATTAATTCTTTTGTCAATAAAAAAATCCTCTATTTCAATATTAGAGTTTAATGATGTCTATTCACATTCAATTATACTAGAATATTCCAAAATCCAAATCCAAATGTCCAATTTCATGAAACGCCTGTTTCTGCATCACACACATTCAACGGCGTTTTACAATAAGTCACAATATATACACTCTTTAAATATTATACAATAATGTCACTCAATTTAAAATAGTGATTCATACTGTTCAAAGAACCAGGCCTTAAGCTGTTTTTTGAAAATGTCTAAGGTTTTAGATTGTTTTAAACTTGTTGGTAGATTTTTCCACAATTGAGGTCCCACTGTACTAAAACTCTGGTCGGAAAACGTCTTATTTCTGTTAAATGGAACAGCGTAAGAGCTGACAGACGAAGCAGATGATCTTGAAGCACGTTTAGATACTGGACGGGACAGGAGATCTATTAGATAACAAGGGGCATTTCCCACTGAGCAATTGTACATATATACTAAAATTTTAAATGTAATGCGAGCTCTTATGGGCATCCAATGTAGTTCAAATAGTGCCTGTTGTGAACTACCATACTTCGAACGACGCAAGACAAGCTTAGCACACATGTTCTGAATGCGCTGAAGTTTGGACAGATTAGTTTTGGATATGCCGTAAAGAATCACATTGCAATAGTCCAGGTGGGATGTTACTAAGGATAACACAATTGTTTCAGTAGCCTCTCTTGTCAGATACTTCTGGCTGCTTTTTATTTTGAGATAGTTCAACATAACAGCTTTACATTTTGTCTTTACATGCTCTTTAAAGGAAAAAGACTCATCCAAAAATGCACCCAGATATTTAATACAGCTTTGTGATTTAACAATGTTGCCACATATATTAATATATTTCCTAGTTCTCACGCCCCTACAAACTTTATGTACTGTATTACGATTTTTCTGCTAGTGGGAGGTCCTGGGGTGAACAAGTTCGTCTCCCAGGGAAACAAGAAGAAGGATGCAACTCCAGACAAACAGTCCCTTACACCTACCAACAAAAATGTGGAGTCTGTTCAGGTACAACTTCTTTGATTTTTTTAAGGAAGTGACTATCATTTCTGATCTGGCATAGTTAATGTAGAAAAGTTGAAAAAAGTAAGCAGCAAGACAGATTGTTCTTGTTGACTAAAATAAACTTAAATAAGAATTTTAAATAATATTTTTGTACAACTGCTGCATAGCACTTTGTTATATATCATCAATTATCTTTTATGGTTTTTTATTGTGGTCATATATACACAACTCATTTTTTTTGCTCAAAAGATGGTTAAAATAATTTAGACTGGAATGTTATTGCTAAATACCAATACTGGTGTGGTTTTAAAACAAAGATATGTCACTTTTCCTAGTTTTTTTGTTCTAGTTCTTAGACCAATTTATTAGTCATTGGTGGTAGCATGTGTGACCACCTTATCAAACGTATGTTAACATGCCCTCTTTTTACTGTTATTAGAACAAAGGAAAACAGGAATCTATAGGAGACAAATGTTCCCTGTGTCATGATAAGGTCTTTCTATTGGAGCGCCACCTAGAGAACAACCGCCTCTACCACCGTTCTTGCTTCCGGAAATCTGACCAATCACCAACCAGCAAAGTGTTCAAGCGTCAACCGCCTGGGTCCAGCCCACTTGATAGTGGGGGCACCAGCAAAATTAGAAAAGTAGAGGAACTAGCACAACCAAGTTCTGGGGACAAAGGGTCCACCCCTGATTTCTGGCAACGAAGAGCACAAGCCAAATCAAAAGATAGTCCAGCAGTTAATGAGCTTACAGGTGATAAGGACAAAGGTACAACGAAAGTTGATAGTGATAGAACTAGTGTCAGTGTGCCATCATGGTCAAAAAGGCAGGATATTAAACAAGACAGTGAGAAGAATAAAACAAGTAATGGGGTGAAAGGTGCTATGTTCAACAAACCAGATTCACATCAGACAAATGGTGTTACAAATACTGGAAATCTTGTGAATCGATTTAAAGAATTAGATGAAAGAAATAAACAACAGATTGGTGCTGCTTCATCTAATAATGGCAAAGAAGCTTCAAGTCTACTTATGAATAAAAATGCACCTTTCGGATCTCCTGTGCCAAAACCTCGTCAAACAAAGTTTGAGAAAATGGAGGTTGATTTAACGGACCCTCATCCAAAGCCTGTTCCAAGAGCTTTAAATAAACCAGTCTCTCCCCAGCCTTCACCCAGAAAAACAGACCAAAAGGCTGATTCTCCAAAAGTGAAAACTAAAACCAAGATTTCAAGACCTAAGACACCACCATTGTCTACGTCAAAAGCAAACTTCTCAATAACACTTTCATCTACAGGTCACCCTGAAACTTCTACCATTTCTCCAGCATCTCCACCTCCTCTTCCACCAAGTTCACCACCAAGACTCACTATTTCTGATCCTCCAAAGATTGATACAGTTACTGCACCTAAAAAGACTGAGTTCAAAACTAATATATCAACTAATAAATCAGAATCCCCAGTGTCTTCTCCTAGAAGCAAATTGAAACATGATGTGAAAGTTTCAGATACATCTAACATTAAAGATACTACTTCGCATAGTCAGCCACAGAGAGGTTCAGGATTTAATGTTGGCTTGAGTCCAATGGACACCAGTGAAGGATTCACAACTGGCCAGGCAGTGGTACATGATCCGAAATACGAACAAAAAGCAGTGCTTGTGGTACCAAACAGGCAGAATAATGAGAAAAAGAACCGAGTAGTCTTTGGTGGTCTTTTAAAAAGTTTAGCTGATGTAAGAACAAAACATGACAAAGAAATAAAACCAACAGATGTATCAGAAGCAAAGAGTGATAAAAGATTTAGTAAAAATATACTAGCCAAAGATGAGGAAAAGTCAAAAGGAATGGACAAGAAAGACATTAAAATTGATATTTCTATGGGAAATGATAAAAAAGAACTTAAATTTGATTTGTCCAAAGAAAAGAACAAACCTGACAAGAAGATGGATTTCTTAAAAGACAGTGATAAAAAAGACACAAAGTTTAAAGTTCCCCCGAGGCCCAAGTCTTCTTTTGTTAGTCAGAGCACTTCATTGTTCTCAGACGATGTACCTTCTAAACAATCACAAATAAAAAGCAACATCACAACAAAAACCACCACAACAACTACCGTGACAACTGTTGACAAAGGTAAAGTGAAGAAAACAGAGAAAGTGGAGACAGTTACAAATACGGTAGAGGACAGTAATATTCCTGAATTGAAGAAAAACTTACAGAAAAATAAATTTGTCAATCCACGTCCAAAATCAGCTGATCTTCTTTCAGACAGAACTTCTGACAAAACAGATTGGCAAATAGAAGCTGAGAATCGTAAAAAGGCACGAAAAGGTGGATATATTGATCCAGAAAAGACTAAGGTACATGTGGATTCAAATGTGGACAAAACAATTGAAACACCACAAAATGGAAATTCCTCTGCCCAGATTAGTGTATTAAGGCCACTGTCACTGCCAACGGAGGAGAAGAAAGAGGATAAGCCAGGTCCAAAGAAGGTGATAAGGTTGAGTGAGAATTTTGTGTTCGGGGATAATGATTTAGGAAGCACGCCCAAGAAGCCACCAAGGTTGGATGTGTCAGTGGAAGGTGACAGCGGACACAAAAATCCTCGTCCTCCATCTCGACCACCACCACCCTCACCTTCACCCTCTGCAGCTCTGTCAGGGGTAAGTATGCATTACCAAGATCTCTTTAAGATCTCTGATTTAAAATCATAATTGCATTTTGTTGTCTTCATGTTTATTATAACGAAAAACAAGGAATATTACAGCCATTGTTATATTTTCATTATAATATGCCTTTATTTTACTACATGATAGTGTAGATCCTAATTAGCATGCTCACGAGAGTTGTGCTTTTTGCTACTGGGTCACTAGATATATCATGACTTACATAACTACAACTTACAATATCTGTGGATTTCTAACAAAAAATAAAGATTTACTAAACATGGAAAAATTAATATGCGTTATTCTGCAGTCCTTTTTGCAAAACGTGAGATTTCATTATCCTGTGCTCAGTTCAAATTGTTGATACCCCAAGTGGGCAATGTTGTTAATTTCACCTGTTACACCTGTATGGCAATTAGCATATGAATTTACAAGCAGAATATTTTGATTAAACCATCCATGGCCAAAAAAATGTGATCAGAAATAGTTCTGATGGAAATGTTAGAAATATTGGTTATAATTGTGTCTTGCAATTGGCAATATATGATGAAATTCATGAAGAATTTATGAATTTGTGAGTCTATATATAAATGCTATATGGCAAGAGCATCCCTATATATTACAGTTTTGCAAAAAATTCCTGACTATTCTGAACACAGTGAAATAATGCAACATTGCAAAGCTGCAAGTTTATAATAAAAAAATATAATAAAACTTTCCTGAAAATTGAAAAAGCACACAACTATTTCACTAATGAGACATAGCAGTTGAAGTATGTCACTCCTGTTTATGGAACCTTAACAAGACCATTTTGTTGCCTTAGAATACCAAGCAGCACCTATCAGCCTACCAGATTCAGCATCAATTGCAGCTAATTGATGAGAAACTCACAAGGTTGGAACTCAAGGGCAGAGAACTGGAGGTCCAAATCAGAAGTGGTAATTATCTTCCTTTTGTCATCTTCTTAACACTGTTTCAGAAGTTGTGTCAGGTTTATTTAGTATACAAATTTATATAAATCATAGCTTATTTAATATCATAAACATGATTTCTAATGTTATAGCTTATTTAATGTAAAAATCAATATTTTTTTCCCTAATTTTATCTTTTTTGTTTGTTTAATTTCATAAAGAGATAGCCCAATTTTATTGTATGATGTTATAAAAGAAAAAGGAAAACATTGGTGTCATGCATTTGGCTTATGGTTTAGTTCATGTTTTTCTAAATGCATTTTTTGAGGTGTCGAATTCAATCCATATTGATGAATGCTTTTTCTTTTTAGTCAAGAAGATCAAATGACCTTTATTTCTAGCATAAACATACAAGTTAGAATGCTTAGGTCTAGATCTTGTGAAATAAATGTTACTTAAATAATATAAGGTTTAGTGGTTATATCAAATTTTATTAATTAATACTTCAGTTGATACAATTGATGCATTCATTCATATGTGTATTTACTAATTTTCATTACTAGTGTCATTTCCATTCAATCTAATAAAGAATTTAAAAGAAAGCTTCTGTATGACTTCTACTCTTCTACTCTATTATTATATTTTTTTAATTAATTTGTTGTACAAAAATAATGTTCATAGTCTTGTGCATTGTATTACCAGCCTTACTACATTTACTTTTTTCAAGTGGCCATTGTCTATTTTAATCTTATAATCTTATAATGGATCTTTAAATTCTGCTTTCCTGCTTAAAGGATGTTAAGTAAGCTATTTGAGCCATCACAAATGCTTTTATTTTTTAACTTACAGTGAGTCGCTTGATTCTTTTTTTTTTTGTATCATGTTGGAGCTAGAAATAAACCTTTTTGAACCATGTCCTCATTCTCTAACTATATCTCATTCACAAGTTCACAACCATATGCTTTTTTGATTATTTATTTGCTCTGCATTGACAAGTTTTGTTCATAACTTAATAACAGTTATTTTAATTGGTTCAGCATATTGTATTGATTTAAGTTTTTTTTGAGAATAAAGGTAAAAGTATTCAAAAGGGGATCCCAGAACCAAAGGCTAGAGTAGCCTTCTTCTTTGTCTTCTTAAGCTTTCACTGCAGTGGTGTTAGTCCTGGTCAAGGAGAAGAAACCTTATGTTGGGAGGTCTGTCAGCTGATCTGTTATGTGCCTATGGTTTTACCTAGATAAACCTGGATATATGTTAGCCTGGTGGTCTATCCCCACCTGGATATATGTCCAGCTGGAGGTCTATCCCCACCTGGATATATGTCAGCCCAAGGGGTGTCCAAAATAACTGAATTTTGCTGTAAATGCCATCATTGTGTGTCAGCTGTGTATTTTAAAATCAAAACATGATATTGAATATGCAAACCTGGAGAAACAGTTTATCAACCTTCTGTAGTGTTAACTTTCTGGCATAGTAAAACACACATTATATTAACATTATTTGAAAGAAATAATTGAATAAGGATACATTCATTTGAGTTGGCTCATTTATTTATTCATGTCATCACTGTTCTTTTCACTTTTCCTCATTTGACGAAACTTTTGCACATTTTTGCACAGCTAAAACATTATGTATTTCATATCACTTTTGTTTTTCTCTGTCACAGTAATTTCAGTTGATTTCACTCTTTTAATGACGTTTCGGCCTTATGGCCTTTCTCAAATTATACAAATCGCATAAGCTTCTACATTTTCTTAGTATCCATATAAGCCATTACTGGAAATAATAAATACGACAACAGATGTTGACGCGTCATGATGTGATAGAGCCGTTGACGTCAACATCTGTTTCAATACATTGCTGACAAAACAGTTTGTGCATATGTTAACTGAACTTTTCTACTTAATCACTAATGTCTGCAAAAGTAGACAAGCTTTTATACTTTCTTTATTTTCATTGATTCCATTAATATAGGCATTTAATACTGTTGAGAAAATGTTTCCATTAAAAGATGAAAATGCCAGCATTATGTTCAATATAATATTCATATGCTGATAACTAATTGTTTACTGCTAAGCCTCCCACCTCGTGGGTCGAGTCCCAATCGGGTCGAAGGACTTAATGTGGGAATGTCTTTCAGCTGACTTGCAGTGCTCCAGTGGTTCTATCCAGACATTTGCCTGGGGTCTTTCTCCACCAAATAGCTGGACATTGCTATAATGATCCTAATTGGTCTCTTCAATGTATTTAAAATTAGATATTGTTTATCAATGGGTTATAAATATACAAATGTATAAAATAGAAATATATTCTGTCTGTGTTAACTTTAATAAGTTTGTGACGTAACTTGAATGAAAGAAAAAATACTAATGGCAAATGTTGTTAGATAGAAAAAAATGTTTATTGATGTGGCAGTTGTTCAAAAAATGTAAAGGGCTATGTTATGTTAGTAACATTCCAGTCTTTTTTTACTTAAGTTTTCAAGAAACTTGTCTATATATGTATATAAATATATGTGTCTATATATATATATATATATATATATATTAACAGCTCAAAACTTTTAATGTATATCAGGAAGGAGAAGAATTTAAAAAGACTTGGTTTCATAGCTATCCTTGTTCTCTAGTATGTTTTATCTTCATGCACTTGTCTTATTTTTAAAAAATGTGTTTAAACTAACTAAACCAGACCACAATGTTCACACCTCAAATATAGGTGAGCATTCAAGGGGAAGAATTCTGCAGAATGAAGTTCATGGACTGGTACTGTCCCTTTAAGAACTTTTGTTTGGTAACTACTTCATGTACAGGTGTAGGTTTTTGAAATGCTAATCATCTGGTAGGTACTGTAGCTAACCTCTAGTTGTTTTAATCATACTGGTAGTTAGTGATATTGTGATTTGATTCAAACATAGCATTAAGAATTAAATGTCCATTGTTGATTTCATTGTAGTATTTTATCAACATAAATTGGTAATTGAATAGTTACTGTGATCGGCTTTGAGAACAATGACCTGAGTCGCTTTAGAATGTGTTTGGTTCATTTTACTTTATGAGTTGTAACATATGTTCAAACTTAATTAATATGTGCATGTACAAAAACTATTTATATAATACAAATACTTAAAGGTCTTGTCCACAAGTTGCTTTACTTTTAAACAGTTTCCCGACTGAGACTGAGTATATTAAAAAATGCTGTAAATTAAATGAGGACAGTTTATCAAAATCATTACTTTAAAAAAAAAGAAAATTAAGAATGAAAGTTTAAAAGTGTTGTAGCAGCGTTCATGCTGGGGGTCATTGTATACAAGGCTAGCATGTAACCACTGAACCGTCAGATGCTACATTGATGCAGTTTATATTTTTTATTAAACTTGTCTTTATCGGGAAAAATCTTGCCCATTAATGTTTTTTTAAGAGAACTGTCAAGGAAGTAACATTTTCAACTGCTTTACTTACACCGTAGATTTCATCATGAAATATAAATAAAAATTACTTGGTAACCAATTTGAAATGATTTACAGGGCAGTTTAGATCACTTAATGTTTTAAGATAGGGATTAATTACTTTATTTCTAATTCTTATTTTAATTTATAAGCATTATTGACACCAATGAAAGACCATTCTTTGTATTTAATTTGTATATCATACATATAAATTCTGATCACTCTTCTTGTTCTTTCTTTCTTGCATGCTCTTTTTCCCTGCACATTGATTCCTATCTTGCTTTTCTTTCCTATTCAAAATCTGTAATAAGTAAGCTTAGAAATAAATATTATTATATCTACTGCAATCATCAGTTCATGCCTAGACCTGAAAATCTGTTATAATTATACATAGGAATATTTATATATATAATACTATTTACCACCTTTTACAGTCCATCTTATTATTTGTTATACATAGGACTGAGAATTAAAAGAATCGACATAACCTAATGTAGTTGTAATAGCTTTATATGTCATTGAGATAGTTATTTTATTGTATTGTATTTTAAATTCATCACAACAACAGTTCCTTGTGTCCAACAATTATTGATGGAGAAATATTCCCAAACAAATGTCTTTGAAGACCTCAGAGGCACCACAGGTCAGATAGTAGACTTCCAACAATTAGTTTTGGGTCCAGACTGAGATTTGAACCCGTGTGGTGAGGCGCTAAGTAATTGCAAGTTGGCACCTTAAATCCATGGCCAAGAGTGCCCCTAGATCTAGATCTACATTCAACATTGTGTATATTCTTTTTTTTCTCATTGCATAATTGTTATATATTCTTTTTTTTATAAAACAACTAGACATAAGCACAATATATAGTTTAGCACTTACTGGGTATCTTTCTTTATTAGATGACACTCTTCGGGTTTGACTTTGTCAAACTTAGGCTGATATCTCTATGTACATGAAATCATTAGTTTGTACAGATGTGATGAGTGAGTAAGGACAATTTATAAATGTAGTTGCACATTATTGTAGGAGGATTGTGTGCAGTTTACTCATTGTCAGATTCACATTTGATGGTAGAAATCACATGCAGTGTTGTTATGATTTAAGTTTTTCTACATTGAAGGTAGCTGTTCTTGTAATGAGTGACATGATCCGTTTGTGATGTTTGATTTTGAACAGCCTGCATCTGTCAAAAAGTATTGATTTGAAGTTCTGTTTTATTTCCTAGAACATAAAAATTAAATAATTTATATTTATTTTGAAATTATGTCCATTTTTAATACCATCCATGTCTATAATATGAATTCTATTACTATTCCTTTACTTTTTTGGATAGTCTCTTTTATAAAGCACCTGGTCTTTTGAAAAGTAATATCCACATGGATTGGTCAGTGTTTATTGAGAACTTATGAGAATTCATCAATAAAGATGTGTATTTTCTTGCTTACTAGGATCTGACTAACTTAGGGTAAGGTAACTCCATCATGTCCTAATTTCTGGGAAAAATGCTTCTGGATTTATTTGAAGGAAAATTAGCAACTTTGATATATTATCATATAGCACAGAGTAGAGTTATTTTTATTTTCTTATTTACACACATTTTACATACAATGTTAAGTAAAGTGTGTCAAATTGGTTTGCTTATTATAGAGGATAATATAACTATTTAAAATTTATTCCCAATATTTACCTTTTTTATTTCCTTGTAACATCTCATTATGTTGTCTTGCTCTTCTTAACATTTTATTTCACTGTAATGCCTCGTTATACTGTCTGGCTCTAAAGACCCCCTCAGCATTTCAACTTGATTCGAGGCTGTAACCACACAGTCTATCTTTTACAGTCTGTCTTTGACTTTCTGAACACATACCTTTTTACTCCATATCCCTTTAAATGGTATCACGGCAGAGTCATTGTAAACATCATTTTTTACAAGCCCAGCTATTTTGGTTGATGCTTCTTTTTTGAAATGCCCCAACCTGACCTGTATTATGACTAAAATATGTTCAATCCCTTTAATCCTATATACTCTATTAAAATTTTATTTTGTTTAACCTTAAAAGCCTTAACCATGCCCTGGTTGATATAAACTGTTCTGGGACTTATATAATCTCCCCCCTTTGATGTTCGATCAGTGTAAATTGAAAACTTAACATGTATATCGATTTAACATGATGTAAAATCTCCAGAACTTTCATGGATCATCTGGAAAACACTTTGTCATTTTAATCGCTGCTCATGTTGTGTTACAATCTCCTTTGATACGGTGCTTTACTTATTTCACAGAAAAATTTATTTCTCATAACAGTTAAAAATTTGTTTTAAATGTAACTTATTAGAAAATCTTCTCGGATACGTTTATCCATTGATGTATAGCCAAGCATGTTTATGCTTGCATCCTTTTTTAAATAATATTCTGATTAATTAGAACAAAAAAACATTAATCCTGTTGTTTGCCTTTGCTTATTACTGGTTATATAATTAAAAAACTGCTGGTCATGCTTACTTGGCTCTGATGGTTTCAAACTTATAACATATGTTGTCCTCTAACTTGCATGCAGTGTCCATTAAAGGTATGTTCATTAATGGCAACTAGACACACACTTTTTCAAAGAAGATTTGCTTAAGCCACTGATTTTACATATTCTGAGTCTTAAAGGTTAAAAATCTTAATTGTTGGTAAAATTTCATTAAGTCGTAAAAAAAAGAACTGAGTATGGCTAGATGTTAATAATGTTCTGCATTTGATTTAATGGGCGATAAATTATGGCATAATATTGAAATAATCATTAAATACTATCTACTTAATTTATCCTGATTTTTCCTTTTTACATTGTTTTTATGATCAAAAATTGACATTTTAATAATAATTGAGAAGTTTGGAATAGTTTTCCTTTATCTAGAAGAGTCCAAAATGGACAGCTATAAAATTAAACAGATTACAGGTTAGTCAGCCTCATACAGAGATTTTTTTTCCGTCTGCTGAATACCGAAGACATTATTTTTATATTATCTTTTGTAAGGAATCACTGTTGTTTCTTTATGACCAGCTTTGGCACGAAAGTAATGTTTCATCATTTTCACCTTCCTTTTCATGTATTCACATTATTATCTTATGATTTTTTTTACTTGAAATGCAAATTTAGTAATCATTCCAAATTTAGTTAAACTTGTGTCCTACATCTTCACTTAAAAATAATACTGAACTGTTAAAAGTGTCCTTTGTCAGTGCTTATTGAATTTGCTAAGCATATACATATATTTACTTACATTTCAGTCTATTGTAAAATTTTGCCTTTATTAGTCGTTTCCACGGCCTGACACTGTTAATGTTCTGAATTTCTGCTCATGTGTTCCAGTAAAACTAGTTTTATATGATACAACTCTATAAAAAATCATTTGATTTTATTTTTACTTTATTGCTGATACTGCTATGCAAATATTTAATTATTTCACTTTATTTTTGACATACATTTAATGAGCAACAGTTGTTGTGTTTTTCCTCTAGGTACAATGAACATTATTATTAACTACTCAACTGTATGTCTGGTAATGCTGTTAAAGTAGTCATTTCCATCACTTTATCAACTACTCATCTATTATGCTTTCATTATCTTCATTGGTTTCCATTGCTTCACATTTAAGCTTTTTACTTACTGCTTACAGAAGGCTGCTTTAGTCTGTTGCTTATTTATGTAATACTTTTTGTTCACTTTAAGTAAATGTTTAATACATGTTACATACTATGACAAGTTTTTTTCTTCACGTAACCACTGATGTGCCGTGGCTATACACTAACATCTTTGTATATTCCAGCTGAGGAGAGCACAGAAGACGAGAGCGCAGAAGACGAGTTGATGATCAGCTGGTTCCAACTGGTCAATGAGAAGAACGAACTTGTCCGCATGGAGTGTGACTACATCTATGTGTATGTAGCAATAGCAATAAACACTTTGAGAAGTTGGGGATGAAATGAAGTCCAGCCTGCATAAAACAAAACCCAATGCAAAGTTTTTAATTTTCTGCCTTTTTTGTTTGCCTGTCTGTACCATTATGTCATTAATTTGCAGTTGGCTCATATCAAAGTTAGAACAAAAGCACCAACCCTTGGGATACATTTTAATCTTTTCCCCTTTGAGATGACACACTACCACAGGAAATCTATGGCTCAAATATAGTTTCAGCATTTATCCATTGTTTGTTTAATTTTATGTTTGCTGTAATACTGCTTTGACTCACATTTTACATACCCACACCCCTTGTATGATGACAAATTTCATTATGTGTGCAGGGAGGGAGTATAGATTTTTTCTGAAGTAGTTCCCTTTATATTCTGATGTTAATTTTATCTCAATGTTCCATCTGCAGATCCCGTCAGCAAGAGCTGGAAGATAAACAACAAGAGATTGAGAACAAATTGAGAAAGCTCTTTCTCAAACCTGGTATGTAGAGTGTAACACTGCCTCAGAGTGTCTGTGGTCTAGTGATTCAGGCATTGGTCTTAGGACCAGAGGGTCCCGGTTTGATTCCCTGATCAAAAATACCCTTGGACTAACATCTCCTGTCAGGAGTGAAGATTGAACCTTGGATCCGCCGATGCGCATCCACCTTGTACTTTATTGCTGTTGAGTGAGCTTTTAGTGTGAGACACAATGAAATCTGGCCATTCTGATAATTAAAACATTGCATCAAATAAAATACCTGATATAAATGTGTAAATTTTGTGGAATCATAGGTTCAATTTGTCAAGAGATTGAATATTCCGATAATGTGATGCCAGTTTCACTGCATAGATGTACAATAGCTAAAACTGACTGGTTTATTAACAGAGTCCATGAAGACTGAGGCAGACTTGAAGAATGAGGAAGATCTGATGATGAAGAAGGTAGACATTGTGAACCAGAGGAACAACATCGTCGAAAGTATAGATGAGGATAGGCTCAGGTAACTCAGGTTTTATACATCCTGTAATATGGAAAAAATTGAATATTTTATATATATATATATAAGACAAACTATGGAAAAGATTATATATATATATATATAAAAGACAAACTATATGTAATTAATTAGCTGTGAATCTTTAAATGTTTATACATTACATGCATGACCTTTACACACATGTGTAATGTACATGGTCTTACACACATCAAAATGTACATGTATACTAAACTATACAATAACAATAAAGAAAATAAATGGTTTTCAGTTTACAATAACAATAAAGAAAATGAAGGTTTTCAGTTTACTGAAGAGAATATTTTCCATAAATGGGGTGTCCATGGCATAGTGGTAGAGTCAACGATTTTTAACTTCTCTGACTGCTTATCTTCTCACCACATACGGTTCGAGTCCTGTTCGGGGAGAAGGACTTAATGTGGGAAGGTCCTCCAGCTGACTTTTGGTGCGCCAGTGGTTCTACCCAGACATTTGTCTCGGGTCTTCCTTCACCAAAATGCTGGACCTTGCTATAATGGTCATATTTGGTCGCTTTTATGTTCTTCAAAAGTAAATCAATTTTTCTATAAACCAAGTTTGTTTTCTTTGTCACAGATCTTGGAGCTTGGGATCTGCGACTCCAAACTGACAACATTTGTTTCATGTATGACATAAAAATTCAGCTACTCAGAACTAATGTGTACAATTCTCACTTTTTACATAGATACCTAGAAGAAGATAAGGATATAGAGTACATGCTAAGAATTAAAGGTAAGCCAGTCAACTCCATACTGAAGTTCTTAAAAATTGTAGTGGTATAGCTCCCTTGCTAATGCTCAAGTAATATTATAAGGTAGTTCCACGACTGGTCGGCCTAGTGTCCAGATAATATGACTGGGTGTGGTATCATGCCAGGTTTTCACAACAGGCTATACACATTGAAGGCAGCACTATACCTGTTTCAAGTGGACACCATCTCCAAAGTTGGTGGGATGATAAACCCAATAAACAAACAACAAACCACAACACCAGTACAGCATATATTTTAACCGAACAACTTTTTTCTGACAAGTTCACAATTCAACATTTTTTATAGGGTTATAAAAGGTCTGACAGAACCTGAGCTGATCATCACCTGCATGCCTTTATCTTGATTGTTACTTTTTTGTCAGACATGCAAATACAATTGCAATTGGTTGTCATGTGTAGGGCTCATCTATCATCAATCAATTCTGATGTTTTATGGTGTATGTACAAAAAAAGAGTGAAAATATACTCAATATAAACTATAAAATAGTGTCATTTAGGTTTTATTTTGTACTGGTACGAAAAGTGATGATCTTTATGTTTAATGTTGTTTGCATGATTTATGTGTTTAAAAAACATGTTATAAGGAACAGCTAGTCGATGGATCAAACCTGTTCAAATTTAATTCCATACTGACAAATTTCTATTCTTTTTTTAAGTCCAAGACATTATACATAGTACTTAATATGTTCTATTTGTGTATTTTCTCTTTTTTTCCCTGTGCATTTACATGTTTGCATGTTTCATGTGGACTATATTTTCTGGCATTAAATGAAATAATGCTTTAACTGATCAACTTTTATTTTTGTATGTATACACATGTATATACAATCCATTTACAGATTGTAAGTCTAAAATTTGTCAAAATCACAATTCACTTGTAGTTAATATATATATATATATATATGTATATATAATGATTGATTTTTTATATATATATATATAAATCACCTGCAAAGGGAGAGACATCATGTCAGAATTATGAAGTTATATGCTCAGGATTGTAGGCCTTGCATAAGGCCCAGATTTGAAGTAGCCTGTTATATATGCTGAGCAAACAGTAGTTAATAAAACAAAAGTTAATACAACATATTGCATGCATGCTGTGTGTCTTAATGTCCGTATATTTTTGGAAATGATTATAAATGTGTTGAGTCTGATAAGAAAGTCATGATATTCAAAGACGTACGTTATACTGAGAGTAATTTTACTTATGTTGGTAATAATAACATTCATTTTACTGTCTGCATACTGCTGTCAATACAAGTTTATATAAACTTAATATCAACTGCATCATCACATTGATATTTGAATATTTATTTCTTTTTCAATCAATCTTTAATGTATCACCACCAATCTTTATTACCTTTTTTGCACAAATCACTAAAATTGTGACATAAATAAGCATGTATACAAATTGTTGACTATTATTTCTACACATATTTAATGATCAGGTGAATAAACTGTCAGCGATCTGCTGTATAGGCTTATAACTCTTGTACTCCATTCTGTTAATAAGCTTTCAAGCAGGGGGCTCCAAAGTTGAAGAAGAAAGATGTGAAGATAGGTGAGGGTATTATTACCATACTTTCTGACCTTGTCAGGTATATAATTTATAGTCTCTCCTTTCTAGCTGCATAGACTGTCTTCACTTCACCTGTTTTGCATGTAATCCTCAGTTAAACTAAAAAAACAAAACATTTTTAAATAATTTTTTTCATAATTAAAAACTCTCCACAATTTCTTAAATGCTTTAAAACAATTATTGCTTTCATAGAGCTGCTAAAAAGCAAAAAATGGCAGATTAGTACTACAATATTTTACTAGGTCAAAAATTGCAAAAAAGTGCAAAAAAACACACCATAACATGTAAGTTTATGGTTTAGTCTTTCTACTTGCCAAGGTAATCTCGATGACTTGGAGTGTTTATGCACGATAATGATGTGAAACATGTTGAATAACAGTGTAAAAGGTTGTGCAAAAATAGAATATAGGCAGTCTTAACACTACCAATCCATGGCAATGTCAAACTCAAGACAACCACATATTGTGTGCTGTAAATCTGAACAAGACAGGTAACACTAACATCAGGTGTTACCATATATGCCATCCATCCAGTCTGCAAAGTTGGTCACCTAAGGATGCAGACTTACTTAAACTAGCCAATAACTTAAGCTTCAAAACCAAGAAAAGCTCAGTATTTTTTTTATTGATTATCTTTCAGTGCTTTGTACTCATTAACCAAAAGAGAGTTTTACATTGCTATTATAATAATAATTTCTAACATAGTTATACTATCTATGGATTAATTGTGCACTAAATTGTTCGGCTTTTTTAAATTGAATTGTTCTAGCACAGTATTATGAGAGAGTTTACCTTACTAGAAGATAGCAACCGAACTCACTTGTGTGGCTTGCTATAATCACTATAATGCATTTTCATATTATTTTATACATATCTAGAAATTAATATGGTAAATGCAACAAAAAATATTTTGCTTATTCTTCCTTATATTTTAGCCTTCCCCATCTGCATTGCTCATAGTGCTTTTTTGCTGTTGCTCATTGTGTTGTGTTGATTCATGAGTTGTTGTTTTGGTAACTTTGATACAATAACAACCTCTTACTTTCTGAGCAATTACAGTTATCATGGCGGGTTATTTGTTTTATTCTGCTGCTATACACACTCTACCTTATTTTGCAAGATTTTTTTCGCTTGAATCATTTTTTTTTTCATATAAAATTCATCTATTACATATCTTTGTGCAAATACACCACAAGCAAGTTTATTATTTATTATATTCCACTGTTGATTTGATTTATCAACAGATAAAATTTTATATGACATTGGCATTATGCTTGTACAATCATCTTTTCCATAACATATTTCGATGTTTGAGAATAAAATGTTTTGTATCTGCACGTTATTCTCCACACCTTCTGCATGTAGTTGCATATGTTTCCTGATGACTAGTAGGTATATTTCCTGTTTTTTATTGTAACAGATTGTATCAACTTGTAACTTGAAATCATGCACCATTTATAATCTCCAGTTTGTTGACATCATATTGATATCTAATATGATGCTCTTCATTTTGTGGAAAGAAATATCAATAATTGAATATTTTCACATCTCTTTATACAAAGATATGAATATTATGTGTTTACATCATTTTATTTTGTTCTAAATAATTTGGTTAACTTCATTTCTGTCAAAATTCATGATGTTTATTTAAAGAAATTTTCAAAGATGTTTTAAAACCTGATTGTTAAAAGTGTAATTTAATTTGTAAACTAGGTGTATGCAAGTTCCTCTGTAGCATTGAGGTATGGGTCATACACCTCCTGTAACTGTACATCCCAGGGGATATTAGTTCTTACCTTACCAACTGCCTTGCTGTAATTCTTGAGCATTTTTTTTATAAAATCACACAATTTGAACATTTTCTGGTGAGCCGATATAATACCAGACAATATTAAGACCTTAGTAACTGTATGAATCTGTAATGAAGTTACAATATATATAACATTTATCTCACTTGCTACCTTAATGTACATCTTGTTCAGTTTTGACACCACACCAATTGAACCCTTTAAACTATCAGTGTGCTCATGGCGCAGTGGAAGAGTCATCGATTTGTAACTCCTCTGACTGCTTAGCCTCCCACGGGTTCAAGTCCCGTTCAGGGTGAAGTACTTAATGTAGGAAGGTCTTCCAGCTGACCTGCGGTGCACCTCTGGTTCTGCCCAGACATTTGTCTGTGTTCTTCCGCCACCAAACAGCTGGATTGTGCCATAATTATCATAATTGGTCTCTCCGATGTTTATCAAAAACAGAACAAAAAAACATTAACATTCCTGTAAACTGTAACTACTTAAATCATGTCATCAACATAAAAACAGCAATAGTGAAACAATTAAAACATTATTTTAATGCCATAACAGTTACAAGAAATGTATAACAATTGCAAAAGGGTGTATGAAAATATGCCCCATGGTAATGTGATAAGTATTGACCAATCAAAAGTCAGTTTTACTGCAGGAGGTGAGATTTTACTGTTTTATCTGGTGAAACCTACTTTCTTATAATGTTAACTTCTTCATATTTTCACCTCTTTTGTTTCTCTGCATCATGGCTGTCTCACGTAATGTCTGATAAAATATGTTAAATACTTACTTTCTTTTTTTCTTTCATACATTGCCAGTTTTTTTTTTTTTTTATAAAATAAATCTGACTTTTTTTATCCCTGAGAAACAGATTATGTTTAAAGTTCCTTCCTTCTTTAACTTTGCTGTTTTCTTTTATGAATCTACAGGTTTCTTGAAAGAAAAGCACAAGTCTGGCGGGATGAAGAAGGACAAAAAGAAGGACAAGAAATGAGACAATCGTCAGGCTGTATCTAGTTTACTATGTGTGGATCAATTTTTGATGTTGCTGTTCAAAGACACCTTGGTTTATGTCACACATGTACATGGCTAGTTGTTCACTCTTATCACAGAAATACAAGTATTTCTCAGTCAATTTAACTATGGGTGCATAGTAATACTTTTTTTCAAGGAAATATTCTTCATCAGATTTACATTTTTATATTCGTCATATTAAATAATTATTTATCAATCTGTATCTAAACATCTTTATTTTAATTTAGCATTACCTTCTTGTCAACCTGTGCTTGTTGGTTGTTTATTAAGCTACTGCTATATTGAATGAAATAATTAGAAATCTTAATGTCAACAAGTGTGTTGAGTTTCAACCAACGATGTTTAAATGCTTATGTAAAATATGTTGTTTGTGCCATAAATGAAATATCACTTGATAATGAATTTATATTTTCATGTAGAAATATTGCTTTTATAATTCCTTATTTGCAGCTTTCTCGTTATGAAGCGTGTGTCCTCAGGTAGCTTCTCTGTTTAGTGACCAAGAAATAGGTGTTTTAGCTGTTAAATACCAGGTTTGATAATGGTGATATGTTAAATACCATGTTTGATAATGGTGATATGTTAAATACCAGGTTTGATAATGGTGATATGTTAAATACCATGTTTGATAATGGTGATTTGTAAAAAAACCAGGTTTGATAATGGTGATTTGTTAAATACCAGGTTTGATAATGGTGATTTGTTAAATACCAGGTTTGATAATGGTGATTTGTTAAATACCAGGTTTGATAATGGGGATTTGTTAAATACCAGGTTTGATAATGGTGATTTGTTAAATTCCACGTTTGATAATATTTTATTTATTTTTAGCATCACTTTGAAAAATATTTGTATAATGGAATTTTTCATAGCTCATATCAGTTTTACCAGAGAATAAAAAATGTGACTGGTAGAAAAAGTATAATTGTTTTTGTCTCCATTAATATTCCAGCTCATTATTATCAATGTAGATTTTGATATTGTGTAGGTGAAATGAAAAGCTAGGTAATCAATAGACAGTAAGAAATTAAGAAAGCTTCCCACAGCTTTGTAACTGTGCTAATTGTAGCTGCTATTTATGTATGAAGTACTTTTGAAATCCTAAACTTTCATTTTACAATTATTGTTTTCAAATGGATTAATTGATCATTTTTATAGAAACATGTTGATATGGGATAGCATGAAGTTTTAACATTTATGGTTTTTAAATTAATTAATCCTAAAAACAAAAATACTATTTCAGTGCATATGTTTTATGCCCCCAAAGGTAAATATAGTAGTCACACTGTATATCAGTCTTTTTGTCCTTCCAGGCTTACCTAATGGACTTTTTAGGGGGCTAGGGAAGAAAAAATGTTCCTTGTTGTTATTTGCCATAAACTTCTTTTGGCTATATTTATTTTGTATATTTGATAATAATAAAGTAACGATGAGGACTTTCATGATTTTTTTTTTTTTGAAAACTTGAAAATTATTCTACCATACAGACTTGCCATATGCAGTTCTGTTAATTTCCACATAGTCTTGTTATTATCTTTAGTCGTAATAGACCTCCAGAAAGCCTTGACTGGACTTTCAGTTTTATGTTGACTTTAAATGTTTTTTGTTGAACTTTAATTCAGTTATGTGCTGAATTTTATTTACAAGATGTTACATAGCCTGAATGTTTGACCAAATGAAAATACATAAAACAGTTGAACAAAATTAATATATACTTGCTCACCCTATTAATTTAAGTATATTTTGAAGTTTCTTCTTGTAATTTGTATGTAACATTTCATTAACAAATACAAGATCAGGAATTTTATAGCCTTAATTTGTCTTTGAAATGCCACAGTTCTTTTAAAAGAATAATATTTTCATATGTGCTCATTTCTTGTATTGTACAGACGTTTTGATTTGATATCTTTACATCTCCTTTATTTCAATACACTCTACAGTGGTTTTGCCATTCAGCATTGTAAATGCCACATGAAATTGATAGTTCTGGATGTAAAATGTTTATAATAAACCTCTTCAAGATGGTATCCCTGGGTTATGAATATGATATCGTATTCAACAATCTCAGCAAATTTAATGACCTGAGTCATTATGAAAATGATCATAGGGACTGCATTTGTCTGGTGATGTGTTTTTCTTATTTATATTTTAAAAAACTTTTTTAACAGATCTTACGTACCTCAAAAATTTTGATGAAAAACATTTAGAAGTAAATGAAAGGAGGAGGAACCCTCCTTGTATAGGTGTCTGCCTCAGATACTGTGCATTTGTTATAACTGAAAATTATCACATTCCAGGTGAACGTGTTGCATGTTGTGTAATCTCTTGCTTGATTACGTCAAATATGTCAAGTCTATGCTGCACTTTGTTTTATTTTTTTATCAAATGTTTTCCAATAAATTTAACTTTCTTATTTTATTGTTTGTTTTCTTTCTAGGTCCAATAGATCATTTGCTTTTTCGATTAAGTTTTTGTTTGTTAATAATCAATTGTATTTTTCATGTGATTGTATTTTTCATGTGCCAACTGCACCCAAATTTAACATTTGTTACTATTAAGCGATTAATTTGATCCTATTTTCTAATAATAGATATACTTTACCAAATTATTAACAAGTGTCAGTCAGTTTTCTCTAAGAAAGCCTGGGATGGTATAGGAATTGTCGGCATTTTTGCCGATATTGTGCAGTGACATTTCTATCATTATAGCATGGGGGCACTATGAGAAGCCCAGGAACTGAACCCGGCCGGTCCATAATACTGACACAAATGAGTCAGGCATAATGTTGTCCCCTTAGCCCCGAGCGTTAGGAGGGAAGCCACTTCTAACAACATTAAAGTCTTTGGTTTGACCGGGCCGGGGTTTAAACCCGCGACCTCCACTAAGAAAGCATGTCCATATGAAATTAGGTATCTGCTTGAGAATAATTAACTTGAGTTTTAAGATTACTGGTATTACGGTAATTAAAGAATTATAACACAATGGCCGTGAAACGTTTTATTTGGTATTAAAACTTCTGGTTAGTATGAGAACACGAATAAATGACATAAGTCCTTTCAGCGTTGCAACATACGCCAAAATTTGAAAAGGTACTGGACAAAGAGTACTCACCTCAAGTCAAATGTAAAAGTAAGAACAAATATGTGATAAGTCATTTAACATAAGTTAAAACTACAGATCACACACCAATAACATATGATGATTTATTGTGTAAACTTTACAAATCCGTCAACAGTTAAAAAAAAATTAACAGCAGGAGTTTATATATCAAGAGTCCAATATGGTCAATGGTTTATTGCCCAACTATAAATTTAATTTAATTAGGTTTTGTTTGTTAGGTTTATCTTTTTATAAACTCACTTCACGCTTTAGTCTAAGCTTTGACGATTTTCAACAGTATCTCAATTTTAGGGCATTAAAACTCGTTAATCATCACTTGAAATGTTCATTTTTTTCAAATCTATAAATAAGAACGATTTGGGATTCCGGCTAAAAATAGACATCGACGTCAAAGCGGGTGACGTTGATGCGCTAAAATGTTAAGTGGTCACTTTGTTTTCTTAGTTTAAAAATAGCTAACTGTGCAGTGTGGCTCATGTTTGTAATGTCGATTGTGGCGTTTGGTTCACTTTTTAGACAGGTGTAGGACATCAATAAACAGCGTTTTGCTACATCTGTTCAGGTCACAATTGTTAATGAAGATGTTTAATAAAAATATTTTTGGTCCAAATTGTCGTATTCCACCTTTAATGGTGATATCCAACTATTTGTATCAAATACCTTCAACACTATTTTCCATCTATTTGGGAGGTGGAGATGATTTAGGAATAATTTTTGCATAAACTCATTCTACAGACTAAGTCAAGACAATTTTGAGTATTACCTCAGTTGTTAGTCTACAAATTGTGAAAAGTTCGCCTTAAGCTTTTTATTCTTTCCAAATAAATAAATATGCATATTTACGTCATGACTGATTGCTAGGAAGAGACATGTATAACATAAACTTAAAAATGGTCCGTGTTTTTCTATGCCTATGTATAACATAAACTTAAAATTGGTCACGTGTTTTTCTATGCCTATCAATTAACAGCATTTTACGTGATTTCTTTAAGTAAAATTACTTGTTTGGTTGTTTGAGGGGGGAAATAGTCCAAACAGTCGCATACCACTTTTAAAGTACTTCTGCAAAGCGCAAAACACGTGTGATTCTTTACTGATACAAATTTAGAAGAGCTAGATAAAACACTTTGACCATTTACAGTTACGAACAGATTCGTACATAAAAACATGTCGATAAATCCTACATGAAATAGCTTCCAGCAAGATTACTGCAGCTGCCGTGTTACCATAGTAACAACGTCACACCCGACCTTACGGTTTGTAGTAGTTTGGTCTAGCAGACAAAATGCCAAGTGCTTGTTTGCAAATGAAGTCAGTCCATGTGACATATCTGAAAGGTTAAACGAAACATTTTCCAATCACAGCCAAAAAACAACAACACACAAACTCATGAACAAATTAACACAAAGTAGCACTCACAAAACTTAAATACCAACAACGCTGCTTATATAGTATATAGCAAGTTCAGTCACGAATCCTTATATTTGGATAAAGTATACTTCAAAGTTCATGAGTTAAGAATATGTGGATCGTTTCAAAAAAACACCACCGCCTATAAGCAACGAATTTCATAAAAGTGGGTAAATGATAAATTATGTTTCCCTTCTTACTTTAATTGACATTGCCCGCTAGAAATCTCAATTAAACTGCTGCTTGTAAAGAAGCCCAATAAATGTGAAATTTAAGAAGTAATTGTAGTTCCGCGTGCCCATTATCATTGTTATCATCATCAAAGTAACACTTTATGTATTGGCCAATTATTACAACTGAATAGGTACTCTGACCAAAACATTAGGTATATGCTTATCCTTAATATAACTAACAGAGCATCAACATTTAACAGACTATTGATGCATATTTATCTAAACTTTCTTTGCCATTAAAGTCGGTAATTAAGAGAAATTATTCCAATACTGGACACTTACCCGTTCTTGTCGACTGGTGTGGCATCCAAGATTACTTTAGATCCAATAGAGGCATACAATTCCATAATCTCTAAGTCAACGTCGGCTCCCATTCTAAACAGAGAATGAATGAAATATAATATGAAACAATCTTACATTAAGAACAAGGTATTTCTCTTCTACCCTTGCTTTTAAGTTTGAACACGCATCTCATGTTTTCTTCCTGTCTTCGCGTCAAAATTAAGAATATTTTTCTTAACTTCAAGATTTGCTATCAATTTCCTGCAATGGTAATTTTAACATCATGAATGGTTAATAACAGAAATGATCACATTGTTTCGACTTTCAGTTAGATAATATTGACCCGAGACCGCGAAGTATAATCTCATTTTCGCATGCCATCCACTATTAGGAAGCACAAAAAACTAGCCTGGTATACACGCTCACTTCCCAACTCTGCGGGTATTCGGCTAACATGATTATTTCGTCACAATCTGATTCATTACGCTATTTTAGTTGTAAATGTTGGGGCCAAATTTTGTTGGACCACAATAAAATTTAGATTTAAAGCGCCGCAGTGCTTTCGACTTTCTTTTAGATGTCTCTCTTTAGATACGAAACCTAGTACATATATCCATCTTAAAACTGACACGTCCAAACAAAGCCAACTTCCGTGCCAGTCATGTGTACGTATACTTTTATAAAGATATTAAGTAGGTATTTATTTGCATTAAATGTAAAAAAAAATCCATGTGATTTCATTTCTTTAATACAGTCAGAAGAGAGACGAAACTAAGGAGCAGGATTAGCATCTAGCTTCAAGGTTGACAGTTTCAGACGCAATTTAAGGAATTGATGTCTGAAATACGGTTAAAATACAAAAGTGTGGAGACAACGTTTGATAGGTCGATCTACAGATACCACGAAGCTACATGTATGACAATTATTGAATATTTATCTACAACGGTTCTGGTAACAAAAATCCGCCAAGGTGTAAGGCTAGCATGAACAGGTGACATTTACATTTAGTGAAACTAGTGAAATGTTATCTTTAAGTGAAGCACATTTCAAAATTTATGCACTTCGAATTTCGATAAATGCATTTATCTTGGGATGTGGAGCCACAGTTCTTAGCATGTGCACGTGTGCTATGGCAAATTGTTTTTCCCCCGCATAATCAAAAGACAATTCTTATTGAAATACTGGCTGCTTTCTGGACATAGATTACGATATTTTCTATAGCAATCGCGAGCTAATGCGTACCGTAATAACCTATGGATCGTACCGTAGTAACCTATGGATCGTACCATAGGTAACCTATGGATCGTACCGAAGTAACCTATGGATCGTACCGTAGTAACCTATGGATCGTACCATAGGTAACCTATGGATCGTACCGTAGGTAACCTATGGATAGGTGCGCTTCCTGAGTCATCCTTACATTTTGTTAGTCCACCCGGAACTCTTATCTGTAAATGTTTGACCAGGGCATTTTTTATTAAGATGCCTATAATGGGTTGAATACACAGTCTCAATAAATACAAATAAGTTAAACCTACGTTTTCTTGTGAGGCCCGTCTTGGAGGGGTTTATACCTTCTCTTGAAGAAGCTGTGCACCTCACTGGCCTCAATCTTGCCGTCTTTGTTTGTATCCAGCAAGTCAAACTGTGCCCGGGCCGCTGACAGTTCCTTTTGGGTCAGCAGCGTAACCAGCTCATCCTAGATAACAAGGGGAAACGGCACAATTATTTTTTCTTGTATGTAGGTATAAAAGTGTTATTCGTGGTTCTCATTGGCAGATCATTAAGTCAAAATGCAAACAACAAACATGTTTAAGAAGGCACATTGCGAATCAAACATCCCCTTGTGTAAAAAACAATAGATTTTAATACGATGACAAATAATAGATTTTTAATACGATGACAAACATATTGCACATTATACGGTATTTTAATTATATATAGAGGATCTGACACGAGCTGTCATTTAATGACAACTATTATGATAGGAGTTCTGGAAAAGTGATAGTAAGCGAGCATATGGCGAGCTTACGATCATTTTTTCCTGGACGTGTTTAATACATTTTTGTATTAAATGACAACGAGTGTCCGATTCTATTTATCACAATCGCTTATTTACGATTTTACGTGCTCGTCGTGTTTCGTTATGATTTAAGCAATCGGGAACCCTCGGCGATTTCTTCGGAAATATACCTCGGGAATCATATGCAGAGAAAGTAGTCCGTCCCTGATTGTGACCTCGCGTGATCACTATGAACAATTAAATACGAAATTCTAAATACACACTGAAGAATAGGTAAGCATGAGATTTTCATTGTTTGTTTGAGTGTTTTAATGGATTTAGGTTTTTCTGCATGGTTTCGAAGGTCGCCATATTTAAACAAACGCCCTTAGGTAGCCGAATTTCAACCGACCATATCACTGAATCTATAAATAGATGGTTGTATCACTACTATGGTTTACGAGGTTATTTTCCGAAAGTTACGGAAATGGCCGAGATGTTACGATTGTGATTTAAGTTGTGAAGTTACATTGTTTAAAGAGGGTATATATGATAGTCGGGTCCTCTATCTAACTTACCACGTGTTTTGTGGCAAGGACACGTTTGCACTCGTGGTTAACGAACTCCCACCAGTCTACCATTCCGTCGCCATCTTGGTCCATGCTTCTGTACTCCGACACTAATAGCGCTCTCTCACTAGTCGTCAACGTGGCATTAACGTCATTCCGGGTTTGACATTTTCTGTCCGTATGGTAGGCCAGAAATTCTTCTATCGTCAGTTTAGCGTCTGGATGTTGTGACAAATTTCGTTTAAAAGCAATGCGCGATTCTCAAAGAGTATTCAACAAAACTACTATACTATTCTACACTTTACAAACGATACTAATTTAACGTGTATATTTAATTAATCAAAATATTTTCTCAAAGAATTTATATATTTTGAATTGATATAGCACATAAACTATTATCTGTAGGCTATTTGATAAAAAGACGATGTAATTGCATTAGCCGTCTTTGGCATTCCATTTTTCTATCTACGTGCCCCTTACGTTGAAGAAACTTAAATTATTACGTGTCTTATTTATTCAGTATGATGCGCCCTCATTATTTCTGTAACTTTAAATTAAACGTTGTACTTACTCTCGTCTGTGTCTATATCCTGGAAACATAGAATCATCTCATCAATCTGCTGTTGGGTCAACAGTAATGATAGGTTGGCCTGGAAAATACAATATTAGATCATCTTTTCCTTCGCTGTCCCTATAGTTATCCCTTGAAATTATGGTTGTATAATCTTGTTTGCAAACTCGCTTGCTTTCAAGAAAAACAGACTTAAAAAAACGTTCATCACAAATTATGTTATAATATAATACATGCTGAGACTTCATTTACAGTTTTCATCGGCATCGACCAAAACCTCGTTGTCTCTAATTAGAAGCAAAAGTGAAGATGTTGATAATCTTGGTAAAACGTAGCCAAGTGTCATCATGGATAGCGTTCTATTCTCATGAAATAAAACAAAAAACATAATAATCTCAATTGTTGGCAAATATCGAGACATGCAGGGTCCACACACCAACACCATTTATGTAACGGAGACAGTGCACGCAGTACTAAAGCGACATTATTTAAGCACCTGGCGCCAAAGGTCCCTGAACGTAATCTTTTTGTGGGAGTAATCGATGCATTTTTTTTTTTGCAACATACAAGTCCACATTTGAAAACTCATAAACAATATTGCCAGCGGTTAAAGAAACGTATAAAACAATAAAGAACATCAACATACGCATTTAGGACAACTCCAGCCTTCCTGTGTTTTAGCCTTGGGAAGACACTTAACGTCAGCAGGGTGAAGGTCACGGTTGTTGTCGAGGCAACCACGGTGGAACACGCTAGAACACACGCGACACGGCAAGGCCTCGTGTTCCTTGAACACAGGAAACCTCTGCTGACACAAGGCACACTGAATGCCCGGCTTGAACACAGACTGAAATGAAGAAATATACAATTAACAACGACATTGTCGATATTCTTTAATTATAGAAGTCTAATTGTTGGATAAATGCACAGAAAAACCTTTAAGGTTTTGTCTATCAGTTTGTCTTAGTTTTAAGCAGTTCTCAACTTTCGGGAGCAAGATGCACTTATTTATTGTGATAAATATGAAGGAAAATTAAAAGTATTCAACAAATTCATTATTTTGTTATTAGAAAAAAAATCCAACAAGAACAACAGAAAGAATATCAATATACCAATAATCTTCCATTTTGTACAAATTTAGTCCTGACCATTTGTGATTGACGACAGGGTTTTTTCAGTATGAAAAAAGGTATTTTGTTATATACCTGTATTGACCTTTTTCATGTTTCATAGACAACATGATTTAATGCAAATTTATTTAATTGAATACAATTTTTCTACGTTGACCTAAAGACATCCTGTGTTATGTCATATTTAAGCGTAAAAAGGGCACATCAATGCATAGACAAATCATAAAAACATAACAATGTGTACATTGACATTTTACGTACAGTATTTGCATTACTGACTTAATACGCGGATAGTTTTTGAAAGATCAACCGTAAGAAAATTAAAACAATAGTGAAATACTATTTATAGGATGCAATCCGTATTTGATACTTTCTTAATATCAAGTGGATTGTAACAAATGTAAATAACTGCAAGAATCAAACGTCACCGGAGATCTCGAAGAGACAATGGTGGATTTTAACTGTTAAAATGTAACCATGATATTCGTACGTTGTCCAAATACACGTCAAATACCCATCCGATATGCACAAAAATGTAACATTTTAAAAGGGCTTTACGTACCACTTTCCTACTGGAGACATGTGACAATGCCCTCTCTACTGGAGACCTTTGTCGTGTAATCACATTTTTCTCTTTTGACCCTTCATCCGCATATTCCTCCCTGACCTCATTTAACAGCGACGTATTTAACGGCGTCTGACTTTTCATACCATGCAGAAAATTCAAAAGACTGTCACGGCGACTGCGCTTCTTGCCTTCACTCTTAACGCCCTTTGCGAATCTCGAAACGGCCGATGTTTTCACCTTTGCAGTGTTCCAGTTATTCTCCGCTCTGTCTGAATCGTGGACCACAGACACTCGTCTTTGTGTTCCAAAATCAGCAAATGGAAACATGGAAACGCGCCGGGAGCCTGATCCAAGCTGAAGGAACCCGCTTCTGTGATCCATTCCTGGCTGCATTTGGTCTCTTCGCGCAGAAAGACTTAGCGGACCATTGTTCAAACTCTGGCTGAGATGCACGGTCCCTCGGCGGTTGTGTGACGCCATTGTTTGACAAGCCAGCGATGCCCGACGATTGCTGCCTTTCGGAATTCGTGTCAATTGCAGATTTGCTTTGGGTGTTTGACAGGCAGATTTCTTTTGCTGTGTGCTGCCAGTCATTGCCAAATTATTGATCACTACTTGTTTTTTCTGCGTTGTTGCGGTAATTGAAGGTTTACTTTTAAAATATGCGGTCGCCATCTCATTCGTTCTCGAAGGTTGAGCCCAAAATGGCAGAACGTTCGACCGATATATGCTGGTACTTACTTATTAGCGGCGGGAATCTGTCTTGAATAACTGGCTTTGTCCCGAATAATCCGATTTAACTTACACTTCAAAGTGATCAAAATAACAGCTATTACCTTGACTTCTATAATCAACATTATTAACAGAGTATGGATGACATTTACTTTTAATGTCTATAATCAAAATTATTAACAGAGTATGGATGACATTTACTTTTAATGTAGAAGAAGAAATTTATATGAAACAAACTACAATGCAAATAGTACTTAGAGTAAATAAATACAATATGTCGGTTAAGAATAGGCATTTTACCAGTTAAAAGTCCTGTCCGTCAGTTTGTCATCAATATAAACGTTGTAAAAATAATTAAAGTCTATTTTACAAAATCACTAAATTCTACTTAAATTAAAATGATAAACGACAAATAAAAATATGCATTTCTGAATCCGGGTTTACGGACATTGAATAGGGTAGACTAGTACATAACAACTGGTAATCTTCAAAGATGCGTTGTTTATAAATGTTTAACGTTTTACTTTGACCATTTTATTGAAATGGCTGTCAAGAAGGCACTTTGCATTATATCGCGGAAATATAAAACTATACAAGATCAAAGTTTGGCAATTAAAAGTAAAAATAACACATATCAAGTTCAATAAGTGTAACACAACAAACACCACAAAAAATGCCCATACATTGACCGAGTGTTGTAAAAATGTTTCATAAAATTGAATAATTAAGTATAAGCACCGTGCGTTCGTACTACAAAAACTGTCACTTATTTTTTTTTATCAAAATTAACGATTTTATGTTTATATATGCATAAAAGTGTCACTATGCCTCAAAACATTGTGCGTTTTTTCACACTAAACCTTAAACGTATTTATTTTTCATCGAATTTTATGACATTTCCATTGAAGCTGTTTTACATCTTTGATGAAGGTACAAACACAAAAATACAACATAATAAATAACATTACTGCAATTGATGATACAACAGTTAACATGATAGTATGAAGAAGACCATACACAATTTTAATAACGGATAAAATGAAAATAACCTTAATGTACGTATACAAGTGAATGTTTGTGAATTAAAATATGTTTACGAAGTCATACATGCTACACCTGTTGCATGCTTGGCGACAGGATCACCATGTTTGTTGAATGGTGTCCATGTGAAGGATTGTTTCATTCGGCAATCCTACCATGCTTTAACGCGTCAAATGTGTTGTCAACACGTTAACTGTAATGAGCCGTGAAAACTAATCTGATAATAGCGAAAATATTATTTAACAATCCTTAATCCCTAAACAGTTAAACGATTAACGACCATCTGGCAGATTAGTTGATTAGACCACGGCGATAAATCACTGTTTGTTCCAGTTTTGCCTAAGCCGAACTAGCCCCACCTATTGTGAGCTGTAATTATGTTTTCAGGTCTGCATAGCGCATGTACATTTATTATTAATATGATTTCCCAGTTTAAGGATTCGATTAAGCAAAAACACACACACAACTCTATTTCTGGATGTGCGAAGTGAGTAGTTTTCTTTTATGAGATGCAAAACAAAAAATATCTCATTTTTAGACTAAAAAGGATTTAGTAATTACATATTTATGAAAAAATACATTACGAAATGCCAATAATGTTTAGAAATGACAAAAATACAATTTTATACTACATACGTGTTTTTAATTCGATGTTATATTCGAAATAAATTATACATTGTATTAAATAAGTCGTCTCTGATAAATACATTGTATGTATATTTTGTTATGCTTGTAACATAAACAGGGCCAGTTATTTTAAGTGATGGATGTGAATATGATAAGCACTTGCCCTTCCCGTGTACGGTAGCAATTGGTGGCTTATGGAGGATTAATATGACAAACAATGAAAAAAACAAAAAAACAATAAACAATCATTTTTTGCAAACCACTTTGCATTGACGTTTTTTTTACATCTCTGATGAAGGTTAAAAAAACACAAAAAAACAACACAACAACATAATAATAATAAATAACATTACTGCAATTAAGGAAAAAACAGTTAACATAAAAGTACGAAGAAGAGCATACATATATTTATCATCGACGATTTGATACGCAGATTTCGATATTTGTAGTAAGCTAGAAAAACAGTTATTGAAAGAAATTACAACCCCCTCTCTATCCATTTTAATTTTATCTTCAATTTGTAACAGCGGACTTGTAGAAACCTGGAGATAAAGACAAATGAAACCTCACTTCATTACAGCATTAAATGATGTACAATACGACACCTTATTTTCAGGATAGTAAACTGTATTTTACAATGTAGTAGTACCCTATCGGCTTGTGACGTTTACTTTGCATGTTTGCATGTTTGCATGTTTGCATGTTTGCATGTTTGCATGTTTGCATGTTTGCATGTTTGCATGTTTGCATGTTTGCATGTTTGCATGTTTGCATGTTTGCATGTTTGCATGTAGCATGTAGACTTTGCGCAAACTTATCTGAAAACCTTTATCTTCTTCCTTGTTTCTTAAAGTTTTTTCAGAAAGACAATTGCATCCATTTTATTTGTTGGAATTGATAATGTGAAATATGAATTAACTCCTTTTATTTTAAATTATTTCATGAAGAAACGCTTTGCAAATTCCCTTTCTTTTTATTTCTTTGACAATTAAATATAACCATATATTTATAAAATGATCACTCAATGAGTTAATATTACCTCGTAGTAAAATAAAAGTACATGTAACCTTAAGATACTTTGGCTTAAAGCTGTAAGTAGAAAAACGAACCTTATTTTACTTAACAAGTTATTTCAAAACATATATACTTAAATGCTGTTGTTTCAATACATAAAATTTCAATAATCATCAAAAGCATGTTTATTATCATTTCGGGTCGTTGTGTTAGAGTATTTTAGTATTCTCGTTGGAACTCCATCCGCTGCACACAGAGACCATATGTGAGATGACATCTCTTTGCAACTCAAGAGCAGATAAGCATACTTTCATATAAAGTCATATAGGTGATCAATATATGCGCCAAATTCAGTCAGTTTATCAGAACCTGGTCAATTAAAGCAAAACTATTATAAACAAGCGATAAATTCTACGACTTAGAGCGAAAAGATTCAAACAGGGATAATTTGTAAAGGTATAATTCCTAAGCAGCAAAACGTTAAGTTATACATTTTCTGTATTAGGAGTATTATGATTTCGTTAAAGATCAGTAGATGACAGAAAATAACTGGTTACAAAAGTCAACATATTGATTAACAAAGCATCAAGTTATGTAGTAGAGACAAGTATGTCTATGATTGTACTGTCTTGTTGGTTACAAAAATCTTTACTCAGCGCTTCTTGGCGAGATACAAGATGTAATGAACTCATTAGAAACAACCTTGTCTACCAGTCCATTGATTATTTTATAGATATTCAATGCACTATCACAGTAATGATGCTATTTTTCAGAGGTATGCGTGCGGTGACATAATTTGCAGAATCTCTTTTATAAAAACGTAAAAACAACCAATGCTGGCATTTCGAAATACGAAAGAATCCAAATAATTATACCACATGTTTACTTTCGTTCTTTTTTGCTCTGCGGTAACTAATTAACCAACTTTACACCTGTAGTCAAACGATGTACTATTAGCTTTTATACTGGTTTTATTCTAGTATCATATAACAAATACACAATATAATGATCACATTTTTATTTAATAATGTTCTTAGTATATATGTTTTACGCCCGCGTAGCACGGATGTTAATAAGTTAACCAACTATAAAAGAAAATCTAGCAGCTATCAACTACAGCAATCTTTTTTTGCACAAAGCTGGCTGCATTGAACAGCTGCTTATAAAGTACAAAAAGACATCTTGTTTAAAGACGATTTTTATGAAATTATCGGTACTCCCAGAATAATATTGGGGTTCATTTCACTAATTATTCTGTCTAATTCATAATGGAGTAAGCTTTTAAATACTATTTGCACAAATCATTCTTCGAATGTTTACATGTATGTATTTCTTGCACAATGCATATTTTAGTTCAGATGTGCATAATTCTAATTATCAGACTCCACAGAAAGTCTTAGTTCAGTAAGATTACAGACGAATGAAAACATATCCTAGTTCTTTTTCATTCATTTGATGAAAATTAATTAGCACATCTTTTTGAACAGAACACTCATCTGTTACCAAATGCATGTTATTTCCACTTTGTATAATGTTTAGTCGCATGTAACTATTTATTTTAAATAACTTTGAAAGACGTATTTTGTTCTGATTGCGCTGTTCGGATTCAGCAGTGCTAAACATAACCGTCCGATCAGATCTGAAGATGTAATATTCTCGTGTGTCAAAGACTATATCACACATTTACCTGTTCTTATTAGCGACCAGCATTCTTTATTGACCGGAAGCATGATAATCACTACAGGACACGGTGTCATACATTGGCAAGCCGAAATGACATTCATTAGAGCATTGCGAGTCATCTATTAGTTGGTTCGTGTTTCCAGCAACGATGTTTATCTTAGAGAAACAGTGATAATGAACGATTTCTTTTTTTGATGTATGTTGACGGCAGTGTGACACGCGTCTCTTTGTACTGACAGCAGTCGGCTTTTTATGTGTGTAAATATGACAGTTGACAGTTTAACTTTAAAAGAAAATGCGATGCGTTGCCATTCTAACTGCCTATTTTTTGTACCGGTGTAGCAATATTAAATAATTTCCAAAGTCGGACCAGGCAACCCCATAAGCGGTCACCTCCAAGATATATTTACGCACACTTGAAACGGAACATTGTGTTCTAATAACATGATTTGAGAGTCATCCTTATGTATTTAATAAAAAGAAGAATCCAGTTTTTTAAAAGGAAACGCCTGCTTAAGTAAGTTCATAGTGTAAGAAACAGTGTTTTCGCTGAGGCGTCCTGCACACTGACTATTTTGGTCTGTTCACTAATGAATTGTCACTTCTGTCTGGTATCTTAATCATAGCCTTGGTCGTTTTATTTGTCATCTTGCGGATTTTTTGTGTAAAAGCTTTATAAAATAAGACATGTTGAATTATGTTCATTTCTTAGTGTTGATGTGTATACCATTTTTCATTAATTTCCATGTTTTGGTTGCTTTGTTCTAATTTGAGATTGGTCAGAAAATAACGTCGAAATACAAAAATGTATAACTTTTCGTTTATTCATACAACATGTATGTATCAAGACGAGTGAAATGAAATATTTTGGTTGCCATAGTAATCACATTTTCCTAAAAGAATATATAATAATTGATAATTATCCCTTTTGCTGCTATTATAATACCTTATTTTTTGCTTTCAGAAGGAGCCTATTTTTATTTTATGTTATATTTTTCTTTAAGTTTCTTTTGTGTGCCTCATCTCAACATTGAAAATATTTAACGAACACTGCTTTTTGGGTATTCTCATTTTTTTTAATCTTTAGAGATGTTAATGTATTTAATGCTTTAAATTCGGAATTCATATACATATGTCATATACTGTCTACATTGCAAATAGTATTTTAATAGAAACTCGTCCAAATTAAGCTTTACTTTGTCTGATTCGTTGTTTGCGTTATCTACACTCTCTTGTACAAGTGATTGGAATGGCCAACGCACAAACTTCACGGTTAGTAGTAAACACTTCTTCTAACAATTCGTTCCTGGTAAATTCTTTGCCCTAACCAAGAAATCAGTAGTAAAATGGACCTCAAGATTTCCCGCGTATTTACTCTTAGCCTTCAAATACACAATTAAACACTACACAAATGTATATACTTAACAGGAAATTGATGAAAGCTGCTGTGGTCACCGCCGAACTTCAGTTCAATATTTTTTTAATTGCTTGCTAATGTGCTTTCTTCCTTTTTCTCTCTCATACATTGATATTTTTTGATATTGCAAGCTACATCATAGCTAAAGCATCGACACACACAACACTTGTCCTGCTTTAAAAAATTCGCCAAACCGCTTCGAATTTTTGTTATCGCAGACTACATGTACATTATTTTACACAGTTACGCAGCAATTCGCTGGCCTTAGAGGCTTCCCAGGGCGGTGCACAGCACATGTTTAGCCGGTACACTTATTGTTTGAATCAAAATGTATTTTTATTGGTTTGTAAATTAAAAATTAAGACTTTTGGCTTGGTGAGTCTTTAAACATGGCTTCTTTGAATTTTATTTATTTACCTTATAGCAAATTGAATGATGTGCTATCTGTTTATCTTTCTTGATTCATTCAGAGAAAAACTGACGATAATAAACCACTCTACTATGGCATCAGCATTTCATATGCAACACCCCATGCTTCTGTCTTCTGTCGGTCACTCATACACTCTCGTTACGCTTGTTGCATTGGGTGACAGGAGCACTATCGGAGCCACTTTGTTGATACGACTAAGTATGTCTTTGGGCCTAGCAATCGTGGCAATCTGTCAACAGTAACGCATTAGAAGATTAGCCCCACACAAATGTAGGTAGAGGTATACTTAAGATTGAAATAAGGTAATGCAAACTAAAATAAAAGAACTAAAAACGGAACTAGTAACGGGATCTCTAGGAAAAGTGCGCACTGTGCTCATTGCAGGATGACTGTCGCGATAAACAGAGGACCGGTGGCATACGTTTACTTTTGTTTTACTTCGGTTTCATCAATGTTGAGACTGATTGAAACCTGGTACTTTTTGTGATAAAACATTTTTATATTATTGATATTTGCTTCTAATTTTAAGCATTGCATCTTACCTCTAATTGTGTAATACTATGTGTTTCTGTCTTCTCATCGTCGTTATTGGAGTCCTGGGCGGAGACATCTTTTTTGTCGAGCTGTTTAAGTTTCTCTCTCAGGCTCTTACATGGCAGCGTCTCGTAGAAAGCTGAACGGAATTGTCTGTTGGTGGCCACATATATGATAGGATTGCAGACAATTTGTGACTTGGCGAACATTGACGGAACTGCTGACAGAACCAGAGGCACACTGTCGGCATCTCCAAACGCCTGCCAAAATGATTCTATGGCGTATGGCGACCAACATATCCAGAAGCAAGCTGAAATCAATACATGACTGTGTTGTTAAATAGCCTGAGGTGTATGTTTGGTTTTACCCAATAGGTTATTGATAATGCAAAGATTCGGGTCCTACATATACATGTATCTGCAGATATGCGAAAGCCAGTAGAAAAGGAAGAGATTGTAGAATTAAAGAACATGAGAAACATGGTTTTAAATGTGTTAATAGGGCAAAGAAAAGGTTTAATCATAAGACAACCTGGTAAAGATTTGTTATGGAGATTTCAACGTAAATATTGGGTCAGAGAGATATTGTTAAAGCCGATCAATGATCCGAAATCCTGATTTCAAACCTTCTTGATGACCATTACAAAGAACATACATATGTGGAAATCGTAACAAAATGCTTACCACACATAATGATACAGCTCTTGAAAAGTTTCTTCTCAACCTTTAAGTTTCGTCGGGCCACTCTACTTCGCATATCCCAAACGGAGTTCTTATTGGCATTCTTTACCTAGAAAGATAAAATGTATAAATAAAGAAGCATAAAGATAGAAATGTCTAAGCAAATGAAAGTGATGTTTTCACTTTTTGAAGAAATAAACTATTTCGTTTTAATAATTTGTCGGAATTAGATATGAAGCGCGACGGAACCTGCCACACTTCGGGCCTGCGGATATCCAAACATGAAAAGACATGGCAAATTAAAATCCTTTTGTTAATGAGGTATAACATCGTATTCTCTAAAGTAAGATTCGCTATACATGTAATTACACAAATAACTATCTAAAAAAAGTGCGACGGAGCTTATCAAAGAACAACCAGTTTTTTTTTATCTATGTGGCAGGTTCTCCTGCAAATAATTGCAAGAACAAATGCAAGTACAACTAGGAAATGACCAAATCGCTAACAAAATCGCTATTGTTATCAGTGTATTTGCTAATTAAAAAATACTGGTATGCTTTACTTCGGTGACACGTGTCTGTGTATTGGTGAGGTTATAAAAGCATTAATAAAGGACAATGACAATGACAATGAACACGTGGATAACATTCAGGGAAGGATGTCGCTAATTGTCACGATTCGCAAGTAAAATAACTTTAGCGTAAATACAAATATCACTGATAAGCCTGGATACGAATTTGTTTGCAAAAGGAGTAAATGTATATTTCTAACATGTGACGGCGCTTACTTGTAATTTTAATTAATTTATTTATATAAGAAGAATACAAATACTTCACCATTATATAGTTAAATAGTCTTGTTTTGAAAATTTTATATCATGTTTTAGACATGCAAATACATCCTTCACTTAAAAAATGTTATTTCCTTTTGAGCATATCTTGCAGTAAATGATCCATATAACAACGTTTACAAATGTACATTTAAGTACTGTGATCCAATATTTGTGGAACTGTTGGCACAGTTTATTGTTTTGTGATTATGTATATGACAAAACGACCTGTCTGTTATAAGTACGTTATAAGTCGTTTTTACTTTTAAAATAAAAAATAATGAATGTTTTACTTTAAAATTAAATATCCGATGTTTCATTGGCATTTACGCACACGTTATACATGTATCAGTTAGATTTAATTAGGTTAATGCTGATATGGTGTTAAAATAGACCATACACATTATAAAACAATAGACCATGCAAACATAACCACAGCACTAATGGTTTGAGTATCTTCCTTTGAAGTTAATCATACGTAGCCAGGACATCGTTTGAGAACAAAAATATTTTACTGTGATGCTTACACCAACAATAATTAGGTTATAACCTTGTCTTGAGAAGAATAAAAATCTGACTTACTGTCATAAAGACGTGATAGTAGCAAAACATCATGATGGACATCGGTATAAGGAAGCAGGTGAGAAAGATTGTGACAATAAAAGACGTATTGCTTGAGCTCTTGTTACCAAAATGGAGTCCGCAGAAGACGCCGGAAAGCTCAAGCCCATAGGAACTCCAGCCGAAAAATGGGCAGAGGGACCAGAGTAAGCCCCCGAGGACACAGGCGAAACAGGAGAAAGTCGCCACCCGCTTAGTGATGATTGCAGCTTTCATAGGTTTGGCAATTACTATGTAGCGGTCCACACTGATAGCTGTCATGATGTAGAGAGATGTAAGACCAAATGTGTACACCACGAACCCCTCCCATGTACACAAAAATTCGCCTAAGACCCATTGTCCATGGAAGGCGTTGTACCAAGCAAGTGGGTGACCCAAGAGCGCCATAGTAAGGTCACTGATGGCCAAGCTCATAATAAAGATATTTGTTGGAGAACGAAGCTGCTTCTGTTTTGCGAATGTTCGTAGGACTAGTACATTCTCAACAGTTCCTACTATTCCGATCACAAGCAGGAAGACCCCGGCGGCCGTATGGGCCCATCGTGGATAGTTGAGTCGCTTTATATCTAGAGGAGATAAACCGGACGGTTCGATAGTTGTAAGCTGCAAGTTCGACATAGTTGCCTCGAAAACGGACATAAAAATAGACTTGTTACAAATTAGGCGATCGAAACAAACGCACTTCTCTGACAAGCGATTATTTAAAACCAATTCATGTATAGCTGATTGGCAATAAGTTGTTTTAATTATGAAAAGCCTAACATACACCCACGTTTGAATGGAATCAGTCAACACAATTGAAAAGAAATAAAATAATCAACAAAAAATGCCGCGTTTTAATGGAATCACTTTATCGTACATTTTTTCCTTTACATCATACACGTACTTTTTGTGACCTAGTCAATTTGCACAATAATCCATACATTCATGACTATCCATTGATGACCGGCACATGTCAGATATCACTTACTGTTACGCTGCATTAAAACACCAACTAAATGCACACTTGTTTTACATTTTTCATATATTCCGCTTATTACTTTTAGAACTACAATAGCATTCCGAGAATCAGACAATCAACGTTTTTGTTTCAAGAATACTTTATTATGGACTTTTACCTGCCGATATACGACCTGTTACTAATTGGCTGCGGTCCCAATAATCCAATACACAAGAAACCTTAGCAGACTTTGTCAATATAAGGCCACCATTATTTCTTTTCATGACCATTGCTGTGGGGATGATAATGTCAATAGATTTTAATGGATTATGGACTGCTATAAACTAGATAGTATCTAAGAACGTAAACTATATTTTATGTCAATAAAAAAAAAGGATTCCCATGATCACACCTAATTGTTGATAGAAAATTTTAATAAGGTTTTGAAAAAAATGTCATTTTATATCAAATGTTCAATTTCTATTGTTTGATTGTTGTTTCTATCGTGCACGTAAGTAAAGCACACACACACACACACACACACACACACACACACACACACACACACACACACACACACACACACACACACACACACACACACACACACACACACACACACACACACACACACACACACACACACACACACACACACACACACACACACACACACACACACACACACACACACACACACACACACACACACACACACACACACACACACCTACACACACACACACACACACACACACACACACACACACACACACACACACACACTCATTTATTTTTATATATATTTATAATTTATATTCAGGATCAAATGTAAACTCGGGAACGTTTCTTGCTTTATCGGATGTTCATTCTAGTTATTCTAGAAATATTGAGATAATTTATTTGCCAACTGGTAAAATGGGTATTTTGTATCATGTGACTTAGTAACCTCATATATTTTTGACAATATGTAATTGGAAAAGATCTTAATGTGAATTAATTGTTTCAATTCGTTATTTTTTAGGTGATATTTATATGCTCAAAATGTTGTCAGTTTAGGGGTATACTATGTCTGCAGCATAATTTATTTCTTTAGATTGCCTACATATTAGAGCCCGTGTGTCATTTGATGATAGATTATGTAACACACACATCTGCGAAACACGTAATGCTGGTGAAATTGTTTCAGTTGTACCCAGTTGTCTAATTGTATGAGTTAACCAAGTGAGTAAATATTTATTGATGACTCAGCCATGGCATAAAATGAAAGATAAAATCCGCCAGACCGATAGTCATCCATTGTCAGCGATCTTTCTTTGTAGATTTATTAAATATCGCTTAAGGTTAAACTTTGTTTTACTGACAACTCTTAGCTTGCTAAGCACGAATTAATCAGACTTAGGCAAATATTGTAGATCAAGATGAATCTCCTCCTGCTGGAAGCTATCTTATAAAAATATGCAATATGTTTGCCCTTAGTTAACGTTACAGTGTCTCTTTACATAAGCACGAAGTTTTAAAGCTAAATTTAATAGGTAAAAATGTATAATGATATTTTGCACGATATAGGTAAGGTGTAGATTTTAAATTGTGTTCTATCACGAACTAGAAAATCGATTTACAAATACGTCTTACAAGACAGATAAATGCTGGTGTAAGAAGGCATTCTTTCAAGACAAATCACGGATGATCGACATCCATCATGCCACAAAGCATTTGTCATATCAAGTAACTTCCTAGTATGGAGATAAAGAAATCACCTTTTCTAGAGAGGAACTTGAGTCTTGATCGCTTAAATAAGTGACATTGCTATGACGTCAAACGACAAAGTTTGCACCAAGATATCGACCCTTTAGATTGAATGCTGTGACCAAAACATCAAAGGCAAAATCAGACTTAATCTTTTGCTTTGACCCAAACGTAATTGATTCTGTTTTACCGAGGGAGAGTTTCTAGCATATTGGCTACTCGCTTGCGGCTTCAGCTTATTGATTCAACACAGATTCTATTTCATCTTTATTTTTTACCAGTGACCAAAATTGATGAATCATCACCAGTCACCAAAATTGATGAATCATCTGCATAGAGAAGTACCTTGTGCTTGATCACAAACGACGTATCATTTACATAGACTAAAAAAAGGAGCTGTCCAAAATATCGACAAACTGAGGGATCCCACAGGTAATTAGCATCGACAAAAACATATTAGGCACCTCAAATACCTTATGTCTGTCAGAAAAATTTGAAGAAAACCATCTGATTACGGACCTAGAAAGACCAAGAACTTTGAATTTCATAAGCAAAAGATAATGATCTAAAGTTTTGAAGGCTTTTCGTTGATCAAGCAGAACCAACCTTACCATGTTTGAACTGTCTATCTAGAAACGTATAAAGGCAGGTCAGTGATAGAGACAGGCCAAATTTGAATATTTGGGTCTAAAGCTAGACAGATAAATGAATAGTAGATTGTGCTCTGAAAGGTAAATTACAACTTGATCATAGGTTACTCATTCAAATACCTTCCACACAATACTTAGACAATAAACTGGTCTATCATTGTCTAAACTCTCGAGACACTCGTCTGACGTCCGGTGTTCGGCAGCCCACGACATTCTTTTCTTTTTGATCCGCCCTCTCTCACCACCACTCCTTTTACCCATAAAAAAACAACAACAGCAAAGCATTGCGCGAGGTTCAGACACAACCATGACCGTCATGTACATAGTCAAGTTCATCGGCTATCAAGTTATCAACTTATAACTGGAATCTTCTTGCCAGACTTAAGTCCTAGATCAGAAAAGATCCGAACAGAACACGTTTTATTAAGACTTGTACAAAATATACATCGTCTAATTAAAAACTTAATCATATACAAGATATTTAGTCAATAAGTATTAATATACTTATAATACGTTTCTGGAGAGTAATAAAACAAAAATTAATTAACTAATTCAGGGATTAATTAATGCAATCTAATCAATTAGTACATTTAAGTAATTATTTCTAACCTTTACACTATTTTTATAAAGTGTGCAATAATCAGAAGTATTTTCTTATTTGCTGAGCCATTTGAGAACAGTGGGTCTTCGGTTAATTGCGTACGTATTAGTATATATCTTCAATATATCTAGCATTACTAGTACAAAAACGTTCGATTCTTGATAAATAATTGTTGCCAAAACGACATGCTTGTATTTTTAAAAGAATGTGCTGAAATTCTTAGTCGGGCAGAGTAGAATTGAAGATGAAAGGGTACATGGTCAAGGTATAATGTTTACTTGAAATTTGATTTAAAGTTTTCATATTCTTCTAAAACTGGACGACGTCCAACAGAAGCTAGCCATTCCTGAATGAAGTGGTCAGTAATTTTTCTATTAAAATGTTTGGGAAAGGTTTTTATATTAACCATATCACTATGTAGAAATATATATGAAAAATGTCTCCGAAGAGTAGTTTAAAATAAAGCCCCCAAAAGCGTCAAACACCTTGGCACAAAATTAAATATAAATATATATACAAAAGGAATGCGCATAGAACAAGGAAAGAAGCTGTGAAAATATGTGAACAAATCAGAAAACAAAATCATCGCAAGAAAAAAATAGAAACGTGTCAAGTCCGAATGTCAATGGAATTTATCCTTTTCCGAATAGGATGAGTAAATGCCGGACACGTAAAAGGGCTAGAAAAAGCACTTCCTCAAAACCCACGAAAACGAAGTGCCCTCATACGCACATTTGTTGGAACAAACCCGACCTTAAAAACCACAGAACTGTGGCGATTACAGCCAAGTTATTAACACGTATCATTGTTTGTAAAGGAAAGCTTGCTAGGATTTGTCTGCATATTGTAGGCTTCATTAATTGTACTATATGTTCGATATATGGTTACAGTATTTAAAATGTAGTTCAGTTCTACATATCTAGAGGAAAAAATAATTTAATCTGTCAACATTTAAAATGTATCGTTAAATTGCAGAAACTTATTACGCATTGCGGTTTAGAATGATGCTACAATTCGTTGCAATATAAAAGTAAATGCTTTCAGCCTGTTAAGTAACACACGGTAGTGTACTTGAATAGCATTATGTTTTTTGTATATATCACGTGAGTATATTGACTTTGGGAACGACATTAATTTGTTGCAAAACTTTTATTTAGTTGTACTACAATTCCTACGTGTTCGCTGAACCAATACAACGTTCTGAACGCTAAAATGTCCGTTACGCTCGCTAGTCGAACACTGCGCGCAGCGTCTTTGAGATACAACTTAAAAAAAGTAATTTCACGATAATTATTTACGTCTTTTGTAACCCCACACCCCCCCCCCCCTCTTCTTATGTAACGGTGTTATGTTCCCCTCTCTACACTCAGCGAGACAATGTCCTGAATCCATAATCATGTGAAAAATATAAAAATATGAAGAAATAATTCGCACAAACACGAATAATAATGTTATATTGATTCCGGCGTTTCAGTCATTGAAACCTTTAGCAGGGAAACAATAACATAATAAAGGAAATATCCTAAATAGGTAAACATAAAATATCTATACTTTCAATAAAATATTCATTGCGAATACAATCAGAACCATGTGCAAAATATTTCCTATACTCGTTCGGCCTGCAGTTTGTAAGACTCAAAATCTCAATAGATCAATTACTTCTTCATAGCGTGGTTTCTTTTCTTTAATCGTATAATGTTTTTAATTTATTTTACTCTCGTATAGTTCAAATAGATCAAATTGTAACTTATTGTCCAAATATTTCTTCGGGACTTCCCTGACTTCCCTATTAAAATACCACATTTATTCGTGTCTGCATTATCTCTACGTTATTCAGGTGAGCGATATAAAGGGTTACCATGGCTCTGATGTATTTGCTATTGTCTTTAAAGAGAGATAAATTGCACAGATAAGTGTAAACAAGTAATTATGTCATTTAAAACTAGAATCTCATTTATGATATTCGAAGGAAAAATGATAGTAAGCATCGCATAGGAAACAAAAAAAATAAATAAACACATACAAAAGAATCAACTAAAAATACAGAAACCTTAAAAAATATGACTCCAAGGGCTTGTCAACGGGGCATAACAAGTACAACACCATTTTGACTTGCACATTAGTTATTTCGCTTTGAATAGCATAACGTATCGTTGGGTCATTTTTACAGAGAATATAATTGATACAAGAACTAATCAATGCAGAGCATCAGAGTCGCCGGAAATGATGTATTAAAAAAAGAATATCTTTATTAGTACTGGAAATCTTTACAGCAATTTATAAAAGCATGTATTAATTTTATTGTCGCCGCACATATATGTAATCTTTACTGAAAGGCGATGTAGATGGCGGCATGTTGTTTTTATGTACAAATGGTGTGTGGCGCTTTCATGCCTTGACAATTCGGTCATTATTAATGTTTTGTGAATATCAAGAGTAAATTTTAGTTAATTTTGAAAAGTAGTAAACTACCTCACCAGTCACTTGAAATTGATTATATACTACATGTATATGTATGATTCGTGTACATTGCAATTGTTATGGTTAGAAGCAAGCCGGACGCATACTACATTTAGTTTTACAAAAGAGCAACACTTGACTTCTAGTATATTGAGACATACGTCAGATAATAAAGAGAACCTGTATGTTTACCCTCGCAGGTACTCTCGTTCTCATGGTTGGGTAATCTTACATCTCTACTCACTCAGAATGGTGATGGTGCATTTATGAATGGGCTAAAACGGTCACGTATTTCGTAGTGCAAACGAACTAAAACAGGTTAATGACGGGAAAATCAAGATGTCCACACTTAGTTAGACTGCAAAATTAATCCTGTTAAAAATGATAAGATTGCCGTTGTTTGGATGCTGTCTTATTAGGCAAAGTGTACAACTGTTTAACATACTTTGATGCTTTATTGTGTGACCTAATTCTCTCCACGCAAGATGTTTTTAAGAGCAGGTCTCGTTTATACACAAATAGAACAACAACGTTTAAATCCTAAAACAGCATGAATACCGATGCTAATATTGTTTATTTATCTATCAAAGTGTTCGTGCAGAGGTGCTGTTTGTCCAAACGTAAAGACAACCCTTTACTAGTTTTAGTTACATTCGCCCAGATTTATTTTTTACTTACTGGGTTGTGAAAAAGTCCACCAACTGCAAAAACTCAATTAATAAAATAGAAAAGAATACATGCCTCAAGCCCTAATATGCTGTTTTCAAATTTTGCCTGTATTTCGTTTGCTTTTGGTAGTACGGTTTGCATCTTTTACTTAAATATGGCTTTCTCCGGTTTCTCGAAAACAACTTAAGTACGTACTAAATATTCATTCTCAAGTTTGAATTGAGCACAAACGCGACTCAGTTGAGTTTTTTTTAACCTTGCATTTCTCATCTGAGCATCTACTCTTCGTCAATTTATTAATTTTGTGTGCATAAACTCTTTAACGTGACATATTACAAATGTTGTACTTTTGACATTTTGCGGGAAATTATAGCGTACTGTTTGTCGTCTGTTTGTCAACAATGGCAATGTCAAACAGATCTATGAACTGGTCGCCAATGGAGAAAATGAAAGCCATTGAGTTAATGGTCGATCAACAGACATTCTTGTTTAATAAATTTAAAGGTGTGGGTGATGGACGGAAGGCCAAAGAGGCGACCTGGCAAGAAATTGCTTATCAGTTAAAGGCGTAAGTATATGCCAGATTTTAAATACACAATGTTTTTATCTGCTGGAAATCACCTTCGAACAAAGCCAGTTGAAATATAAACAGATGTACATTAAATTCACATAGCCCCCGCCACAAAGGTACATATTAAATAAATTATTTTCTCAGTATTCTTCTTTTTTTTTTAATAGATTGACCTATTTTTCTATTAAACCACGTTTATAAAGTAGTTGTGAATGTATCTACATAGTCAAAAGTTATGAAGACATTGATTTAAATAAGACATCCGACAACGTCTACTGATCTTTAATTTAAATGGATGATATAAATTAAGCAGTTGTGTATATTTTTGTTTGACTAATTTAATTTAAGGCTGTCATTGGCGCAGTTCATTATAAATATACCAAATTACCAAGTCGTAAAAACCTATCAGGCACTTACCACGTACGTTCCATAGATATACACTTTTTCATGTTTTTGATCTTTGACATGATGAAACTGTAACCTACAACTTACCAGATAGCATCATCATTTTGCATCACTTTTTTAAATAACCTTGTTGCATATTTACCTCTGCTCCTTCATCTACATTTCTAATATGTATATATCGTATTTGGTCTTCAGTTCTATGTTGTCATCATGCAAAATATCTGTTGTGGAAATTAAGAAGATGTTTCACAACACAAAGTCCAGAGGTAAAAATTATAAGTATTGTTAACACTCTTTAATTTTGTTCTAAACACAGGAAACTGCTTGTAATTGTCATTTGATATAAACAATTCATAAGTAGACATCAGTGTAAATGGGTTATTTTGTAGTGTGCATAATTCTGACTTGTGTGTTTTGGAAGTTTGTTAAAATGTGCCAAATGCTTTCATACTTCTTACATTCAATATTAGGACATGCTTTCTGGTTCAAATTTAAAAGTTTAATTTATTCATCAACAAAGGAAAAGCACTTAAGACAAAAACAGGTGGAGGACCAGCAGTGCAAACAATACCCGCTGAGGAATATTTTCTCCGCAGCTTGGAGACAGTGAACTCCCCCTCATTGGCTGGTTTGGGCATTGGCATTGACAAACTGCAAGGAAATTACACTTCTGGGCAATGAAAATATATTTTAGTTACCAAATGATGATATATAATAAACTCAAATGCTGTGTTTTCTTTAAAAAAAAACATGTCAGTTTTAATTTTATTTTAAATAATATGATATGATTTATTATTTTTGAAAATAATGATATAAGTTAATTGTGCCATAAACACATAAATATGTTGTTTTCTTTACTTACTTTATATGCACATGATATGTTTGTATCTATGTGCTATGATTTTCAGTATGTTGGTGTTAGAAGACCTCTGTCATATGTCTGGCTAGATTCGCCGAGTGCATGTCAGCTGTTAGATCTCTCCACCTGAAAGTTTGTTTGTTTATTGGGTTTATCGTCCCACCAACAGTATTTCACTTATCTGGAGACGGTGTCCACTTGAAGCAGATATAGTGCTGCCTTCACTGTGTATAGCATGCCGTGAACACCTGGCATTATACCACACCCAGTCACATTATTCTGACACCGGGCCAACCAGTCGTGGAACTACCCTTATATTTGCTTGAGCGTTAGCAAGGGAGCTATGCCACTACCATTTTTAACGACTTTGGTATGTCGCGGCCCGGGATCGAACCCTGGGCCTCCCGTACCTGTCCACCTGAAAGATATCACTCCATTAGAACAATCACCTATGTGGTGAGGGGCTGTGGAGCTACAAGTTGACAAAGTCTAATTAATTATGAGCACTTCCCTTTTAAAATAATAGAAACTTTCTCTTAACAGTTGTTCCAACCAGAATAAGGAATATAGAGAAAAGCGAATGTGCACTTTATGGCCTTGAGGAGAAGACGATCAAATTGGAGATTGAGACAATGGACGAAATGAACAGTACTCTCCTTCCGGAGACAGAGAGAAGAGGAACATGAAATTACAGAAGCCATGTTTGCTGAATAACTCAGCCCACCTTTTGGAGAAGAACAATTGTAACTTGAAAAAGTACTAAGTTTTAATTCTATATAATTTGTATCTTGCTTTATATAAAAAGGACAATTAGCTTAAAAGCCTACCAACACACTATTAAAAAACACTCCATATAATTTCTTAGCTATATGTTATTGTCCACAAATTGTAACAAAAACAGTGTTTGTTTTATTTTTGGTGATACATCGCAGCTCACATTTACGATCATATACGACACATTGCCCAGAACAGGACTCTACCCACGCGGGGGGTGGCTAAACAGTCACAGAAGTTCCAAATCAGCGACTACCACCATGCCATGGGTGCTCCGAATCGGTGTTTAAATGTCATACTATATGCATCACCAGTATTATTGACAGCAAATTTCATTCTTTTTTGTTTCCTCAAAATCAACATCATTTCTTAAATGTATTTGTTATAGACACACTATTGTGTAATTTATGCATAACTCCTGTTATTATTATCTGTTTGATACATATGTTATTAAATAGCATTAATGATATAAAATCCAACCTTTTACATATTTAACGTTACATGGAAGGAGGTCAGATAACTTATATTGGTTTTTGTGTTCTATTTTGTGTTAACATTCTTCATACCCTAATATGCCAACTTGTATTTCTGAAAAAAAATGTATTTGCAAACACATCTCTATATGTGGCTCCATTTTGCCGGTCACCGACTAAAAATTCAGGCTCCTCTAGGGTGATATCACGTAATAAAAATATAAAAATAACAGCGTGTTCCCTAAAACCAAAACTGCCGATTAAGCGAAAAATGCCCCGTCCAAAAAAAATAAACTTCAAATCATCTTATTTATGAATAAATTTGAATATATGGTGGTTTTTCTTCTTAATTTAAGCAAAAGTCTGTCAGTCACAAGTTTTAGATCGATTCGACAAAAGAAAGTAGAAAATATGTCTTTATATTGTCCTTGACTGTATTTCCATCATTTGCCTAATGGACCTTAATTATACTGTTTTTGTTTTTGTTTCATTTACAGGTCGTGACAGTATTTTTCCCTTAAATTTCAATTTAATTACAGTAAAGCTTGATAATTGAAAGCAGGCTGTTATATAAAATTATTTCTTTATGTGGTTGTATTGAATTTTGAACGTGGTTAATTAAAGCAGTTCCATGGGTGGAAATAAAAATGTTGATGTAGAAAATAACACTCGTAGTCATACATTCATGCTGTTAATCACCACTTTAAAAATGTATTGTTTAAAATTTGTTCGTATTCTTTGACGTTGTTTGGTCATTTTCAGAGTATAATTACTTTTTTTTAAAAAAATCGTGTCTATATCATGTTACATTTACTTAGAGTCGGTTGGCAAGTTTTTATGTGTTCATAGAGACCTGTGACGTCAGCGAATACATTATTGTATATTTGTCTTTAAGTTTCGATACTCCCTTAATGACTTCTCCTTTAATGACTGCCAGTCATTTCCCGAATATTTGACAACATATTTATTTGAAATTAATGTGCTGTCTGTGTGATTCGTATCGGGATCTTTACATTTTTCTTGAAAATCACTTTTAATATCAAGCCAACTTTTTCTGTTATTGCTACACTATCATATCCACAAAAATGCATTCAGTACGAGGCACCGATCTCTAAAGCGGCGACAATGATGCTTTGACGCTTCATTTAAACTTTTAATAAAAGTTCACCGTATATCGCAGTTTTTTTATTTTAATAAGTAAAAAGTCCTCATAAAGCAAAGGTGTGCCTATTGTAAATTGACATTTTTTTCGGTCGAACCTATCAGTAGATTTAACCATTTGTATTGTACTGTTTATTGTTGCAAAATTAAATTCTGTGAAAGCCTCATCATGTCTACATGTTTAGAATATATTAAACTTGGTATTCTGCGACAGATTAAGTAACAATTAGCATATAAGGAGCCGCTTCGAGGCTCAGTTCTTTTGTTGTGGTCAACTTCATAAGTAATAGTTTACGCGTATATTTAGGCGTAAGAAAAACTAACAACATTCTTTACAAGTTTTTGTAGAACATTCCTTTATGTTACAGAAGCGAAAGAAAGTTAGCATCCAGCAGCATTTGATTTTTTTCGATTATTATGTAATTCTGGATTTTTGGTCATTAAATAGAGAAAAAAGCTACAACCGTTACATTACTAACATTTCATATTTGGCCCGCGCAGAACCACTCTTTACACATTTTTTACCATGCAGAATAATCGGTACGTTCGGATTCCAGTAGGTAAAAATTCAATTCTAAGTTTTGTATACATTAAAAAAACGCTCATACTCAAATTTTCGGAAATTGCCCTTTTCAAGAGATTAAAACAAACAATTGCTTTCTTTACATTTTTGCAAACCTTCATGTGCGCTGCCATATTAGAAAACACGGACATGGCGTGGCGTCAACGTCATCCAATGACAACGTCGTTTTACTGCCATTAACTGAACGTCATTTTCTCGCCATTTACTGAACTTCACGTAGCATGACGCTATGGAGCGTATCGCCCAGTGGCCGGACAGTTTGTAGTTTGTAAATCCATGCTGACTCATTTATCTGTCTCTCAGTTCTGTCCGCTACGTACATTCTTTTAAGTACAGCGAAACTGAGGTCACTGAGGAGTGGCCTGGTTGCGAAAAATGACTGTTGATGGGCTTGACACACTTCTGTCGTACATCACACAGGGGCTCCTTCATCCGCTCAACTAGTTGACTCTCCGTGTCTCCAACGTAAACGAATGAATGACACTTTGCACAGCCTATACATTCACATTGCGATGTTGACACTTAGTCCCTTTCGCACGCCAAATTCGTTCTGTCCTGTGGTTGGTGTCTTTTACTGGGTTACTCCACACAACGCTACACGTGTTGCAATCGGCTCTACATTGAAACGCGCTCCTTTGGACAGCACGACTTGTCTTACCAATGAGTCACATAGGTTCATATCCCTTCTAAATGCTAGGCTCGGAAGGTTTGTTAAACACCTGTCTCATCAACTTCGATAGGTACAACACTTTGGTGTGTTTGTGTACAATCTTATGCACATCCGGAAGAAGATTGGAATAAGTTACCCAAAATTTCTCTGTGTGTGGAAAATGCCCGTAATTTTGTAAATGAAAAAAAAAAATTGAGCTATGCAGTTAAAACAAAACAAAGACATAAAACGCATCTTGTTCACCTTGCCATGACTGATGATGTATAACCATAATAATTTGTTTCAATGTATTTCCATAAATAACACATGCAGTGACTCTTCTGATCAATATATTTTGTTAAATTGTGATACTGTTTTTCTTTAAGGAAATAATAAAAAACAAACACATTTAAAGTGCATTATATAGATGTAAAAAATTGCAATAACTTTAAAATGACAAAAAAATCTAATTAAATAAATTCGTTCCAGTGAAGTAAGTGTTTTAAAAAGATGAACAACATAGTGATTGATTTAGTTGATAAAATTATATGTTTTTAATGTAAACATAATCCAGATCTAGAAGGTATTGAAAATAAGATAAAACAATAGACACATATTTTTTACATTTATAAAAACCCAATACACATACCAAATCAGGCATGGAAATGCTTTATTATCGTGAATATCTGGTTTCCGATGATTGCATTAGAGTGACTGTATACAATAAACTTAACACCTTTCTACTCTAAAGACATTTCATTCAATCCCTTATAGTTGGGCTAGATCAACAAAAATAACCAAACGCCTCTCCCAATATTCAATAAACAAAATAAGTTAAACCTTGCCCTAGAATGATTGTTATGTTGAATATTTGTTAGATTTATTGAAAAACATGTATGACTTTTTGTATTATATATTTTCAATAACAAAAGTCTTAGTTGACTTGAACCATACAATTGTACATTTTCCGGCTTTTCTTAAGTTCATATATTGGTAAGTCCTATGAAGATGCCTGTATCCTTTTGCGCAGTGACAGTTAGTTATTGGAATGTTCATGTATCTACATGTAAATATCAAAGTGGCAGAAAATCACAGTCTTTACCTTTTGATTCACAGTTATTTCCCTTGAATTACTTTTTTCTGCTTAACTATATTCATATTTGTCAGCACAATATAATAATAATTTAATAAAAAATAAGAACAACCTTCAATCCCATTTTACTATAATGAATAAACAACATCAGTGTATTTAAAATGACATTATTTTTATGCTTTTCTTTTAACATGATCTTTTAACCTATTAACATCTTTTAACCTGATCAGGTAACATTGAAATTTAACAAAATAGACCTATGCTTATTTTATAATAACGGCCATGAAAAGTTAAAGTAAAGCGAACACTTTAAAATCTAAAGGATTAATAGATTAAACATCTAGGCTTGACTTTTGAAAACAGATCGCTAATTCTATGTCCGCAAGGTAATCGTAAGGGGACGTCTCTCCGATTGTACCAGGAGAAAGAAAGCAAGAAATATGCTAATAAATCCTACTAAACAGCGATACTGTTTGAAATAAATTTAGATTTTAATGCGTGTTCGTGGAGTGCATTCCAAGGTGAAGTACATTTCTAAGTATGAATTTTGTTTCCATTACAAACAATACCCGCATCTTTCAGACGCTTGTTATACATGGCCTCCAAAGGAAAATACAAATATCAAAACGAGTCTGTAGACAGTAGCACAAACTAGACGCATAATTAGGACTTTCATAACGTTACTTTCCAACGACAGTCTGTAATTCCCTTTCCGATTTTCTTACCCACAATTCCAACCCAACCGTAAATAGCAAGTTCCAGATATAGAGATTGTATATTGTGTTGTTTTTCTTACATATTGTGTTGTTTTTCCTTACTTTTGTGCTACATACGTGTTAATTATTGGTGGAATTCGGCCATTTGCTTTTCAGCCCGTATTTAACCTGATAACTGATCATGCCACGACTGTTTTAGCTGTTATCTGACTAGTTCATACTTTATTGAAATGTTTAATGCCAATTATGGAACATAACAGTTTGCAATGTATTTTTGCAGGCTTTAAAATTTATTTTTAAACATTTTTTGTCTAAAACAATCAAACATTACCCCTTAAAGCTGAACATCTTATAATTATTGTACAACAAATGTAATATTTGTGCTCTGCATTGTTATAAATATAAATTATAAACTTAAGCCATTTTTTATAAGAAGATATATATACTTGAATAGTAACGGGCATTGCAGCTGTGCTGTTGTCTTTTAAACAGAATAACATTCACTATTATTATTATACTAACAGTGCATAAGTGTCTGGTGTAATGGCTTTAAAAAACTAAGACTTTTGTTCGCCGAAAGAAGAATACTAGATAAAAAGGTTTAAAACAATAGATGTTATATTTGGATTGTTCCGTCCAGAAGACTCTCGATCATCACTTTATCTTGCACTTTTATTTAACCGTTACTGTATTGTCAAGAAAGATAACCTAACATCTATAAATGTTGATTTGATTGCACTAACATGTTTACTTCTCACCTTACAACTGAGATATGAAAAAAGCTGTATCGCGATACATGTATATCTTTCTCTCCTGACTCATTTCAAAATACCTTGCTTCTTTCCGCCCATTGCCTGACTGCAAGATACCGTCTAGCGGTCCTGCATTCTACTAATAACACATTGGCATTTACCTAATAATGGGCTTAAACATATCTCTTAAATAGTAACGGCCCTGATCAGACAGCTTTCAGCAGGAGCAGGATGATTCGAATCTTTGTCGTAGCCACATATTTATCAGGCTAAGAGTTAATGGCAAACACATTATACACGTGACATTGTCATTATCTTCAATTGACTCTAATTACAGACGCCAAAGAGCTGCATTGATATTTTTAAATGAATGTTACTACAAATTGGTAGTGATGAATTAGAGTAAATGACATAGCGTTGATTAACTGATTAGACGAACGGCAATATATTTGTGGATGTTTAAGTCGGATAAGAGTTGTTTTTCATGCAATGTATTTCTCATCAGTGTTATTGTATTTTAGGGGCAAATGTTCGGGAAGTTCAATTAATATACATGTTTTCATCAAGCTTTTTAGCGTGTCGCTATATAAAAATGCTATTCCTAGCCACGTATCTTGCTGAAATATGAGTTAATGGGTACAGTCTGTTGTATCTGGTGAATCAGAGTGACCTTCTATCGGAAAGTATAGTATATTTCGGTATTTTTCCTATATGTAAGATTTTGATAAAAGGACAGAAAAAGCTGCCAGTTGTCGTCAGGGTTGTCTCTAAGTAAATATTCTAAAAATGAAAGTTGTGGATTTATTCTTTACTATATATTAAGCTATTTGGAGAAACTAGCATTTCTAAGCAATACGCCTTATTCGGCTACAGCTAAGTGAAGAAATCCTGGAAGATGTTCAGTAGATTACAGTACAAACATTTTTATCTACGTTTAAATCTATAAAACAATAAAACATTTATAACATGTAATAAGAAATATTTTTAAATAACAGGCAGATTATCAGTCTTTTGTACGAAAATTTATGTTCATATAATCCAACTGCCCGGCTGTCTGATTAGAATCTATGCTATTTGCTGCTAGTTTTAATAGCTATATTGTACATTTTATGTGCATGGAATTATCAGCAAATTACTACGAAAATAAATTTGTTCAATCCAAACCTTTAATAGCTGAGCACGATATCCTCTAGATCAGCCAGGCCGATATTTATTCGTTGTTGTTTACAAATATTGTTCGCTTATCTCAAACTGAGTACCTCAATTTTGTTGAAAGAAGTGTCCAACGTTTTAGCTTTTAGTTTTTTTTTTAATCTAGCTATATTAGAGACTGAGATTTTTATTGAGAAAAACAGAACAAAATACCGGGTTTTCGGGTGGTAAATAAACATATTAGTCGTAAGGTTTTACTTAACACCATTCAACAATAAAGGTAATTCAAGCCTTGTTATAAATGTTCCTTTTCTTAAGCTGTTAGGATCAACTGGCTTGGACGACCTTTAAAATCCGGTTAAAAACGTATAGAATGCATTTTGTGTGAAGGTTTGTAAGCCTATGTTCTTCAGTTTCAATGACAATTAACTTTAAAAGCTTTGTACGAAATCGTTAGAATATACAAAACTACATATATGTATCGGAAGGTCGTGGATTCAAACCCCGGCCGGGTCAAACCAAAGACTTTAAAGTTGGCAGTAATGGCTTCCCTCCTAACATTCGGGGCTAAGGGGACAGCATTACGTCTGACTCGTCGGAGTCAGGACAATGGACCGGCAGGGTTCAGTCCCTGGGCACCTCATAAGTGCCCCTGTGCTATAATAATAGAAATGTCGCTGCACATTATCGGCAAAAAAATGCCGGCAAATCCCAATCCCATACATGTATCAAATAAAAGGTAAGTGGTAAGTAGGTTCGCCATGTATTTGACATTGTTACTAGTAGGCCTTATTATCATAAAAGGATAAATAAGGCGGTGCGCATGCATATAGAACTTTTTAACGCACTTCTACAGTTAGTATACCACCTGCGCACTATCAATTGGGTATACATATAACATAACACAATGTATCTTTACTTAATACAGCTGATAGGCAAAATCGGTTTGACAATACACATGTAGCAGTTGCTTTTGAAGGTTTTAAAAGAAGAAATGAAAACTATGTAATACTGTTACAAGTGCATAGTTATAACGTTTATTTCATCGTTTGACACTCACGACCGATCCATTTCGTTACTCTCCATTCATCGCCCCTGGGATATTTAGTTCACTTTTCGCCGTTTCATGTAATGATATTTCATTTGTCCTTCATAATACGATGAAGATTTCAGTCCAATGATAACGTTTTCCCATTGTTTCGACAGACTTGTCTAAATGGCGCGGCAATTGTTATACTTCAGGTCTCGACACTAAAGAGTATGGATTTTGTAAGCAGTGTTATTATTGGCCAATACTTGTTCTATTTAGTTCGATAAGACGACAGAAAATGTACCAATAAATTCACCGTCGACGAATATGTTGAAACGGAATAGTGGATCGTGGGTATTCGACGGTGCGTTTATATTAGGGATGTCAAAGGATACTATATTTGGTATCCGGATATCCGTCGAACGATCCGAACGGATATCCGGATATCCGGATATAAATATTAGTTAATTCTGATGTTGCAGTCGGATGTGTGGGGGGTTACTAACGTTTCCATTGACATACTTAAATCTTCATTTTAATGGAAATAATTAAATCAAAATTTCCATAGGCATATGCTATTCATCATTTTAATAATTAATGAAATACGAACAATAAAACACGTTTAGTAATTTTAATTCACAATAAAATGAATACATCAAACATATATCTGATCAAAAAAACATGCGTACTCGCGTCAAATCAACTTGCAGTTGTTCAGTCTTCCTCTGGAAGCGTGGTACGATTCTTGTTGAGGAAGATTATCCCATCGACCAGCTCGCTCGACAGCCTGTTACGGAGTTTATTTATCAGGAGGCCTGCGGTGGAAAAGATCCTTTCTGAAGGCACGGAGGTGGCCGGAACAGCAAGAACTTGCCTAGCGACGTATGCAATCTTAGGAAACTTTATATATATGAAATTTCGATTGTGCAACTACAACTATATACACTCTAAAACAAGTAACAAAGCCTAAATTCAGATATTAATATGCTATTTGTATCCTTTAAACACAGAGCGACATATTACTTCAATGCAAGCATTAACAGCACTATTATATCACAATCACGTGATTAAAAACAACAGTTAATGTTTATTAAAATAAGCAAGAAAGCAATATACGCGATAATGCATGCGGCCATTAAGCTAAAAGTAATGTTTTGGGCAATAAAGTGTTTTACATGTAGTGTTTGTTAATACAAATTATTGATTAAATAATTAGGAAGTAAGTAAGGTGAAGACATGTTTGTTTTGTATAAACAACATATCGATTAAATCATCAAGGAGTAATGAAGTAATGCTTTTAACAAGAAAGTGGTTACATGTAGTTTTTGTGAAAACAAATTGTCAATCATACAAGTACATGTAACTAAAAACTTAAAACAAACAATGTTCTGAACGACGAAGTTTGTTCATTATATTTTTGTAAAAACAAATTTTAAAATGTAAGTAATGCTTGTGTGCATGTGTATAAATGTAGCCTTAATGAAAACAAATGATCGATTAAAGAATAATTATCGGAGCTACAGAGTGTTGGTTATTTTCAGTCTGTGTACAATTGTTAGTGTCCATCGATTAAAGCAAAGTTTGTATGTTGCTACTGTAATTGAGAGTACACTGGTTGTGACACTGTTTATAGGTAAATGTAAACATGTCTTTCTTTTATTATGTTCACATAAGGATGATTATAACCCAACAAATAGTCTTGACCGTGTTACTTTTTTAAATGCTACATTAGGTTCATTGTCATTTTTGTAAGTTTGAGAGTTATACTTCGGCATATAATTTATTGTATGCAGAATATATTGATACTTTTTCTACAAATATTAACATTATAATACTTCCACAACGTATAAAACAACTATAATAACAACAATTGGGACAGAAATGTCTGGAAGCAAACTGTTGCATAACCACAATCATCACCACTTACAAACTATACTATTGTTACTTTAATAATATTTAGGATGGTTGCCATTGGGTTAACTTGTGACGACATATTGCCATGGTATTTATTTTGTTTGACAAATAAAGCAGCTCAAAGCAAAGTGTGAACTGCTCATCAGTCAGGGTTGCCATTTTAGACTAATCCATACGGTCGTCTGAAGACTTGGTACTATGGTAGGGATCTAGTTACCGTGTTGACTCGTCAGTCTGGGAATCCATGCATATACCTGGTATAAATGGAGATATTGAGACCCCATATTTGGGTAGATCCGGGTATAAAATGGGCTACTCATACCCAGGTGTATAATGGGACATTCAGACCCCTTATCTGGGTGGACCCAGGTATAAATAGAGTTGTTTAGCCCATATCCGTCTTTGGTTACAGATATAACAAGGCTACTCGGACACATACCTGGACGGCCCCAGGTATAAAAAGGACTATTTAGACCCTATACGTGGACTATATTGTATTGTGCTACAATGAGACGAACAAGTTATATTATGTTATGTTAATAAGGTGGACTGAAACAATAAATGTACAGTGAAAAGAAAGTGCAGACCGTAGAATTTTACAAATTAATTTTTACGACATATACACCACAAACATACATATACCTCATAGACAATACAAACATTCTATATTGTCAAAGCCATTACCATGCAATAATCATCTTTATTTTGTTTAAGTTTTAATCTTCTTAACCTTCCTGACATTAGGCAACCCTTACGCCATTAAATAAAAACTTACTGTCATATTTTATTTTAAACTTCTATATATTAATGCTCGCCCTATAACAATAGTTAGGGCGAGGGTAAATAAAACCAAGTATTGATTGATTGACTATACCTGGAATGACCTAGATATATACAAGGTATAAAAAAGCTTTTAGGTTCCATACCTTGGTGGACTCGTGTATAAAAGGGGATATTCAGACCTAACACCTGGGCGGGCAAATGTATAAAAGGTGTTATACGGAACCCACACCTGGAACCTGGTATAAAATGTCTTGTTCAGACCCCAAGCCTGTGTGGACTCAGGTATAAAAAGGCAATTCAGACCCAACACTTGAGTAGACCCAAGTTTAACTGGGTGGACCAAGATATAAAAGTGCTGTTTAGACCCCACAACTGGGTAGACTCATGTATAAAAAGCGTCACTCAGACCCGACAAATGGGTGGACACTTATAAAACAAGCGTTATTCAGACCATACATCTAGGTGGAAACAAATATAAAAATGCTGTTCAGATCCCACACCTGGGATAAGTTGCCTGGAATTCAAAGGCCCATCAATCACTTAAATTTGCATATAAATTCTTATCGATGCAGGTAACACTGTAGAAATGAATTCTATAATTATTCCAAAATGTATTATTTTGACAGCCTGTTTCGCGGAAAGCTGAAGGGAAATTCGCTAGCATTACTCTAGTAAACGTGTGTTAGTTGGCACGTGTTGTGAACATGTTATTGATTATTGTAACAACACTAAGCACTTGGTGAGATATATGCTTAGTTGGGAAATTAATTATATAATTATGAGGATGGTGTATAATTTTCCCCACTTTTTACACAAAATATTTTTAACAGAACATTAGACAAACATATTATTCTCATTTGTACTCATTTATTACAAAAGACATAAATTATAATTAGTCTTGTTATTTCATAAGGCCTAAATTGGTTAATATCATAATTACAATATTTAGACTTACGTTATCCGAAGTTTAATTAAACCGTTAATTAATGTATATTTGCAGTTTATTAAAATAACGTGATCAGAGTTTCTTTACATTAAGTTTTACATTAATAGCTTAGACATTAATTTGCTAATTCGATTCTTGTCAGCTATGTTTAAATGTTATCAGTCATCAATTTTACACAGTAGAAGAGACCGATTGAATTATGAATGTGATGTCGGTTTATATCTCTACAGCTATTAACATATTGTGAACAAGTGTTATATTGTACTTTTGTACAAATCTATAACAAGGCATTCAACAAAAAGTGCAATCCCAACAGTTACCACCTTGGAACAGTCAGTCGGCCAAAAGGACCGACTGAGGTGCTTACACTGGTTTTACAGAGCTCTAACCTCGCACTTCTTGAGAAGTTTCTCAAATGCAAACAATTTAAAGAAACCCGGTCAATTTGCAACAGGACTGTCTAAGTATAACTAGAGATAAGTTATTATGTCATTAATAGAATGTGATGTCGTAATTGAAATGAGCATTCTTTCTATTAGAAGGACTTCAATAGCGACAAATAAATCCACCAACAGGAAGGATATTCTATTGTAAAATTACTAAAGCGAACCTATTTTATGAAAGTGATTAATTCAGATTTTCATAAAAAATTACAATGAAATCCAAAATAACTTTTCATCATACCAATTATTCCACAAAATCAAATATAAAATATTCTAGAAATCAGGACATGACTTCCATATGAGGAAATTTGTTTTTTTTTTCATTCGCTTCATCCGGTCTATAATGTTTGCCTATGATCTGTCCAATTCTACGACGAAAGTATCTGTGCTTCTTTTGAAAATTTAATCAAATGGATATCTGAGATGTGTTTATTCATTAATCTTCATTAATATATCCGTACAAGTAAAAATATAATTTGTTTAGTTATGACTGACAATTTAAACTGCGGTGTGTATATACAGGATCGGATTATAACTAATTATACCAGTGTAATTTAGTTCCTGTAACTGATACGCTCATATCACCAGATCAACATTTTGAAATTAAAAAGGACTTATGAGCACTTACACTAAACATAGGCTACACTTTACCTTAACGAACAGAAACATCTACTTATAAACAATTATTAGGCAGATAACGAGGATAAAACTATGTTTTCAAAGTCGGAAAATTGTTTAGAAATGTTCCCCGTTGTAATATTTCGTTAAAAACATGAAGCACGCTAAAGCCCAAAATAAAGACGCCATTTCCCTCGGCTATATAGCAACATGTTTGACGTTAATGAGCAATTACCTCCGCCACACTGGCAAGAAATCTTTTTATTGATATATTTGCCGACTGGCCTTTCCAATGCTTTAATTGTTTGTTGTCTCTATTTTACATATCTCGTCAGAGTTTTTTGTTGTAACTTTTACATTGGACTGCCATGTGAATACCTCTGTCCTGTGCCTTTTCAAATTTTAATATGCGATGCAGTCTCATCGGACACTGTCATATATTCTTGATGTTTTGGTTGTTTGTAATGGTATCTGTTTCACTTGTTCGAATTTATTTGTGTCTCTTTGTGGTAACTGGTGGATTATTGTTATTGTTTAATCACTCCTCACAGACTTGTTCTTACTTTTATATTTGGCTTGCATGTGAATACCCTTGTTTTGTCCCTTTTAAATTTTGGTATATGTTGCCATGCTTAAAGGACTTTGTCATCTTATTCCAGATTAAAAGGATGATCCGACAGAAGGTAATATGAGTTCATAAATGAGCCTTAAAGACACAATTAGTCGATCTATTTAAGGGATTGAGGGCGTTGATTTTCGTGTGATGTGGGGTTAGCTTCTGATAGTTGTTTGTTCTTCCTTTGATAATTTTTGGTAATATGAGTAACACAGAACAACTGCTAATTGTTTCTTTGTTGATCTGGAGTGGAACAGGGTCAGTAACCATCAATTAACTTGCCACTGGCCAGCAAGAAACGTTAACTATATAAACATCGTATAATTATTTTATATGGCAATATCATATTATCATAATTTTCTTTTGTTCTTTAAGTTCGATACGTATGACAATATTCTTGCATGCTCCTGAAGTAATTTTCTTTAATTCTGTGACGTCTCAAGATACATGTATACGTCTATTCCAATGTTGTTAATTATAGAAAATCTCATCGGCCCGAAACTAACAATAGTATTATTTAAACTGATTCCATACAGAAGACCAGATTTGCAAAATAATAATTTTAGAATAAAATGATAAATTCTATTTCTACAGTCTACGTAGACACATTTCGAAATACTAAAGTGAAGATTTAAAATCCAACTGCAAAAGCTACACGATGAACAACACATACAACATATGCATACTTGGTGGGTATATGCCACAGGGGGCTGACGAAGCGTCACAAGTTGCGGTTCTCATCGAAGTCATGTAGATGGTTAACATCGAAAACTTGCACAGTTTATGTAAACAAAACATGTTTTGATTTGCCAGTGATAACATATTGTGTGTTCATTTTGAATGTAAACTTTTGGAAAATACGATCTCCGTTAAATCATGGTGAGTACATTATTATAAATGTTTTGTTTATGTGTCAAGACTGTTTAATGTTGACTTGTGAAAAAAATTATGCAAAGAATAACAATTAAAAGTATCTGATGTGTGTAGACTCTTCTTTAGGTGGCTTTTATTGTAAATGTACTAATTATAAATGGAATAGTGTATTACATAGTAGACCTAGTAACATTATTATATCAATTGTCTTTATTATAATGCAATTTATATTACGTTATAATCATTTTTAGTGGATGCTACCAAATGTAGTTGCTTCTCACAGAGAGTGTGTGTGGTGCTCAACGAAGACCACTTTTAATGTGTATGTTACTCATCGAAGTCAAATTCAATTTCAGGATTATGATCACGCTGTGTGTACATATTGTCGGGCCTCGTTCGCCGGTATATTAGAAGCTACAAAGCACTGTGCCAAATCCCATCCAACAGAGAATGTGTCATACATGTGGGAAGTAAATGAAAGAGGAACAACTAAATATCGGAACAGGACATTTAAAGTGAAAGGACATGATGTTATCGGCAACATCGACAACATGACAATAATCAAAAGCACTAGTAAAATTATATCACAGACAAAAAATTTAGCAAGTGATAATCCGATAAGAAAATTTCTTAAAATAAACACACCAACGAAATCTGTTCACTGTCAACTGTTCTCAGAAACAATTGAACCAGAGTGTGCGGACAATACTGATGAATCGACATGTGCGAGTTTAAGAAACGAAACACCTTTAACTGTGCCTGAATTAACTAAACAATTGGACACAATTATGCTGTCTTCTGACTCAGATTCCGAAATCACATCTCATCTAAACGACTGTAAACGTCTAGAAGAATGGGTAACTTTTTTTTGACATTGTGAACACTGGCAACTTCACTGCAAATCACATCGCAGCTCAGTTGTTTTTAGATGTCGTAAAGTTTTCAAAACTAACTGACATGCATCAGATAAGATAAACACCGTTAGTAAAACATTTTTGGGCAGTCTTTATTTAAATTCAAATTTTTGAGATTTATGGGAGGATATAAGGCCTTTTCAAGAGTGCAAGAACATGGCGAGCTTGAGTGTAAAGACGTGAAAAAGTCCGATATATCTAATGTTGAACTTCGATTGTCCAAATAAAGACATATTGAAAGAGGAAAGAAAACACTATGCAATTGAGTGCAGTAACTCTGGGATCATTTAAACTTAGAAGCAGTTGCATCAATTGCGTCAACTAAAACAAAATCTTACAGTTAATGTGTAGATGGAAAACAGATAGCACCAGGTCTTGGGAAAAAGCTGGGAGATGTCAATTTGTTCGGTCACGAATTTGAATCAACATTCGCCGCGAGAAAAGATCGATTTGAAGTTGAAATGCAAGCAGTCAGGGACACCCGTGATGACACAAGCAAGTGGGTTGAACGAGATATAAATACAATTGCAGAGCTTATGGTTCTTTTTGACTGCAACAGAAAAGTCTCTATTAGACTTCGGTGAGAAACACTTACACTCTCTGTGAGTAACACATACATCAAAAGGTGACTTCGTTGAACAACATACACACTTTGATGTTGAAGGGGTGGGGGTGGGGTGGGAGGCCTGTTAACATGGTTATAAAAAGTCTATGGACACACAATTCCCTTTGCTACAGCGGTAGAGAATTGTCATGAAATGTTGAAAGACACGAGGCCAGTATCAGGGATACGAAATGTTGTTTAAATAAAAAAAATCAGCGCAGTTAATTAAAAAAAAAACACAATATTTTTTCACTAAAACAACGGGTAATATTGCACAACAGCGAAAATCTTGCAAAATAAACAATTACCTGACCTTTCGTCTTCTGGGACGTGGTGGTCATGGTGATAGGGAAACTAGGGTTTGTTTTTATAAGTTTTCGATGAGTAACATCTACATGACTTCGATGAGCACCACAACATGTGACGCTTCGTCAGCCCCCTGTGTATGCGCTTGTCCTAAAGTGTTATTTGCGAGGTGCGAATTTTAAACATCCCTAAAGAGAGATCTTGTGATCCGCTACAACACAACTGTAAACTGACGTCGCTGATGTCTTAAAGTTTGGCCTGTTTCCCACCGATCGTCGTCTTCATGTTTCCACAAATACATTCTGTTATTTGATTGTGGACTTAACTAGAGTTTTATTTATTATTGAACGGTCTGTTTCTGGTGTAATCTGTTTACCGTTCGCGGCGGTCAAAACATCATTCACTACATACTGCGAATGCTGCCCGCACCACAGTGCTCGGCGGTAATACGATCTGCAAAAGTCACTTGAAACGATTGTAATTTACAGATCATGTTAATCTTTCGTTCAGCCTCGACTTTGTTTATAATTTTCTACGTGGAATAAATGTATTAGTGCGTATCATTTATCAAGGACCATGATATAAACATAGAAATAATAATAAAAGCATAAAATAGCATATGACTAAATGTTTTGATAAAGATCAATGTATGTTATTGTATTGTTTTCTAGAACAAGACACACTAAAGGAATGTAGGATCAGTTCCAATAAAACACTAATAGCAGCAAACAACTGTTGGCAAACTTATATAACCAGTACCATTATAGCTGTTTATACGTGAATGGTCGTTGAACAACTTCTTAAAATCAAGGGCAACAAAGAGGCTCTCGTGTTGAAGAGATAAGAGTCCCGGACTTATAACTCCCCAGATTCATCGGCTTCTCAGCACGTGGGCTTGAGCACCGGTTGATGTGAAGGACTTAAAGGACTTAATGTGAGGTAGTCATCTTGCTAAGCTGCGGTGCCCAGATAATCTTCCTAGACTTGTTTTGAGGACCTTTCTCCACCAACGCGGCTGTAATGACCATTTTTGTGCTGCTGATATTCATTTCTTAAAATGGAAAGGGCAATAAAGAAAATATCAAGTCCTAAGTTATCCACATAGGACAATGTCGGGTTAAAGGATTGGAAACTAGTTTTTATGAGGCAAAGAATAAACGACTACACAACCTGGACTGATTAATAATTTAGAGTAAACCGCAATAATAAGGAAATATAACAATCGACGGCGTCAAACCCGTTGTCGAAATTGTAGATTTTTAAAACTTTAAACTTTCTGGTAACTTTGTGTTGCTAACCTGTTTTTTGTTCGATTTTAAGAAAACAATTTAATGTGAATATTTCTACCAATGATACTCGCTTCGCCAGAATTTCTACCCAGATATGGGTCTGGTACAGGACATCATAGGCCTTCCTTCCAGTGATATTATCTGGCATTCATCACAAAAACCACTATTATTATAGGTTTATATACTCATTAACACAGACACCTCCGGTCGTAGCGTTACAAACATACTATCAGATGCCTCCTGAAAGAAAGAAAAAACAACCATCATTTCAGCGATAGTCCTAATTGACTCGAAAGTATTACTGCCGTCGTAAACTTACGACTATCCGTAGGCTAAGTGATATTTACTGTCAACAAAACAGTTATTTTTCAGTGTGCATCAGGTGATATCCATTGTAATAATTGTCTGAAAAAAAAGTGTCATGCAGTCTCGTTTAAAATCAATGCAAATTACTTTCTAAAACATTTTGTATAGAAATGATATTTATTTCGTTGTTGTTGACAGCGTGCGGCGACAATCTATATGGTATGCTGTCTTAAGGAATCTTTCAATGAACAGCTGGGCATTGTATATGACCCTAATATTACAAAGTTAGTGACAATTTTTTTATTCCTTATCTGTGTAATATTTGCTGCCAGCATTGTCTACTAGTCGAAAGTCTAGCATTCATTTCTAGGTATATAAGACTTTAACATTGTTTAGTAATTACAACAAAAATAATATAAATGATTAATATTTGCGTTTATTTAAGCCTCTAAATCGCTGCACATCTTCTGTAAGAAATTCCATGGCAAGGCGGTAACTGTTGGGTTTGTTCGTTTGGTTTAATGACTCATCACAGCTTTGTTCTGTGCATTATTCTGTACCATGTCATATTTTGGTATATGTGGAATGTTCATAGGACATTGTCATGTTTCCTTATTCACGATTACAACGTTTTATCTCTGCAGAGTGGCAGTCGTAAAAATACCCCAGTGCATGTAATTTATGTTGTCATTTAAGTCATTCTACAAGGATTGTTACCTATATTATCCTTTGGCGGACATTGGACATTGATTCCTCAATTCCACCTACACATGAACTGAATGCTACACTTCTCTGGCTATTTTTCCTTAATTTAAAAATTTAATACTATTACTATCTACAATTTTGTGTAAAACTTCTAGAAGAAATAATACTTCCCCCTCTTCTAGATACCATTTGGACCTGTCAGGAAGCGCGAGGTTCGGTTTACGCAGCCCAGTTGCCGACTGACTGTTCAAATGCGGTAACTGTTGGGTTCGCCCTTTTTGATTAATGACTCACCACAGCTTTGTTCTTACTATTACAACTGGCTTGAATGTGAGTACCTTTGTCCAGCGCAATTAAATGCATTAAATATGATAAAGAAAGAAATAACTGCGTACTTTCACTCTGAATACGAACCTCGTTATCAAGGAATATAAATAAATAAAAACATATAGGTAGAGTCACGCAGAATTTTTGCTCAGTCGTCGTAATTGTTTGTAGCTTTCTATGGGAAAATAAATGTACTGTTTATGAGTGCGTATCATTTATCAAGGACCATTATATGAAAATAAAAATAATAATACATTCATCATTACTAAAAGCATCGTTACTACTGACATATGACTAAATGTTTTGAGAAAGATCAATATATATTATTGTATTGTTTCCTTGAACAAGACACACTTAAGGAACGTAGGAGCAATACAGACAGAAACCCTACTAGCAGCAAGCAATAGTTGGAACAATACATATACAGTCAGTAGTTTTATTGTAACAAGGATTCAGTCAGTCGTTGAACAGAGTCTAAAAATCAAGAGCAACAAAGGTACGACCGTGTTGAAGGGATTGAGTCTCAGACTTAGAACTACCAGAATTTTCGGCTTGTCAGCGTATAGGTTATAATCCAGGCTGGGGCAAATGACTTAATGTGAGAATGTCGTCTTGTTCTGCGCTGCACCGGTACATGTAGTTCTCCCAGACATGTTTGTCGAGGGTGGGGTGGTGAGGTGGGGGGGATATGAGGCTCGGTCCTACTTTACAATAATTGCTGGAGAACGTTGTAATGACTATTGTTGTGCCGCTGCGATTCATTTCTAAAGATAAAAAGGGCAATAAAGACAATTGGGCTTTCGAGCCCTAAAGTCATCCACATAGCAGACTGACAGATGAAAAGATTGGCAACTAGTTTTACCTGAGGAAAAGGACAACTACACCGGAGCGGATTACTAATTTAGAGTTAAACATTTAAATAATGACATACAACTATTTACGGTATCAAAGGCATGTCTATCCATTCCAAGAAGTAAATAAAGTAAATATATCTTCGAAATTGTTGACTTTTATAACTTTTAACTGTATTTTTACGTTATGTTGCTCACCTGGTTTTAGTACGAGTTATTAAAATATCGGTAATGTGAGTATTTATACTAATGACACGAGTTCGACAGTTGTTTTACTTAAATGTGAAATGTGTCTGGTCAAGGTCTTCCTTCTAGTGATAAAATCTTGCAGTTTTTCACAAAACCACTATTATAACAAGTTTACTCATTAACACCGACACATCCGGTTGTAAAATTACAAAAAGAATGCATCGCATACCCCCATATTACCCTCTTCCAGTTTATAAATTTCTCTTTATTGAATTTGTCTGAGATATCATTGAAAGGTACAGTTGCTGTCATCTAATCTTAGCGTTTAATGTACCAGTATACCTCCGACTTTTGAATAAACATATAAATATACTTTACTGTAAATATTTTTTCGTACACGTCTGCAATATACGCAGGTACCTAAAAAGTCTAAAACATAATTTTTTATTCAAAGCTTTAAGGCAGACGGTTAACTGTACTCGAAATTCATAAATTCATTAAATTATTTTGTTTATGCTTGCGTATATAATTATCTTTTTGAAAACTCGGAAAATGTTGGTTTCTTCCTCTAATCAAGTATGAAATTAAGGGTAATATGTTGATTTTATTAATAAAATTTTGTTTTATAACATATTCAATTTTTTTAACCCATTATTTTCTTCTTAAATACATAGATATTGTTATTGCTAAAAGTACAACCGGCTTGTTTTCTCTTCCTCACAATACGTAAGAAGCAGTCCTATCTAAATGAAATATGTCATTAGTTGAGGCGTCGCTTGTCAGGCAAGCACATCATTTTTGCAAGCATAATTTTCAAATGACCATTTCTCCTTACTTCCATACCATCGAAACATCCTATTATTGCGATATTTTATGCTGACATCTCTTCATAATAACCATTTTATTCTAAAATATACAAGCATTATGATGGTAAATGAATGTATGTATAATGTAAATCTTCGCAAGGAGATTATATTTATTCCAAAGAAACTTTTATGGTATGTACTTTTGGAATAAATGGAGAATTAGGCCATGGAGCAGTTAGTTGCTATTGGCAAACATAAAGCACTTCTGTTCAATGCAATACTTACTAAATAGCCGTGCTATTGGAGTCTTATCAGATTTTGAATTTGTCCCTCGAAATTAACTAAGGAAATATTGTTTTATTCTTATATAAAACAACACATGAACTCAAATTAAAATGCATTGTGTATTCAGTTCATGATATTATATAACCGATGCCAGTTTATTCTTAAGAGGTTATTTACAGTGAACATTGTCCACAATTGTCCGCCGCATATACATATTTCTGCTTTTAATTTCACATACCATTGGAATTTTTATGTATACTGGTTAATCTGGTTGAAGGTCAAAAGTGAGTATTAACAGTTTTCATATTGTTGATAGCTTTCACCACTTACACACATATCGATTCCACAGATTTGATATGCACTCATAACAAGTATATTTACTTTCCCCATAGAAAGCACTCTAGTAATCTGCTGATCTTCACGCTTGAGCAAGCAATCACATGAAAGACGTTGCTCACGCACAGATTTGCAAGCGAATTTTGGGTTCTGCCAAAACGTAGGGAATATATTAGATAACATAGTATTTGTTATTTTGTACAGTGATAACATAGTATTTGTAATTTTGTACAGTGATAACATATTATTTGTTTTTTTGTATAGTGATAACATAGTATTTGTTATTTTGTACAGTGATAACATAGTATTTGTAATTTTGTACAGTGATAACATAGTATTTGTTATTTTGTATAGTGATAACATAGTATTTGTTATTTTGTACAGTGCAATTACGTCGTTGCCTCTTGTTTTTAATTGCTAGTTCATAAAAATTGTTTGATGTTTATATGTGATGTTATTGGACAATGCCAAGAATAGAAAGTAGTAAAACCACACATGAGGGTCATACATCACCGAGTAGAAGAGTGCAGCACCAAAGGGGTAATGGGTCCAGTTTTTATTTCTTTAAAAACAACACATAGGTATAAGTGAAGTGTTAGAACTGAAGTCAGAGGTAAGAGGCCGGAATATTTTCGTAGTTTCGCTAATGTGAGAAAAATGAAAAAACAATTCAGAGTCCTTTATGTGAAAATGTGGCAAATCATAGAAAATGTCGCAGATATCTACAAAATATACTTCATTAAGGTCAAATATTAAAGAGGATCAGTTCATTGTTTAAATTAATACTTTAACACAAAGGAGTGGAAGTCACGTACGAAAAAGCAAGCCTCGAAACGGGGACGGGATTTGAAGTAAATCGGCCAGGATCACAGTACCAAAGTAAACTGAGTAAACTCACTTATAATTCCTTGATGCTGACGAATAATATGAGTGTGTACTTGCAAGAAAGAAACTGTTCCATGTGTACTTAGTTGTCACTGCAAGATTATTGATTATACATTCGGAACAGATGTATATAAGGGATTGATTTGTCTTGTGTATTCACATATGTAGAGTAAGTGTTAGTCTCATAATCATAGTTCAAGTTATGGCACCATACTCCTGCATTCTCAAGGAATGGCCCTGTTTATGGAATCCAAAGACTTTTGTAACAATTTTGTAGTAATTAATGTCCTGGCTTCTGGCCCTAAAATCTTCGACTTTAGTACAAACTCATGAATCTAGTATGTTGAAATATATATTTATCATAGGATGCCGAGAAGCATCATTATCAAGGTATGGATAGTTGACAATACTTAAGTTGAAGTCGTCTTTCTTTCTGGATAGCTCACAATACTTAAGTTGAAGTCGTCTTTCTTTCTATCTTTTTATGCTTTTTTTCTGAATTGTATTTAATTTCAAGCATTTGCTATATTTAAGGATACGCTCTGTAGAGTTAACCAGAAGAAAGGATTATCTACAATAAGTAAAATATTCGAACTAGAATAACATCAGACTAGCGTGGCGTTAAATTTAATGACAGAACTCTCATGGTGTAGAAAGAAAATTAAATTATCATAAAGTCAGGCTTCATCAATATCAAAACAAAAAATCAAGGATACATACTCATTAGGAATACAATAGTTGTAAATGAAGTGTCACTACATGTCATGGCAATAAGAAGCAAACACAAATCTTCACAAACTTTCAGTCCATGTCGAGGTTTTATCTATGCATAAATTTGTGAAAATGCATTATCTTCTTTGCCGTCAATATATTGACTGGGATTACGAATAAAGGCATTTTCTATGAAAATGGACTAGTTGGTCTTGAATTAATCGTGAGGTAAAACGGCTGAAGGTAAAACAGCTGACATTGTAGCGAAACTACAACCTCTAAATTCCTAGTATCTAATGAAAGTTCAAAGTACGATATTTGTCCTAGACTACTTAACTGACCAAAAAAAATCCTGAATTGTTCTGTTTTCTTTATACGATTTTGTGATTGCGAACTGTAGTAAGGCAGAAAATAGTTGGAGATGAAAGTGGTGGTGTCAGAGCTGATTTTAACTATGAATCGTGATTTGTATGGTGTTTATAAATCATAAGAATCTATTTCAGTGACAGAGTTTTTTAAAAATTTTGTTCAAACTAGAGATAAAATCTCTGTGACATATGTTTATATGTATGACTTTCAATGAATGCGTGAATGTCCGTGATTGTGCAAAATATGAACCAGTAGTGGATAACTCAGCACTTACAAATTAAGCTACATATAGACAAGAACACATTTACTATGGATGTTCTGAAAATGCTATTGTGTTTGTGTTTCTAGAATAATGAGGGTATAGAATTTTATGCAGTTGTCTTACAAAACTTCTATGTGAACCGAATTTTTTTTTTCCTTTTACACCAATGTTCACCAAACAGATTAATTGTCTCTACCTTTTCTTTGCAACAAAAGTCAAAATCAATTTCAAATGGCAGCTGATATTTTGAAGCGTTTATGCGCCAATTATGTAATTTATAATAATTCCTTTTGTTTAATAAATGTGAACAGGAGATTTATAACTATTGAACTATTACACAATTTAAGAAACAATTATTGCAGGTCAGCTTCAGTTTGTTTTTACTTGAAAATTAGTCTTCCAATCTGTTTCTTATACAAAGAATACATGAGAGGATTTTCTTTGACTTCGAAGTAATTTGTGTTTTTATTGATGAAAGAAAGATTCTGAGTAAATCGATGAAATCAGTCCCTTTTTTATGTATTTGGCTTTCATAAAATTTCATGCGTGTTGTTGCTTAATCTATATGTCTATCAATATGCTATAATTTTATATGGTAAAAACGTTTGAATGAAAGAAGTCACATTAGTCCTATGAGCATTTCCTTACATTTTTATTTTTGAACAAATACTAGATAAAGGCGTATAGAGTAAATATACACGTTGCTCAACATACAGACAAATTACCCACAAAAAGAAGAAAACAACAGATACTACCTTGGAACGACCAGTCGACAATTGGACATCACCCCCCCCCCCCCCCCCACACACACACACACACACACACCAACCACCACACTCACACCCCCACACCCACACCCACACGCACGCACCCACACACACGCACGCGCGCACACACACACACACACACACACACACACACACACACACACACACACACACACACACGCACACACACACACACACACACAAACACACAAATCCATTAGAGTGAGAAAACTAACATCAAGCACCTGCACAACGATGTGCTGAAATATTGGCACGACACTATTTCATTATCATCAATTAACGTGTACATTTATTTGTTTGTAAAAACGTCGTTATGTGGTACTTTCGGAATTGTGAGTCGTATTGAAGTGTTTGCAAAACTTCGTTTAAAATTGCTTTTCTATGACATTCTTGTTTATAATGTTTCAAAATTGTGTACTTCAATCTTTAAATTTAGGGCCCTCGTTCGATTTTTTATATCTAAGAATTTGTTGGCAGAGAACATTTGATAAAAGGCTTTATAGTACATTTTAAAGAAATTGACTGGCCCATTGTAGTTATTGTGCTTGCTTGCCAACTCGTTAACACTTCAGGAGATTAAATTATTTTGAAATCACTAAGCTAAACTCATCGGCCGATATTCCTTCACATTCTTGATAACCCTTTCATAATAGGTTTTATGCCAATGAATAAAAGGTGTGTGAACATTTTAATAACTTTTTTTCTTTTAAATATGCAAAAGATTCATTGATTGATACTCGTTGTTCTTTTTTTACATGAAAATACCTCTATCCTTTGTCTTCCAACACGTACACTCAAGTTCCTATTTAATAAAATATGTTTTCATGAAGAGAATTCTTAAATTCCGACACATTTTCCATGTAAGACACAATAAAATATACTGCACGATTTTAAAATTTTCCTCTTATTACCAGTACCGCTAGAAACACATTTTTATCAATTTATATTCCAATTATTTTTAATAAATATTCATAGACGGAGGTAAATGTATAGTAAAGCGTGTGTCGGCAAAAAGCAGTGTTACCCTAAATTTTTTATGTTTAAAACAACTTAATTATACACGTCTAAACTGTCTCGAAACCAACCATAAAACCACATGTATTACTGTATGAAATTCTGCGGTAACATAAATATCCGTTATAGAAATAATTGCCAGTAATTGGATTCGACAATATTTTTTTCTTCTCCTTGTATAAATTGTAACTAGTAGTTTATTATCTTGATCGCATGTCAGATGTTGAGACTGCATTCCTTTGTCAACATTTTAGTAAGCATAATCTCAGCCACTGTTTCCTTAGAAAACCATCAGTCATATATCCTTTTAAAAATTTTAGATTATTACTGAGCTAGTAATTATTTACCTCCAACCCCAGTTAAAAGGCCGTCTTTTTCTAAAGGGCGGCCATTTTGTTTTTGACGGCAAAAGAGGCCATCTTTTGTATGCGATGTATTGCAAAGTGCTCTATTCAGATGTCAATTTTTAATGAGTCAGAAGTGAAATATGTCTTCAACTATTATGATGTGAACGTTTTGTGGTCATTTTGATTTCATTAACAGGTGCTTTTATGTTTAAAAACTATGCCTTAGTAATGCACTATTTTGCCAAGGGAGAGTAATGCGCTATTAATACTACAAGAGTTGTCGATGAAGTCATTCACTGTTGACACTTGTTACCCTTCGCGAAAACCTGTGAAATTCGTCTGGAAGATGTGATAGAAAGCGTGTCATTGGTAGTATCCATGGTAATATGGTACTTATGTAATATGGTACAAAGTACTTAACAGTGTAAGCCGATCAGGTTGATGATTAGAGACCACAGATTAGCGACCATGTTTGCTAATCCCATGGAAAAGGTGTGAAAACTGTCCCAGATTAGTGAGCTTCAGCAGGTAACCGAGCAGCATTTGAAATTAAGTATTAATAACCGAAATTAACTGACATATTACACATATAACCATTAATTTTTTACAGGAGTTAAGAAGAAAAGGTTTGATGTTTGAATATTTTATTCAGTAAAACGGAATATGCGTATAACCCCTTTTCGATTAACTGGAATTTAATCAACCCTAATTATAAACAATAAACTAGTATTTAATTATTTTTAAATAGGTAAATAAGAAAAGGTCCTATCAAAATTTTCACAGATATTTAAATTGTATCTACCTGTAAAAGCCTCTGAGGCCTATGTGGTATAATTTTAGCTCATCGCAAACATTGTCTTTTTTACTCGCGCGCGCGATTTATGCCTGCTATTTTCCCTGAGTATGTATACATAGCCTCGTTTAGCTGGGTATCAAGTGAACTCGGCATCTGGTGAATTTGGCACCTGCGTAAATAGTCAACTCGGCACCTGGTGAACTTGGCACCTGGTAAATTCGGTATTACGAATCTGGTGAATTCGGCACCTCGTTTTTTTAAAGACATAAACCATTATACAAATAATATAAAAAAAATAAAAAATAGAAATAAAAATTTCACATGTCCTATTGTCTAATGCGTGAATAAAAGCAGTTAAAAACAACTACAAAAAGTATATACGATTAATATAATAATTAAATATAAAATTAGCGAAGAAATAAGGTAGATTATTAAACACATTAATTTATTCCTTATATTATAGATCTGCATTGTATTTATAATAAATTTACGTATACTTAACATCAATGGTACTGTACTTAATCATGTGTAATTCAGTGTGTACCTTGTTTAAATTGCTAAAACAACAAGATGACAGCGGTGTATTCCTAGTATACATGGAAGGGGTACCAGGTGCTATTAGACAATGTATTCCCCGTACACATAGAAGGGGTGAGGTACTAATTATGAGGAGGTTAATGAAGAGACCCTGTCACCACAAATTGCTAAAACAACAAGATGACAGCGGTGTATTCCTAGTATACATGGAAGGAGTACCAGGTGCTATTAGACAATGTTGTCTCAATTCATCTTTTAACTATTTTCTCCGTAATTTGCTGGGGAGAGCCTCTGATTTTCTTATTGATGAATGTGAAGATCATCGCCAGCCAAGATGAATCTGGAATGGATAACTAACAACCAAATGTGCAAATGTTCATAAAATTTCCATAGAAAGATAAATTCTTACAAAAATTATATCAACTAATTCAATTCAAAAATAAATGTTAAGCCAGTAGCCAATGAATTATTTTGTATCTGTTGATAAATGTGGTCGTAATAAGTTACTTTGAAAATTCACCTTTCTTCACAAACAGACATTTCCATGAAAACAGTATAGGTCATACATTGTGTAACAATAAATATTGCCAAATTGTATATGTGTCTAGAAGCAAAGAGATAAAAGAATAATATACAAATGCCGAGTTAACTAGATGCCGAATTCACCAGGTGCCGAGTTTACCAGGTGCCGAGTTTACCGGATGCCGAATTCACTATTCTCGGTGCCGAGTTCACCAAGTGCCGGGTTTACCAGGTGCCGGGTTGACCAGCATTCGTTTAGCTGCCGCATTGTTTATTAGACTGTTGCATCAATGACACTACCACGTAAACAACGTCGACTTTAACTCATAACGTGCATACAAAAACAACAACAAGCGACAAACTTTTAGTTTTTACGTTATTTAATTTGATGTGCATCGCATCATCTCAATTCGTAATCGTATGATATATATATATATATATATATATATATATATATATATATATATATATATATATATATATATATATATATATATATATATAATGTTGTTCTTGTTATTGTTAAGCCATGCTTAGACGGATAAATAACGTAAGTTTCTGAGGAAATTTTCGTCACCACATGTGACGACATGACATAAAAACAATAGGATTTTATCAGTTACTGACTTCCTGATTTTAATGCCTCCATTACTATCTAAAATTTAAAACGATTTGATGATATTTAGATCTGAGCCTAGCGATGCGTGAATAACTGTATGTACATACCTGACACATTCTGGCAAGTTAACTAAGAAATTCAAACATCTTGCTATATGGTCTTAGTATATGTTCGGAAATGAGAAAAAAAATCATATATCTGTATTTTTGGAAATAAATAGGCTATGTGCAATACTATTTAAACATTTCATATACTTGTTTAATTGATTGATATAAACAAAACTAATGGTAAATAATTGTAAATATATTTAAAATTGGAAATAGCCCGAAGCAAAGTGCATACCATTTCAAATGAGAAGCGACATAAACATCGAGATGAGACATTACACACCAAACGCAAAAATGCCTTGGAACAGTCATTTAGCTAGTTTTAACCTTGTTTAGACATAAATTACTGCAGTCGCAAAATGTAATTTGCACAGCTCAAATCAATCACAATAGTTTCATATTTTTCCAATCCCATCGTTAGCCGGTATTCGCAGTGAAAACAAGAAAAGCGTTGATGTGAACTTTCAAAGTTTGCAATTCTTTTTTTTCAACAGCAGTACGCATCAGTCTAGGATAGGCATATACATGTATGTTTATTTCTCTTAACAAAGTGTACACTTGAAACCACATCGTGTATTGGTGTCGCTCTCATCCTTTCAGACCTGTGAATGAGGTGTACGGTTTAAAACGCCATGAAATAAAATCTATTAACTCCTTTTTCGTCCGCCTATATTTAAATGACATGTACATCATAGCAAGTACAACCATATGCCTCTAACACCTGCATCACAATTTTTCGACCAGTTACATGTACCCTTTGTACAGATTATTCCGAGTCATACACGTTTTAAATTTGATGTGTGGATTTCTCAACAAATATTGCGCGTGTCACTTTTTGCATAAACTTGTAAACAAAAGTTAAATAAGCTACGAGGAAAACAAAAATAACAATTTTAGACCTACGAAGGGAAATAATGTTGACGCTTGTCGGGTTGAGGTTATAACGGTGCTAGATATTTAACCACTACAGCTTACGACATTCGTGGTCTCATTTCAGCGCATCTAGTGATATCTGTCAAGTTCTGGCGAACAACCACAAAAGAAGATTTATTAATTATACCCTATATGCGTTTAATTGTTACAATTAATTGAAAAATACACGCGTAAATACATACTTTTGTAGTAAGTCTATATATAATATACTTTTGAAATATATTACCCATGTGTTGGTATTTATATTCATAGTAACATTCCAATATACGTGAATTTTGATGTATTATTCTTTTTAAGCGCCCTGTTTATAAATGACTGTGGACCATTTTTACAGTGTAGGGAATCAATATGATGCGTGTTTTATGATAATTTATATTTATTCATTCATGTAGAAAACATAATGTTGACATGTGCAGTTGTTATCGAAAAATATATAGCAATTTGACATGAAAATCAACTTTATTAGGACTGCCAGTGGGCAATTAACAATTCCTTGATGATTCGAACACATACAAATTAAACGTTAGCAGCTTGCTGAGTCACATTAGTCCACGCCATAAAATTTTCCATGCAACAAGAAACGTGAAACGTGACATTTTGCCAGTTTGGTTGCCAACCAAGAATATTGTAACTGTGACTTTCCGAGAAATTCTAATAACTAAACAATTGTTATTGACTGCGGTTTTGCGTCTCAGTTTAATAAAAAAATAGCTATTAAAATGTGTCTGCTGGCAATAAATAAATTAATATCTGAATAAAAGTGAAACTTGTTAAATGTTTCGCAGTCAATGCATAAATACACACACACACACACACACACACACACACACACACACACACACACACACACACACACACACACACACACACACACACACACACACACAACAACAACAAGAACAAAACAAAACAATATTTATGCAGACAGTGTGTCTACAAATGTGTAACTTAAAATTTAATTTTTAACTTTGTCTGTAATTACTTTTAAAAGTAATCACATTAAATAAATATAAACGTTAAAGAATGACAAACATATGATACATGAACACTAATAAAACAAAGAAAACACCAATAAAAACAATGTTTTCTCATAGAAATTAATTTCAGAAATACAGAACCAAGTCTTTACTTAAACCCCAAGGTATAAAATACAGTCTGGAGGAAAAGTTGAAATTCCAAATCTTTCTGTGTATCTTGTAAGCTATTATATCATCTATTATGTTTTTACATTCTCAATCTCTTATTTTAATTGTTTTTATCAAGGCATCAGGTTTGTGATTCAAGAAACTACTTTCTTACTACGATATTTCCACTAACCTGTCATCTAACGACGTTTCTTCTGTAAGCCTTAATCTTACGACGTTTTTTCCTGTCCATCTTAAGACGTTACTTCCGTTATTCTGTCATTTTACATTTTACTGCTTGTCTTTAAAACATGAATCACTATTTTAAGGCCTTGTCAAGTCCTTGAGACAGTAACTTATACAAGAACATCCAATAAACGAAATTGTCTGCCAACAAAGAATACCTAATTTTCGCAGCATCTAAAAAGGGTGTGGTCATTGTCATTTTGTTAATCATAACTGAATTATGCGGATATTAAGCGAACCACTTTTGTTTCATAAGTACTTTTGAAAAACTTTATACGTACGTTGAATCGATAATAATAATGAAATAATAAAAGGCAGCATTAATAATATTTACCACGCATAAGACAATGACAATCCTTTCTTTAAATTTCTGCATGAATCCACTTGTTAGCCTGAGATATTGTATGTTTATGTTTTCCGCTTTAGACGGCTTTGAATTTTAATAATATATAATAAGAATATATGACAATATCAGTCCTATGAGCATTGCAACATATACCAAACTCTGAAAAGGCACAGGACAGAGGTATTTCACATGCAAGCCAAGTGATAAGTAAGAACAAAAATGTGATGAACCATTTAACGAAAAGAGCAAACTCGACAGTTACCGCCTTGGAACAGTCAGTCGGCAATATGGGGGTCGACTGGGTGCTTAAACCTGGTTTTCAGAGTTCTTACCTCGCACTTCTTGACGGGTTTCTCAAATGCAAGAAATGAAAAGAAAACCGATTTCATTGAATACAAAATTTCGAAGCGCTAACGTTTTCTTAAGTTATGAAGAAAGTAGTGACGTCATTGAAAAATAATGTCCACATATTGTTTAGAAAAGAAATCCCGGAGAAATATTTACACACGATTGAAATATTGATTACATTGAAACAAGGTTTATAGAGTTCAAACAATGAGGCAAATACGCTTATTTGTCTTCTCAATTATATAAACTCCCAGTACATTTGAAAATACATTTATGTTATGCATTGTTCAATTTAAAAAGTAAAACACTTTTAACGATTCTATCGAGCAACTTTTATTTTGAAATTTTGATCAGATTAATCGATGCATACATATGCCTATCTTGTGCTAACATTTACTTTTGTCCCAGACAAAAATTAAGGAAAATATGCTGTTACAGACCCTAAAACCCGGTTGACATATCCCAATTTATTACATTGGGACTGACCATTCACATGGGGATGGGGTTCTTTCATTTTTGAAATTGCTCTATATAGCTATGTCCCAGCCTAATCCTAATGTTTCCAGTGTTTCCAGTGTGTTTATAAATTGCATAAACTTTGCAATACTCCAGGAATATTGGCAGTTAGGGTGTGACGAAGCACAGAAAAATCCTCACATATTTTGCATAGTACTTTTGGGGGACGGAAAGTGCATTCTTTAAAGATGAGCCTGCTAAAGATTCAACATGAAGATTTTTGTAGTGGTACGGTTTGGAAATACTTCAGATATTCCTGAACAAACTGAACAAAATGAACATTGTAATTGTAATTACATGCGGCCTTCCAATCACTATTTAAATCGCACTGTCGCCGTGCTGTGACCAGGAGATTACAGCGATGGCAAAATGCAATATTGCAACTGTATTTGATCGAAAAACGTTGCTAGACAATACGGAGGCCGACAATGCGATGAGGACGTTTATCAGGATCGAAACGAACAAGTACCTTTTACATTAAAATATTTTTTTAGTGAAATGGATTTCTTTAAGTTTGAGTTTGCCATGGGAAAGACTTTCCGAAATTATCATGAAAAGAAGCGTATCAGAATGTAAACGAACGAACTTTATGGCACATACTTCAGAAGCTTTCAAAAAACAAGAACTTGATTTTATCATTTTAATCTGAAATACGTGTTATTACGTATGATTTCAGTAAAATACATGTTTCTTTAAATTTTGAGACGAATACTGTCAACACGATGCAATAATTTCCGTGATATCAATTTTTTATCTTTCCTTTTTTGTCGACACAGTTTATGACACAAAATAAGGACAAATCCATTTATAAAAATGACCGTCAAATTAAAACAACCGTCAAATTTAAACAAAAAAAGATTACTTTCAAAAGGACATACTATTAGTTATCATCTACTACCGTTTTACGTTAGTCACTTATACGTTGCACGACGTCATTTCCTGTAAACATGACACGTTTAACTACAATATCAAAAAGGACACTGGAAAGTAACAAGTAAAACATGTTAGAATGTAATATTCACTTTACTATATAAGAATTATACATTACCCGGGTCTTTTACAACTAAATGACAAATGTTGACATAAAGTTCTTATGTTTGTGGTTTCCCTTAAACTGCAAAATACACATATTAGAATAAGTACATTTTTGATTTTGTTTATTATTTTGATTGATCAGTGCTTTTTCATGTACCATGCTAATGTATGCCATTAAAATAACTATTAATAAACATCAGGCGGCACTACGTGTGAAAATGGCATGACGCTTGTATTGACACTAAATTAACCATTGTAATTACGTTATGGTGCTAATTTGATATTGTTTTTGAAATATTTCAGATAACAGATAAGTGTGCAATGAACACGTAGGATTACCACATAAAAGCTTTTCAAGCCTTAACAATGCGGCAAATTTAGAATACATCAAGCCAAAGAACAACTTTAAAAGTTAATAGTTCTTTCTTTCGTAAGATTAAATCGGTATCTTTGGCTTGATGTTTATAACTTAAACACATGGAAACACATTATACAATTATAGTCATAATATCAATGTGGGTACATGTAACATTTTTATATGATTTAGTTTTACAGGAACATTGAAAAGGACTAAATGGTGCTAAATTCTTATGCATATACGATGGACATTTCTTTACGATTTCTTTTGCTAGAAGACATTAGGCTCGACTTAATGTCTTGTTGTAGAAAACTAATCACAACTTTGAAAGTTGCATATGCGGGCAGAAACACCGTTTTATCTGTTCTGTAACATTAAATCTGTCGAAAGATTAAGGATGAGCAAAAAACAGAGTGAAGCAAATATATGAAAAATGCTTCTTATTTAGATGACTTGAATCCGGAACATCTCGTATGATAGTCAATCATGTACCCTTTGCATCACGGATTCTGTTTAACAATCCTATCGTCTACCGCTTGCATCACGGATTCTGTTTATCAATCCGATCGTCTACCGCTTGCATCACGGATATTGTTTGATAATCAAATCGTCTACCGCTTGCGTTACCGATACTGTTTAAAGCCACCCATTAGTTCAAAATCGCCTAAATAAAAGCAGATCAAACCTATTACATGCGAAAATATAGCCTTCCATTTGAAGATGTTCAAAATTTGAGCATAGTAGAACGTAAATTAGACCCCGATTGCCATCGATATATATCCCAATATTTGTTTGTGGTGGAAGTCTTCCGACATTGTACGAATCATAATCGCGTACGATTGACTAGCCCGTGAAAATCCCGATATTCTCGCCACACGATCATTCATAACGCATGCGCAGTTCATCGCTAGCGCGATGGCGAATGTATAAACGTGGCCATGCTGAATCGAAAAGCTTGTTTGACTGAATTGAAGAGATAGTGTCGATAGAAAAATGTGCTAGGATAAAAAATAAGACAGGAAAATTCAACAGAACTTGAATCAGTCGTAGGACGAAACTAGGAAAAGGATTTTATGCAGCTGGCTCCGCTAGACGCTATCAGCATACAACAAGTAGGTCAATATTCTAGTTTCTACTTTCGCTTTCTCAGTTTCTGAAAACTTGTTAAAATCTTTCTGTATGCACACGATTTTTTCCTAATGGTACGCGTTTGTTTGTTGTTGGACCATTATGAAACGTGTATTCATTGCATGCCGATGATTGCTCACATCTGTGACGTAAATCTTTCATAAAATATAAAGGATCCTGTACAGTAAGCAAATTTGAAATGCTAATTATTCAGTATGTTGTTCGAACTTCAAGTTACCTTATTACTGCCACTTGGTAAAAGTTGTTTACAATAAGCAGGTCCCACGGTTATCAAACCAAAAGAAACAGATCGGTCGGGGAGGGGGGGGGGGGTGCATCCCCCTTCACTAACTAGGTAAAAGAGTTGTGAAAACACATGCATGCAAGCTCAAGTAATGCGTGATATTAAACAGTGGTATGTTGTAGAACCTGGGATGTGATTCAGGGTGAACATCTTTTAGCAAGAAGAGAAGTGTAGTGGTTTCAATGCAGGGGCGGATCCAGAAAATTTTGGTGGGTGGGGTTTTAATCAAGGTCAATTCAACTTAAGCGCAGTAAATACTAGATGTGTATACACAGTAAGGGACCCTATCTTCGACCTAAGCAGTCTGCAGACAAAATTTACTTTAAAAGCTTAATATCTTTTAAGCTTACATGTATGTGCTTTAACAATTTTACTCTTTTACCCGGTTGGTGGGACATCCCCACCCCCCCTGCATAACTTGTTCACTGGTAGTTTATTCACTGAACCTCTTTAGCTCAGTTGGTATTGTGATCCGCTAGAGTTGGGGAGGTCTATAGTTCAAATCTTGAGGAGGTTCACTTTTTCCTGCTCCTTTACATTATAAATGAGTGTGTAAACACAATATTAAATAAACAAATTCAATAAATAAAAATATTGTCATTCTCATAATAAGTGCAAAGCTTTAATATAATTTTCATATGTGTTCACAGGAAATGAAAGCCTGATGCTAAAGATGACCTGATCCAATATGCGAGATAAATTAGTGCCGGAGAATGCAATGCTCAATGACCAATCAGGAAAGGTAAGGATGAATTTTGTTTCTATCACTCAGACTGTATGACGATTAAATTTAGAAACATAGAAATGAGATCAAGTGCTTGCTGCCACTGGGCTCCCAAGTCTAGTCCTTCATTAAAAAATGCCACTAAAAGCAACTAACTGCACAGCTCATATTTTTTTGCTGACTTTGAAATGCATCACAAAGACACGGATGTGCTCTTGATAATGATGTCCAGCTACAGTGGTGCAGTAAGACCCAAGACAAATGTCATGGTAGAGCCACCGGTGTACTGCAACCCAAATGAATTTTGAGTTAATGTTAATAATGATTCCATCTTGTCAACTAGAGAACAAAAACAGTACATCTGTCTTATAGCCTCAAAGAATGGTCTGAAGACTATATTGACATATTTTGTACTTAAATAAAAAAAAGTTTGACTAAAATTATAGTCTAAATCTGGCACACGTTTTGTTAGTAAAGTTGTTTTTTTTTACAGCTACCAATATAGCCAGCTTGCTTTTCATTTCATTCCCTTATATTTTGGCACATTACTGTACATGGTGATTAAATTTAAAAAAAAAATCTTTTACATTGTTTCTTTAAATTTCGTTGTGATTAAGGGGCACCCCAGGTCAAGTACATGACTTTATCCCGCATGGCATGGGTTTGCATTCTATTGAGTGACAACTTCATAACATAATTAATTAAAAAATATTATTTATTGTCTTTACATGGAAGTTGTGTTGTCTCCCAACAATTGCACATATTTTATTTAAATGTTGATTTATAAGAACAATAGGCCTAGTTGTTATTATTTTTCTCATTAACTTAATGAACCAAAATGTAAAATATGTTGTTTCTTTTCTTTACTTTGCAGACTCAAAAGAGACAGAAGTTACTGGTGCGATGATTGTGGGTTGTATATCAACGTAGAGAAAACAGCAAACTGTTTCTATATTCTCTACTGGTGACTGCTGAAGGCAAAATAATGAGAAGGAAGTTTAATGTGGATGAAAAGGTCGCCACAAAAAATAAACTGGTTCATGTCCTACAAGAGGAGTTCAATGATAACCTGAATGTGTGCTAATAACTTGTCAAATCAAATGGACATTGATTTCACACACATTATTTTACTATCAAAATCATCTTTTGTAAAAAATAAAACAATAACAATAATACTTTGTGTTATTTATTTTTCAATAAGCACAACCTAAAACATGAAAATAAGATTAAAACTGCAATTTAGTTAAGCCTACAATCAATTCCCCTGATATTCACTTACTTGCAATGTTATTAAAAAACAAACATATTAAAATTCTCACTTAAGTTTTCAATCTTCTGTCTGACATGTCTATCTCAAATACTCATATAGATACTATTTATTATCTTACATAAATTTGAAAATCAAATAAATATATGGCAAATTACATAAAAAAATTCATGAAATCTAAATATGAACAAGTACAAGACACAGAACGTTAACATGAAGACAAAATGTCTTTTGTCTACTTACACTCATTTTAATCCCCTTTAACAACCTTATTTAAAGCCCTGACCCTCATCATGACTACATGTATATTGTATGTGCATGTAAGAATTTGATTTGCCATAGTGGTTTAGAAAATAGAAAAGAAGAATGTTTACAGCTGTAAAATTGTCTTTATTGCTCCCTTTTTACCTATAAGCATGTAAACATATTGGTTTAAAGCAAGTGAGTCTGGCATTTTCTTAATTACCTGTAATCTTTTTATACTGACACTACATTGCTATCCAGGTTTTAATAGTATTATTGATAACTGAATAATGTTCTTTTTTTGGTGCTGTACAGAGTTATTCCATGTTATTTCAAGACGCACGAAAGTTTAAATTACAAATGCGTTGTAACATAAGTCAGGATGATGTTTGTTTGTTTATTGGGTTTACTGTCCCACCAACAGTGTTTCAGTTATCTGGAGACGGTGTCCACTTGAAGCAGATATAGTGCTGCCTTCACTGTGTATAGCATGCCGTGAACACCTGGCATGATACCACACCCAGTCACATTATCCTGACACTGGGCCAACCAGTCATGGAACTACCCTTATATTTGCTTGAGCGTTAGCAAGGGAGCTATACCACTACCATTTTTAACGACTTTGGTATGTCGCGGCCCGGGATCACACCCGGGGCCTCCCATACCTCCTGTGTCGCTCTACCGATTGCGCTACCAGGTCCGGTTTCAGGATGATGTCTTGCCTGGATGTTTATAGTACCTATATAGGAAATTAAAAAGTAATGTGGATCACTTGACTTTGTAATTTCCAATATAGGTACTATAAGCATTTGTAAACCCTAACACGAGAAAATCAAAACATTTTGAGAAAATACATGTTTACACATAAACATGAAATAAGCGTTTATATAGTAACCCAATATTATTATGAAATAAATTTAAACAAAAACATTGCACTAGATTCTTTGTACAAACATAGTAAACAATCTTTTATTACTTTCAGTACAGGTCTGTACTTTCTCAATTTTTTTTTATGTTTATCAAATCGTAACTAAAGTGATTTAATGCATATTTGTGTCCCTCTAATAGGCTTCATTAAATAAATAATAAAATTAATAATACAAAAATAAATAATAAGTAAGTATGAACAGATAAGTTACAATTTTTAATCCCTTGCTGACATATTTATGAAAAATGTAACATTCTTAGTACTACACAGTCATTAAGCTGGTCTAATAACTATTTTTGTATAAAGGTAAATAAGACAAGTTAGCATAGTAATTGTCTAACAAAGTAAATTAACAATGACATTTTGTTTTGTTTTCTAAAAGGTAAAAGTAAATGAATACTTTAAATGACATGTAAAATAATTCAAAATTAATATAGTGACTTAAATCCACAGATACCCAAACACAGGCTAACAATATTCTTTAGATGGTATAATGTTATATACAGATGTGATTTAACAGGCACATTAGATCAGTTTCCTTGCCTATGGTAGAAGGGACACACAGGTCCCTTATTTTTTTTTACAAATAACAGTGTTTTCATTCCAAGAAGTCAGTCTTCTGTGTTGACAGGGTTTTTGTTCATAATATTGCACTCCTGAGAAATCCCTGCCAGGGAAAAGTTACTGTCATTCCTGAATGATCATTCCATAAGCAACATGCCTTCTTCTGTCAACAACATCCCTTCTTCTGACCGTTGTCTCAAAATCACTAAAACAATAAACCAATCAAATCAAATCAAACACTCTCAATGGAAAAATAACAACATACATATCTGCTATATTTAAAGAAAATAAGTTTTATGACAATATAGTTTTTTTTACACTAGTGTCCCCTAATGATACTTCACTATCATGTGTGTACACTCCTCACGTAATGCAGCCTTTCTACTGCCTCTTCACAAAAAGTAAGACAGAAGTAGGGCATGATTTTACAAAAAAGTAGGGCAAAGTAGCAAATTTCGTAAGTAATTACCATTATTTTTTAGGTTACTGTCATGATGTTGCCCAACATAAACCATTGTTTTGTCCATGCTTGAAAGACAGGCACCTCTGACCAATATATCTGGATTGACTGGCCAAGGGACCATGTTGCTTTATAGGATGGACATTCCAAGGAGTACCCACGAGCACATCTTAACATCTTCAGTACCTGGTGCCTATGCTCTAATGATTACGCTACCAGATCCGGTCTAGAATAATCATACTATATGTAACTGCACAGAAGCAACATTTGCTTAGTCATATAAGGAAAATGACATACACCCTGGCTGCCATGTCTTTTGACAGATCAATATTCTTTTAACAACTTTCCATTCCTTCTGTCTGCTGAAGCGCCTGACTGAGGAAGTTTGGTGGGCTAGCAGTTTCAGAAGAAATGTCATTTAAAGAATTTTTATGAATGTTTGATGGTGGTGGTGTGCAATCACAATAGCTTATCTTGAGTGTATGCTTAGGTGAGCTGAAAATGCTAATTTCACCAATTGTGACCAAGTTGCTTTAAAAGAAATTAAATCTGAAAACAATACATGTATCTGGTATGTAATCCTTACCATATTTATTGGCTGATTGGTGGTCTGTGTTTCAATGATCTCCCCTTCTGATGACCGTTGGCCACATAACTGCAATTTAAATAAATTTGCTAAATATGTGATTATATGTGACTTGTTTTGTTTTTTATTGAAAATTTTGCAGTATGGGTTATTTGCGGGAAAAACCACAAAAAACATCTTTACAAATTTAAAACTGCAAATAACACAAAACTTTAACAAATTAAAAGGTCAAAATTGAAAAGAAATTTTGTGATCTTGATATCAGTTGCAAGCTCTTCTATGTAGGGCTGCAACAATTCATTTGCAATTGGATTTGATCAGATATATTCCCCTTTAAAAAAATCTTTCCCCTAAGCTGGCAAGTCAATCCTTTCGAATTTGTCATAATTTTAAAAGTATAAAAATATTCACATGGGTAATAATTGATTTTCTGGTGTAAATTATCTTAATCCTTTGGTTTCCTTACTAAAATTTATACTCTTTATCATGAAAAACATTTCTGTAGTGGCTTGAACACAGTTAAGTGACAGTAATATTCACATTTAGACTTTGTTGTGAGCCATGCATCATACATGTATTTCAAATACATCATAACAGTCTGGCACATAATTGTACAATTTATGAATGACACATTAAGGTGACATAGCTGCATGCTCAAACATGGATCAAATAATATTTATAAGATCATTAAGCCTCTAAAAAAAATAGTTTGAAAACTGTTTCAACATATTGATTCTCCCAACCTGAAAACATCATGAAAGGTAGCATAGTCACATATCAATAATATGTTTTCAGTGGTGGTGATATTGTAATCCATTATTGTGTTTTAACACCTTTTGTTTATTTTTTTTCAATAGATATAACATGGCAACAATATTATGGTTACTAAGTTACTATAGTGATGTTCAGTTATGACTGTGAAGGAGGACCCCAGATTGGGTCAGCTGACAGACCCTTCCACATGAATGTTTTCATTACAACCAGGACTAAAAACACGCAGTGAGCCACCAAGGACACTGGAGTAATAGCTGACAACACATTCACTTGCTCACATTCCAAATATGAGTAAACTGATCAGCTATCAATTTTAAAACTGGTTGCACTAGCACTAGTTTCATTTTAAGTCAGCATATGGGCACAGATTATATTACCACTAATTAATAGACTACTTGTCATTATAAAGCAGCATTTCAGTGTGGTGTAGTGATTTTTCAAATTAAAAAAATGTGGATAATGAAAATAAAGTAAGTGGCTAGCCTCATGGTGAGCTTATGAACTGATCTAATACTTCAACTTCAACTTTGTACTGCCAAAAGTCAATACTGACTACATAAGGCAGGCGCAAGTCTGTAAAATAAATAATAATAATAATAAAGTTGTTGTGGACCATAAATTTCTAGTAGTACATATTCTACATGTAGTTCTAAAACTTACTCAAAACACAAATTACACAACTAGTTAGCTGGTGCTTGGCTGGTTGTCATGCATTACAAGAGGTAATCTGTCCCTCCCTTTCTCTCTAGGGCTGTTCCCATGGCTTGGTCCAGCAGTGGGGTGGTCTAAAACCGTCTATGGTAACAAGGTGACTGCTACTCTATAAATATAATGCATCCTAATATGAAGTAAATACCATGTTAAAAGAAATATAAATGTTGTCGTTATCAAATTTGCTTTGTTTAAAGAATGGCCTGCTAGAATGTAGGTTATAAAACGACCAAAAAAACGGCAGTTTAAATTTGATTACGAAAATACATGGGTACGAAAGACAAATGTCCGTTTATACTAAAATGTTGTTTAAATTGTCAACTATGAGAGTATAATGAATTTAAAAAAGTAAAATATACACATGTTGAAAGAAAAAGTAAATCGGTTGCGTTAAAATAAACTATAATCTCTCCGATACTCTGGAGCCGTAAGCGAGCGAAAAGTGAAAGTTGAACGGTAAAAACAACAACTGAACTGTCAACTAGTGTCAAGGAAACAGGCTAATTCAGTGCAAACCATCAAATGTGCTCCCTAAATTAGGGAGTTCAATAGCGAATGAATCAATAACATACAGCAATCATACATGTTCACTAGAAAATGTGCATATATAGAATAACAATACTCACCGTCGAAAACGGCATCTTGTCAAAAAAAAATTCAACATGGCGGGCGTGGCTTCGTATGTAAAGTAGTTGGTTCTCGGCCAAGCTTCGACATATGCCGTAAACTATCGGTATTTCCCGTTGAACTTCGTTTGTTGTTTATATTGTCGATTGTTGTTTATATTGTCGATTTGTGTAAAAGATTATTACCCGGTTGGAGACATTTTTTTGGCTTGTTGGTACATGAATGTTAAAGTTGATGCTTTTATTATTATATAATGGCATAAAACATTAAATTTGAGTTTTCAACTAATTTAGTGCGATCGAACTAATGGGTATCTTTAATAGCCCATTCACCTACCGCCGGCATTACCGATAATGTTTGATAGTCCATTCCTCTACCGCTTGCATCACAGATACTGTTTTATAGTCCATTCCTCTACCATTTCTTCTTCCATTTAAATTATATAAATCTTGACCAGATTCCTTAATCTCACGTTCCGACAAAAACTGGAGAGCGCAGGTCAATAATTTAACAAAAAACTTAGGGCTAGCTTACCTATTCCACAAGGAAATTGCTTCAAAAGTGATGTTAACATGATTATTCAGAGAATAAAGGACACATACATGCAACAATGGGTATCAGATGTAAATTCATCTTCTAAGCTGGATAGCTATAAATTGTTAAAAAAATCTCTTACAGCTGAACTTTACCTGGATGTCATCAACAATGATATGAGTAGAAAATATCTTACCAGATTACGCTGCGCTTCACATAAACTTTGTTTTTGGAAGAATATTCCAAGAGAGCAGAGAATGTGTACTTAATGTAATATGAACGTTATTGAAAATGAGTATCACTTTCTCTTGGTCTGTCCAAGATATCATGTATTAAGAACACAATACTTACCCAGATACTATTTAAGGAGGCCGACTCTTAATAAGTCTGTACAGCTAATGAGCAGTGAAAATTTTAATCTATTAATAAGATTGTCAAAATTTAATCACCAAGCCTGGTTGTTAAGAAATGAAAAAACTTATAACAACAATCAATTGTTTATCATTAAAAGATAAACTGTAGAGACTTGATGTTAACAGAGCCAGTTTAATTTAATAACAATATTGCAAAGTTATTTGTTGATACTTGTTAACATGCTTATTTTAGCCACAAGGGCAATTAAACTGAACATTTAAACCTATACTAGTACTGTGAAAATTTCATGTACACCTTTTGTACACCTAATGCTGAATTGTGTGTGGCGCGTTCATAAAAATGACTTGGTGCAATATCTTTATATCATTATTATATTATATATAAACAGTAGTATACGTATGTAACGTAACATAACAGCATTGAAATTGCATTTGTAAGTTACGTGTATGGCACATTTGTATGGATTTGTATGGTCACGAACTTGGTAAATGGCCCAAATATATATAAAAGTATTACTAATTATATGAACAAACAAAAAGTAACATACCACATCTATTCTATCGAGAAAATACAATCTTGCTGTATAAGAGGTTTAATCTCTTTACCAGAAATCCATCCTTCACTAAAGTTTGTAAACAAATCCACATGTTATAATTGGTGATGCATACTTTTCACACGCCGGTGAATTTCCTTTTATATGGTTGCATAATTATTCTACTGTAGTATGTACATAATCATGTTATTCATACTTTTCTATAATATATATTGTTGTTGTTGTATAACCAGTAATTTATTAATTTGTATTAACATGTTTTGTACACCGACATCTACAATGTCCGTAGACTTGGCAATGGCATTTATAGCTTGTGTCAATAAAGGTTTAGACTTTGATAGTCCATTCCTCTACCGCTTGCATCACTGATACTGTTTGATAGTACATTCCTCTACCGCTTGCATCACTGATACTGTTTGATAGTCCATTCCTCTACCGCTAGCATCACTGATACTGTTTGATAGTCCATTCCTCTACCGCTTGCATTACTGATACGGTTTGATAGTCCATTCCTCTACCGCTTGCATCACTGATACTGTTTGATAGTCCATTCCCCTACCGCTTGCATTACTGATACTGTTTGATAGTCCATTCCTCTACCGCTTGCATTACTGATACGGTTTGATAGTCCATTCCTCTACCGCTTGCATTACCGATAATGTTTGATAGTCCATTCCTCTACCGCTTGCATTACTGATACTGTTTGATAGTCCATTCCTCTACCGCTTGCATCACCGATACTGTTTGATAGTCCATTCCTCTACCGCTTGCATTACTGATACTGTTTGATAGTCCATTCCACTACCGCTTGCATTACTGATACTGTTTGATAGTCCATTCCTCTACCGCTAGCATCACTGATACTGTTTGATAGCCCATTCCTCTACCGCTTGCATTACTGATACTGTTTGATAGTCCATTCCTCTACCGCTTGCATTACTGATACCGTTTGATAGTCCATTCCTCTACCGCTTGCATTACTGATACTGTTTGATAGTCCATTCCTCTACCGCTTGCATTATGGATACTGCTTGATAGTCCATTCTTTTACTGCTTGCATTACTGATACTGTTTGATAGTCCATTCCTCTACCGCTTGCATTACTGATACTGTTTGATAGTCCATTCCTCTACCGCTTGCATTACTGATACTGTTTGATAGTCCATTCCTCTACCGCTAGCATCACTGATACTGTTTGATAGTCCATTCCTCTACTGCCTGCATCACTGATACTGTTTGATAGTCCATTCCTCTACCGCTTGCATTACTGATACTGTTTGATAGTCCATTCTTCTACTGCTTGCATTACTGATACTGTTTGATAGTCCATTCCTCTACCGCTTGCATTACTGATAATGTTTAATAGTCCTTTCCTCTACCGCTTGCATCACCGATACTGTTTGATAGTCCATTCCTCTACCGCTTGCATCACTGATACTGTTTGATAGTCCATTCCTCTACCGCTTGCATTACTGATACTGTTTGATAGTCCATTCCTCTACCGCTTGCATCACTGATACTGTTTGATATTCCATTCATCTACCGCTTGCATTACTGATACTGTTTGATAGTCCTTTTCTCTGCCGCTTGCATCACCGATACTGTTTGATAGTCCATTCCTCTACCGCTTGCATTACTGATACTGTTTGATAGTCCATTCCTCTACCGCTTGCATTACTGATACTGTTTGATAGTCCATTCCTCTACCGCTTGCATTACTGATACTGTTTGATAGTCCATTCCTCTACCGCTTGCATCACATATACTGTTTGATAGTCCATTCCTCTACCGCTTGCATTACTGATATTGTTTGATAGTCCATTCCTCTACCGCTTGCATCACTGATATTGTTTGATAGTCCATTCCTCTACCGCTTGCATTACTGATACTGTTTGATAGTCCATTCCTCTACCGCTTGCATTACTGATACTGTTTGATAGTCCATTCCTCTACCGCTTGCATTACTGATACGGTTTGATAGTCCATTCCTCTACCGTTTGCATCACTGATACTGTTTGATAGTCCATTCCTCTACTGCTTGCATTACTGATACTGTTTGATAGTCCATTCCTCTACCGCTTGCATTACTGATACTGTTTGATAGTCCATTCCTCTACCGCTTGCATTACTGATACTGTTTGATAGTCCATTCCTCTACCGCTTGCATTACTGATACTGTTTGATAGTCCATTCCTCTACCGCTTGCATCACTGATACTGTTTGATAGTCCATTCCTCTACCGCTTGCATTACTGATACTGTTTGATAGTCCATTCCTCTACCGCTTGCATTACTGATACTGTTTGATAGTCCATTCCTCTACCGCTTGCATTACTGATACTGTTTGATAGTCCATTCCACTACCGCTTGCATCCCTGATACTGTTTGATAGTCCATTCCTCTACCGCTTGCATTACTGATACTGTTTGATAGTCCATTCCTCTACCGCTTGCATTACTGATACTGTTTGATAGTCCATTCCTCTACCGCTTGCATTACTGATACTGTTTGATAGTCCATTCCTCTACCGCTTGCATTACTGATACTGTTTGATAGTCCATTCCTCTACCGCTTGCATTACTGATACGGTTTGATAGTCCATTCCTCTACCGCTTGCATCACTGATACTGTTTGATAGTCCATTCCTCTACCGCTTGCATCACTGATACTGTTTGATAGTCCATTCCTCTACCGCTTGCATTACTGATACTGTTTGATAATCCATTCCTCTACCGCTTGCATTACTGATACTGTTTGATGGTCCATTCCTCTACTCCTTGCATTACTGATACTGTTTGATAGTCCATTCCTCTACCGCTTGCATTACTGATACTGTTTGATAGTCCATTCCTCTACCGCTTGCATTACTGATACTGTTTGATAGTCCATTCTTCTACTGCTTGCATTACTGATACTGTTTGATAGTCCATTCCTCTACCGCTTGCATTACTGATACTGTTTGATAGTCCATTCCTCTACCGCTTGCATCACCGATACTGTTTGATAGTCCCTTCCTCTACCGCTTGCATTACTGATACTGTTTGATAGTCCATTCCTCTACCGCTAGCATCACTGATACTGTTTGATAGCCCATTCCTCTACCGCTTGCATTACTGATACTGTTTGATAGTCCATTCCTCTACCGCTTGCATTACTGATACCGTTTGATAGTCCATTCCTCTACCGCTTGCATTACTGATACTGTTTGATAGTCCATTCCTCTACCGCTTGCATTATGGATACTGCTTGATAGTCCATTCTTTTACTGCTTGCATTACTGATACTGTTTGATAGTCCATTCCTCTACCGCTTGCATTACTGATACTGTTTGATAGTCCATTCCTCTACCGCTTGCATTACTGATACTGTTTGATAGTCCATTCCTCTACCGCTTGCATTACTGATACTGTTTGATAGTCCATTCCTCTACCGCTTGCATTACTGATACTGTTTGATAGTCCATTCCTCTACTGCTTGCATTACTGATACTGTTTGATAGTCCATTCCTCTACCGCTTGCATTACTGATACTGTTTGATAGTCCATTCTTCTTCTGCTTGCATTACTGATACTGTTTGATAGTCCATTCCTCTACCGCTTGCATTACTGATAATGTTTAATAGTCCTTTCCTCTACCGCTTGCATCACCGATACTGTTTGATAGTCCATTCCTCTACCGCTTGCATCACTGATACTGTTTGATAGTCCATTCCTCTACCGCTTGCATTACTGATACTGTTTGATAGTCCATTCCTCTACCGCTTGCATCACTGATACTGTTTGATATTCCATTCATCTACCGCTTGCATTACTGATACTGTTTGATAGTCCTTTTCTCTGCCGCTTGCATCACCGATACTGTTTGATAGTCCATTCCTCTACCGCTTGCATTACTGATACTGTTTGATAGTCCATTCCTCTACCGCTTGCATTACTGATACTGTTTGATAGTCCATTCCTCTACCGATTGCATTACTGATACTGTTTGATAGTCCATTCCTCTACCGCTTGCATTACTGATACTGTTTGATAGTCCATTCCTCTACCGCTTGCATTACTGATACTGTTTGATAGTCCATTCCTCTACCGCTTGCATCACATATACTGTTTGATAGTCCATTCCTCTACCGCTTGCATTACTGATATTGTTTGATAGTCCATTCCTCTACCGCTTGCATCACTGATATTGTTTGATAGTCCATTCCTCTACCGCTTGCATTACTGATACTGTTTGATAGTCCATTCCTCTACCGCTTGCATTACTGATACTGTTTGATAGTTCATTCCTCTACCGCTTTCATTACTGATACGGTTTGATAGTCCATTCCTCTACCGTTTGCATCACTGATACTGTTTGATAGTCCATTCCTCTACTGCTTGCATTACTGATACTGTTTGATAGTCCATTCCTCTACCGCTTGCATTACTGATACTGTTTGATAGTCCATTCCTCTACCGCTTGCATTACTGATACTGTTTGATAGTCCATTCCTCTACCGCTTGCATTACTGATACTGTTTGATAGTCCATTCCTCTACCGCTTGCATCACTGATACTGTTTGATAGTCCATTCCTCTACCGCTTGCATTACTGATACTGTTTGATAGTCCATTCCTCTACCGCTTGCATTACTGATACTGTTTGATAGTCCATTCCTCTACCGCTTGCATTACTGATACTGTTTGATAGTCCATTCCACTACCGCTTGCATCCCTGATACTGTTTGATAGTCCATTCCTCTACCGCTTGCATTACTGATACTGTTTGATAGTCCATTCCTCTACCGCTTGCATTACTGATACGGTTTGATAGTCCATTCCTCTACCGCTTGCATTACTGATACTGTTTGATAGTCCATTCCTCTACCGCTTGCATTACTGATACTGTTTGATAGTCCATTCCTCTACCGCTTGCATTACTGATACTGTTTGATAATCCATTCCTCTACCGCTTGCATAACTGATACTGTTTGATAGTCCATTCCTCTACCGCTTGCATTACTGATACTGTTTGATGGTCCATTCCTCTACTCCTTGCATTACTGATACTGTTTGATAGTCCATTCCTCTACCGCTTGCATTACTGATACTGTTTGATAGTCCATTCCTCTACCGCTTGCATTACTGATACTGTTTGATAGTCCATTCTTCTACTGCTTGCATTACTGATACTGTTTGATAGTCCATTCCTCTACCGCTTGCATTACTGATACTGTTTGATAGTCCATTCCTCTACCGCTTGCATCACCGATACTGTTTGATAGTCCCTTCCTCTACCGCTTGCATTACTGATACTGTTTGATAATCCATTCCTCTACCGCTTGCATTACTGATACAGTTTGATAGTCCATTCCTCTACCGCTTGCATAACTGATACTGTTTGATAGTCCATTCCTCTACCGCTTGCATTACTGATACTGTTTGATAGTCCAGTCCTCTACCGCTTGCATTACTGATATTGTTTGACAGTCCATTCCTCTACCGCTTGCATCACCGATACTGTTTGATAGTCCATTCCTCTACCGCTTGCATTACTGATACTGTTTGATAGTCCATTCCTCTACCGCTTGCATTACTGATACTGTTTGATGGTCCATTCCTCTACCGATTGCATTACTGATACTGTTTGATAGTCCATTCCACTACCGCTTGCATTACTGATATTGTTTGATAGTCCATTCCTCTACCGCTTGCATCACATATACTGTTTGATAGTCCATTCCTCTACCGCTTGCATTACTGATACTGTTTGATAGTCCATTCCTCTACCGCTTGCATTACTGATACGGTTTGATAGTCCATTCCTCTACCGCTTGCATCACCGATACTGTTTGATAGTCCATTCCTCTACCGCTTGCATTACTGATACTGTCTGATAGTCCATTCTTCTACTGCCTGCAATACTGATACTGTTTGATAGTCCATTCCTCTACCGCTTGCATTACTGATACTGTTTGATAGTCCATTCCTCTACCGCTTGCATCACATATACTGTTTGATAGTCCATTCCTCTACCGCTTGCATCACATAGACTGTTTGATAGTACATTCCTCTACCGATTGCATCACATATACTTTTTGATAGTCCATTCCTCTACCGCTTGCATCACATATACTTTTTGATAGTCCATTCGTCTACCGCTTGCATCACATATCCTGTTTGATAGTCCATTCCTCTACCGCTTGCATCACATATACTGTTTGATAGTATATTCCTCTACCAATTGCATCACTGATACTGTTTGATAGTCCATTCCTCTACCGCTTGCATTACTGATACTGTTTGATAGTCCATTCCTCGACCGCCTGCATCACTAATACTGTTTGATAGTCCATTCTTCTACCGCTAGCATCACTGATACTGTTTGATAGTCCATTCCTCTACCGCTTGCATTATGGATATTGTTTGATAGTCCATTCCTCTACCGCCTGCATCACTGATACTGTTTGATAGTCAATTCCTCTAGCGCTTGCATTACCGATACTGTTTGATAATCTATTCCTCTACCGCTTGCATTACTGTTACTCTTTGATACTCCATTCCTCTACCGCCTGCATCACTGATACTGTTTGATATTCCATTCCTCTACCGATTGCATTACTGATACTGTTTGATAGTCCATTCCTCTACCACCTGCATCACCGATACTGTTTGATGGTCCATTTCTCTACCGCTTGCATTACTGATACCGTTTGATAGTCAATTCCTCTACCGTTTGCATCACAGATACTGTTTGATCGTCCATTCCTCTACCGCTTGCATTACTGATACTGTTTGATAGTCCATTCCTCTACCGCTTGCATTACTGATACCATTTGATTGTCCATTCCTCTACTGCTTGCATCACTGATACTGTTTGATAGTCCATTCCTCTACCGCTTGCATCACATATACTGTTTGATAGTCCATTCCTCTACCGCTTGCATTACTGATACCGTTTGATAGACCATTCCTCTACCGCTTGCATCACAGATACTGTTTGATAGTCCATTCCGCTACCGCTTGCATTACTGATACTGTTTGATAGTCCATTCCTCTACTGCTTGCATCACTGATACTGTTTAATAGTCCATTTCTCTACCGCTTGCATTACTGATACTGTTTGATAATCCATTCTTCTACCGCTAGCATCACTGATACCGTTTGATAGTCCATTCCTCTACCGCTTCCATTATGGATACTGTTTGATAGTCCATTCCTCTACCGCCTGCATCACTGATACTGTTTGATAGTCAATTCCTCTAGCGCTTGCATTACCGATACTGTTTGATAATCTATTCCTCTACCGCTTGCATTACTGTTACTGTTTGATACTCCATTCCTCTACCGCCTGCATCACTGATACTGTTTGATATTCCATTCCTCTACCGATTGCATTACTGATACTGTTTGATAGTCCATTCCTCTACCACCTGCATCACCGATACTGTTTGATGGTCCATTTCTCTACCGCTTGCATTACTGATACCGTTTGATAGTCAATTCCTCTACCGTTTGCATCACAGATACTGTTTGATAGTCCATTCCTCTACCGCTTGCATTACTGATACTGTTTCATAATCCATTCTTCTACCGCTTGCATTACTGATACCGTTTGATAGACCATTCCTCTACCGCTTGCATCACAGATACTGTTTGATAGTCCATTCCGCTACCGCTTGCATTACTGATACTGTTTGATAGTCCATTCCTCTACTGCTTGCATCACTGATACTGTTTAATAGTCCATTCCTCTACCGCTTGCATTACTGATACTGTTTGATAATCTATTCCTCTACCGCTTGCATTACTGATACCGTTTGATAGTCCATTCCTCTACCGCTTGCATCACTTGCATCACTGATACTGTTTGATAGTCCATTCCCCTACCGCTAGCATCACTAATACTGTTTGATATTCCATTCCTCTACCGCTGGCATTACTGATACCCCTTGATAGTCCATTCCTCTACCGCTTGCATTACTGATACCCTTTGATAGTCCATTCCTCTACCATCTGCATCACCGATACTGTTTGATAGTCCATTTTTCTACCGCTTGCATTACTGATACTGTTTGATAGTCCATTCCTCTACCGCTTGCATTACTGATACTGTTTGATAGTCCATTCCTCTACCGCTTGCATTACTGATACTGTTTGATAGTCCATTCCTCTACTGCTTGCATTACTGATACTGTTTGATAGTCCATTCCTCTACCGCTTGCATTACTGATACTGTTTGATAGTCCATTCTTCTACTGCTTGCATTACTGATACTGTTTGATAGTCCATTCCTCTACCGCTTGCATTACTGATAATGTTTAATAGTCCTTTCCTCTACCGCTTGCATCACCGATACTGTTTGATAGTCCATTCCTCTACCGCTTGCATCACTGATACTGTTTGATAGTCCATTCCTCTACCGCTTGCATTACTGATACCCTTTGATAGTCCATTCCTCTACCGCTTGCATCACTGATACTGTTTGATATTCCATTCATCTACCGCTTGCATTACTGATACTGTTTGATAGTCCTTTTCTCTGCCGCTTGCATCACCGATACTGTTTGATAGTCCATTCCTCTACCGCTTGCATTACTGATACTGTTTGATAGTCCATTCCTCTACCGCTTGCATTACTGATACTGTTTGATAGTCCATTCCTCTACCGATTGCATTACTGATACTGTTTGATAGTCCATTCCTCTACCGCTTGCATTACTGATACTGTTTGATAGTCCATTCCTCTACCGCTTGCATTACTGATACTGTTTGATAGTCCATTCCTCTACCGCTTGCATCACATACACTGTTTGATAGTCCATTCCTCTACCGCTTGCATTACTGATATTGTTTGATAGTCCATTCCTCTACCGCTTGCATCACTGATATTGTTTGATAGTCCATTCCTCTACCGCTTGCATTACTGATACTGTTTGATAGTCCATTCCTCTACCGCTTGCATTACTGATACTGTTTGATAGTCCATTCCTCTACCGCTTTCATTACTGATACGGTTTGATAGTCCATTCCTCTACCGTTTGCATCACTGATACTGTTTGATAGTCCATTCCTCTACTGCTTGCATTACTGATACTGTTTGATAGTCCATTCCTCTACCGCTTGCATTACTGATACTGTTTGATAGTCCATTCCTCTACCGCTTGCATTACTGATACTGTTTGATAGTCCATTCCTCTACCGCTTGCATTACTGATACTGTTTGATAGTCCATTCCTCTACCGCTTGCATCACTGATACTGTTTGATAGTCCATTCCTCTACCGCTTGCATTACTGATACTGTTTGATAGTCCATTCCTCTACCGCTTGCATTACTGATACTGTTTGATAGTCCATTCCTCTACCGCTTGCATTACTGATACTGTTTGATAGTCCATTCCACTACCGCTTGCATCCCTGATACTGTTTGATAGTCCATTCCTCTACCGCTTGCATTACTGATACTGTTTGATAGTCCATTCCTCTACCGCTTGCATTACTGATACGGTTTGATAGTCCATTCCTCTACCGCTTGCATTACTGATACTGTTTGATAGTCCATTCCTCTACCGCTTGCATTACTGATACTGTTTGATAGTCCATTCCTCTACCGCTTGCATTACTGATACTGTTTGATAATCCATTCCTCTACCGCTTGCATAACTGATACTGTTTGATAGTCCATTCCTCTACCGCTTGCATTACTGATACTGTTTGATGGTCCATTCCTCTACTCCTTGCATTACTGATACTGTTTGATAGTCCATTCCTCTACCGCTTGCATTACTGATACTGTTTGATAGTCCATTCCTCTACCGCTTGCATTACTGATACTGTTTGATAGTCCATTCTTCTACTGCTTGCATTACTGATACTGTTTGATAGTCCATTCCTCTACCGCTTGCATTACTGATACTGTTTGATAGTCCATTCCTCTACCGCTTGCATCACCGATACTGTTTGATAGTCCCTTCCTCTACCGCTTGCATTACTGATACTGTTTGATAATCCATTCCTCTACCGCTTGCATTACTGATACAGTTTGATAGTCCATTCCTCTACCGCTTGCATAACTGATACTGTTTGATAGTCCATTCCTCTACCGCTTGCATTACTGATACTGTTTGATAGTCCAGTCCTCTACCGCTTGCATTACTGATATTGTTTGACAGTCCATTCCTCTACCGCTTGCATCACCGATACTGTTTGATAGTCCATTCCTCTACCGCTTGCATTACTGATACTGTTTGATAGTCCATTCCTCTACCGCTTGCATTACTGATACTGTTTGATGGTCCATTCCTCTACCGATTGCATTACTGATACTGTTTGATAGTCCATTCCTCTACCGCTTGCATTACTGATATTGTTTGATAGTCCATTCCTCTACCGCTTGCATCACATATACTGTTTGATAGTCCATTCCTCTACCGCTTGCATTACTGATACTGTTTGATAGTCCATTCCTCTACCGCTTGCATTACTGATACGGTTTGATAGTCCATTCCTCTACCGCTTGCATCACCGATACTGTTTGATAGTCCATTCCTCTACCGCTTGCATTACTGATACTGTCTGATAGTCCATTCTTCTACTGCCTGCAATACTGATACTGTTTGATAGTCCATTCCTCTACCGCTTGCATTACTGATACTGTTTGATAGTCCATTCCTCTACCGCTTGCATCACATATACTGTTTGATAGTCCATTCCTCTACCGCTTGCATCACATAGACTGTTTGATAGTACATTCCTCTACCGATTGCATCACATATACTTTTTGATAGTCCATTCCTCTACCGCTTGCATCACATATACTTTTTGATAGTCCATTCGTCTACCGCTTGCATCACATATCCTGTTTGATAGTCCATTCCTCTACCGCTTGCATCACATATACTGTTTGATAGTATATTCCTCTACCAATTGCATCACTGATACTGTTTGATAGTCCATTCCTCTACCGCTTGCATTACTGATACTGTTTGATAGTCCATTCCTCGACCGCCTGCATCACTAATACTGTTTGATAGTCCATTCTTCTACCGCTAGCATCACTGATACTGTTTGATAGTCCATTCCTCTACCGCTTGCATTATGGATACTGTTTGATAGTCCATTCGTCTACCGCCTGCATCACTGATACTGTTTGATAGTCAATTCCTCTAGCGCTTGCATTACCGATACTGTTTGATAATCTATTCCTCTACCGCTTGCATTACTGTTACTCTTTGATACTCCATTCCTCTACCGCCTGCATCACTGATACTGTTTGATATTCCATTCCTCTACCGATTGCATTACTGATACTGTTTGATAGTCCATTCCTCTACCACCTGCATCACCGATACTGTTTGATGGTCCATTTCTCTACCGCTTGCATTACTGATACCGTTTGATAGTCAATTCCTCTACCGTTTGCATCACAGATACTGTTTGATCGTCCATTCCTCTACCGCTTGCATTACTGATACTGTTTGATAGTCCATTCCTCTACCGCTTGCATTACTGATACCATTTGATTGTCCATTCCTCTACTGCTTGCATCACTGATACTGTTTGATAGTCCATTCCTCTACCGCTTGCATCACATATACTGTTTGATAGTCCATTCCTCTACCGCTTGCATTACTGATACCGTTTGATAGACCATTCCTCTACCGCTTGCATCACAGATACTGTTTGATAGTCCATTCCGCTACCGCTTGCATTACTGATACTGTTTGATAGTCCATTCCTCTACTGCTTGCATCACTGATACTGTTTAATAGTCCATTTCTCTACCGCTTGCATTACTGATACTGTTTGATAATCCATTCTTCTACCGCTAGCATCACTGATACCGTTTGATAGTCCATTCCTCTACCGCTTCCATTATGGATACTGTTTGATAGTCCATTCCTCTACCGCCTGCATCACTGATACTGTTTGATAGTCAATTCCTCTAGCGCTTGCATTACCGATACTGTTTGATAATCTATTCCTCTACCGCTTGCATTACTGTTACTGTTTGATACTCCATTCCTCTACCGCCTGCATCACTGATACTGTTTGATATTCCATTCCTCTACCGATTGCATTACTGATACTGTTTGATAGTCCATTCCTCTACCACCTGCATCACCGATACTGTTTGATGGTCCATTTCTCTACCGCTTGCATTACTGATACCGTTTGATAGTCAATTCCTCTACCGTTTGCATCACAGATACTGTTTGATAGTCCATTCCTCTACCGCTTGCATTACTGATACTGTTTCATAATCCATTCTTCTACCGCTTGCATTACTGATACCGTTTGATAGACCATTCCTCTACCGCTTGCATCACAGATACTGTTTGATAGTCCATTCCGCTACCGCTTGCATTACTGATACTGTTTGATAGTCCACTCCTCTACTGCTTGCATCACTGATACTGTTTAATAGTCCATTCCTCTACCGCTTGCATTACTGATACTGTTTGATAATCTATTCCTCTACCGCTTGCATTACTGATACCGTTTGATAGTCCATTCCTCTACCGCTTGCATCACTTGCATCACTGATACTGTTTGATAGTCCATTCCCCTACCGCTAGCATCACTAATACTGTTTGATATTCCATTCCTCTACCGCTGGCATTACTGATACCCCTTGATAGTCCATTCCTCTACCGCTTGCATTACTGATACCCTTTGATAGTCCATTCCTCTACCATCTGCATCACCGATACTGTTTGATAGTCCATTCTTCTACCGCTTGCATCACCGATACTGTTTGATAGTCCATTCCTCTACCGCTTGCATTACTGATACCGTTTGATAGTCCATTCCTCTACTGTCCATTCCTCTACTGCTTGCATTACTGATACTGTTTGATAGTCCATTCCTCGACCGCTTGCATCACCAATACTGTTTGATAGTCCATTTTTCTACCGTTTGCATCACCGATACTGTTTGATAGTCCATTCCTCTACCGCTTGCATTACTGATACCGTTTGATAGTCCATTCCTCTACTGTCCATTCCTCTACCGCTTGCATCACAGATACTGTTTGATATTCCATTCCTCTACCGCTTGCATTACTGATGCTGTTTGATAGTCCATTCCTCTGCCGCTTGCATGACCGATACTGTTTGATAGTCCATTCCTCTACCGCTTGCATTACTGATACTGTTTGATAGTCCATTCCTCTACCGCTTGCATTACTGATACTGTTTGATAGTCCATTCCTCTACCGCTTGCATTACTGATACTGTTTGATAGTCCATTCCTCTACCGCTTGCATCACATATACTGTTTGATAGTCCATTCCTCTACCGCTTGCATCACTGATATTGTTTGATAGTCCATTCCTCTACCGCTTGCATCACTGATACTGTTTGATAGTCCATTCCTCTACCGCTTGCATTACTGATACTGTTTGATAGTCCATTCCTCTACCGCTTGCATTACTGATACTGTTTGATAGTCCATTCCTCTACCGCTTGCATTACTGATATGGTTTGATAGTCCATTCCTCTACCGCTTGCATCACTGATACTGTTTGATAGTCAATTCCTCTACCGCTTGCATTACTGATACTGTTTGATAGTCCATTCTTCTACTGCTTGCATTACTGATACTGTTTGATAGTCCATTCCTCTACCGCTTGCATTACTGATACTGTTTGATAGTCCATTCCTCTACCGCTTGCATCACCGATACTGTTTGATAGTCCATTCCTCTACCGCTTGCATTACTGATACTGTTTGATAGTCCATTCCACTACCGCTAGCATCACTGATACTGTTTGATAGCCCATTCCTCTACCGCTTGCATTTTTGATACTGTTTGATAGTCCATTCCTCTACCGCTAGCATCAATGATACTGTTTGATAGTCCATTCCCCTACCGCTTGCATTACTGATACTGTTTGATAGTTCATTCCTCTACCGCTTGCATTACTGATACTGTTTGATAGTCCATTCCTCTACCGCTAGCATCACTGATACTGTTTGATAGTCCATTCCTCTACCGCTTGCATTACTGATACTGTTTGATAGTCCATTCTTCTACTGCTTGCATTACTGATACTGTTTGATAGTCCATTCCTCTACCGCTTGCATTACTGATAATGTTTAATAGTCCATTCCTCTACCGCTTGCATCACTGATACTGTTTGATAGTCCATTCCTCTACCGCTTGCATCACTGATACTGTTTGATAGCCCATTCCTCTACCGCTTGCATTACTGATACTGTTTGATAGTCCATTCCTCTACCGCTTGCATCACTGATACTGTTTGATATTCCATTCCTCTACCGCTTGCATTACTGATACTGTTTGATAGTCCATTCCTCTACCGCTTGCATCACTGATATTGTTTGATATTCCATTCCTCTACCGCTTGCATCACAGATACTGTTTAATAGTCCATTCCTCTACCGCTTGCATTACTGATACTCTTTGATAGTCCATTCCTCTACCGCTTGTATTACCGATAATGTTTGATAGTCCAGTCCTCTACCGCTTGCATTACCGATAATGTTTGATAGTCCATTCCTCTACCGCTTGCATTACCGATAATGTTTGATAGTCCATTCCTCTACCGCTTGCATTACTGATACTGTTTGATAGTCCATTCCTCTACCGCTTGCATTACTGATACTGTTTGATAGTCCATTCCTCTACCGCTTGCATTACTGATACTGTTTGATAGTCCATTCCTCTACCGCTTGCATTACTGATACTGTTTGATAGTCCATTCCTCTACCGCTTGCATCACATATACTGTTTGATAGTCCATTCCTCTACCGCTTGCATTACTGATACTGTTTGATAGTCCATTCCTCTACTGCTTGCATCACTGATACTGTTTGATAGTCCATTCCTCTACCGCTTGCATTACTGATACCGTTTGATAGTCCATTCCTCTACCGCTTGCATCACTGATACTGTTTGATAGTCCATTCCTCTACCGCTTGCATTACTGATACTGTTTGATAGTCCATTCTTCTACTGCTTGCATTACTGATACTGTTTGATAGTCCATTCCTCTACCGCTTGCATTACTGATACTGTTTGATAGTCCATTCCTCTACCGCTTGCATCACCGATACTGTTTGATAGTCCATTCCTCTACCGCTTGCATTACTGATACTGTTTGATAGTCCATTCCACTACCGCTTGCATTACTGATACTGTTTGATAGTCCATTCCTCTACCGCTAGCATCACTGATACTGTTTGATAGCCCATTCCTCTACCGCTTGCATTTTTGATACTGTTTGATAGTCCATTCCTCTACCGCTAGCATCACTGATACTGTTTGATAGTCCATTCCTCTACCGCTTGCATTACTGATACTGTTTGATAGTCCATTCCTCTACCGCTTGCATTACTGATACTGTTTGATAGTCCATTCCTCTACCGCTTGCATTACTGATACTGTTTGATAGTCCATTCCACTACCGCTTGCATTACTGATACTGTTTGATAGTCCATTCCTCTACCGCTAGCATCACTGATACTGTTTGATAGCCCATTCCTCTACCGCTTGCATTTTTGATACTGTTTGATAGTCCATTCCTCTACCGCTAGCATCACTGATACTGTTTGATAGTCCATTCCTCTACCGCTTGCATTACTGATACTGTTTGATAGTCCATTCCTCTACCGCTTGCATCACCGATACTGTTTGATAGTCCATTCCTCTACCGCTTGCATCACTGATACTGTTTGATAATCCATTCCTCTACTGCTTGCATTACTGATACTGTTTGATAGTCCATTCCTCTACCGCTAGCATCACTGATACTGTTTGATAGTCCATTCCTCTACCGCTTGCATTACTGATACTGTTTGATAGTCCATTCTTCTACTGCTTGCATTACTGATACTGTTTGATAGTCCATTCCTCTACCGCTGCATTACTGATACTGTTTGATAGTCCATTCCTCTACCGCTTGCATCACTGATACTGTTTGATATTCCATTCCTCTACCGCTTGCATCACAGATACTGTTTAATAGTCCATTCCTCTACCGCTTGCATTACTGATACTCTTTGATAGTCCATTCCTCTACCGCTTGCATTACCGATAATGTTTGATTGTCCAGTCCTCTACCGCTTGCATTACCGATACTGTTTGATAGTCCATTCCTCTACCGCTTGCATTACCGATAATGTTTGATAGTCCATTCCTCTACCGCTTGCATTACTGATACTGTTTGATAGTCCATTCCTCTACCGCTTGCATTACCGATAATGTTTGATAGTCCATTCCTCTACCGCTTGCATTACTGATACTTTTTGATAGTCCATTCCTCTACCGCTTGCATTACTGATACTGTTTGATAGTCCATTCCTCTACCGCTTGCATCACTGATACTGTTTGATAGTCCATTCCTCTACCGCTTGCATTACCGATAATGTTTGATAGTCCATTCCTCTACCGCTTGCATCACTGGTACTGTTTGATAGTCCATTCTTCTACCGCTAGCATCACGGAAACCGCTTGATAGTCCATTCCCCTACCGCTTGCATCACTTATACCGTTTGATAGTCCATTCCTCTACCGCTTGCATTACTGCTATTGTTTGATAGTCCATTCCTCTACCGCTTGCATTACTGCTATTGTTTGATAGTCCATTCCTCTACCGCCTGCATTACCAATACTGTTTGATGCGCACGATGTTTACATTCTACACTTGTACCTTCAAAAAAACGTTTCTTTTGTATGATGATAATTTTCAACCAGGGTTTTTAATAATATTATTATATAATATTATAATATATCAGCGCTTGGGCTGTTTTATTTCAAACTAATCTATCGTTTGGATTTTTTATTTTTACGTTTCAGAGGCTTTTATCTACTGTACATACTGTACATATGTTTATAGTTTATTTTATTACTCGTTATTATGTATGTTTATAAGTTAATTGTATCTGTTTTAACTCCCGATGCAGGTGCTTACTGTTAGTTGTTTCACTTTGACGGGATGTTGTTATTTACACTGTTTGTTTGCTAGAAAAACCTTCAGGAAATGCGAGGTTGGAACGCTCCACAAACCAGGTTTAAGCACCCCAGTTGGCCCTTTCGCCGATTGACCGTTCCAAGGCGGTAACTGATGTTTTTTCTTTATGTGTGTTATGTCTCGTCTCTGTGTTTTTGTCACATTTGCATTTACCATGTTTTCCTTTGTGTACTGATAGATAAAATTTAAATATCTGTGAAAATTTTGATAGGACCTTTTCTTATTTACTGTTTTAAGTCTAAAGTTGAAGGAACACATACATGTGTAAATCATGATATGTAATAAACGATATGTTTTCTGTGGTACATATTCTTTAGAATTACTCGTACTGAATACAATGTTTCAAACATATATTATGACATTGAAATCATTTACTGTACTTTATAGTCCAAAAATACATAACTTATGCTATGCATTATTTTATTAACAGACGAGATTGCTTCTGTAGTTTATATATCACACAAGAATATACTTAGCTACGAATTATTTATAGCTTTCGCCAGGACGTAGACCCAAATAACTGAAAACAACAAGAACAACATTTTGGCTGAAACAATCAGATTTTCAAAGTGTTTAATCATCGTCGAAGCAATGTAGCCATTTTAATATGACTTCAAATAACTCTAATAAAATCATGATGTTTCTTGGTTCGAAACGTAGTAGGAACTGATTGCATTATTTTACCCTTAAATTTGCTTTTTCAATTTTGTGATAGTCCGCCTTTGTCGTATTTTATTTAAGAACGATAAAATGTACGGGCATTAGTAAATTTACCTTCAATAACCAGGAATTGTTATGGCGATTTTGAGTAAAGCAAGAGAGCTGATTTTAATTTATCTGATTTCACCTTGCTTACAAAAACATTCCATTGGTGTTGCTCGCCCTATGACGTAAATGAGTTGTGTGATTATAGTCTTAGTTTCACAAATAATAGATAGTTTAACAGAAGCTGCGGGTTTCCTGGCAGAATCTGTGAATACTGAGAGAACAGATGATCGAGAAAAATATTATGTTGTCATGAATTTAACATTATTATGAATACTCCTGCCTTTTTTTAGTATAATTTTCGCGCCAAAAGGCTTGTGTTTTGATTCATAACATGTTTTTGAGGATAGTATGACATTTTATAAGTGAACTGGTCATGGCTAAATGTTTACTTACTTTATAAACGTTGTGTTTAAAATGTTGTATAACTAGAAAAAATATTCAGAATTCTTGTTTTATTGCCACTTTTTGTTTATAGTTTTTTAAAGACCTTAAAACGCACATTTCAGAACGAATAAAGTAGTTTATACTTTATATCATTATAACCATGTACGATGAAGCTTTTCTTCTTTTATAAATACATATTAAGTTTTATAAACACAGCTTTATCAAAACGACAATGTCAAGAAAAAGCATAATATAATTACATATTTGTTTAACTTAAAGTTTGACATAGAGAATATATAGTGATAATAAGACAAAGAGTGCATATCAATATGTATAAAAATGTCGTACACCCTACACCAAAATATCAAATAATAAAACAACAACAACAAAAATAAGAACAACAGAAACCAAAACAACAACAACAACAAAAACAATCACTTAATAAAATAATATAATTATTGTATTGATTTTTACTTGCTGTTGGTGACGCAGTTCTGCTGTTACACCTTTGCCTGGAATGAATGCTTGCAAGACGTATGTCTGCAGAGTATGCTTAGCTTTGCGACTCACATAAAAAAGTATTCTAGAAGACGGTTAGTCATATTTTTGACGTGTAAGAGGTATAACTGTAACTAAAACGCCAATTAAACATGTATTAGTATGAAATTCGTGTTATCTAATCTATTTGCAGGTTTAAAAATATAAGTCGTGGTTTAAACTGAAGAAAGCAGACAAAACATAAAGAGTTCAATATCTACCTGCCATTGAAAAATACCTTAGCATATATACGTTTGTCTATTTCCCTAAGTCGTTATATCCACGAAAAAGATACAATTTAGAAAGTTGATTTATGTTTCAAGTGTTGTTTAAAATAATACTATTTATTCAACTATTTAGGAAATGCAGTTTCGTGTATTTATACTACTACTACTACTACTACTACTACTACTACTACTACTACTACTACTACTACTACTACTACTACTACTACTGCTGCTGCTACTACTACTACTACTACTACTACTACTACTACTACTATTGCCGCTGATACTATTATTACTACTACTACTTATACATCTACCACTACTACTCTTACTACTATAACTACTACTACTTCTACTACTTCTTCTACTTCTACTGCTGCTACTACTAGAATTACTACCATAACTACTTTTACTACAACTTTAACTACTACTACTACTGCAACTACTACTACTATTACTACTACTACTACTACTACTACTACCTCTACTACTACTACTACTGCTATTACTACAACTATAACATATGTGTATTTCATCGGACAGCGAATAATTAGTATAAAACGATTAAATGTATTTCTTTAAAGCACGGGCCATGGCAATTTGGGCGATTTGATAAAATTCAATGTTACCAAACTCTTTTATTTAACGAACTCTTGTCTAGACAGATACATAACACTTAGCAGTTTGAGATGCATTAGTCGGCGCAATCAAATCTTTCTCGCACTTCTGGAGTTGTCTATTTTATTGCCAGCCAAGAGATGAAACTTCCGTTTGACTGCTGGCAGAGGAATCATAACGCAACTAGTGCTGTTAGCAAAGGTTTCCTGTTTTAATTATATCGTACACTTAACCTACTCAAAAGACGTACTGAAAACATCTCCATTTTCTTAATTATCATGCTTCAAAGTCAATCGTTGTAAGCAAAATACAAATACGTTAAATACATGAGTGGATTCATCAAAGAAACCCATTTTTAACAGAACCTTTCACTGCCTTTACCTTTCTTTGGAGATGTAAAAATGCTATCTGTAAAACATCCTTTAGACACCTTCGACTTACTTAGACAAAATAGTGTATTTAATAAATGTTGTTCTTTTTTTGATGGTATGTATCAGCACAATGGAAATATTGTAATGGTTTTATAGCTCATGCAAGCATTCGGACAACCCTAAAGGCAAAGTATAAGTTTTATATCCTTACTGGATAATAAGAATATATAAATTGACAAGTTAATATTTAATGGCTTTTGCAAATGTCAAATAAATACACAAACTGTCATACGTCAAAAGCATCTCCAAGACAAATGATAAATCTTTATGCAGAATAAATGATTGAGTTTTGCTAATGGTCGATACCTCTATCATACAGCAAGGCGTTTATTATTGGTAACGTCTTATTAAATAGTGTCAGCATTTTTACTAACTTTATAATTATGTTGACCTGACGTGCTGGTGAAGTAATTAAAACATACATTGAAAGTTTAAATGCGAGCGATGGCAACCGGAGTTACAAGCAGCTGTTTAAAAAAATTATATCATAATATGCCGTTGTACTTTTGACTATGTATATGCAATCAGTCTAATTCGAACAAAAAAACATCGTTGTTGATTATTATGCCACCGTCTGCCCGTCAGTGGCAAATAACGTGATAGCTATTTACAGTTTCATTGAAAACATCAATGTAATTGTAAACAGATTTTTAATTTACTCGTACATATAAGGAACGTATAACCAAGTAACCCTTTGTTTCCAGTCCTTATAGCAGTTTCCGATTAAGCTTTAACCATTATTACAGTAAACCCACAATGCGACATCTGATAAACAACTGCGAAATAGCCGAGTATTAGGGTCATTTATCATTTTTTATAACACTGTGTTTGTATTTTAGGAGCATTGTGTAATGACATTTTGTCATTTAAACATTTGTTTCGTTTTTTAAGTATTATGAAAATATATTAAATGCACTGAAATAGTCACACAATATACCATGTTACTTCCAATGTCAATAATGTAATTTAATTTTAGCGTCAACCCACTTTTGAGTGTCACACCTTTTTATGTCAGATGACTGAAAGTTGCAATCAGATAATATGTTTGAGAAACCGTATAAGACTATTATAGATTTATCTTATAAATGTTAATCGAGTGAAGAAAAATGTAGAGGTAAATTTAGATGGGATTCTTCTAAAGTTAATAAGTTTACTTTCAGCACGTATATTAAACTGTTCGTGCGATTTTTGCTCAAACCAAACAATACACGTTTTTATATTCTAAAACAACAACAACAACAACATGTGTTTATTGACATCCCTTTATGCCTTGTTGTCTGAAGTTATGCAGTTAAAGCATTTAGATCAAGTTTTTTTCGAAGCATTTTCGAGGGTTATTCGTGGGTTTCTTTACACTTAATTGGTAATGAAGAAAATGCTTTAGACAAAAGGGTTATTAAATTTCAAAATAAAATGCAACAGAAGTCGATTGCATATTTGAAGCTAACTATCGTTATAATGCATTGTGTTGCTATGGTAACAAAGATATGGTTAATGATTAAACCAATACAAACGAGAAATAAATCGTTGGTATCGTCTTAACACAAACACCACAACAGTACACAGAGCTTCTGATAGGGAGAGAATACCTTTGGATGATCGATAAAGCGCTTTATTCAGACTAAAAAGAACTAATGTGTTTTCGAGTATGATATTTACTTGAGGAAATATGTTGTTTCGACGTTGAGTTTGAAACCAGGTAAAAGTCATTAAACACAATCCGTTTTAAAGAACAAAATTCTAGCTATTTACTAATTTAAAGTAAGTGAAGTCACGGTTTCACACTAAATCAACTGGAAACAATAATATAATTCCTATGTGACTTACAATGTCTTTTTTATACATTTTGACACATTTTTAACAAATGGTTATCGTAACTAACCTTATAAAAAACTGTAAAAATAAAATCAACACTTATTTTCATACATTATGTAACGTATATGTACAATAAATTACAACGTTATTACCTGTAAACAAGTAAGTTAGTTCTTTGCTGTCAAATGCATTCGAAATATACATTAAAATAAAGTAATCATAGTTATATAACAGTATGTAAAATGCCTTCAGCGGATGAAAACTAATTGTTATATATGTTATAAATATACTGTGTCGTTTAAAATGTGTGAAATGAAAAGGTGTCCTGAGAATGATTTTTTAATGATATTGCTACGACGCAGAGAAAATGTGAACATTATTTCTCGATTGTTAATCATCTGTGACAAAGTGTGTATGTAAGGAGAAACTAACATTCTAATGTAGATCAGTCAAATAATAAACACCAGATAAGAATCATTTTCTTATATCGTTCTGACATAATTATAACCATATTATTAATGTTTTCCACATAAAGACCATTTTCTTAAACTTGAGTGATATTCGCGATATAATTCACGATTTAGTCCTTTTCTTCTGTATGTTATAAGTATCGTTCTTTACTTGTGAACATTATTGAGAATTCTTTGGCCTTGTGTGTTTGAAATACATTTGAGTTTTCTTGCATTTGGAAATGTATATTATTTTTCTTTGTGTTTGTGTAATGGTGAAGTTGAAAAATGGTTGGCGAAGAAAACTTTCTATTTAAGGTTTTTTCAATAATGTTCCATAAATAGGTAAATAGGAAAAGGTCCTATCAAAATAACTTCATATATTTAAATCTTACCTCTAGATCAAGGCAAACAGTGTAAAGGTAAATGGGACAAAACAGACACGAGACATAACATACTAAAAGAAAGACCAGCAGTTACCGCCTTGAAACGGTCAATCGGCAAAAGGACCGACTGGGGTGCTTAAACCTGGTTTGTGGAGAGTTCCAACCTCGCACTTCCTGAAGGTTTTTCTATCAAAAAAGAAACATTAAAGAAATTTGAAACCAGATTTACGGAAGAAGGATTTTTTTCTTCATAACAATTAAAAGCCATATTGTGTAATCTTCCCTTTAGTTGTGTATTTTTCGGATGCTGACCTTTCTGAAATTAGGCATTTCTGGTACATTCTTGTACACAGGTATGTAAATATGCATTATTGCAAACATGTGAGTGTAACTATGTATTGAAATATGCCACTTAATACACGATAACAATAATGGGTTAGCTCAATTATTTCCCTGATTAACTTGTTAATAGTTCTACTCTAATTCTAGCCCTCAATTTGCGTATTTGGTTTTGGATCTAAACTAATTAGGTTTGTGGCCTTCAATATAAATACAGTTTCTACCCTAAAGACAAAGCTGGAGCTGTTGGACAAAACATCAAAGTGAAGCTCCCGCCATTATAACTGATAATATCCTTACAGAATGTGAATATGAGGCAAAGTGTCATTAGTAATGAACCTTAATATTCTTAAGAAAAGTCGTAAATGTTTGCTGCATTCAAATATAATTGAAAAACTAATAGCCATTTTTCTCCATGCTCGCCGATATAGAGCATTTCTCATATAAAGCTTAAGAATTCGAGACAAACTGGCATCCTCTTAAATTCTAGATATCACAGTAAAGACAAAAACTCGACATTCATGTAACTTACGTTTTCTTGTGTGTTCTTGTGTGTTCTCTTTCGTGCTAAAATATTTTAGCACTACTATTGCCGGAACGCCAGCCTTACATAGGAGGTTACTGTTGGCCTTGCACTATTGTATGTAACTTCTCGTCTTGCAACTTTTACATTTGCCTGACAAGTAAATTCATTCGTTCTTTCCCTTTAAAATTTTAATAATACAATACTCATAGGACTTTGCTACATTTTCTTATTGATGTCATCTTGCCTACTCAAAATAAGTCGACTATATCATATTTGTATTAGATATTACCCAATGAAAAGGAAATTCATAAAAACAAACTTGGCAAGCTTATACAAGGTAAATAAGAAAAGGTCCTATCAAAATTTATTAAAATTTTATCTACTAGCAGACAAAGGCAAACAAGGTAAATGTAAATGTGACAAAAACACAGAGACGAGACATAACACACATAAAGAAAAAACAAAAAACATCAGTTACCGCCTTGGAACGGTCAATCGGCAAAAGGGCCAACTGGGGTGCTTAAAGCTGGTTTGTGGAGCGCTCCAACCTCGCACTTCCTGAAGGTATGACTGGAAAACATTACTCAATTAGTGATAACATTTATTAAAATAAGTTAACATATTATTCTAGATAGTAAATGAGGAGTGAAAAGCAGTTACATTGTGCAAATATAAACAATCTTGCATCTCCAGGCAAACTAAGACATAACAATATCAAAATGACGCTTTGTTTTCTCAGAAAGCTTTAATGTGTGGCTATGAATCAATGATTTTATGGTACTTTTATTTCAATGAAGACTTCTGTAAAATATACATGTACCTGTATATTCTAACGCTGACATGGATAATAGAAAACGTATTTTTGAATGGAATTTCTTTTAAGATTTTAACCCATGCAACTGTTAAAGTCTTAATATTACATAAAATATTGTAATAATAAGAAATAAGGGGTGGCAGCGGAACTGTGGATGTGAGGTCATATAATTCAAGGCTTGGGAATTTCTGTGATAATGACAGTTCCGGCGTTATACGCGATAGGTCAGTTTTACACAGAAATTTAACAGTTGTTAACAACCAATAACGTCAATAAGCTTAATAAGTATTTGCAGGATTTCCGGCCATTCTATTTATTGCTGTTATATTTAAATAAGGTTTATTTTTACGTGAGTAAACACGTTTTAGTATAAACGGTATTTTAAACGTTTTCAAATATAATTGTCTTCTTGTAAGAATGTTTATAATCTTTAATATAAGAAGGATTAATTAGCTTCCTTTCGTTATCTGCACGATTAATAGCTTGTGTTCATTAAAACTTCACTAACACATCTTGTCGTTTATTTCGATGTTGTAGGTTTTACCTTGTCAGCTCAAAAATCAAATTTAGCAGTTCAACCAGAGTTCACACACGGTTTCCGCTTTGATATGTTCACAAAGCTTCTTTGATTGGCGAATATTGCTTCAAGACAAATAAACAGCAACTTGTGGACTGTTCTGAATGGACCTTTGACAATGCATGGAAAAATCTTGAATTATTGCCCATGTCAAAGTTGTTTTATGCAGAATATAAATTTTTTGCATTAAAGTGCCCGTGCATCGACATGGTGTCATATTCTTCACCGTACATTAAAGCACCTATAGCAATTACACTATTAAACTATTACACTACTAAAGTGATAAATATTCAAAAATAAAAACCATTTACAGTTCAGTTTCCATGACGTTTGACCATTCTCTCCATTCTGACCATTCTGTTTTATCCCCTTTAATTAGGGGTGTAACAATATGCTACCTTCACGATACGATACGTATCTCTCTATATACACCACACGATATAATACATAGCGCGGTACATCATATTATGGTACTGATTATACTTTTTGCCTATCACGTAGGTAAACTATTACATCATTACTTATGTTAAACAATGTCAGTATACAGCTATTTACTGAAACTAAGAAGTAGAAAAAAACCTAAAAAATAAACATGGTAGGTCTTAAGAATAAAATGTAATATAATATTTTTTCTAATCTTTGTTGTAAATTCTGAATGTCTATCACAAATAAAAACGGTTTGGTACATTATCAATAAATACAAGTTTAATATCACCGCTCTTGAGAGCGATTTTTCTTATGGAATGCATTTGTATGGGAACGATAGTGTAGAAGCCTATAACAAGTTGTCGCAGCTGTTAGTGAGGCCATTTCATGAGCTTCGATTTTAACAGTGTAGCTTGCAACAATAAATCTTTGCTTGCAATTATAAAAATGAAGCATCGATAGCATTTTGCAGCCGTTTTGGCAAGGTCTTGTTTAATAAAAGAAACCGAGAATGCCGATATAAGAAATACAGTTTGCAATTACAGATGTAGCAAACAACAAGGAAACACAGAAAAGTATCATATTGTCTAGTTCCCATCAGTGTTACGGTTCGTTATTCTAAAAATTTTATGTAATTAATCGACAGCATAATTAGAGTGCTTAGTCCGCAGGGTAGCCATCTTCTTGTTCACCGCACATGCTCTGGGATATCTAGCATCAGTGCTCTTTCTTGTAACAATATGAAGTGTAAAGACAGTCAACTATTTAGTACTTAGTACTTTGATTGGAACATCAGAGAAACAATGGAGGAAGTTTGCTACGTCAGGACTGTAAGATATAATCCCGACCTTTTCTTTTGCCTGGAACCCAAAATGTGTCCAGATCTTCGATATAATATTCAGCGGAGGTGATCTTAAATTGATATTGGATGCCTTGTCTTGTGCGGCGTTGAAGTAGTGGATAATTACTTGTGCACACACTGGATTACAATTATACAAAACCGTAAAGCTACAGATAACCTACAGCTACAACCAAGGCAATTAACCTGGGAAATTTACAATGACCCATTGTAATTATTGAGCAAACGTCACATTTAAATGTCGCAAACATTTCTTAAAACTAACAATCTTGATTCACTTTGTCATTTTCCCGCTGTAAAATTATAATCGATTCGATTCCGGGGCGCGACTTAAGTTTTCAATGGTAGTGGTATAGCTGCCTATAGGTCAAGCAAATAATAGGGTAGTTAAACAATTGGTCGACCTGGGGTCAGGATCATGTGACTAGGTCTGGCATCATGTTATCTGCTCCCGACATTATACTCACAGTGAAGGCAGCTCTATATCTGTTTTAACTGGACACTGTCACAAAAAAAACACAACAAAAAAACAACTGAAATACTAAAGATAGGACAACAAACCCAGCAAACAAAATAATATAAGTAAAATGACATAGTTTCCTTCAAAATACCGCATGCGTTTATTAAAGGTTCCGCCCGCCGTTAACTGTCGGTATTCACGTTAAAATAGAAAACAGCAATAATTCTTCCAGCGCTGTCTGTACAGCACCCCGACAAACATCTGTTACAACAGCTTATTATATAAGATCATCACAACTACATTCCGACATATACGGTAAGCAGGAAGGTAGTCGCAATTCTGACATTACCTTAAATCAACACGATTCAAAATTTAATGTTTACACCATATAAACAATGGTTGGGCGTTCTTACATGCATCATAAACATAACCACTTCACTATCTGTTTGACGTTATCAAGTAGGCCCTGGGTATTTGTAGAAACTCTAGAATGGTCCAAACTTACTAGTGCAATGACTGGTAACTGGACTAAACATTTCAACATAATAACTTTTATATCATTTAATAATTTTTAACAGGAATACATCGAAGCGAGATAATATTAATCTTTTTTTGCTTTGTCCTGCTAAGGTTGTAGAGGAATTATAATAATATAACTATGTGATGGTATTCACATGACAGACCATTCATACTTAAACGGTTCGGTTGGGAAAAAGTTATACTACTATCCCAATAACAAATTTGCCGTTTTCATTGAATACGATCAATAACGTTTTCTATGTTTATCGTTGTATGTACTAGATACCAACATGAACTAATGATATAATCATAAAGATGCCTATAGTTTAGTTAATGGTGGTACAACTTCTAGGATTTCTCATAAAATAGAACAAGGAGCACGCGATTGACACATTTCTTTTCAAGAACACGACACATTCAATCAATGAATACATTTTCTGTATTTTTGTATTATTCTGATGTCCAGCGGAAACCACGCGGATCCTCATGCCTAAAGAAACCGAAAGTTTTTCTTACTGAGTTGCAATTTTTCTTGATTATGACGATGTTATTGTAGACCTGGAATCTTTCATTGGTGAATATATTTTGTTAAGTCTGGTTTTCTTTGTTTTGGTCATTGAGGAAGACCTGAGGCATACCGCAGAATAGCAGGAAAGTCTTCCCCCATTAAGTCTTGAGCACTAACTGGGACCTGAAATTATGGAGAGTTATAAATCGGAAATTTCACATCCGGTTTCACCCACAGCCCTTTGACAAACTAATCAATCTTCATTTTAAATAATTATTTCTGATTTTTCATATTTTTAAACAAATCGTCGTATTTCAATGTTGGGAAATTAGTTTAAATGTTCAACGGTTATAGTCCCTTACTCCCCAGACACTCACCGAGCAGGTTCGAGTCCGGGTAGAGATTGATATTTAGGAAGGTTTTCCAGCTGCGCCGGTAGTTCTACTCAGACATTTGTCTAAGATCTGCCTCGACCAGCAACTAGCTGTACGTCACTAATATAACAATACTTGTGTCCGTGTGATGTAACAAACCTCAAACAAATAAACGACATTTTTTTTTAAATACGTCGCAGCGACCAATTATGATCACTATAGCGACGTCCAGTTATTTAGTGGAAGAAGTCCTCATACAAATGGCTGGTTTGAACCACATGTCGGCTGGAAGATATTCCTAAATTAAGTCCTTTGCCCCGACCGGGACTCGAACTCACGCGGTGGGAGGCTTAGCAGTCAGAGGTGTTATAAATCGGCGATTATACAACTACGCCACGGACGCCCGACGATATGATGGTAAAGAAGTTTTTAGATGAGTAAGGAATAGAAAAGAAAAAAAAGTAAGTAATTTTTTTCGTAACTTTATTTTTTTCAACATTCATTTAATTATTTTTGAAAGAATGTACTATTGTATAATAGTTATATACACATGAACAACTTGTTTATATTTGATAAATATGTAATGCAATTAAAAAGTATCGTAAATAAAACTATATTTATTGATTTTAATTATATATGTGTGTGTGTGTGTGTGTGTGTGTGTGTGTATGTGTGTGTGTTTTGTTTGATTGTTTGTTCTTTATTGTTTGTTGTTGTTTTGTTAAAGATGACGGTCATTTACTGATGTTGACAATTCTTTAAAAGTGTTTCATCTCTCGGTTAAACCATTTCCTGTAAAAGGAGAACACTGCAGCAATAAATATATGTAAAATTGGATTGCGTTGGTTTTTCCTAGCTAACAATTGTTTTATGAGCTATCAATAAATGTTCACATGTTAAAGAAGGCAATAAGGAAATCTGTAAATTTGAGGAATACGTATAATACGGGAAATAAGTATCAAAAGTCATTTTTTGCAAACAGCGATGGGCATGCACACAAAACAATGACTATTTTGATCGATCGATAGGGACGTCGAAGTTATCCATGCAGTAAATATTTGTGTTAGGTGATAAAAGCATTTGGTAAAATGTAATGGTATAATTCCGTGTGACATTTAAGACTATCGTCAACCTAGAAGGATATTTTGAGAGCCTGCAAACTAACTTCGTAATCATTGTTTTGTTTTATTTGATTATTTATTATTATAACTTTACCATAATTAAATTGATAAACAAAACAGGGCCAAAATAAAGAATGGCTTGATATGTACAAACAAATAAAATGGACCATTGGCACAACGTTTCTGGCAATCGTGTTAAACATTTTAAAGATAATATACGTGTAGTAATATTATTTTTATGAATAACGAATGTAATTTAGTAAAGTAAAATATCTTCATTTATATAATTGTATTTTTTCATTTTTTGTAAAACGATGAAATAAACAATACCATAACAGCACTTGAAAATACATGTACAACTTGAGCATGAACATTACAATGTGTACAATATAGGTACAGGAAATGTATATACAATTTAGGTACAGTCTAAAGTCCTCAATCAGATTAGTTCTGTGGATCCAGTAAGCTCATTTATGGTTTTACTACGCAAAATCAATAAATATACCAATGTCTGTCCTTTTGACCCGGTGGATGAATATCACCTTCTAAATAATGGATAATCAAAACATGCACTTTAGAATATGCAACGCATACATCCTAGCATCATCTAAGCACTTATAGTATATAAGTCATGCGAAAGGGCTCTCCTTGCTTCAGCTTAAAACATTCCCCAAATCTGCCTTTGTAAAGGATTTAAGATTTTCTGGGTACACTTCCGGCCCCCACCCCACTCTAAAATACTGATACTGGTGGTTATGACCTCACAACTTTTACCCTGTTTTGTGCGAAGAGATCAAAACACATACGGAAAGTAGATCTCAGTTAGCCAGCTTCCACCTCAAGTATTTTGATCACGAGCTATACAATTTGTTGATTCTTGAACAATGTGTCTACTTAAGTTTACTTGTGGTATTAAGCTACTGACGAAGAAATGGTACGGGATAGAAACAAACGTTGCAAAACAAACGTGTTATCGCATAATCATGGAGAGGCTTCGTGTAGATGACATTATAGATTCAGTCCGGATCGGTTACTTGTACCCGTTATAACAGAGACATTGGTGTCAGGTCGGTGTTTGTTCAGGAACAACACTTTCTTTAATTCTTCTCTAAACCTTGTACCTGTGACACAGTACAAGATAAAGTTTATAGTACTGTTACAATACATCAGCATGTTAACGAAGGCCCACCAAGGATCCTGTAACTGAATACTGCGTGGAACATCTTTCGGGATCCAGTAAGGCTCCCCGATAAAGTATACACAAACCGGCAATGTGCAGAGTATGAACATAAAGTTCAGTAGAACAAGTAGTTTCGACATGGATGCGGTACGTTTAGTCTGTGATTGCACAAACGCCGAGCATGGTCCTACTTGGCAGCGCGCTTTACGCTCAGTGACAGTAACCTTCCAAATGATACACACGTTCCCTACACAAAGAATTACAAAAGGAATCATTGAATATTTGCAAAGGTCTATCCATGTCCAAACCGAGCCAAAGAACTTATCATATTCATCCGTCAAGGGAGCGCATGGAATTGTAAGGGTTTTGTTTCCGTCTAAAGGTATCCGTAACTCTCCGAATCCGTACAATAAGTGCGAATTAATGAGCAAAGACGTTAACAGGATAGCAACCACCACAACCTTGGCCCTGACGGCGGTACAAAGTTTCTTGCTCTTGCTGGCGCAGATTGTTGAAACAAGTCGCTCAACAGTGACTGTTGTCAGCATCCACACCGACATGTCAGCGCAACAGTACATCAGCCACCAGTGAATTTTGCAGAAAAACGGCGACACAAAACGAATGTCTGCGTCAAATGTGTATTTAACCCATTGTCGCAACAGGCCGACGTAGAGCACAATCAAATCTGCGCAAGCAAGTGCGATGAGAAACACTGTAGATGACCATTTGTTGAATTTCCGCCGAGATAGCACAACAATGGACATTATATTTCCAAAAGTTCCAAAAAGTATCAAGATAGGAGAGCAGATCTGCCATATTTTTACACCCGCACGTAACCCTTGTTCAGACCTGAAGTGGGCATACGGAAACTCCTCGGACATCTTTGCGTTTATTTCTGTTCACAAATTACACTTCCGTTAAACAATGTGCAATAAGGCGAATTGATTAAATTTTAGTTTTGAGCACTATGCGCAAATGTTCGTGAGGTATGTTATTTAAAAGGCACTGACAGAGTGTAGCAATTATATTGAAAAAAAAATCTACATAGAAACATGTATCGGGAAACACCGCGACGCGCGACGCTTCCAGCCAAGAGCGCAAATGAGATATGCTCTTCCTTATATACCAAGTTGTCACAGCGTATTCATTAACTACATTATTGTGCGGTTGTTTGCTAATATTGTTTTATTCATGTAAATAATATGCGTTAATAAAACTGCGTGAAATATTTATTTTTTCGCATGTCAATAATAAACAATTCACATGGTATCTAGGAGCTCACTGTTTTCAACTACATCTACGTGTAACTAATGGGTTTTGCTCTGCTGGTGCCGTGCGCTAAATAATGGCGTGAATGTTCTGCTGTTATTTCTATTAGACTAACAAATTATAAATACATTTATAAGTACATTTAACAGATAGGGGTAGATACAGATGGAGATATTATAAAAGCTAAAATCTGTTCGTTTAACATAGTTAATCTCCAAACACAAATGAAATTTTGGGGCACAGGTGGCGTTATGTTTGAGTCGTCGTCTTGTAACGTCTCTGACTGCTTTGCCTTTTACCACGTTGTGGCAAATGACTTAATGTAAGAAGATCTTCCAGCTAACATACGGTGCACCGTAGTTTCTACCCAGGCATATGTCTAGGGTCTTCCTCTATCAGAATAGCTGGATATCGCTGTAATGACTAAAACTAGTCGCTCCGATGTATTTAAAAGCAAAACAAAACAATTAAAGTTTAGAAAACAAAAACGATCCCGTGCATTAGAGAGAAATAGCAATAGGAAAACTAACATATTGCCCTATTAATATCAATATTTGAGAATTAATATGATCAAACCTTTCACAGTTAGCTGCGGAAGGAAAAGGGATGGATTAATTTAGATAAAAAAATCATGATGAAAAAAACTTAAGTAAAGTAAACAATAAGCGTAGTGCTTATATATTCGAAATTCTTTCCCTACACCAACCTCTGAGATTATCCATAAAATGAATAAACGAAAATAAATATTAGACGTGAAAAACATACCTATGATAATTTAACAAGTTTTCTTATATTCCACTTCATTGTTGTTGGTGTTTTTTTCAGTTACTAAATTATACAATAATGTAACATTGAAAAGATTTTTATCGTTTCTCACGCTTTTACTATGTTGAATGGTAAGCGTGGTGGTTTATATCCCTTGGCATGCTGCATATAAAAGCTCATGCTAATCTCTTACTTTAATTTCTTATTCATTATAAATACAACATGTAAAGGTCAATGTTTACATTTTAAACGAGACAAAGAAACAACGAGTGTAAATCCGTATCTCCCAGTATAGATCTTGCTTGTTTGGATCTACCCTGTTTGACTTATCCTTATAACTACATGATACGCAGTCTAAGTGTTTATATGTGTTATGATTGTCACAATGTGGTACTTTTGTATCTAAGTACACAAGTTCTACATTAATTGATAGCATCTATTAAATTAACACAATATTGAGGAAGAGGTCCTGCAGCAAAAGTGCATATCCTTGATAATACAGTTCCTAACCTTATTGTTTAAGCTAAATTAGCGATAAATAACGAATTGTGGTTAATCTCACTAGTTTTCTTGGCAACATAAGGTCAAGTGTAGGGCATCGAACACTTATTTGTAAGGCTGAACAAATAATGCGGCAACTCAACATATTTATGTCCAGCATTAAATGGGATGGTTTCAACTAACCATTTCTTATGAATCGTTTTAGAATCATATAAAGTGAACATTAATAAGGTGTGTCGCAAAGCCATATATACATTTCCATGACTGTAAATCAGTTATCTACCCTCGCTAAAAACCGCACCTTCACTCAATAATAGCCATTAATTAATTTTCTTCATAAACCATAACTGATTGTTTAACATTCTATTAAAAATCGGTGACAGTTGGTACATTTAAATAGTTCCATTAACCCGTTGTGATTAGTCCTTAAAACTTCTACAGTAAACAGTATGCCACAATCGGAGTACCTCGGATAATTTACGAATCATCTCTAGGATGTATGTAGGTAGTCGGATCACCTCTGCCATTTCCTTAAATGGGACTTCTTTTGTGACAGAAGTCAAAACAAAGATGGCAGCTCGGATGGCAGATGCCTGTAAAACTTCACTTTGTGGCCGCTTCAAATTTAAATCACCCAAGTTTAATTTACCCGGCGCAGCAAAGACACAGCTGTCAAACGACGCCTTTGTTTATGTTTATTGCGAACTACATTTTAAGCATATGTTTCCGACTTCCGGCAAACAAAACGATCGTGATTTCTGTAAGTACCATTGCACCAGATACATCCGAGGGATGATTGTCCCGAGGACGGAATTACCCGAGGAGTTCCGATTGAGTATGCCAATGACGAACAGAACCACGTGATCTGCGTTTAAAGATGGCACCTGACATTTTATCTTTACAAATACAATCAAAACAATTGTGAGCATAGTTTTTGCATGAACTTGCGATTTAGTTTAAATAAAGACGACTTTAAACAGTCGGTTGTAAAGTGAGTTAAATATTTAAGCACTCGCTATGAATGTTCATTATTTTCAGGTCTATACATAAGCACAATGAAGATTTCGGCTAAAATAGACACCGGCGTCAGAGCGAATAACCCGGATGATGCTATATCGCGATCTCAAAAATAAGTGGTCATGTGATTTTCTTATTTTAAAGATAGCTATTTGTACAGCTTGGCTCCGATAGGTTAAAATGGTTGTAATGTGGATGTGGGTATTACGTTCCGCTCTTCACATGTATCACAGGGGGCTGACGAAGCGTCACAGGTTGTGGTTCTCATCGAAGTCATGTAGATGTTATTCATCGAAAACTTATAAAAACAAACCCTAGTTTCCCTATCACCATGACCACCACGTCCCAGAAGTAGGACAAAAGGTCAGGTAATTGTTTATTTTGCAAGATTTTCATTCAAACTGTTGTTTGCCGGTATCATTTGTGTTAATAATTAATAATATTTATGTCTGCTAACGTTGTTGTGCAATATTACCCGCTGTTTTAGTGAAAAAAATATTGTGTTTTTTTTTAATTAACTGCGCTGATTTTTTTTATTTAAACAACATTTCGTATCCCTGACACTGGCCTCGTGTCTAACGCTGTAGCACAGGGAATTGTGTGTACGTAGACTTTTTATAACCATGAACAGGCCTCCCCACTCCCACACCAACCCCACCCCACCCCCACCCCCTCAACATCAAACTGTGTATCTTGTTCAACGAAGTCACCTTTTGATGTATGTGTTACTCACAGAGAGTGTAAGTGTTTCTCACCGAAGTCTAATAGAGACTTTTCTGTTGCAGTCAAAAAGAAGCATGAGCTCTGCAATTGTATTTATATCTCGTTCAACCCACTTGCTTGTGTCATCACGGGTGTCCCTGACTGCTTGCATTTCAACTTCAAATCGATCTTTTCTTGCGGCGAATGTTGGTTCAAATTCGTGACCGAAGAAATTGACATCTCCCAGCTTTTTCCCCAAGACCTGGTGCTATCTGTTTTCCATCTACACATTAATTGTAAGATTTTGTTTAAGTTGACGCAATTGATGCAACTGCTTCTAAGTTTGAATGAATGATCCAAGAGTTACTGCACTCAATTGCATAATGCTTTCTTTCCTCTTTCAACATGTCTTTATTTGGACAATCGAAGTTCATCATTGATATATCGGACTTTTTCACGTCTTTACACTCAAGCTCGCCATGTTCTTGCACTCTTGAAAAGGCCTTATATCCTCCCATAAATCTCAAAAATTTGGATTTAAATAAAGACTGCCCAAAAATGTTTTACTAACGGTGTTTATCTTATCTGACGCACGTCAGTTAGTTTTGAAAACTTTACGACATCTAAATACAACCGAGCTGCGATGTGATTTGCAGTGAAGTCGCCAGTGTTCACCATTTCAAAAAAGTTACCCATTCTTCTAGACGTTTACAGTCGTTTAGATGAGATGTGACGGAGGGAAGAAGTCTTTGTAATTTGGCAACCGTCTTTTTTACTGTTTTGCTATCAGCCAAAACGTCTTCTGATACATGTATATCTTTCATTTCCTCGACGTTTTCGGAATCTGAGTCAGAAGACAGCATAATTGTGTCCAATTGTTTAGTTAATTCAGGCACAGTTAAAAGTGTTTCGTTTCTTAAACTCGCACATGTCGATTCATCAGTATTGTCCGCACACTCTGGTTCAATTGTTTCTGAGAACAGTTGACAGTGAACAGATCTCGTTGGTGTGTTTATTTTAAGAAATTTTCTTATCGGATTATCACTTGCTAAGTTTTTTGTCTGTATTATAATTTTACCAGTGCTTTTGTTTATTGTCATGTTGTCGATGTTGCCGATAACATCATGTCCTTTCACTTTAAATGTCCTGTTCCGATATTTAGTTGTTCCTCTGTCATTTACTTCCCACATGTATGACACATTCTCTGTTGTATGAGACTTGGCACAGTGCTTTGTAGCTTCTAATATGCCGGCGAACGAGGCCCGACAATATGTACACACAGCGTGATCCTCATCCTGAAATTGAATTTGACTTCGATGAGTAACATACACATTAAAGTGGTCTTCGTTGAGCACCACACACACTCTCTGTGAGAAACAACTACATTGGTAGCAGGCAAAATCTCCTAAAAATGATTATAACGTAAAATAAATTACATTATAATAAAGACAATTGATATAATAATGTTACTAGGTCTACTATGTAATACACTATTCAATTTATAATTAGTACATTTACAATAAAAGCCACCTAAAGAAGAGTCTACACACATCAGGTACTTTTAAGTGTTATTCTTGCATAATTATTTTCACAAGTCAACATTAAACGGTCTTGACACACAAACAAAACATTTATAATGATGTACTCACCATGATTTAACGGAGATCGTATTTTCCAAAAGTTTACATTCAAAATGAACACACAATATGTTATCACCGGCAAATCAAAACATGTTTTGTTTACATAAACTGTGCAAGTTTTCGATGTGAACCATCTACATGACTTCGATGCGAACCGCAACCTGTGACGCTTCGTCAGCCCCTTGTGTATATGTGGGACATCAACAAACAGCATTTTACGGGATATTTTCATGTAACAACAATTTCATGCATTGCATTAATTTGCGTCATTATCTAACGAACAAGTGTACTGTTTTTACTCTTTAGTTTGCCAGCATAGGGGTGCATACTTTTTTCATATTATCGATCGTCTCAGGTAGTTTTTTCGCAATTTCTTAGTTTTATCCCTGACTATCTATCAGCTTTATTATATTAATAAAACAATATCAGAAGCACAACATGGGTGCACGAGCATTATTTTAGTTTAATAGGGAATGTATTGAAAACCTTTTATCCTCTGACTGATAAGCCTCTCACCGCGTGGGCTCGAGTCCCGTCCGGGGCGAAGGACTTAATGTGGTAAGGTCTTCCAGCTGACTTGCGGTGCGCCGGTGGTTCTGCCCAGACATTTGCCTGGGGTCTTTCTCCACCAAGTAGCTAGACATTGCTATAATAATCATAATTGGTCGCTGCAGTGTACTTCAAAGACAACAACAAAACAAATGAAAACCATTTAATTTCTTCAGTGAATATGTTGTATGCGCTTAAATCCATTATTACTAAGCCCGAAAAGGATGAATTGGCCAGACTACGACTAAAAGTATGATCTAGATCAGAAAACTCCAGTAGATACCATAACAGATTGAAACTATGCTTATCCTTACGTTTGTTTTCCAACACTTAGACATATCCTTACAGGTATATACAAAGGGCCCTGGGCATATAGAAACAGGGAGGGGTACTGGCTGATATGGATGTTCGTATTTTGCCTAAGTCTTACCAGTATATGCTTAACAAGCTAACCATTAAAAGAAGATTTCTTTTCCCTATTGTGTTCACGCCGTATCAGATTTCTATAATTAATACCAAATTTATATTTATCGATTGAAGACTGTTTTTACCTGATTTTTTAAAACATTTTATTAGTAATACGCTGTTGTTTTTAAGCAATTTTCCACATCATTATCCTTGCAGTAATGAACGTATAAAATTCATAATTGCAAGGATTTCCATGTTTTCTCAGTAAAACGTGCTGCATGCATATAAAGTAAGCGCATTAGTAATGGCGTTATTCAACATGAAAATAGGGACAGACATGTGTGTCACCGAGAATAATTGTAGAGTTCTAGCCAATTAAAGCTAACTGACTCACTTCACCTTGGAAGTACGCAATATTTCAGACAAATATTTTCTACATCGCAAGAGCAGTAAATGTATACATAAATGTGTGTTCATGTTTTAAAACCATCGAAACGCCATGCGAGTCTGTGTCAGATTTTCTTAAGATTTTTCTGAGTTCAGTGTATCCCACTATAACAGAATTAGACGCGAAATCATACAAGCTAATTATTGGTGAAGGAAGATCCCAGATTTGCGTCTGGATAGAACCACCGGCGTACCGCAGATTAGCTGGAAAACCTTCTCACATGAAAGGTGAATGGCTGAGGAGTTTCAAGTCAGTGAGTTTAATCGCTTGGCCACGGGACCCCCTTTGCTAATTTGATGTTGTTTAAACGTTTGTTTTTCATTTTTCATAAAGTCGCACTATAACAATTATGACAATTGTGATAATGTTGGAATCGTTCAACTTATTGATGGGAATGCACCAGACATGGGTCTGGGTAGAGCCAATGGGGCACAGCAGGTAAGTTGGAAGGCCTCCTAACATGAAGGTTCTCACTCCGATTGGGACTTGAACCCACATGGTGAGCGGCTATTGAGTCAGCGACTATCTCTCTCCAGCAGCTCCTCCCTCGGCTGCGTGTGCCCAGAGAGAGGAGAGCGACGAGGCGAGAGGGGTGAAGCCCATCGCAGCAGAGATAACGATCGCAACGAGGGTAGCCAAGGAGGAGCACGAGGATAATCAGCAGAAACACGAGAGCGGGACTCGCGACGACCTCTCTCTTTCATAATAGGCGAGAGAGAGTCGATAACACGCCCCGCGGGAAAGGGAGTGAGGGTTGCCAAACGGTCTGGTAGAGCAGGGTAGCGCGTAGACGAGAGGCGCAATTGAGAGCGAGGCGAGAGAAAGCGCAGCACGCGGGCGAGAGATAGGGAGAGAGCGCGGAAAGAGGGAGCTTTCCCTCTCTTTTCCTCTCCTCCCTCTCTCTCTTTCACTCTCTTTCCCGTCTCTCTTCTCCTCTCTCTCCTCTGTCTCATCTCTTTCTCTCTCTATCCCTCTTTTCCCTCTCTTTCTCCGCTCTCTCTCCCTCTCTCTCCCTCTCTCTCTTTCCTCTCTCTCTTTCTTCCTCTCCTCTCGCTCTCTCTCATTCACTCTCTCCCCCTCTCTCTCCCCACTCTCTCTCTCTCTCTCTGCCCCCACACAATTCTCCCATTCTAATATGCGAATGTATTGTATATAGAAGAAAAAAACTAGTACATGCCGAACATAGATGACGACCATCTAAATATGAATTACGCATAATGTTTGGATCGATGGTTAGTAAAAAGCCCCAAAACATTAGCATTTATACATATATAGTTTAACATTAATATTTACTTTGCCACTTAGTAAAATTAGTTGACTCGGCTTAAATGTGTTGTGAAAAAAAAAACGGTGAAGGTATTGGCTCCTATTACAATTATTGTTTTCAAGAAACTAAATATTTCATTACGCATGTCATAAACGATTTAATTTTGTAGTCGTTATGTAGCCTTTTAGATTTATGCTGTTAATATTTAAAACTTTTGCTCTTGATTTCTGCTTACGCTTCATTATCTGAGACGCTTAAAGCGCGAAGATTACAAATATGTTATGGATTTCGTAATGAAACGTGTTCTATATTTTAAACGTTACCAAGCCTCATACTATAGATCCAAATTCGTTAAATGGCGTTTTAGGTTGTTGCTACTTGTCATGTTGTTGTTACACTGCTTTGTTATTGTTGATATTTTTGTTGTTATTTTTGTTGTTTATTGATTGATTTTCAGACAGACATAAGAAAACAAGATATTTTCATAACTTGTCCTCCAAGGGAAATTATACTTGGATTCGCTATACATCTTTCCATGTTCGAACTTTCGTAAATAACTATTGTTAAATGTTAACGTCGACGTAAGATGGTCTTTAAGCAACAAGATACAAAGTCGATGCAGAATAAATGGTATATATAGACATATGTATGTTTTGTGTATGATTATCCAAATTGAAATACATTTCGCTATCAATTGCTAAAGTATCGACCATGTGATCAACAATTAAATATTTCTAAAAAGGCTATACGGGGAACTGAGAGTCATTTGCGTTTGCCTGACGTACGCCTAGTCATGTCAGTACCCAGGGATCCAGTCATGACTGATGTGAATTCTCGTTCAGTAGTTTTTATTTTTGAATAAGGATTAATAAAAACATAGAAAGAATTCTCCAACGTTATAAAAAAGCTCAATTATACCAAACGGAAAGAATTTATATCTAGCGATCTAAATTACCACTAAATATTCCAGACTTAATATTTCTTAAACCAACAAATACAATCGGCGTTTTTTTTAATTAGTTATATTATCTTGGATAAACATAAAGCAAAAGCATCATTCTAAAAACCTTTTTAACACATGTTTCATTCCTCATCGTTCGTTTAAAATTTTAACATAATGCATATTGTGAAATTGGAGACGACTGGCGTAGCCAGTGTAAGAAACAAAACACTCAGTTACCTCCCTTGGTTAACAAAAGGACGGGTAAATTTTGACCCATAATTTTTGTAGAGGTTTTTAAACGCATAAAGACAAGATAAACTATACACAAAACGAATTCAGAACGCATAGTGTAGCGGCACGCAGTGTCTTACAGATTTTTTAAAATAACCCAATTTATAGGCTCCCTGCCAAAGGAAAAAATACGAATAGCATTTACAAAAATATCAATGTAGAAGACAACAATGACGACGAAAGCTACAACGCTTAGTAGTATGTAACGACAAAAATATTATTTTCTTTAAAAATATATAATGTTCAGTAATCTTGAAGTGTATATGCGGCCTGAGATATGTTTATGCCAATACCGGTATTATTGCCTTAAACCTTTCTTTCCTTTCTTTGTAGGGCATGCTTTGTGCGGTGACATTGATGCCGACGTCTATATTTTTTGTTCGTTTGAGATTAGAATAAGTTTTAACTTTGTGCATGCAATTGCGGGAATATACCAAAATATTACGACATTTGACGACATTTATTCACACCAGAGAGCAACTTGTGCTATCCAGCGCACTTCAATGATTAATCCTGAAATATACATTTTTATTTATAAACCTTTCCACATAGAACATACAAGGGAGGCGACTCTCTTAGACAGGCTAATAATAAATACAGAGTTATTTATCTTCTCTTGTTCTTGTATCTTTTCATTTTTTGTTTTATTGTCCAAAAAGGTTTTATTGTCCAAAAAGAAAGGTATACATACAATTTAAAAATGTGAAGGAAATATACAAGCATATCAAAAAGAAGTCTCTAAACGGACAAGGAACAATAATGAAAATTAAAAAATAAGGAATGTATTTGTACAAGTAAATCCAATTTGTCGGGTGTACTATAAATTCTATTTTTTGTGTGTCATGGTAAAATATAGGTTTAATGGTTCCCCCAAATAATTATTCTTTATCTGTGCAGATAATAATAAATAATAATAAAAAAGCGAATTAATTAACTCTTTGATCAATAAAGATATTGAAAAACTAAAACAGCAAAAGTATTGAAAAAGGAAAAAAGAAAATAAACCACACATGCAAAACTAAAAATGGAGAAAAAAATGAACGAAGGACGCGGTATTGGAACGTCTGTAAAAAACCGGGGTGTGGAGGAGGTGAATAATTCTCTTTTATTTGGACTTCGCTGTGTGTTTGGAATTAACAGATTTATACTTATTGTCCATTGGACATCGACATTGTCAAGATCAGATATTAAAGTGGTAAATCTATTTTGTAGTAACATACTATTCCGTTGTTTTTTTTAAAAAGTGACGGATGACAATGTAACATTTAGTTTTCAATAGTATACATTATGTTTGGCTTGCTGCAGTAAAGAATAAAGAACTCAATTTGTCTACCCAAACAAAACATCCTTAATAGGATTTGTATGTATTGCTAAATTACATTTATTTTTAGTTATGTTTCTAAGGCTTTATCTGCAACCGTTGTGAAAACAAACAGTTGCGAAATATATGTAAAATTGCTTTTTGGGCACTTTGACAAGATATGCATGTCATTAATTTACACATTTTTCAAAAAATAAATATGTATTTTTGTATTTTGAAATGTATCTCGCAGAAAAAACAAAACAACTAGCTACTTCATTTTTAATCATACTTAATGACTACGATCATTGAAGGATTTTATCCCCAGAACTGTAGAGTCATTACTTTCCAAATATGTTATATTCTCGGGGAATTACTGATTGACAGTTTCTACGATTTGCAATTCCGATTCAGTTTGATTTCGTTTAGCTCAGTGTTAATATTTAGACCGGAGAGTTTTGTTAGACTTAAAATTGACTTAACTTTTTTTCAACCCGATTGTTCACATTTTGAAATTTCTTTTTTGTTTGTTATTATCGAGTCACTAGATTTTAAGTGATTAACTGTGGCTGAAGAAGATCTATCGCTTATTATTTTATGGCTGACCAGACATTTTTGACTGAAGTTTTACTGGTTATACCAGAAACAAATTTCTACCAAGTTGTTCTTTTGGCTTGTTTAATGATTCGTCTACTCTTTGTCCTTTCATTTTTGACATTATTTAAAATAGCAGTAGTAGAACGAATATTGAATAGTTTAAGTGCCGCTCTACGATTTCTTATGAATTTTTTGCATTCATTATTAAACCAATGTTTGTTACGCTTTGACTTTGTCTTGGTCTTAGGTATACACTTTTCTGCTATGCTATGAAGAATTGTTGAGATACTCAATTCTTCAATACAAAACATTGAGAAAAACTCCCAATTTGCTCTGTTCATCCTCCAGTTAGTATTACTATCACCCAGGTTTACAGATTCGTTTTTTAAAATTACTGAAAAATGATCACTTCCACATAAATCATCATGTACATCCCAACTAAGGTGGTAGAGCGTCGGCTTGCGGATCGGGAGGTCGTGGGTTCGAACCCCGGCCGGGTCAAACCAAAGACTTTAAAGTTGGTAGTAATGGCTTCCCTCCTAACGCTCGGGGCTAAGGGGACAGCATTACGCCTTGCACGAATGGCAACAGCCAGTAAATCAGTATTAAGGTTAATTTTTGAATGTGCCAGTTTGGAGTTGACAAGTATTGTCGATCCTCCAGACGCCCTATCACACATTGAATGAATGTGATTATATGTAGAATAACCTTTAAAGTCAATATTAGCACTTTCCTTCAGAAATGTCTCCTGAAGGCATTGCACAGCAGGGTTGAAATTGGTCAATAAAAGTAAAATTTTATTAAAATTAGCGCTGAGGCCTCGATAATTCCAGTGTAGTATCTTATTATTCATGGAATTGTATTAGAGGAAGGTTTGGAAGATTGTGTAGACGAAGATGGTTTGGGTTGGGTAGTTTTTGTAATTTTAGAAGACTCTGTGTTTTTAAATATGGTTGGAATTATTATTTTATCAGAGACTTGATCACCAGAGAGTGTTTCATATTAAGTCGAATTGTCCTGGCAAACCGAAGTGTTTGATTTGAAATTGCAGCGTAAGATGTTTTGGAAGAGACAGATATCTGTTTCTCTTGCACTGATTTACGCGCTTCTGGAAATGAGATGTTGAGGGTGTATTTAATTTTAAGCACCTCTTTCTCGAAGTTGGATAATCTCTGGACCTACTTCCGAGAGGTCCAGAGCAATTTGGACACTTCGGTTCGGCTTCACACTTAAAGTTTGGGGCGTGAGCGGGTTCTCTGCATCGGCCACAGATGATATCATTTGTACAATTAGACTCATGGTGAACAAATTTCTGACAATCAAAACAACGTCATGGATTAGGAATGTAGACTTTTGAGCAGAAGAGTTTGATTGTTGATGGAGGTTTTGGGTTGTTGAAAGTTAAAACTAATGTGTTGGTGGGGATCCTGCGACCTTCCCTGGAGAAGGAATCCTACTGACACCATTCACACCTTGTGGTGAGTTCTGTCAGGATCTCCTCCTCCGAAAGTCAACAAAGATCAGGGCAGCGGATGATACCTTTTGAAAAATTGAGGGAATTGTGCGGGAAAGTTTTGACTTTAAGTGAACAAAATTCCTTAAGTTTCAAAATTTTATCCGAAATAGTTTTTCTGTTAGTTTCAATTAGGAGGCAGTCATTTTTTTATTTTCTTGACAGAGTCAACTGTTCCAATAAGGCCTTTGATTGACTTTTCGATAACAAAAGGTGAAATTTTGGTGCTTGGAGTTTTTTCTAAAGATTGAATGACGAGGAAGCGTGGGAAATTTGTATTTGATGATGAATTGTGCGTATCAGAGTGTTCTGAAGTGATTGCTGGAATCGGTTCGTAACATTTGTGTTTGCGGTCCATGAGAATGTTATTTAAAATTTCGGCTCTCTGAGTCACCACCCGCCTCGGAGCCCAACAAGGGGACGTTGACATGGAGTGGGTATCCGAACTCCCAACGCCAGTGATATCGGAGTGCTACACCCTGACATGAAATACATAGCGATTTTTTCAATCCTAAATATGAACAATTGTACGAGCGTAAACCAAGGGCAATAAAGCCGTTTGGTTTACGAATTCTAGAAATTATACACTCATCACAACTGTATTTAAATCTAGTTAATAAAATAATGTACTGGAATTTCCACCATAGCAACTGAAAACTCCCGAAGTCGATTTAACTCTATGTACAAATAATAAGTCAAAAACAGACCCTCTCGTACTTCCCTAAAATTTTAATGAACTATGCGACAAGAAATACTCTAACTACCTCGAAATATATACTGATGGCTCAAAAGCAGATTCAAAAGTCGGTTGTGCTTCCGTAAGTAAACTTCATTGTTTTAAACAACAATTACCCATAGAATTGTCCATTTTTACAGCCGAAATTTAGGCTGTTAACCTTTCTCTTGACTTTATTTCTGATCATCCTGGCGATAAATTTGTAATATTTACCGACTCTTTATCGGTATTACAGTCTATTAAAAATTTCAATTTTTCCAACCCTCACATTAGAGATTTACATTTGAAACTCAATGAATTTTCTCTGAATAAGCATATTGTTTTCTGTTGGCTACCTAGTCATGTAGGCATCCAAGGAAACGAGGATGCAGATAAAAGTGCAAAATCTGCTTCAGTCCTTACTGAAACAAAATTTTGCATCCCACACTCAGATTTTAAACCAGTTATCAATCGATATATTTTAACCAAGTGGCAAACAAGTTGGGACAGTACTGTTTATAACAAATTACATGTAATTAAACCTAATGTCGGTGCCAATATCGCTACTTGCAGAGAAAGTAAGCGGGAAGACGTAGCTCTGACCCGCTGTCTCATTGGGCATACTAGGTTAACTCATTCATATATTTTAAAAAGAGAAGTTCAACCTGAATGTGAACCTTGCCAGGAACCACTGACAATTAATCATATTTTACTACATTGTATTGACACAGATCATATTCGATCTAAATATTTTAATGTCAATTATATACACGAACTATTTAAGACGGTATCCGATCCTAGACTTGTTTGCTTCCTAACCGAGATTGGTATTCTAAGTAAGTTATAAATTTTTTAACTGTTTATTATGCTAACGTTATATATTTTTACTGTTTAATATATTAACTTGTTTTTCGTTTGTCATTTACATTTTTAACCTGATAGATTTTAAGCTGATTATATTCTCATTAAACTTTCATGTATTCGGCGCCGTATGACCTATCAAGTGTCGGTGTGCCGTAAAACCCCTCAAAACAAAAAAAACAAAAAAAAAACAAAAAAAACAAATAACAAGTCAAAAACAGACCCTCTCGTACTCCGCTCAAATTTTATCGAACAGCGCGACAAGAAATACTCTGACTACCTCGAAATATATACTTATGGCTCAAAAGCAGATTCATATGTCGGCTGTGCTTCCGTTAGCAAAATTCATTGTTTTAAACAAAAATTACCCCCCGAATCGTCCATCTTTACAGCCGAAATCCAGGCTGTTAACCTTTCTCTTGACTTCATTTCAAAACATCCTGGCGATAAATTTGTAGTGTTTACTGACTCTTTGTCGGTATTACAGTCTTTCAAAAATCTCAATTTTTCAAACCCCCTCATTAGAGAATTTCTTTTAACACTTAATGAAGTGTGTCTTAATAAAAATATTGTTTTCTGTTGGCTACCTAGTCATGTAGGCATCCGAGGAAACGAGGATGCAGATAAGAGTGCAAAATCTGCCTCAGCCCTTGCTGAGACAGATTTTTGCATCCCGCACATCGATTTTAAAGCACTAATCAATCGATATATTTTAACGAAATGGCAAACAGGTTGGACAATACTTTTTATAACAAGTTACACGCAATAAAAACCTACCGTCGGTACCAATATCGCTACTTGCAGAGAAAATAGGCGAGAAGACGTAGCTCTTACCCGCTGTCGCATTGGACATACTAGACTAACTCATTTATATCTCTAAAAAAAGAAGCTCAACCTGAATGTGTTCCTTGCCAGGAACCACTGACTGTTAGTCATATTTTATTACTTTGTATTTACACAGGCCATATTCGGTCTAAATATTGTAATGTCAATAACATATACGAACTATTTAAAACAGTGTCCGACTCCAAGCTTGTTTGCTTCCTGAACGAGATTGGCATTCTTAACAAGTTATAAATTTTTAAACGGTATATTATGCTAACGTTTTATATTTTAACTGTTTAATATGTTAACCTGTTTTCACTTATAATTCACTTTTTTAACATGATAGATTTTTATTACTACTCACGTATTTTAGTTCTAACCTGCTTGTATTATAATGTCGTTACACTTTAATATATTCGGCGCCGTATGACCTATCAAGTGTCGGTGTGCCGGAAACCCCAAAATACAAAATACATTGGAACAATTCTGTTTATAACAAATTACACGCCATTAAACCTAACGTCGGTGCAAATATCTCTACTTGCAGAGAAAGTAGGCGGGAAGACGTAGCTCTTACCCGCTGTCGCATCGGACATACTAGATTAACTCACTCATATCTTCTAAAACGAGAAGTTCAACCTGAATGTGTTCCTTGCCAGGACCCCCTTACAGTTAATCATATTTTACTACTTTGTATTGACACAGACCATATTCGATCTAAATATTTTAATTTTAATAACATATACGAATTATTTAATCCGATGCTAAGCCTGTTTGCTTTCTGAACGAGATTGGTATTCTTAATAAGTTATGAATTTTTAAAATGTTCATTATGTTAACGTTATACATTTTAACTGTTTAATATGTTAACCTGTTTTCACTCATCATTCACATTTTTAACCTGATACATTTTTATTCCTACTCACGTATTTAAGTTTTAACCTGATAATTTTCTATTGTCGTTAAACTTAAACGTATTCGGCGCAGTATAACCTATCAAGTGCCGGTGTGCCGTAAAACCCAAAATACAAATACAAAACTTATTAAATCACCATTAAGACCGCACACGTACACAGACACATAGGCACACACACTTGCTTTCACACAGAAAGCAATGTGAAGAGACGAAATAATATATATATATACATGTGAGTGTGTGCGGGAGTGTGGAATTGTGCGAGTGTGTTCGGGAGTGTGTGTGCATGCGCGCGTGTGCATGCGAATGCGATTGTGAGGGTGAGTGGGCGTGGGTGTGTGAGTCGGGTGTATGTATGTTTTTTTTTCACCCTTCTCTGCCGTCTAAGTGCGAATTAATGAAGGGTGGTATAAGAGTTAATATCTTAATTAATCTTATCAGGGTCTGCACAATCTAATGCAATGAAGCATGCAATATCTTTTGCCATATTTACATGTAGGTTTTAGCAAATAACAAAAAATAAGTATATGTCACACTTAGCAGAATTAGTGATAAACAATTCTGTTGAAACAAATGGTTGAATCTTGATGCTGATGATGTTTCTGTTCGAACAAAACCAGAATCTTCTAAGCATATTCTAACTGCCGTATCCCCGTTTGCAGATTGTGTTAATCGGAAATCAGTGTCGTAAATGACTTTTCCAGATTTAGTAACAATGGCAGATACGCTGGCCAATGTACCAACGAAGTAATAGGCCAACTCAAACTCATCTTCCCGAAGTTCTATCTGCCGACAAGTCAGTAGTTTAGAGTATATCTGTGTTACTTGTTGTTTCGAATGATCCCATACAAGGTTTTTGAGTTTGTAGTACGATGCTGATTGAAACAAATGAGTGCCGTTCTTGTATCGTGCAAGATGGGGGCGCATTAAGAATAAATTTAATACACTCGTTGCTGCCACCCCACCGTATGCGGAAATGGACTGCTTTGAACGAATAACTTCTTCTCCCCACTTGATTTCTATATCAGCACTAAGATCTTTTTCTATTTTCGATAGGAATTTTGCAGGATTTAAATTGTGTTGACTATATTTCATTTCGAGAAAGAAGTGGGTTGCCGTCATGTTGGCAGCTGAGTAATCGCCTGATTCGATATGATCAATGCAATCAACCACTGGGCAGTTTCGACCTTCTTCGGTAAAGATTTTGACTATTTTCCACGGCTCTTTCCAGGGCGTTTTCATTTTTCCTGAGGTTATTCCATTGAAACATTCTTTATTGGTAAAACCAGCTACTGCTGAGATCAGTTCCCCTTTCAGAATCATTCGGATATTCTTAACTGACCACTCCTGGCTAACCCACAAACATTGTGAACCTTTTCCAATTCGAATTTGTCCCAACGGACAAAGCACACCACGACAGCTGGATATCTGTAAATGTATATCATGTTAAGATAAAATGCCAGCTTGTACATAAGTCATTATTGTTTTAAACACACATATTAACTATATTATGAAAATATTATCAGGTCAGTTTAAAAGATATATTATTTAAGAACACAAAAAGATAAACTTCATGAGTCTGCATTTGAATGGATTTAGAGAGAGGAACGAAATACATATCACTAAATACGTCATATTAGGGTTTCTTCTAAAATAATCATGTTTTAGAAGGTGGTGACATCTTTAGTCATAATCAGCAAAGTAGAGATTGAAACCAAAGTGTAAATGTGTTTGAAAATTTACAAAGAAGTAAGCACTTAATTTTGACCAGTTCTTTCAAGAAAATATGCTTACGGAATCCTAAAACTACGTCTATTAATGCTTAGCCATTGAAAGGTGTATAATTATATTGAACTTACGTTATATCCATCGTAAACTTCACATGTTGAATCAAGTTTTGGCTCATTTCTGAACTGTCTGATCACCCGTTGGTCAACAAGACCTATTAATTCGCTATATTCGGACAGCAACTTTTTATTGGGTGGATCATGTTGTGTGCAGTAAGAAGTCGGCATTTCTGACAGATCAATTCCAGCAATACAAATCAAGCAATACACGTTCTTGACTGGATGCCTTCCCCTCACCGGAGAGATTAAATCACTGTCACACAATTCCCTAGTCTCAGTGTCTGTGATACCAAGATCGGAATTGACCGTGAAGTTATCCGGACATTTACCATAGGTATCAGTATAACAGCGATCATGTTCAATCACGCTCGGATTTCCTGGAAAGATGAAGAAAATGGCACACGTGAGTGCGTCTTGTATAGACGAGAATCCGTCACACATTTGGTACGCCAGCCAAAACAGTATGTCTTTGTCGCCATAACAGTTTGCAAAGTTTTGGTTTTTGTACGTTCTTTTGGTGACCACAGAAGTGACAGGCATATAGCTTCCCCACATTGCGACATTTGTGTCACAGCATGCTGCATGTTCTGCTGCAGACATTTTTCCATCGAGAAAAGCCGGACATCCGTCCTCAGGTATCTTTGTTACAACGTAAAATGCTTCAGCAAACGGATATATGGTCGGGGATTCTCGAAGCTGCGTAGACATGCATGTCTTGTAACGTCTGCCGATGCTGGATTGGTCATTCATGGAATCGAAGCAACAATTGCCATGTAAATTACAATCATCTTGGCAGGAACACTCTGTAAAGATACGGGAAAATTATGTTTAGGAAGTTTAACCGGTAAGATGTTTTTTATGAGAGTGTTGTTCCTTTCTTTTTTATTCATAATCCAATATGATCTGCCACCTGTACGACAACCCGGTAATATGACTGACATTAGCTAGCGATATCAGAACCGCCTGATTATTAGCGCGTCCTAAGTTTAAAAATGTGACTTTCCATGTACTCTAAAAAGGCAGTATAAGGACGTTTCCAGAGTAGCAATTGTGTTTCTTTTTAAGCGACTTATTGTGTGTATTCTCGGGTAAAACCGTATTTTTGTTGTTGTTTTTTTCATAAAGAAGACTTGCATAGTAATCCGACATCTACGCGAATATTCAGTATCGAAGATTTATATCTATTTTAAAAACGTTTCCATTAAAATGAAGAGGCATGGCAATCCTATAGATTTTAGCTAGTTGGCTGGATAAAGCGCAAACTGCTGCGATAGTAAAAGTGAGCTATCGAACAAAAAATAAAAGCGACCCATTTTTTATTACATTAATTCTTCCGCTACAAGTTACTGTGGAATAGGTTTTTATTAATAGATAATTACGGTTTAGCTTATGGTTACTTGTTAAGATGCTACATACGTTTTGTTTCTAAAATATATACTGATACGTGAGAGGGAAAAATGTATATATAACATATAACAAGTGGCGCTCCAGGAAAACCTTCAATAATGGCCAATCATTCGATTTATATATTTTAAGATTAAAATATATATCGGTTTAATGACAAAATTAGAGAGAGAGAGAGAGAGAGAGAGAGAGAGAGAGAGAGAGAGAGAGAGAGAGAGAGAGAGAGAGAGAGAGAGAGATATGGTTATAGTCTACAACTTGTAAGTCTTCCAAAGTCTCGCCGTGTTTGTCGGGTCACAGTCGCCCCGTAGCTTTACCCAGATGTCTGTGTTTTCTACTTATAATTTATAGCTGAAATTTGCCGAGATAATATTATTGTGCTTTTCCGATGAATGAAACAATTACAAATTTACCGTAAATAATACTGACCTGTGCAGCATTCTCCCTTTTCTGTTGTTGTTGAATTCGAGGTTTCAGAGCACACTCGTTGATCCTGGCATAGTTTTTCTATCGCCGGTAGACTATGAACCATACCTTCACAATTAGCAATCCACAAAAGATGAACACAAATAATTAAATGCATCATTGAGAAACTAAATTCTATTTTCATATTAATACTTGGCATTCATAATATTCAAAAGTAATTTTCAGTGAATACGTACTTTGATTTTCTTAGCCCTAGCCGTAACGTTTGTCAAATAATGAGCCAAATGACGGTTCACAGTAGGACGCACTGCCAGTTAATATATCTGTTATTTAAGATTGACCTGGAATGAAAACGATTGGCTGACATAAAAGGTCGGCCAATACAGTGGATATCGAGACAAACGCACTGTACAGAATGTAGCTGTAGTTGGTCTTGCTCTTTGGACAATATTGATATCAGGATGTACATAAATTTAATAACAGAAGTTTGTCAATCGTAATTACGGTATTTAAGCATGAACGCCAGAGAAACTACATGGCATAGAACTAGGCTTTTATCAATGAACAAAGTTCTTTTTCTTTCAATGTAAATGTAGATTGTAAATATACAATAGATAAAGCGACACGGTCCCATTAACGAATTAGCAAAGGAAACAAACATTCAACAACACGATCGGCATGTTTACAATAAACTAATATAATATAAACTTGTAATCGATCCCGTCCCGCTCGCTGAACACAATATCAGACGAGCTTAAATCTTAGTTCAGTTAACGATGTTTACAAATGCAAAAATCTGTCAATCTGCGTAGAGTTAAAGAACGTCAACTAAAAGAGAGAAACGTACCATTTATGCCAGTTAAAGGTAAAAGTGTCAAACACGGTAACATGAAACTTTTGTACACAAAATGAAAAAAAAAACACAAGACATCGACACGGCCTTGAAAAGGCAAGTCGGCAAGAGGTTCGATGTGGTGCATTAACTGTTCCGTCAGTTAATCGATTGACAGTCCATTAAAGCCAATTATGTAGCCGGACTGCCTCACGTAAAAATGTCGCCCAAGTCTATGTAGGACAGAGGTACATGTAAAACATAATTTGGAAAAGCGGTAGGCACTTCAATACACATGCACGTTTTCAGACAATTTATCGCTTTCAACACCAATGTTTCTGGAATTAAGCTAATTAAGGAACATATGACATGCAATTATATTTTGTTTATCTAAGAAATTAAGTCACTTTCTCTCAAATAATAATAAATTTTATCCGGGTTGTCTGTCCTATCAGCAGTATATGGATTCATGTTTATACTTAATGACATCTAAATGTCCTAATGGTCAACATGAGAGAAGTATCTATGCAAAGATGAAAGGGGCAATTTAAATCTTTTTAATAACTCCGTGCCGTTGGTTGGATGGGTTCTTATTAGGCAAAATGCACCACTGTTGAACTGTAGCTCGACGGCGATCTTTGATGCTCCGTACCAATGCATTATTATTTTATCTCTCCGATGTACCCGGATAAGGATGCGTAAGCTCTGTTTTGCCTTGTAGCCAAGGATGTGTCAAGATGATCGTCTTCTTATTGCACACACCAGAATCTAGACACTAGGTGTCCAAGAATAGATTTCATTGGTTTTATTGACCAACATTTGAACTGACAGCTTACCACTCAGCAAGAACCAGGCTCTGTTTGTGAGGTTCACGACGGATATACTAGTACATAAGTTTTAAAGTTAAAACTTAATCCTAGCCGCAATTTTAGCCTATCAAGCACTACAAGATTAAATATCAGGGTTCCTTAATCCGTGTTTTAGTAAGCTCTGTCAAACGGAATTGTTATTTCTTGATAGGCACGAACGGGTTTTATGTCATTAACTTCCGAATTAGATTAATGTATGTAAAACACATAACCGATCCTTAATTTAATACTTGCCTAAGGTTGCTGTCACTTTTCTCGCTGGATGTCCTTCTTCCGTATATAAGTGCTTTGGGTACTCCCTAAGGCGTATGGCGGAAAATCATTTGTGGACACCGCGTCTCAAACACTATTCAATGTAGGCTTTATCGACAGTGGACATTTGTAACATGGCAAGCAAAGGTCACTTAAAAGTGGTTTATATCGCCAAAATAAGACTTCACGTGACATTCAATAATTGTACTCCATACGAAATACATTCATCTGTTACAGGTGCTTCGCCTGTTGCTTAAACCTAGGTTAACATTACAGAGATTTGAGCCCGGTACCTAGTCAGCCCGGCAGTTACCATTGGCGTATGTATTTAACTATCTATTTAAATGTTACTTGCTATACCATGGTATACCACGGTCCTATCAATCGGATAATTCACAAATCATCTCTTGGATGTATGTAGGTAGTCGGATCACCTCGGCCATTTCTCTAAATGGGACTTATTTTGTGAAAGAAGGTCAAAACAAAGATGGCAGCTCGGATGACAGTTCGCTATAGTACGGTGCCAGTTAAACTTCAGTTTGTGGCTGCTTCAGATAGAAATCATCCAAGTTTAATTTACAAGGCGCAGCAAACAAAACAGCTTTCAAACGACGCCATTGTTTATGTTTTGTGCAAACTACATTTAAGCCATATTCTTTCGACTTCCGGCGAACAAAACGATCGTGATTTTTTTAAGTATCATTGCACCAAATACATCCGAGGGATGAGTGTCCCGAGGACGGAATTACCCGAGGAGTTCCGATTGGTTGAATATATGACACAATCGGAACACCTCGGGTAATTCACAAATCATCGTCCCGATGACGGAATTACGCGAGGAGTTCGAATTGTACAAGACACTATCCTTGGCATAATGTTAAAGAACATTACAGGTTAAGAACATGCATATATTGGGAATCAAATGTAGCGGAAATGCATTGAACATAAGGAAATAACTTTTCTTGGTTGATTAACAAACTGCTTGGCGGTTGGCAAGATGTTCGCTACGGATGCAAATTAAACAGAACTATTAAAATAGATGAGATTCCTTAAAAGTCAAAAACAAACATAGCTTTCAAATGGTTAATGAGCATTTTAATCCAAATAACTTCTACCTCCCAGAAATATACGGAGGACAAAATAAAGCATTTTTCTTCAACAGATTTGATACAGCACAGAAAATAATTGTCTGACAAGGGAAATGAAATATAGTCAAGTGATGTTATATAAACCCCAAAGTTTGTAATGATGTGGACATATGTTGTCATCCCATTTTGTGCATTGTGTGACAACAGAGAAACGCATTAATGAACATTACAAAGCTCGCCAATGATGACTGTCTGATTTATTGGATAGAAAATACGCCTAACGAGATAGCTTACTCTATGATAAATAATTGTCTGTGCGCTTTTATGTGCCATTACAAACATAACAGTATCAGTCAATTTATATTTGATTAACGTGCTTGTTTACTTTGCTTGTCTTGGTAGTGTAATATGGATTACAAAGGGCCGTGTTTCAGTCATGAATGTTTATAGACGTAATGATAATTATGTCCAATTAAACGCAAAATATCAAGGTCACAAATGTGTTAAGCAACTTCATGCTAGTGGCCCTGATAGACTGTGTACTTTAATTTTGACAAATATTGTATTGCACTTAGGCCAGAAAAAAAAATCCACTTAAATTAGAGTTTGAAAAAGATTAACTAGATAATGTTGTTGTGCTGTTTAGGGGAGACATCGAGATCTATTTTTGCTTTCCAACCCAAAATTCAATAGTTTACGATTAATTTTGCCTGTTTGTTTTAACACAGTTTGAATTATGGTAAGCTTATTTCGCTTTGCTGTCTTTGAATACCTTTAGAGCTTTGCATAAAAAGTATATAAACTTTTTATTTTATTTTTTCTTAAACTTTAATGACTTATTTATATCATATTTGCTTATACAAAATATACATCTTATCTATATTCCGTAAACGTTAGATATTTACTCGGCGTATACGATAAACAATTTTTAAACAAGTCTAAACATACTTTGCACATGCTGGTCACGATAACGTGCAATCAAAACAAAGGACAGCATAAACAAGCCTGTTGGAGAAATAATTCAATCTAATATTGACCTATGTGTGCCTCTACAGCACGAGCTGCGTGGGAATATTAAGAGTTTGTCCCCACAGACCACAAAAGATTACATGTATAATAGGTAAACGAGCATGTGGTCGTGTATGCGCGAGTTCATAAAATTATTTCATTAAAAACCTTATTCATTACAATCATTTTTTGCAAAATGCTACACATTGCACGGAAATATACGCCTAGATTTGTGTTAAGCCATGCTTGTATAAATCGAAGAAGTAAAGAGACTACATGCATATATTATGTTATTTCACACAAATTTATCTTTTGTCCAACTGCACATATTGAACAGACAGTGTTATGTACAGTAGTACACCAGCGTTTAAGGTTACGCTAGTTGGGTTAAGGGGCTGTTTATCGTGGTGGTGTTAATGACGTATTTCGCATGACGTAGCATTCCGCGTAACAGCCACTCGGATCACGCTTCGGTGATTCCTTATCCGAAGCTTGCCGGAGATCGCCTAGTAGGTACGATTGCGTAACAGCCAGAAAGAAAAGGATCGTGCTTGAAAATGCATTTGTTTATTTTTAACTGGGTTTCGTGAATGTTCTGGAGACTTCTGCGTTCTAGAAATTATTTGGGTCTTAATAAGGGATTGGTAGCCGATTTAAGTTAAAGATTAGACTTACAGTTTGGACAGATAGTTTGGAAATACTTGCAGCTTCTATATTAAACCTCCCTGTGTTGAAACTTAGGCGGACTTATTATATTCTACAGTGATATAAATATTAAAGTGTTGGATTTGGAATAATATTAATTATATTCGTGTATTGTTCTACCTTTGGATCATTTCAACTGTGCGTATCTACGAGGACATTCTATCAACAAACTTTTCAGGATTATTCTACGTTGGATTATTAATTGGACTATTAAAGGGACACCTCCTAAAAGGGACAAACTGAAAGCTAACATTTATATTGTATTCTCAATTTTTTTCTGATATATTTGTTATTATTTTACGCCATAGATTTAATTGTTTATAAAAATAAAACATTATTGTACTAGTTTGTTGCTGGCTTGTTCTTTCTGTTATACCATTTCGTCGTTTAGTAAACGTGCCATTTTATAAATAAACCTTAAATAGCGACACCGGTCGTAACAACAGAAAAGACAACATTTTACTTTGTTTAAGAAAAAAAAAACACCCTTTTTTTTTTTTTTTTTTTTTTTTTTTTTTGCAGAGCCTGCATATGCTGAATATGGTGAGGGGACAGAAAGAGATCGTTTTCTTCAATAGTCCTTTAAAACCGGGAAAATAACGTGCATCAGGCACTATGGTATGCACTGTTTTGGAAAAGTAGTCCCTTTTTTTTAGATAATCAGTATCATTGTAGAATATTTTTAGCGTAAGATAACCATCCCTCCTTATAATACACAACTCCGACGTCCGAGATGTGGACAGAAGCTGGTGTTTATGGGTCAATTTACAGTAGCACAGCGAAACGTAACCGGTGCTAGGAGTATGACCAGAGAGGTTGTCACTGCTTACATCACACTTACAGCCATTCACTTATTGACAATATTTTACACAGTTTAAATACAATCGCCTTACTCCGGTTTTAATGTATCCGCTTTTCCAAATCACAAAATGTCCATTTAGCTGAGCAGATATATGACAAAATCGTGCACTTTGTATGGGATTTTTTTTTCATAAGCAAGTGCATTAATATGCTAATTTAAAAAACATATTCAAACACCTCATTACACAATATGGTAGATTTTTTTTCAAAATGGCCGACATTTGCCTTCTTTTTTCGCTTATTTAGCTGAAAGTAACAGTTTATCAATATCTTATTTCAAGGTTTAAAGTGTTAACGCATGAACATATTATATAACAAAACTCTTTATTAAAAGATATTTAAGTAAAATGATTATATATTATAGCATATTACTATTTAAGCATGAAATACACACTCACCGTTGAATACTGCATTTGTCAATTGGGACAGCTTTTGAAAGTCCATTTGCCAGATGAAATTTGAATAAAGCCGCCTTCTCAAGATGGCAGATGCAATTAAGTTTGATGGTACTTGCTCTCAATGCTTTCATTGATTTATTATTGCACTTTTTGTGTTTGTTAAAGTTGAAGATCAAAGCATGTATAAGGTTTTACAAATTAATCTGTAGTGTCATTGCATAAGGCAGCCATATCCATCAAACCGTTATGTCAAAAATGCCCGCTGTAATTAACTTGTAAAATTTACGCTATATTACGCTGCGCTTCGGGCCATATTCCTTTCTCGGTCTGACCAACCAGTCCGTAAACTTGCATATTGCCCTCAAGGCCATGTATTATTTGTTAAATATATATATATATATATATATATATATATATATATATATATATATATATATATATATATATATATATATATATATATATATATATATTGTTTAATTACTGCATACCCGTTGCGTTGTTCTATTGTTCTTTGCAGGTTGGTCTGGTTACAGTTATGATAGTAGTGACAAGGGCAGGTAAACCAGACTATATATTTTTACGCAAATAAAAGATGGTTTTGCAACGACCGAAGAAATACAAGTTTGATCTTACATCATCTAGACTTCTTTTCTAAGTTCTGATTATTATTTCATAAATCAAAAAAATATGGTCCGGAATGATTATTATATGTTCCGGGATGACGATCAAACTGGTCCGGGGTGATTATAGCATGGTCCGGAATGATGGTCCGGAATGCAGATGGTCCGGAATGAGGATACGCCACTTAGCAATCATGAGTTACTTACCTTGTTCGTGACGTCACGTAGTTGCATATTTGTTTTTAAGATGGCGAGCTACAGTGAAAATGGAGGTTTTTGGAGTACACCTCAGGTGCAATACAGCGCACAAACGGCAAATTTGTTAAAAGGTTTGTATTCCATAAATATGTTTAACAGTGATGACTGAAATAACAAGCTTTGTTAAAAAACTTTTAACTGATTTTAACGACAAGATACCCAATGTTTATGTTTGCGATTGTTGAGTTGCTTTCAATTCGGATTTGACTTTTTGTTCGGATAACGGATTTTGCACGATAAATAATTCTAACTCAGCTACAGTCATTCATATTTAAAACATTCGAGGCTACTTTAACATGAAATGTTGCTATTATGCATGTAAATGAGTACACACCAGTCAGCAGCAGGTAATATTGAGGTAAAATGTCTATGGATGTTTCCGTAAATGTTTGTTATGTTTCTGTAAATTCTGTATGTATGTATGTAGAAATGTGTGTAGTGTTATTTGTTTATTTTGTATTACTAATTATCATTTATGCTGTAATATGCATGACAATTTAATTTAAAACGATATGTATGTGGGGATGAACAGTTCTGTTTATGCCAGTAAACTTTGAACTGAAGTTAAACTTTAAATTTGAACTTTACATATAAATTCATGCTTTGTATCATAATCCACTATCAAACTAATTTATTACCACACTTTTTAATAAAGGTTCTAATTGCCCAACACATTCTCACCTTACCAACCACCTTGTATGATTTACCAAATCCTCCAAGGATATTAACTGAAACATCCAAATGAACCATGTGGTAAAATTAATTTACTATAGCTGCCAGCACTTCATGGTACATTTTGTCTTTGATCTGTGCTTCGTTTATTATCCAACAAACTTCAAAGTTTGATTAAAGTTATAAATTATCATTGAACAGTGAAGCTTTCGGTTTTTATTACTCATAATGCTTCAGTTGTATTTTAATTGTAACCATGTAATTTCTTTTACAAGTATCATTGAATCTCTGGATATTCTGATTCAGATTAATTTCTTTCTTATGGAAATATGAATTGATTATGTCGATGATGTTTGTAGTTTCTTAATCATAAAAATGATTCTATCTTTAAATTTATCCAAATGAACTAAACCTAGGATAGACAATAATGTTAGGTGGTAAATATACATGTTTTAAATGTCGTCAGTTTGTATGCATACAATATGTCATTTCTTTATTACAGAGATGATGCAAGAGTCAAAGCTGACAAATTTTCAACAGAGGCAGCTAGAAAAATCTTTGAGAGGTATATTTTGTATATTGTATATATTGTTTGTGTATCATTTTTTTATATTTCAAGTAAATCTTATGAAAATATTCTTTTGTTTTCTTAACCCTTAGCTTGCTACATTTATTAGTAACCCAGACTAATTCTTAGTCAAATTCTTGCATTGCATTGACATAGACATATTTCTACAAATTCAGCAGTAAATAGTGCAGTTATGATCAGACTGCTCCAAGGAAGCAGGCTAATATAGATCTACTCTATTTGCCAGCATCAAATAAATATGTGTTAGCGTAAAGCTCCAAGAACAACATATTTTCATCAATTATATCTGTCAAATTTGCATGTTCATAAATTAATAAGTTAATTAATTAAAATCTAAGCCTTTTACATTTTAATGCTGAAACTGAATCAAAGGCATCAAAAGACTATATTATTTAATAGATTTGTAAATAACTCTTCTCTTACAGCTGGGGGGAGTTTACCCACATCTTGCAATCCTACCTCAAGTGCCAAACCAAGACAGCCTGTTCAGACTGGCCCAAAGAAATTACCAAAAGTGCTTAATCCAAAGTAAGATATATTTATTTATAAGTAAATGCCGACTTTTCTTTGACAAGTAAGAAGGACTCATTTGGCTAACAGATTTAACTCATTGAGTTGTAAATCCATACAAGCCAATCAATCACAATATTTGGTTAAGGCCTAGTAAGTATGAACATTTTGATGTGATAAAATTTTTCATTTGACCTGTGGTGTGTCAATTGGTCAGCCTGTTGTTTTTGATGCAATTATACTTAAATAAAATCTGACTAGTATTTAATTACTTTGAACAATTTGGACATACATAATTTGTATTATTTGTAAAGCTGTTTTTTTTTGTTGTTGCTGGGGGTAATTAAAATCTTACACAGGGCATTCGGTTGACCCGAGCTCTCAGGTTTTGATGCACGAAAATTCGGAAATACCCCTAACTGACGCACATCAATAAAGCAGCGGGGGTCATTTTGACCAGTGACAATTTCTACCCGTGCTTTGGTCAAAATCGCCTACAGCTTCATAAGAAGCGAGAAAAAGACAACAATGGGCGGAGTCTGCATGTTAATGAGAACAGTTTCCCCCACACACGTACACAGATTGATTACCTTCTGCTAGGAGAAAAACAAGACAGTAGGCGGAGCCTGCATAATTAATAAGAAACAGGTGCTCTAATTCTGACAATTGACACGTTTGCTTGTGTGCGCGGCTAATTTCAATATGGTGTTTTCACAGAGGTGTAGAAAAGTAATAAATCTTAATTGATTGGCATCTGTTTACTTGTAAAACATGTCTGTAGCATCCTGATGCATTGGCAGCAATTAAGGACGACTGTAGGCATTGTATAATTACTTGATTGGGCCATCTAAATGTGTGATTACTGAAAAGGTGCGAAGCGGTGCGTCCGAGGATAATGTAATTTGACAGCAATTTAGAACTATGCACACTAATACAACAAATCGATTAATTGTATCTACCAAAGATGTACTTGTTACTTGAATGGTTGAAATTATGGCTAAAAAAGCTTGTTTTATGTTTTGATATTTCAAAATTAGTTTTGGGCACAGACTACTGTTTGACACAATATTTTGTACTGAAAACCAGGTTCTTGTTGTCTTGCCTGATGGTGCCTTTAGATATATTTAGTTAGGAAATAATACTTGTTATATGCGTTATTGGGTGGCTGAGAATGTCGATTCTTATATTTATAATTGGTTTTGGAGTGACATCAGTTTTGAGAAGCGATATTATTTTTAACGATGACAATGTAACAATGTTACTTGATATGTTTTATCTTTTTATTTAATTGTCATTTAATTGAGATGCAGAAAAAACACTATTAAGCAATATTCTGTTTATTTACTTGTCCCTAGTAAACTATCAGAAGTATCATTAATTCCCATCAAGTTTTATTTATACAAAATGTGGTCATCAGTGAGATTATCAATTATAATTATATTCACAAAAAATGATGAATTAAATATTATAAAGAGAAAAAGAAGACAAAGATCTGAAGAAAAACCTTAATTAAAAAAAAAAAGAAAAATTGATTTACTGTAAATAGTAAAACACAATCAGCATTGCTATAACAGCACATTTGCGTTTAATGTTGTAATACACGACACACAGATAATGACCCTCAGAAATTTCAATTTGACCCCTGAAAATTTTGACTGCGGGGTCAATGACCCTTGAAGTTCAGAGTCTACCGAACGCCCTGGTCTTACAGAATTATCTTTATATCACAATAACAAAAGTTTTTAACTGAATTATTGTAATTCAGTACTAATTATTTATAGAACAAAAAGGCTAATACTGTAACATTATTGAGGTGTTTGTGTTCAAACTGTTCTAAATGCCTATTGACATGTTCTAAAACTGCTAAATATGCTGTGTAAACTACTGAAATCTTGTTTGTCTTGTTAAAACACAACTCACACAAGAGTCTAGGACATCAACAAGGAGCTTTTATTGAGCAAAAACTGTCAACTTATCTTTCACTGTTGCAGTGTCTTAATGTTATTTCGAGCTCAAAATATTATTTAACACTATGAAAAAAATCAGGACATCAGAACATAATTACTGCAAAGTTTAATTTTTATATTTTAATTTTTATCTCATTATTTTCTTTATCTGTGTTAAACTGTATTCTTTTGCCGCCAAATGACCCTATCAAGTTCTGGTGTGCTGTTAAACCAACATTACACCACATGTACACATGTGTGGCCATTTGATTTTCTACATGATTTATTTCTAATGGTTATGAATTTTGTCTCTGTCCAGGAACTACCGCAATAGAATCCGAACTAAAGAAGACATTGAAGCCACTGGGGCCTATGAAAGACCACAATATGAACCAGGACCCTCCCATTGTAAGTTAATGTCACCTCATGGCAGGATTAAATGTGACTGGTTTTACAGTAACACCAAGGATCAATCTCAGCCACAGACACCATTTATTCCTGTCAACTTATATTATTAAGGTTGTTTTTGAACTGGTCAACCTGGTTTCAGAAAAATGTGACTAGGTGTGGTCAGTGGTGTCATGTTTAGAGTTTATGACTTACCATCACAGTGAACACAGTTTGGGATACTGGTAACTAAAATTTGTTAGGAGAATGGTGCTACTGAAAGTGATTTTTTACAAATTAACACAAAATAAACAAATGTTAAAATTTAAATCTCATTCATTATGAATTGGGTGTGCTAATGTCATGAAGGAGGTGTGGTACTTCCATTTTATTGAGTTTTGTGCCCTCTTTTAACATCTTAATAAACTGGAAACATAAAACAAAAATGCACAATTAAAAGTCCATACTTACCAGTTAAACATTTGTTATTTGCTATTTAAAGTTCTTACTATGTACTTTTGTACTGTTTGTTGTTGATAAAATTTGATAGAAAATTGTTTTAGATAAATAAGTACATGCAACAACAACAAAGTGGCATAAACCCCTTACTGAAACAAGGCATGGCAATGTGCTATAAATCTGTATAATTGCTTGCATATACTGCAAAATGCATTTGGCACCTTTCTGTATTTAGTGACTAGTTGTAACTCCTCTGACTGCTTAGCCACCCACTGCATGGGTTTGAGTCTCATTCAGGGCAAAGGACTTAATGTGGGATGGTCTTCCAGCTGACCTGCGGTGTACTGGTGGTTGTACCCAGATAAATGTATGGACTTCACTATCATAATCATAATTGGTCACAGCGATGTATGTCAAAAACTAAAACAAACATAAACAAGGACTAATTAAGTGTGTTAATGTTGGCAAAATTAGTTATGTATACATAGATTACATATGTAATGGGTCCCCTCATCATTTTTCTGCAGATGGTTTTTTGTCAAGCGTCTGAGTGAAGCAGATCTCTGTGCTGGAGAGATGCTTATTTTGAACTTCTTTATTGTATACCTTTCCACTTAAATATGTTTAACGGAGGTATTCTAATAATGAAACAAATACACTCATTTTGCATGTACCACCACTCTATTGTCCTTGGTATTTGGAAATGATAATTGATCATAGGTAGTGACCCGCCTTTAGTTAAGAAAATAATTTGTATTCTGTTTCCTGGCAAAGTCCACACAAGCCTAAGACATCAACTAACAACTTTTAGATATACCTTAGAAGTTAATGTTAGTATGCATTTGCATAGATTTCATTTCTGCCTCAAACTGTCAGATATAACCTTTTAAATTTTATAAGGTTATAGAATTGTGCTTGAAATGCTTTTAATACTTATTTCTAGGGGGAAAAAACTCTGAGATGGAGAAGGAGAAGCTGGCTAACTTTATGGCATTCGGACAAGACTTACCACCTCCATCAGAAATGAAGCGCAAACCTCGACCTAAGGTTGAATATGTAGAAGAGCCAGAAGTTGATCGTTTTGCTGAATGTGAGTACAAGTACCTGTATGGTAGTCTTTCTTATATTTGATATTTATGAATTTATTATGTGACCATTAGTATGGGGGAAGTAATGTTAATATCACAAGTCATATAAGGTTTTATCAGATTAACATATATGTTAAGCTAAAGCAAGAGTAATAGAAAATACATAGAATTTGAAAATTAACACAACAGATGAGTCCTATACTTTAAAGTAGAAGTGTATGCCAAATTTTACGAAATTTCTCCATCCAATTTTAAATTTATCAATATGTTTTTTTTCTAAAATTGGTATTAAATGTTATCATTTGGAAACAAGATATAGCATTAGACAAACCAACCAAACATTGTTCTTGATTGGTTTGACTGAAGCTATCCCAAATATTGTTTACAAACCCAACACATTTAAGACTGATTTTCCCAATTTTCTGCTTATTTCAATTTATTTTAAATAAATCACTGAGCTCATGATAGCCACACAATTTATTTCAGAGTTGCCCAAAATGTTCTATAAAGTAATTTGGTTGATGCTGCAAAATAATTTCACCACATGGTTTTGATTTTTTTAGATATACCAGGCAATGAATTTGTTATCGTATTTAGCACAAATCAAACAATTGAAATTAATTTACAAAAATAAAATAAAAATTGTGCATGTTCCCTTCTTAATCAGGTAGAGTGATGAAGAAATTATTGTAAAAGTGAAAAAGTAGAAAGAAAAAAAGTTGACCATTCGTGTCCATACCGGTATTCAAACCCTCAACCCCCAGTTTTGAAGCATTTTAACCCAAATTTTGATACTCTTCAATTGGAGATGCAGCATTACATTTGCTCTACCTTAAATAATCAATAATTATTATTGCTAAGATCATCATTAGAAAAGTTACCGGTAAGTAAGCATAAAAACTTTACACAAAAGTTTTGAAGATGATTTGGTTTGATGTTCAGGTTTTTTAGCTGTAAAATCTAAATGGAATTTTTAGTAAGAAAGTTTTTGCATTTTATGTAATATTATATGTGTCAAGTATTGTTTTCTTCTTAATAATTTCTCACGTTTATACATCTTCAGATATAATATGGCAGTAAATGTGAAAATGGAACAATAAGCTTCATATATCAATATTATATCTTGTTTGCTGACCATTAAATACTTGGTATGCAGTTACAATGAACCTCACCTCTGTATTTCAGTACAAAGTGAGATCGAGGAGCGTCGAGAGTTCCTTGCAGATATGGAGAAAGTTGGTCAGGGAGAAAAGTTCAGGTCATTAATAGAAACACAGATATCTCAGGTGTGTAGAGCTTTTTTTTTTTTTTAAATTACCTATAAAATCCCCTTAATAATTAATAATTAAATTGGTACTTGATTTAAAGAAGTATTGTCACTAGTGTCTTGAATTAGTTAATGATATAATGTTTTTGATTATGTGAAAGGCTTGCATTATCGTTGCTCTAAATGATAACAGATTGTGTAACAAAGATTGGCACAACCCTTGTTTTGACTGTGTGATAAACACACCTTTTATGTCCACATTCTTGGTTGACCAGCACTGTGTACAAACATGCATAAAGTTGATAATGAATGTAACATTTGGAATGACAGGCTATCCGAGAGATGGAGTTGATTGACAAGAAAAGAACCAAGGAGCTGGAGGAGTTGATAGCTAGAGAGGATGCCAAGAAGGGGCGCTGACATCATTATCTGTTGCGAATTATAGTCATCATTCATCTTAATACATACATCTTTGTTATCATTCAGACATGTTCTATGGAGTATATGGATTATTTGAGACATCATGTTTGTTGTCAAGTACTCTTTATTAGCATTCGACCCCATTCTACATTCTTAAGTGGTCAGTATACCACTAACATTACATTTGACAGTAAATTTAGTTTACTTTGTAGACATTTCTGGCAAAATTGTTAATATTTTTACCTGATGCATGGGTTGTCATACCTGTATTAAATTGTCAATGCCATTATCATAAATATCTGATATTACAATGTCACACAAAAAAAGGATTCTTAGCAAAGTGTTAATAAAATTTGTATCAATATTGAATGACATCATTTGCGGCAGTTTGGAAATACAAATGTGTACCTTGCAATATATTTAAATAAGCAAGAAAAAAGACTTGCTTCATGGAGTAAGTATAGAAAATTTATTATTTTTATCCAACATTTATAAGAGACATTTTGATAATTTTTTATAATTTACTTTTTTTAAATTGTCTGATATTAAAGCATTTTCCTGTAATTTTTACAGCCTGTGATTGCTTATAATATTATACTTATACTCATAAACAATTAGTTCAGTTTAAAAACTGCGATCGTCACAGTTACAGTTTTCTCCAAACCTGTATGTAATTTGTATCTGTTTCCATTGAAAACTTGTTCGCATTTTTATTTTTACTTAAAAACTATTGATCTCTTGTTCTTTCTTTATCAGAACAGCTTCAAACAATCTTTTACCAACTGTTTTTATTTTGGAAAAGAAAAAACAACATGTTTTTAACTAAAATTATTTAAAAGAAATGTACACCTTACATAGTTTCACAAGAATGATGTTTTATCCTTTGGCATAAACTTTCATTGCTCTAAATAGCTCTGACAAGATGATTTGTTCATTTAACATTGGAGTGTTTACTTGTTTTAATGTTCATTAAAAGCTGATAAGAAATGCCACACAATGCTAAATACTACGTTCATTATTAGGGTTTGTATTTTATTGTCATCTTTATGCACATGTGTTGTCATGAATGCTGTATGTTGAATACCTTATTGAATTTCATGAAATGTGGAAACATTGCTTCCAATGTATAGTTTTATTTGTGTTCTTTTTTATTTTTATCTCTAGTGTAAAGAATATTTATTCATTGTTTTGCTTTGTTATTGCCGTCCAATTTTTTTGTTATATGTGTGGAACAATTTTTAACATATATGCCTCTTTATAATAATGATTACTCTGTCTGATATCTCAATATATGGTACATATACATGTACCCTATTTATGTATATCTTCTTTATTTTATTTTCTTAGTTCTGTGATATAATTATATGAACACTCAATTTACTGTATTTTAACTTTATTTGGAATAAATTCCAGTTTGATGTGTACATTTTGTTTTTTGCATGTTCAAAAATTTTTGGCATGTTCACATGGGTTTTAAGTTATATCTGTAAATATATGCTAACCAAAATATAATTTATAAAGACAGAAATCATATGCCCATGGAAGCTTAATGGTGAATGGAAATACAGTAACAATTGTTCACACCTTGTGGAGGGAAAACTAAACTGCTCTAATACCTTTTATGAAGTTGAGTTCTTAATGATATATCAGGTATTTTATGTAATTGAAGCCATATTTTTTCCTTAATTTAAATCATATTTCTTGCACAAATATTAATAGGCATTATAAAATGACATTATATTACATATCTTTAAGGTTATGAAAATAATTTTTACATAGGTCTTGCAACTCTAGTTTTTAATGCTATAAACAAGTATATTTTTTATTGTGAAAAGTGTCCCATTCCAAAACTTGTTTGCACATTTTTATATTTTGATTATTTTTTATATATTTTCACACAGATTAATTTCTATACATTTCAGAAGATCTTTTTCTTGTTTTTTTGTTTGTGAAACATAAGTACAAAAAAGCCCATAATTACTTATTTAATACTAGTAATAAGATCCTATTTTTTTTTATCCTTTAGACTTGGACAGATAGGTTATATAATTCATCATGAAGACAATAGGAATCTATGTAAAGTGTAAAGATAAATGTGTTTTTGATTTTACAGCATTCTTATACATGAACCTTGAAATTCGGTACTGTGTACCGTTTTGTAACATATTTGTTGTGTTCGAAAACTTTCTGTTTGTTTTAAAAGCAGTATATAACAATGTGAGCTTATCATTAAAGAGTGGTCACAATATCTGTTTTATTTTGTCTTTTTTTTCTCATTGTTATTAGACAATTAAGTTAACTTTCCATGGGGGCGCAAATAGTCGCTGATTGTAACTCCTCAGACCCTCAGCAAAAACTTTAATGTGGGAAGGTTTTCCAGCTAACAAAAACAAAACATTAACTTGGTGCCAGAAGGCAATAAGGTAAAAAAAGAGTTATTTGTCTCACAGTTAGTAAGATCTGATGAATTACTTACAAAAAAGTTTATGATTTTATAAATATGTATTTGCTAATGGTTTTTGTAAGTGAAAGATTTATGATTTTATATAAATATGTATTTGCTAAGGGTTTTTAAAAGTGAAAGATTAAGAAAATGGCCATTTCTAATTTTTTATGAATTATGAAATGTGCAACTTAACTGTTGTTGTTTTTTGTTGTTTTTAATCTGGCTTAGATTTAAATTACCTGAACACGCAATTCAGACATGTGATCTTTCCCGATTTCCCCGGAAGATTCCTGATATCAAGGGTCTGTCTCACGCTGAACACATCAATTCTCCCGCTCTGATGTTGTCGACAAACTTAATCTGAACAGATCACTGCCCATTATCGAGCAAACGAGTGTTCCTTGATCGAGACGATAATTTCGTACCCTGTCTACTGGTGTAAGAAGGCAACCGTCACAAACTGTAATCCCTTGATTTAATTGCGGAGAGCATTCCCAATCAGTGTCACATGTTCAGTTTTCTAACACAACACTATTGCAAATGGAAGCAATGCACGTGTGGACACAGGCAAAGGACTGAGCATCGGAATTTTAAATATTAACAGAGTGATATAAGAACTATTCTGTATTTACTCAAACGCAAGCTCAGGATAATTAGACTGAACGTCAGAATTCAGAAACGTTTACCAACCGACCTGCGTACGTGCCTTACAAAACAACAACAACAAAAAAAAAGAACAAGTGCTAATTACATGCGTGACGTAATCGCGTCTTTCGCCATTTTGTAAGCCGACTACAGCATTTTTTGAAAATGATGTACTCATATAACTTATTATAGTATTGATTTTCTTTTTCTTAAACCATGACTGCTATGCAATGTTTTACCATGTTAAGGTTAGTTTCTAAATTAGCGATTCATCCCGGAGCGAACGTGGTTTCTATTCCATGAAGAAGAATATATGACAAAGTACTATGAGCATTGCAATATATGCCAAATGTAAAAGTAAATATGTGATAAGTCATTTAACAAAATGAGCAAACCCAACAGTTACCGCCTTGGAACGGTCAGTCGGCAAAAAAGGACCGACTGGAATACTCAAAACCTATACTAAGAACATGTTGCGTGTCATTAACATGGTTGGAAATAAACATTATGTAAAAGTAATAATGTCTATATGAAATTAACACCAAAATAGTTTGCATGAAAGAGATGAATGTGTGAAACAATAGCACTGCTGAATATACAGAGCTTACAACATGTATGTTTGTGCATTGTGCTACTAAAACAATCGTTGATTTTAATTTGGTACTTTGTAAGGCCTTTTGCTAACTGCATATTATTTAGGACATTATCGGCACACACAAAACAACACATTGTGTAATACCTGCAGGCACGCTTCTAGCGTGAAATATGTCGGGGGAATTCGGAGACAAATCTTCAAGGGTCACAGGAAACTTGGAACAAATCAAAGCTAAGAAATGGAGAACATGGCATAGTTTCCCAAGATTATGTTAAGCTTTCTTTGACTTTAGCTTTTTTAAGAGGAGTTAATCGTTTCTTTACTTTACAATAGTGTTATTTCTATTTGAAAGAATTTTTTTCTTCTTCCTTCAAATATACATTTATCATAATAGTAAATGGTTTTGTGTCTGTTGATACCGTCTCATTTTGTGCATGAATAGTAAATAAAATGCCAACCATAGACAATTTTAAAACAAATTTTCCATTTCAACTACCGGTAGTTCTAACCAGTTTACCTCATTTGTGTTATAAGATGATACATTGTTAAAAGAATTATTTAATTAATGGAACATAATTTGAGCGTTTTTGCATAAGCAAGTGATTTCTATATGTATGTTTTTAATCTGGACGGTTATCTATTTACTACTTTTTCATAGAAAAACACTTGTTTGCTATTTATTCTTAATTTCTTAATTAATCTAACGTCTTCATGTATTCTTATATCATTTAACTTTAATTTGTTTAGGCAATTATGAATAATGGTATCAAAGTGTTTACCACTAATATTTTATAATTATCAAAACTCTTTTGTCACCAACTTACAAGTTAAATAAACTGTTTGCATGCTTGCATACTCATTATATCAAATTTAACATCTTAATAAGTTCATAAATATATATATTTTTTTAATTATTTGAATTTGACAGTAGAATATATTTAGATCACTTTGGAAACCATTTTTTTCCAATTCAGTAGTAAGTGCTGTTGACACTTGACTTGTTTACATCATGTTTGCTGTTGTTGTTTTTGTAGGCCACAAGCTTAAAACAAAAGCATAGAATTTATGTCTAGAAAGTGAACTAAAATATGTCAGATATATTTGAAAATTCATTAAAAAATATTGTAAAGAAAAAAATTAGGCCTATCACTGAAATTATAAGCGACATAGTCAATTTAACGCGCATTCACGGAAATCTCCCTCCCTGGCACCCAATCTCCCTCTCTAGGAGCCTATGTCTCCCTATTTGGGACCAAGGGAAGATCACATGTTTGTCAATTAATGTGAACTGGCGTCAATCGGGAAATTGGACTTGCGTTGGAAGTTGTAGATATCAAGAAAATCTTAAGTTCCCTCCCTTGTTGTCGTTTGTATTGACTTTATTACAAGCGAGAGGAAAAGAACGCTCTCTCTCTCTCGTTAGGAACATCATAAGCTTACTGTTTTAATGTATCTTAAACTTGTTATTATTTTTTTCAATGAATAAATATATTATAAAAGTACTGCACCGAACTTCGAAGTGTGCGACTGCTATTCTTTCTCGATCTCAGACCCATTCTAATGTAATTGGAACATTCGGTATTGGTATGGCGAAAGGTGGGTTTCATAAATACTACACGAGCGGCCAGCAGAATCTAAGGGTCCTTATTGATATGGACCAGGTGCTTTGTGACTTTGAATCGCATTTTCTGGAAGAGTTTAAGAGGAAGTTTCCCGATGAACCAACCATTCCACTAGACAAGAGGGAAGGATTCTATATTGCCGACCAGTATGATAAAATGAAACCAGGTTTAAGTGTGCGAATATATTACATTTTTTTATTTTGAACCACCCCTGCTGTTACTGTTAGCAATTAAATCAATGGGTCACATTTAATTTTGGATTTTATTGTTCAAATCGACCATGGAATGGAATAAAATATTCCAACTGACCACTTAATTCTATGTAAACACTATGTACTTCCAAAAAATGAGTTGTCTTTAGGTTGTGAAAATAAAAATATCTTATTGACCATTGATAAGCATAATAACTATATACCTTCAAATAGTTCTTGTGTGAATTTAAACTTCTTGCACAGATGTCAGTCATGTGCGTTGTCTGATGTTACATAAAATCAACATTTAAAATTCATTTGCCTTTGCTGTTTGTTAAAGAGAGCTTTATTCATTAACCTTTTTAGTAACATTGGTGAACCTTTAACAATAAAAAAGGAATCATGTATTAGTTTAAAAACACAATTTAAGATAACATTGAATGGTAATGCAACAATATACTCAGTTGCTTGACAGGGACACAATAATTACATAGTCTCAATTAGTTGTTTCAATGCATCAAATACATTTGCAACAATGTGACAAATCTTTAAATATCTGTCATATGTAATTAATGTATCAGACTCGGGAATAGTTCAAGTCATTCTGTTACAGTTAGTCACTGACTTGTAACTTCTCAGCCTCTCACCACAAGTGTTCAGGTCCTGGTAGGGGCAAGAACTTTAATGTGAGAAGGTCTACCTACACTTAAGTCTTGGGTCTTCCTCCGCTAATAGTTAGCTGAACATAGCCAATATGACCATAATTGTTTCGGTTCCACTAATAGTTAGCTGAACATAGCCAATATGACCATAATTGTTTCGGTTCCACTAATAGTTAGCTGAACATAGCCAATATGACCATAATTGTGTCTGTTCAATGTATCAAAAACAAAACAATTATTTATATTGAAGCATTAAGCCATAGTAATTTCTGGGTATGTGGGATGCTCCTTTAGGACAACAAATATAAAAAAAGATAATAACTTCCTTTCTCGATTCAAATTTTATGCTCATGCAAATAATGCTTCTTTCTAGGAATCACTAAAGTAAAGGTGTTCCAATTTTGGATTTTTCTTTACAGAATTCAATTGTCCAATCTTTATTTTAAAAAATGCTACATGGTATTTATTTTTATGATTAATGTAAAGAAGTATGGGGGAAATTTTTAAAGGAAACCTGTTTCCTAATGCAAATATTAAATGACATTAATCCAATTAATGATTTTATCTAACCACATAATGCGCACATTTATTCACAGTTTATGTAAAAATACAAGAGTATGCTATATAAAATATTTCAGTACGCTCTAAGTCTCATCTTTTATCATGAAAACAGCTCTTTAACACCTATAGTCTGCATCTGCAAACAATCCTACTATCAACTGTTTATTTATTTTCAGGCAGGGAAATTTCATGCATGACTTACTAATTACATTGTTTAGTTTGCATCATTATTAATTGCAGAGAAAACAAAATCACTTGACATTTACAATCAGATAAAGAATTATCAACCTAAATCATATTTGCCCATGCCTTCATGAAACATACATGGTCAAACAGTAAAGAGATGCAAGTTGTAACCTGTAACATCGCAGCTCCTTGCCACATGTACCGGTATTTGAGTTCTAACTGTCATGTCAGGAAGTACAAGAAAATCATATTTCAGTAATTTTTAATGAATTATTATGTATTAATTTTACTTTAGGTTAAGTGTGCAAAAGTCTACAATTCCAAAGGATTCTTCCACAACATACCAGAAATAGAAGGCTCAATTGCTGCTGCAAAGGAAATTTGGAACATGGAGAGGTAAAATGTTCTTCTGCTGCCTACAATGAACTTGCATTGTTTTCCAACTGAGAGATATATGTAGTTCTTTCAGGATTGATGTAAACGGCTTCTGCTATAATTGTTCTGTCAAGGTCAATGTAAACAGCTTTGCCATAATTCTACTTTCAGACTTGATGTTAACAGCATGCATTGTAATTGAACTTTTGGTGTTGATGAAAACTGTGCTGTAATTGAACTTTCAGGGCCCATGTCTACAGCTTGTGCTGTAGTGGTACTTTATTTGAATTTTGTTGTAATTGTTTTTTCAGAGTTGATGCCTTCATTTGTACCAGTCCTGTGAAAAAATACAAGTACTGCTTGAGAGAAAAGGTCTGATAATGTGAAGATAACTCTTTTTTATTGTTCAAATATTATAACTTGGTACCAGTAATATCTCTGTAGAAATCATATGTATAGCTTCAATACTTTTCTGATGGAACAGCTTAATTTAACTTGATGCCGACCAATCGTCTATAAAAAAGCTGATATGGCATATTCACTGACAGACTATTCAGTAATTGGAGTAGGTATTTTTGTACCAGGACAACTAATTATGATGTTGTTTAATCTGGGTACATATTGGCATGTGTGATTCTTTAGCCTTCATCCAGTACCAGATAGAATTTTGGTATATTTACATCAATTACAATGTGAAAATTGAATGCACAGTATACAATTTTGAAAAATGTCACTTATTTTCCAGTTGTATTGCTACATGACATACTGTTGTTTAAAAAAGCATGTTATTGTTTTAACAAAACATATTCATTTTCATATGCAGTTTCAATGGGTGGAAGAACACCTTGGCAAGGAGTGGCTTGACAGAATCTTATTAGTCAAAGATAAAACAATGGCTAATGGGCATGTGCTGATAGATGATAAAGTGGACGTTACAGGTAAAATAAAAAGATGATAAGTAGGTATTTTTAATTAAAACTGGTAAGTGTATTAAAAGTGGTATTCAGCAATATGCCTGTATTAAATACATAATCTTTAGACAAATCATTGTCTTAAAAACAGCTTTTAGGAAGACCTTTTAAATTTAATCATACCTGTATATTGCTTGAATTTTCATTGATGTTATTTCTATTTTAAAGTATATGATACCACATTTAAGAAATAATGCATCTGTGGATACTTTCACAGATTACAGGTATGTTCTTACAGATTAAGACAGTGTTGACTACTTATTTATTTTTAATTAAAAGATTTTTTCCCCATTTAGCCATCAAACCTTACTTTTGACCTACTTAGTTCTAAATAATATATTTAAAACATAAATTTAGCAGGGTATTAAAATTAACATGCAATACTGAACATATTATGTTTATAAAACGTAAACGGTTAGTAAATAATAACAAAACCTAAGAAGTTTACCTAAGTTTAAGAATAACTAATAATAAGATTTTATAGTTCATAAATAACTCCAATTTTATTGATTTACTTGACAATTGTTATTGACATTTAAAAATATATATAATGTATTTGTAAATGGTCACAGGAGCCAACCCATACCCCAGCTGGGATCATGTGATATTCTCAAGTTACCACAGCCACAACCTTGATCTGAGGGGAAGGCGGGTCCTCAACAACTGGACAGATGGCTCATGGAGGGTCCTTATACAAGATTGTATGAAGAAAATATGATTTTTATGATAATTATTATAGTTATGATTGATATTTCTGTTCTATTTTGTCTTATTAATTCTTATTAGCTATCATTCCATTTCAGTTATAATGAATTTGTTGAATAATTCAGTGTATTGCAGCAAGTAACTGATTATTTTATTATGTATAATGTAAAATGTCTCATAACATCAGAATCAGAATATTACGGGTTGGTACATTTTAGTTTTGTATACATGGTGATTTTTATCAGCTTTATCAGTGACCAATTTGTAATATATAAATTGCGATATACATGGTGGGGATTGTCAGATTCTTGTCTGTGTTATACATTGTACTATTTTTATTAGAAACAGTTTCGTGTATTTTAATATGCAATATTTTTTATTGAATTAAACATACATCAATCAAATTGTATTAGTTTTCTGTGTCAACATTTGCTCTGCGTCATTTTATTCAAATACTTTAAGAATGTTTTAAAAATAGCTTAATTAAGCAAAGACACTACTTTGAATCTTTTAACTAAAAGCAATTGGTTTCTCGAAACCATAATTTTTATTTCCAAGCTGAAGGTATACTTTAATTTACCAGAAGTTGTGTCCCTTTTTTGTGTATCGTTTACAAGGACGACTTAATGTAAGGGGCGTTCAAAATGTTTTTGAATAGTTGATGTATTGGCTTAAACGTTAAACAGGTACATTTGCTTGAATAATTATTATAACATAAACAAAGACTGATTCTTTTCTCATTCCAAATTAAAGATTGATCACTGCGGATTCTTAGTCGGATACAGATCTATCAATTTTTGAATGTACTGTTTTCCTTTCTTTCCACTCCCATACGCCATGGTAAGCTGGAACAAGCCCACTGCCAGCGACAATTTGGCCATGATTAACAAGTTAACGTCACATATATTATTTATTTATATAATTATTACGTTTTTATATTTTGTTTCTCCTCTTAGCTTTTTATTAAAAAACTGCCACAAGGTTGCAACTAACATACCTGTAGTCTTACAATAAGGGTAGTAATCATATCACTTGCACATGTTTATATCAAGCCTTGAGATAACAGCCCCGCCCAACAGACCTTCTGTCTTGTTCTGTCCTCAATCCTATTAAAGTTGACAAGCCCATCATAAAAAAATGGAAAAGCCAGGCGGTTGACTTCTGTGATGATCATCAGCTACATGCACACGCCAGTACAGAAAGTTGAAACCTTGGTGCGTGAAACACAAGCGCACTAACTCAACTTCTTCATGAAGCAAGGAACGACAACAAGAACTTGACGGTAGTTCGGCTAGATCTGGCGAATGCTTACGGCTCAACACCCAACCGGCTAATCAAGACAGCTCTGCATCATTACCATGTACCTTCCAAGATCAGTGACCATTCATGAGATACTTCAGTAACATCCACCTGCGGTTCTCATATAACAGGTTTACGACAGATTGGCTTCACCTCCAAAATGGAATTGTCACAGATGCACCATATCTGTTATCTTGTTTGTCATGGGGATGAACATGATATTTAGGGCTGCAGAGAAGGTATCGAGGGAGCCAAAGACAGACACAGGCGCCCGCCTCCCTTCTTATAGAGGATTTATGGATGGCATGACTCACTACTGAGACACGTGTGCAAGTCAGATGAATCCTGAAAGTACTATAAGGTACTATAAGAAACAGTCACATGGGCAAGGATGCAGTTCAAGCCTGCGAAATCCAGATGCTTGGTGGTGTAAAAAGGCACATTTACGGTGAAAAGATCCCTTCCTTAACAACACTGTAAAGAAGCAGACAGTCTACAGACCTTCAAGGGAAGTTCAAAGCCTGGATCTTTCATCATGGCCTACTTCCAAGGATCTTATGACCTTTAATGATCAATGACATACTTGCTTCAACAGTTGATAAGCTGAGCAGACAATAAGCACGCACCTGCGGAAAGCTTACCCACGTCATTTTCTTCACAATATTGGGCTGTACAGCCATTTTAACGAGCTAAAGATGACCCTGAGCTCACTTGTGTAGGAATAGAAGGTAAGCAAAGCCAGTCTCCTGCTCTCACTAAAAGACTGCAGATCTGTGGAGCAGGAATTGATATTTAAACTGGCAGGAAGTGGTCTGCCAAGCAAGCAGTAGAACAGGCTGAGAACTGCTTAAAGCAGGAATTCATTTAAAGGATTAACGATATGCCTTTCTAAAAACCAGACAGAATATAAAAAAACATCGATAAAATGAAGATACATAGTGATCATTTGATGATAACATTCATTTACGAAAAGAATTTAATTATATTTGCAGTTAAACTGGTTTTGCAAAAAAGTTGTGATTTTTTAAAAATATTGAAACCAGTTAGACCGTATCTGAGTGGACAGAATTACACCTTTAAAATACATAACAGTGCAATATTGATTGTTTTCAAAATGGTTTAGATGTATGTTGTCGATTTCAAGAACATTAAAACGCCAAAACTAATCGGAACGCCTTGGATCGAAGACTGAATTCCCCGAGGCGTTCCGATTTGCTTTTCTGTAGTTAACAATGTAAAGTTCTACTAGGGTTTCAAAGAAAATACATTGACAAATATGTTCAACTTCGCGACCTCATCAAAATTAAATGCAATAAGAATAACTTTAATACATTTGCAACGCATCTAGATTAAACGCAAGTTTACAACCGATTCTATTAAGAAGAACGTACAATGCAGAGAGAAAGTTAATTATATGTTCAATAAGGATTTAAAGGTTGTCGATGATACTTTTACAAGTTCGTCTGCAGGTTAAGTGGCAACAAATAACCTATTTGCGCAAGTGAAGCAAAAAGATACCCTCTTTCATATACTGTATTCGATAGAAACAATATAAAATCATTTATTACAAAACGGGTCGTTAACCATTTGCCGATTCAACTAGTTGATATAAACACAAACCTAAACAAGTTAAAATCTTCTAAAAGATGGTATGCGGCGTTTGTGAGAATTTTGTAATCAACGTTTATTGAACGATCCGTTTAAGGAAAATAGGAAAGGAGGAAGTGATAGAAAATATATTTACAGACACCAAGTTATTAATATTGAACAAACAATAATTTGCTGTTAACGTTATATGTCATATAACAATGAGAACAATGAGTTATTGGTCAGTTGAGGTATTTTCTTAGGCAAAATTTAGATTGCATTAAGTATATAATATGGTGACGTCATCTGTCAATACATACTTATCGGACGTCGCATTCGGTAAAGCGTCAGCTCAAGGTACAGGAGACCCCGGCTTCGATCCTTGGTCGCGACATACCAAAGTCGTTAAAAATGGTAGTGGTATAGTACCATGCTAACGCTCATTCAAATATAAGGGTAATTCCACGAATGGTTGACCCGGTGTCAGGATAATGTGACTGGGTGTGGTGTCATGCCAGGCTCGGTGAAGGCAGCACTATATCTGCTTCACGTGGACACCGTCTCCAGATAACTGAAATACTGTTGGCGGGACGATACACCCCGCACCCCCCAAAAAACAAAACAACAACAAAATCAAACAAATCATAAACAACAACAAACAAACAAAACAACAACAACAACAATCAAAACAACAACAACAAACAAATCATAAACAAAATTATAGGACGTTTAAATAGTGGTATGTTTTTTTTAATTGCAATGAGCAAAGAAATAACTACAACTGGAAGGGGTTCTGATCATCATTCAGTGCGCTTGAATAAGCATTGCGAAGTAGGTCAAAAGTGGGGTTATAAAGCTCTGCCGAAAAATATAACCAATCTCGCATTATGTGGACAAGGTCTTATCATAGCCTATTCATGTAATTCGAAAGTATATTTCGCTTTTGTCTTATATCCTCAGATGACACATTACGGCACCACTATACGAGGCAATGGTGGCGAGGACACACTGAAGGTGTTGTTGGACATGGACCAGGTCCTGTGCGATTGTGACGCCCACTTCTTAGAGGAGTTCAAGCGACAATTCCCTGGGAAACCCTTTATCCCGCTCAATAAGAGAGCGGGGTTCTGGATGCTGGATCAGTACCAGGAACTAGGGCTGGGCGTAAGTGGTGTTACAGCACCAAATACGTATTGTGACGAAACAACTTATTAAAAAGGTCCGCGTACGTGGCTTATTGGTACTAGTTATTGGTACTCAACCTGGTGGTTTGTGAAAATAAATGAGAAGAAATTTTCTTTTAACATCTGTTTCTTTTGCCAGAATCGGTCTTAAATTATATTTCTGTTCAATATATACATGATTATGCAAATATTGCTTTGTTAATAGGGACTTGTCCGTTTATGTCACTATAAGCCTTCATTCAGTATCAACACTCCACATCGAGGTGTCTCGCTGGCGTTTGATGAGTCGATCATTATTTCTGTCAAAGTTTACACTTATAGCTTAATATACATATAACTCCCAATACCGACAGAGGGCGGGAAGAATATGAGATGTTTTGTAAAAACTGTTGTTATAAAGTTGGCTGGCCTTAACTAATCGTTAACATTTTTCAGAGACAGGTTCGTGTTATTGAAATTTTCTTTCCAGCAAGAATGTGTGGACGTATACAGCGCCGAGGGTTTCTTTGCTAAGCTGCCACCTATCCCAGGGGCCATAGAGGCCGCCAAGGAGCTGCAAGGCATGGAAGGGTAGTTTTTGGTTCTTTAAATATGAACTTGTAATGCAGAATTTTACGCCCGTTGACTCATAAAATGTTTTAAAATTCTTTGTGTAAATTCATAACTGTATAGAAAATGTACCTAATAAATTTAGGTTTTAACATGTATTTCAAAGAATAGACTTTGTGTAAGTTCGTTGTATGGTGATATAATTAGTTGGGAAAATAGAATTATCAGTTATATAATTAAAGTTCCACGAATGCCATATTTTCGAAGACCCCGATGTCTACGCTGGAAATTAGGTTTAGCGTCTTTGCGTTTAGATTATGGCAACAAATATGTAAAAATCATTTTATCATTGGTAAATATGTGACCCATTTTTAATTCATAATTTCAGTGTGTCGGTGTTTATCTGCACCAGCGGTATCATGAATTACAACTACAGCCTCAGAGAAAAGGTACGCATCTTTCTCGATTCATAGGGTCAATATAATAATTTGATATCAAGTTTTGTAAATGTTTGGCTACCTTCGCATGTTTTCATTTTCACTCTCTCTCTTTATATGCCGTGTTGTACTTTTTGAATAGCTTTCCCTGTCAGAGTTCTGTGTTCCCATTGCGTTTACACCTTGATGGCGATTATGAAACATTACACGATTCGATTTTATACTCGCAATATAGGCCAGCGTTATATATACTGTACATGTCTTCAAAACGTATTGACCGGTTACTATATTTTTCTTACTTGTACTACTTTTTTGGTTAATCCTGTTTACTACTATTGTTCGATTATTATTTTCAACTATTTGTTGTAACAACTACTTGAAATGGCAGACATAAATACTGGCAGAGAAGAAAACTCAGGACATAGACTTGCAATTTAGTTAGGACACAGGGTTCTTAAAAAATAAGAGAAGTCAACAATGAATTTCAACAAAGTGTAAATAAATTACAAGAAAAAATAACATTTAAGTTAGAGAAACAAGAAGTAAGTCTCTTTTTCGTAATTTATATTCTATTCTGTGTCGTTACCCATATACTATCTGTCATCTGTTTTCAACTCTTTGTTATATTTTCTTTTATATTCTTTGTGAAGACACTTCTTACTTGTAATAATTACAGTTCCTCTGGGTGGAGACCCACTTGGGTCCAGACTGGTTGGGGAAGATAATCATTCTGAAGGATAAGACCATGGCGTGTGGTCACCTGCTGATAGATGATAGGGTGGATATAACAGGTGGATATAAATAATACCCCTTATACATTGTTATATTTGTTATTCAGACTAGGCAAATGGTGTAGATCTAGATTATCTTACGTGCGTTAAAACTTGAAATGTGGCTTTAGCTGTCTTCACACTCTTCACAGTGGGAGGTTAATCGGTTGGAAGAGGAAGTGGGGAAATTTTAAAGAAGGCCATTTTCAATGCATTAAGCCATCAAGGACTAATTGGGGATAGAATTGTCTTATGGCCAACTGTTGACATATGACAACAGTAAACAATACAGGCTGGAGAATTGTAAATCCCTCACAATTAACACACGAGAGTGGATCAAAGTTGTTTATATTTAAATTTTACAGCATAATAGTTATCTTATTACACCTTGTACCTTTAAGATGAGTTCATTTTTTTTTTAATTTTACACATTTTGGGACACTTTCTAGACAGGAATAAGACAATACTCCTGAAAAACAAACTTGTTGTAGACATCTTATTCAGATTTGGTTTTGCTAAAGTGGCCCTATCGAATTTAAAAGAATCAATTTTAATTGAAGTCTCTTCTTGGTACCACACTGAAGAAAATTTGACATGTTTCTATTTAATTTCAAATATAAACAAGAGGACAATGATAACCCTTAATCGCTCACCTGAGGACATGGACATTTAGCAGGCTCATATCTGGCGTCAAGTAATTTGGAGACCAATGCTTAGAAATTTTTGGTGAGATTGGACCCTTACTGTGGCCACTGGTCTGATAACATTTTCTAGAATTTTACCTTGTGGCCTACTGAATCCACTTGAGCCAGTTCAAAACATATCTAAGATTTCATACAGGCAAACATTTTAGTCAAGTTTGTGAAGATTGGGCCATAAATAAGGCCACTTAGCGTGTTCACGTTTTTTTCTAAAATTTGACATAGTGACCCAGTTATGACCTCACCTAAGATTTTAATGTAGGCAAACATTCTGGCCATGTTTAGTGAAGATTGGGCCATAAATGTGATCTCTAGCATGTTCACAAGGTTTTTCTATTATTTGACCTATTGACGTACTTTTCGACCCTACGTGACCCAGTAATTAACTCATCAAAGATTTTATGCATGCAAACATTCTAGCCAAATTTGGTGAAGATTGGGCCATAAGTGCGGCATCTAGTGTGTTTACAATGGTTTTCTAAGATTTGACCTAGTTATCTACTTTTTGGTGAAGATTGGGTTATAAATGTGGTCTCTAGCCTGTTCACATGGTTTTGATCAAATTTTACCTAGTGACCCACCTCTTGACCACACTGATACAATGACTAACTCATCCAAGATTTTATGCAGCTAAGCATTCTGACCAAATGTGGCCTCTAGTGTGTTTACATGCTTTATATAAGATTTGGCCTGGTAACCTACTTTTTTAACCAACGTGACCTAGTTACGAACTCATCCAAGATTTTATGCAGGCAAACATTCTGGCCAAGTTGAGTGAAAATTGGGCCATAAATGTAGTCTCTAGGATGTTCACGGCACAAAGTGGGGTCAGAAAAGCTAACTTTGAGAAATTGTGTTCATCGGAGCTAAAAACAATGCTGCTTGAATGTACTTCGCGACTCTGTAGGAAGTAAAATACAAGCTTAAACCTAGAAAACTGTAACACTTAATTTTTCAGACTTTGGATTTTTTTACCCAGTTTATGGCATGTTGTCTTGTTTGCACTATTTAGCATTCAGCACAATACAAAGTCTTTTTACACTGAATAGGAATTGGAAAGATTGATTTTGTGGAAGGAAAACCGATTCTTCTTGAATACTTGCATCAAATGTGGAAACTTATCAAAAATAATTCATCAAAATTTCATTTTGATAAAATAAAATAGAACACAATAGTTTTTTAGACAATATTAAGCTGTTTTACAATTTATTGACTTTAGAACGCCTTTATACTTTTAGGAGCCAATCCAAAGCCTTGTTGGGATCATGTGATTTTCTCCACCTACCATAATTGCAACACAGATCTGCAGAATAGACGAGTTCTACACAACTGGACAGATGGGTCATGGAGGGATCTCATACAGGAATATGTGAACAGAAAGACCACACGAGAACATAAACAAGATATACTATAAACATTTAAACAGGATCAGTATAAATGGTTATGTAATTTACCCTGAAATTCCTTGTCTCTTGATTGATGCTGTCCTTATGTATTGTAATTTTTGTGTGTGCAATCTTCATTCGTTTTTAGTAATGAGTACATTTATTTTCCCAGTTGCCATAAGCTTCTCTTATCATTGCCACCATTCTTCTACTTTGATGCATGCCAACTGCCCTGATGGTAGTAAAATAGGGTTGAAAAGCTTTTAAAGAATAAAAAATGCTACTGCATATTGGTTTCGATATTAGTGGTATTTAGGTGTTATTTATAGTTATCATTTGGAATTGTGATGGATAATTTCCCCTTTATAGTCCCTTATTGCCAATAGGTAAGTTTATATGGTTAACTAATTGTATGCTTGTACACTTCAGAGGGTTTATTTCAATACTAAGATTGTTACTAAATTATTGACAAACATATTAAAACTCTTGTTTCTACAAATTCTTTGAGTGATTTAGTTCACATTAATGAAACTATAATTGATTACTATTAGCTATGTACCAGTTAAGATAGAAAACATCGGAAACATGGTGTATGTAAACAAAAGAAAACACAGTATGCAATGGCAAATTGTATATTATAAAAAAAACAATTAACATAAACCACATAGAAATAGCACTTTTTGACAAGCAATTAATTGTCAATCATGTATTTGTAATGTATGGCATTAAATATCATAGGACCAAGTTTTATATTTCAAAACTAGCAGTTATAAATACCATTAAAACAAACCTTCTACTTGACTTTAAAAAATGACTTAACATCAGTGTATTACACACAATCATCTTTTGAAGCTTTTCTGTAAATAATTGCCTTAAGCTTTCTAAAGTAGACATGTTACTGGTGTATTAGTCTTCCTACTGTTCTTATTCTTTTCTTATATGCAGTTAATACAGATTTTGCCATTGTTACTAAGTATCACTCAAATAGGTATACCTAATTCTATGTTACAGAAAACATATGCAACCTTATAAAGAGACATTGTTATTGTTATAAATTCTACAATCAATTTATTACCTGCGTGCAAAAAATTTAAAGATGCGTATTTGTTACCACAATTTAATTTTTACAGTAACCATGTGGCTCGACATTTAGCTGCTATTAGTGAAGACCTTGATCAGGCAGCTCCCATTGGGGGAGGGTTTATCTTGATCAAACACTATTTGCCAATGCCAGATAATCACCTTCTTTAAGCTCTTAGCTCACTTTGTTAAGCCCAGAGTTTAAGAAGTCTAGAACAAAGCTTGATAAAATTTTCACAAGGCGACAATCTCCACTATACTGTTTCATCACATGCCAGAGAGGACTAGTGATTGAACCTTGGGTGCACCAGACAGGTCATCTTCATGCATGCCTGAACTCTGCAATACACAAAAATCAAACAAACATAAAACTATAGATTGTATGGGTTATCTCATTTAACATCTTCACATACAGGTTCACTGGTTACAATTACAGTAAATATTGTCTCCAGTGGGTATAACATGGTTAAGATAAGGCATATAATTTTACTTCATGAATTGGCATGAAGATACATGTATTAATATATATATAATTTTTAAGAATTGGATTAAAAATACTGCAGAACGTTTTGCTACATTGAAGAATCTTTGCAAAGACATTCTATGCTAAACAATCGGAATACATATTAATTAAAATTTACTCATATGTAGTAACTTGAAGCTAAACAAATACAATGAAGCAATAACTGCGCTTACCTTTTGTACATATTGAGGATTAACTGCAATTTCATTATCCATTTCTTTTAATTTGCTGTCCAGCTTGATACACTTCTGCATCTAACGAAATAAAGATTTAGGTAATTTAATGTATGAGCATTAGAAATGTATGTTAGACAAACAAAGGTAAACTTTTGAAATAATAATAATAATCATCATTATAACAATAATAAATGAAAGCACAAATGACTGTATATATATATATATTAATCTCTCTCTCTCTCTCTCTCCTCTCTCTGCCCCCCCCTCTATATATATATATATATATATATATATATATATATATATATATATATATATATATATATATATATATATATATATATACTTACATACAAAAAAACATATATTAGAAAGTTGAATCAAAGAATTTAGAGTTTTATTTTCACTGTAAGCCTCATCCTTCAGTCTGATTTTAAGCAGATCCATATTTACTAGATCACAATATTAGACATGATACTATTAAAATTAATCCGCTATTTATGCAAAATGTATATTTAATACTTTCTTGACTTAATTGTTGATCATGTAACATAAAAACAACAACAAACTGTTAGAGAATCAAGGAATTCTTGAATAAGAATAAGAATTCTATTAAGGCATTTGATAAGGATCTTTTCCTGCCAATTATATCCAACTGTTGACCATAAAATAAACAAATAAATGAAGGATTCAAACAAAATGATAATGTATTGATTGTAAAGGTGACTGGTAACTAAGGAGCCTTACTTCCTCATCAAGTTTCATCAACATCCTGCCGCTGTTGTACATTTCCGGGTTGTCTTGGAATCTCACCATCCCATCCTTCTGGTTGATGGTGGCATAGATCTCACCATCCTCTATCTGTAAGAACCAGCGTCAGAGTTCAAATACATCCAGCAACAACAAAAAATGACAAAAAAACAACAGCAGATATTCACCACCCTCAATTGGGAAAAACTTAGTTAAAGATTCATCAATGTTATGATTGAACCCAAGATAATTAATTCTAAAAATAATTCAGTATATTTATTATTCACAAGTACTGACAAAAGCAAGGTACAAAGGAAACATTTATTTGTTGGAAGAATGGTAAAAACAAAGTATACAAGTTTTATAGCTTAATAGAAAGTATTGTATATTTTTCAATCTTTCAAAGCCATATTAATTAAAAAAAAGCATTACAATGAACATTTAGTTCACTTTAGATAAGAAGAATTCATCATGTAAAAAAGGTTGGGTTAAATCCCAACCACACAAGTATATTAAATTCACTTTTCAACATTCTGTTACTGTCTGATCACTGCCATTTAATTAATACATTTAAGTGCATGCTACACCTGTACACCACAGTTGGACACAATGTTTAATGTGTTTATTTTCAATAGATATAGGAAGTATTTTAATCACTCTCATTATTGGCAATCCTTTTTAATATATCTAACTTTCATACAAATAAATAATTGCTACTTAGAAGCATGTCTTTATTTACCTGTCTGTAAAATTAATATGTCTGTAAAATTCATAAACTGGAGGTGGCATTTTAGATTTTTCTCATTTGCTTGTAAGCACATTTTAAAGAGTACTGGGTAACTGAACTGCTGCTTTCTGATTGGTTAAAATTAGACAGTTTGGAAATGTCCATTGTGTTCCCTTGGAAAGATCAATGCTTTCAATGTAACAGCATACCCTGAACAAGTAACATGGTGGTACATGTATGGTTAATAAATGTCGTGACATTGGGCAAACCAATCCTGGAGCATAAAGATAGTTATACAAGAATCACTTTATAAGATTGATGGCGAGACAAATAAACATGGTGAAAAACATTCACATTATCTAAGATTTGTGCATATCAGTGCAGACTTAATTGACAGCTTAGTTATAAGCTGTTTTAAAGTGATTTGCACTTACCATATGCAGGACATATTTTTCTGCTTCTTTAGCATTTGGTAGCTTCACTCTGTTGGCCATGTCAGTGAGTGACAGAGTCAGGAAAGTCTGCAAAGATACACTACTGTGAATCATATCTATTCATTTTTTAAATTCATGCATGTTAAAAAAAAAAGTATGATTGTTAGAATGAAAAATGTAACAAGCTATCAATGATGTCAATGTTTTTTTGATAATTCTACAAAGAGACAGTTACAGAAAAAACAAACTGTACAAATGTATTATTAATGAATGTATAAAGGACTAGCTAATTATTCCTTCAATTATCTATTAGCATTGGTTTAGGTTTTAAATTGTTTATTAAAGGTCCTTTAATTATTATATATTATTATTATTATTATATCATTAGCCCAGTCTGCTGACTTAAGTTCTGTTATCTTAACACCTGGTTTCCTTTTTAACTTTTTTAACACTGTCTTAACATATATATCTTTATTATGAAGTCTACTGCATTACTAATCAGTAAAGTTGAAAATTACTTCTTGAGAAAGTACTTCAACAAAAAATGGATGAGGTGTAATAACATCACATCAACAAAATAATATTTATAAAGAGCATCAATGTAGCATCTGTCTGGATGGTACAGTGGTTACAAGCCAGCCACCTATACTCAAAACCCCTTGTTCAAACCCTGCATGCTGCAGGTTTTTTGGAATTGTTAACAATGGAAGGTAAACTGAAGGACAAAATCCTTAAAGACAAAAACGTATCATCACAAGTTGAAGACACTCATGTCAAAAACTTACGTACATATTTAATCATAAGTAAAAAGTACAAAGCTTAATCAATTTAAAAAAATAAGCATTGCATAACATTATTTCCAAGAGATTTTCAACATGTTTCTGCATGAAGGCATATCTTTAACAATTAAGCTGCTCACCTAAATGACATTTGTGCTTTGAGAATCAGAGTTTGTTTTCTGACATCTGATATAGGGGTATGCTATGATAGTGAAGTATACACATTTGCTTTCTACACTGGAAAATATTATTTTTCATGCAAAAGAAAAGAGGCTGAAACTGCTGACTATCTTTACCTTTGTTAACCTTTGAATGTTCTTTTTGTACAATGATGTTAGACACTGCTTAACTAGACCCATGTTATTCTCCTGAAAACAAAAAAACAAACAACAAAGTATATATCTATAAAACACATCAGACTTAGGGTACTTTTTTAATGTAAGATTTTATCTGCTTTCTCTTTGCTGGGTGATTATGAACAGAAGTGACACATAGTCCACTCAAAATGTCATTGTGAAAAAAAATATTTGGACAAGGAATGATACAGGGTTATCAAACAATATTCTTCTAAAATGTTGTTGAGACATTTATTTATGTCTTAGTTTATTTACAAAGATAAATCAGATACAAGTTCGTAAATTTTAAATGTTTACACCTTACAACCGCCCTTTATTAATAGTTTACACAAAACTATTAATTATCCTATCTACTTACCCTATTGAAAGTATCTTGGTGTTTCTCTATAGATTTGTTCAACTCCTCTGGATTATTGGTGGCATATGAAGTCGCTAAGTCATGATATGCCTGGCACAAGGGCTGAAAAATAATTATATGTTTTTTCATTTCACCTTCCCAGGTACAGCTGATATTACTGTACATGTCAGAAAGGGATGTGGACCCACATACTGATGGGCTAATATGTTGAAAGTCAGCAATCTCACAGCTATAATACAGTCCAACCAAACATTTTTAACAATAACAAAACTTCTTAAAGTTAAAAGCAATCTAAATCCCTTAAAAATTAAATACAATTTTTTTTAAATTTTAAATTTATAACACTGTCTCTAAACTTTAAAAAAAAAGATTTTCGTAACAAATGTAAAGTTTATAAAAATCAACTATTACATATACATGGACAACTATGAAAATATGACATAAATGTTGATGTGTTGTACATGTATTTGATTAAGATATGTGAGAAAGCTAACCTTTATGTAGCGACCAACAACTTGTGATGTGTACTTTGGTAGAGTTGGAAACTGAAAAAAACAACACCACTTTTGAAACATGCTACAACAAAAAATCATCCCTTAGCAGCATTCCCTTTAACTACACATAAAGCACAATCTGAACTATTGATAAAGATCATTTGGTAATATTGTTAAATGATATGATTCTATTAGGGAGAATATTTTTTTTCTTACGTTTACAATTAAATGTATTTGATAAAGCATGGCTTGAGCCTCTGACAACTAGCACAACTTAATTACAGTATTACCAAGTAAAGGCATCAAACTCATCTTATAAACCTGTTTATATAGTTATAGTTATTAACACCTGTTGTCACCACTTTGCTCAGACCTAGTCAAACAGTAGACATCCAGATCAGCCAACTCCTGCTGGCAGCTGTCTGGTTAGGACACGGGCAGACCAATCAAGGAACTGCCCTAATTATTGCTTCAGCACTAACAAAAGAGCTAAACCTCTGCAACTTTTTTTTTACTTATGTCATGACCTATGCTTGAACTGAAGCATCATGTAACTGGAGCCGACGTTCTACCTATTGCACTATCTTGGTCAGTCTGCTTATAATTAGTGTAGGTTAATAGCAAACAATACGAGAATGTGGTAACATACCTTGCCTTGTAGAATCAGAGCAACTAAGATGTATTTCTTGTAGGCCTCTAGCATCACATGACTCACAGCCATACTAGGGGTGGTTATAGCCTGGAACAAAGAACGTGGTTTACAATATTTTTTTTTTATATACAACTTCACAGAAAAGATTGTAATCTTACATTATTTCTCAAATCAAGCAAATAAACTACCAACATGTATAAAGCTTTTCTGGCAAACAATATTACAATGAAATGTATTTATTATTTTCCTCTTACTCAAAAATCAACCATGTTTGTTTACAGTATGAGAATGACAGGCCATCTCTGTAAAATAATTGGGCCACAGTTTCAAATGGTATTTTTAATTTAAATAAAAATCTATTAAGGTGCCTGGCTGGGAACACTAAATGTTTAATTTTTGCAAGTCCTTGTACATTGTAGAAATTTATCGTAATGTGCTAGCTTGTCATTGTCTCATTGTTTCCAATCATTTCCCATTTTCTCCTTATAGAAATTGCCATTTCTAGCAAAAGTATGGCTTATTTAAGTAAATTAAGTGATGACAAAAGAACTTACAATTTCGAAGAAGTAGAGAGCCCTATCATACTGTTTTAGAGCTGTATAAATCATTCCTCCATAGTAGTAGTAACACAGGAAGTCTCTGGCATCATACTGTCCACCCTGTCAATTAATGGAATTGATTACCATACTAGTCTGGAGCATAATTAGTCAAAACAACATTAGAAAATCTGGTAGCTTGTACAAGGTTGTTCAAGAAATTGGTGTAAATCTTATTATTTATAGAGATAGTAGGCATTGATTATTCCTATACTGTTTACATGCAAAGTACACCAGAAACTAAAACCTGCAACTTAAATGATCCAAATATAAATTCTATAGTATTTCTTTAGAAAAAGCACAGATTAAAATGTTTCACTGTATTTTTCTAAAGTTTTCATAAAAATATAGAATGTAAAGAAATGCAAAGAAGATAAATAATTTGTCAGTGTATGAAACTTTTAAAGTAAACTATTCTCAAGACTTTATCTTTTCTAAAGCTTTAGATTTTTTAAAAACAAATATAAGCAGAAAAAGCCTTATTCAAACAATATCACAAATTATTAAGGGAAGGTCTTCCACCTGACTTGAGGTGTCACACGAGACTGGTGGTTCTTCCCGAACATTTATGTAGGGCCTTCCAGCACATAGAATTGCTGGACATTGTTATATTTGTCATTATCTTGGGATGGGATGGGATGGGATTAGCCGGCATTTTTGCCGATACTGCGCAGCAACATTTCTATCATTATAGCACAGGGGCACTTACGAGGTGCCCAGGGACTGAACCTGGCCGGTCCATTATACTGACACTGATGAGTCAGGCGTAATGCTGTCCCCTTAGCCCCGAGCGTTAGGAGGGAAGCCACTACTACGAACTTTAAAGTCTTTGGTTTGACCCGGCTGGGGTTGAACCTTCGACCTCCCGATCCGCAAGCCGACGCTCTACCACCTGAGCTATTGCGGCCGGTACTCATTATCTTGAAAATTTTGCCAAATGATCTTATTTTGCATGTACATTGTACAAAAACTGTATGATGACATTGAAAGCAAGCAGATCATGACAAGAATTACCTCCTTGCTAATATCTGTGATATCTTGGTCCATAAACTGGAGAGCTGGCTTCAGATTTTTTGACAGCAGGCACAACTGTGAACAAAATTAACATATTCTAAATGAAGCACATTTATTTGATTAAAAAGGACATGGAGAAACTGACAACCCTATCAAAAAACAAGCTCAGCTTAGCCATCATTTGCAGAAAGATGACTAAAATACACACAAAAATATGTTCAAATAAAATTTATACAGCAGCAAAATCTATCTCCAGACATCATAAAATGAGATGAGAGGGACATGGCACTCCATTTGTGTGTGTTGAAAATTGGAGCTTATGAATGATCTGAATGTAAATAATACTAGGATAAAAATACAATTATCATTCTTTTGTTAGCTTAAAAAGAGAGTATTTTCTGAGAAAAATGACTACTTGATGCATTTAAACAAGTCAAAATGTTAAATTGGGAGGTCATAAGTCAGCAAACTGCAGAATGGGCTAAATAACCCTCAGTTTTAGCCCTGAAACTAACATCCCATCATCATTGCCTTTAGATTGTAGACTAGATATAACATTGACAGTAATCAACTCCACTTGTATTTTTACCTGACAAAGGTCTGCGTGTATAGAGGTGAGCTGGGTGGGGAACAATTGAATCTTGTTGATGGCTGTAACAAGTAGGGAGATACCTCGCATCGGCTGCAACAGTTAACATAAAGCTATTTAATTCTTGGTTGTAAACACCTGATCTCTGCTAAAACATTTACACTTAAATAACTTATATACAAACTTTATATTGTAAATGGTAAAAACAATGTTTTCTGGCATAATGTCCATTAGCTGTTTACAACTTCACAACTCAAATACATCATTTTATGATGTAAGCTTGGTAGTACATTCTCACAAAACCTAAACCAGTATGTACATGCACCATTGTTCTCTGTGTTCAACAACAAACCATTTCTAACAAATTCTAATTGGAAACTAATCAATCCCCTTGATTATATTAGTTTGTTCTAAAACCTGGAAGTACGCATGAAGTTTTCATCAAAATATATGAACTTGTTAACAAGATAAATGCTTTATACTACTCTAGCTTGCAAAACTTTATACTGAGCATTACAGAATTTTGGAAAGCTTTCATTATACATGCTAGGCAAAAACAAATCCATAAACCCATTAGTCTTCATTCATTTTCAATCTTTGTTCAGATTCAAATCTGACCAATCAATTCAGACATATGCTTGGAAATTCTTTTAAACATAATCTTCATATGGACATTTGAACAAGATTTTTTGATTCGTATTATCAAAAAATATCGTAACTAGTATAAAAAACATGTTTTTGATGTTTTACAAAATCCTGTAAATCAATGGCATGCTTTACTAAAATCTTTTATTTAAAAATGAAAAATAGCAAAACAAAACTTGTCAGATATTTTTCACACTCTTCAAACAAAAAGTATTTTGATAGCCTACTGTTAAAACTGATGTCATTGATCTTTAAAACCAAGCAATTATTAACATAATGCTTGTGCTGAGCCTACAATAAATGTTGGTGTTAGTGTTAAAATGTTCCAAATATGTAATTTTATATTTTTTAACATTTCTTTATAGTTCACTGACATTTTCATTACAATTATATCATCATTGGTCCATATAAATGTTTCTAATTTTTTGTCTCATTTACATATTAAATCCTATGTTTGGGTTTGCATCACAGAAGTCACATAGTGAGGTCATGAAACCTTAACCCCTCTGATGTCAATTCCTAGATTCACACATTTTGACGAGAGATTACTGTACCATGAAAGGTTCATAATCTGCTTCGTAAATTGTTGATTCACTATCACTTACACACATACCCAAAATTTGCAGGTCTTTTACCTCTAGGGCATCTCAAACAGCATTTTTTTCTTTACAGAACTTTTAGTCTACTTCTAAATTATACCAATCAAGTATTTGTCAAAGTTCCTTAATTTCATTATACAGGAATTGTTTTAGGTAAGTACAACTTCTTATCAACATGTGTGGCTGCCTATTTAGGTTTTACATGTGAAGCTCATTAACTGATCTATCCTGCAAAATAACATCTGACCTAGAATTGTGATTCTGACCTCCACTCAACAAAACAGTAAGTGCATGCACATCTTCACAATATGGTTATCTATCACTGTGTGGAGATTTGGGTATATCTACTGGGTATATTATAAGAAATGGCAGAGAAAGACATATCTGATTGATAACTGGCAAAACAGAAGAAACAATAACTCCAAAACTATATTGTTTTGTCTTTGTTTGGGATGATAGCCTTTAATTTATTCAGAAAGTGCAATCTAATACTGTTGTACTAAAATGAAGCGTACTTATCTTACTGCAAGCGCTTTAAATTGTAGGATCAATATCTTCATTAGTGTGTCTGACTAGACTTGTTCATTTTAAACAGACGTGTCTCCATGCTAAGGCACCTTAATTAGATCAAGAAACAAAAGATAAATTACTATTAAAGGTTAAAATGATGCAAGCTTTATATACTTGCATGCAAACTTAAATGGTCGTGCATATGCACCACAACATTTCTAAGTGAAACTTATGATCTTGATAATAATGACAGATACTGTAAAGTCTTATTGATAAGACGCAAACAAAGATAAGATGCACCCTCTGTTCGAGGTCTAGAGTCAAGGAAAAAAGCTAATTCTCAAAGACAAGACGCATCCTCTATTTACTTATCCAGCTGGCCGCCAATGAAGCATACCTGGCATTGCCAAATCATTTGATTTGACTCGTAGGAACATGTTCCAATTGTTCCGTAAATCGGTTTTGGAGCAGAGTGCTTATTATTCTCTAAGTGGCTTGAATAATACATATGTCAACATCTCATTCTAACCAATGCCTTAATGCCTTGAGATAATAAGCTTGATAGTGTGTTTGCATACAAAACTTAAGCTTGGGTGACAGGACAAGCTATCCTTATTCAGGAAGTAAGTATGCTAAGAAAAAACTTAACAACTCAACATTATCAAGATGGGTCATTTACAGTAAGCGCTTAACACAATATAGTTGTTCAAACCCATCAATCAATTCTTAGTTAGGGTCTTTCTAGTTTTTTATTTATAATTTTACAACTCAAAGCAAAATAAAAAGATAAGACATTAGACAAAGCATGAATAAATCAAGTCAGGGTTAACAATATAAATCCAGCAGGAGTACATGTAAGCCAGCATTACTTCAGGTAAGAATGTTTTTACCTGCTTTCGTTCCACAAGATTATGTGTCAATTTATGACAAAGATCAGCATCTGAAATAATAATAAGTTAACATTGCATTTGAGTATAAATCAGAGTAAAAATATTTGAGTAAAAAAATATTTTAATGAATCAAAGCATAACAATATGGTAACCGAAAATACTGAATCAGTTTATTTACCACATAAAAAGCTCATTAATATTAAATGTAAAATCATGAAGTTTAGGCATATTTTTAGTAAAATTTTAATCTTTTTTGCATTAACTGTTTACTATCAAAAATACTGATAATTAACTTAATTGTGAGTGGTATTTGAATCATTAGATTTATATGTATGTACACTTCTGTCATGACTGATTGACTAGTAACAAAAGTCATTCAGACTCATGGTTATTTTCAAGTCTTTGGTTACCATTTGTTTATACAATTACATGTACACTCATATAACAGAAGTATTATGACCTAGTCAGTAGTTTGTTCATAACTACTTTACAAGCTGAAGTTTGTTGACATTTATTTCAATCAAGAAAAATAATTTGTTTTTTTTTTTTCTTTTTGAGTAGCTACCAATTATGATCATTATGGTGACGTCCAGAATTAGTGTGGTGTGATCTGCTCTCGGTAATAGACAAAATAATGCCCTTCAGCATGTTTTCAATTAAAATCTTTGACTCCAGGTCACACAATGTCAATTAGCCCTTTACGATTCAGATCAATCGAAGAATGTGTAAAAAAACACTTAATTTGTCAGCAAAATTTGACGGTTTTATACAGGTAAATAACACTTAATCTTGTTTTAATTTACAATACATGTGTGTGTAGCGTTAGTGTGATAATTAACACATATAAAGTGTTATCATACATTTTAATCTTTGCTATAATAATATATTTCATGGTATCAATGACTTGTACATTTTCACAGTTTATTCATTACGTTAATGATTATCAGAATAATTTTCAATGCATCAATGATTTATAGGAGTTAAAATATTTTCATTATGTACAGGACATAAAATGCTCACCCAAACCCACTATTAAGACCAACTCACTATTAAGACCACTTTGACTCAGAATGGGAGGTGATCTTTATAGGAGAATTTTACTGTATAAGAAGGGGTGCTGAGGAAAAGCAGAAAATATTTTAGCTTTCAATTTTCTGACTTATTGCATGGGTTTGAGTCCAATTTTTGGCTAGATCTTTCATGTTGAGAGGTCTAGAGGCTGACAAACAGTGCTCCCAGACAACTGTCTTCACTCTTCCACCACAATAATGAAGTCCGTCTGATGTACCTTAAAACAAACCATATAAAAAATTCACAAACTCACAGCTGTCTGTGGCATAGCGGACATGTTCCCCATTACAGGACAGAATAAACTCCTGGGTCTGTACAAACAGGGTCTCAAAGTCTGCTATGTTAGGAACACTGTACTTTATACATCTGGAAGAGACAGAACAGCAAACATCAAACTCTTCTTTCAAAGTTAAGACAATATACCAGTACATAAATAAGCAATTTACATAGCTTAAGAAAAGCAACAGTAGGGATAAAAATAAATCTATACATTATGTCTTCAATAACCTTAATACATAGATGGATTTTATGAATTTGTTGTTCATATGTTATAAATTTATAAAAGGAAACTGGAATGAATAAAAGAGTTCATATTGTTCCAATTATTCATTCCAGTTTCCTTTTATAAATTTATAACATATGAACAACAAATTCATAAAATCCATCTAACTGACAATATGTGTACATATATTGAGAACAAAAAGCAAAGCAAACAAAAAATAACATTGACGATGAAGAATACACCCATGAGACTGCTTTGCAGTTTCTATAGCCATAAATTAAACAAAGGACCATAACTCTGATTAAATCAAGCAGATAATAGGTTGCCAATGATATGTACAACTAGTCTTGCTCCTTACCAGCCCTGCAATGTGTTAAAGAAATCCTGCCAACAGCAGCCAAGAAAAGTGTCAACAAATCATGTCTATTGATAAAATCCACCAACCGATAAATGTGACTCCAATTAAGCCCCAAATACACTAAGTATTTGGCAGAATGAAAACCAAAGCTGTCATTGTTAACTCAATATTATTAGTTACAGAAAACTGTTCTCTAAATAGACTGTGAATTAAAATAATAGTGACATAAAACAATATTTATGAAATCGAAGATATAGTCCAGATATTGTGCCTATTTATACAATTGTGGCTTAACTCATAGCTTTTCATGTATAATGCAAAAACTGTACTATTTCTTTCATGTAATACAGAAATTCAAATTCAGAAAGCATCTAATGAATTTATATGATGACCTCACTTGTCTGGAGTGATTGTATTATAAATTTATCAACATTTCTACCAGACCTTTTTTCCGATCACAGAATCACTTTTTGTTTAGTGTTTTCTCAGGAACAAAATTCCCAATTTTCAGATAGTGATCTGTACAGGATTGGAATAAACAAGATAAGATGTAAAGAATGTCTTGTATGCGCTTCTGTACACAGAAAGCAGTCCTAAGTAAAAATTCCCTCAGAAACTTGATATATCATGTTTGTTTTGCATAGTGCCCTATTGTGGCCAGTATTACTTAACACAGGCTTCAGCACTTTAGGTTATATTCACTTAAATAATTTTTTTGTAAAAGATTTAATGTTTATGAAGTAACTTCAGATCAGACACATGTTATTCACAAGCAAATGGGATATAGATAACCCATTGTAGATAAAATAAAAGAATATTGTTTAAAAAAAGGATATACCTACATTACAAATAATGAACAATTAACTCTGTAAAAAAGCTTTTAAATTTAATTAAAAGGTTACCCACCTAAAATCTGTAAAGTACCCATAGTTGCATCATAATAGCCTGCAGTGCACTACATCATAAAAAAAGCATCAGACTATTTCCTGGTATCCATTGAGGAACCCCAATGCGAATAAGTCAAATTTACATTTACAAGTATTCAGTCAGATCCTAAGATTAGCACTGTTAAAGGAAAATCACTATACGTACAGAACACCTAGGACTCCAAGGGAGTGTTGTTGAACATTCAGGGTGGCCAGCACATTGTCCAGGTGTCCAGCATTCTTACTGAGGGCCTCGGCACTTTTGCTGATAAAGTCACACAGCTGGGAGAAGTTACCTGGAAACATATACAGGAAGAGCATGTTTTGAAAATTGTATATTCCATAAACATTAAAATGCCTTACAAAAATGAACATATTAAATGAATGTCGACTTTGTTTTTGTTTTATGTGATTTTACATCTCCATATTCATTTTTATTCATATGGAGATGGTGTTAAATGTACCTAAACAAACTATGTGGCACAAGATAGTAGTAATCACACAAGACAATGTGTCATGTGCACCATTTAGGTCACTACCATTAATAGGTAAATAAGAAAAGGTCCTATAAGAATGTCGAAACATATGTAAATCTTAACGACTCTAGACAAATTCAAACAAGGTAAATGTAAAAGTAACAAAAAAAAACAGACTTGGAAAGGTCAGTTGGCCAAAGGACCGACTGGGGTGCTTAAACCTGGTTTGTGGAGTTCTCCAACCTTGCACCTCCTGAAAGTTTTTCTACCAAACAAACAGTGTAAATAAAAATATCCCATTAAAGTGAGACAACTAACAGTAAGCACCTGCATTGTGATTATTTTGAAGATTATATATATATAGATGGTACAAATGTATATATTTTTAGGTAGGCAGGATTTATTACCAACTTCAGTAAAAAGAAAAATCTATCTGATATGAGCAATATACCTAAGTTATTGCAACAAATATAGAAAAAAATGACCCTACAGGGATTTGAAACCACAACTCTCAGTTTTGAAGATGTCAACTGCACTTTTAGTACTTTTAAAAACTTTTCAATCCGAGGGCAAACGTTACAATAACTCTACATTAGTACTCTAAAATTGAAATGTTTTGATTGGAGACCATTTTACTACCATGATGCTCCCTGGTGTAAAAAGATGAGGTGAGCAATTTTTTTTTCTTTTCTAAACTCCAAAGAAAAGATTGTGCAAAAGCAAAGTCATCTTTTGTACAATTTTTCTTCACTACGATATAGTTAAAATAAATAAAGTGCTTAAAATAAGAAGGCAAAGTTCTAGCATTGATAAGTTTGAGACTGCACAGCACCAAAACAAAATAGGGAATATGTGGAAATAATCCAGTTGTACGTAAGTAAAGGTTGTGTTTGCTGCTTCAGAGTGTTGGTTTATTCTGGTTTCACCTGCCTGTCTTTTATTTGATTTTATCTAGAAGCACACACAACGTGGAATAACCCTGTTTACAGGTGATATCTACGGTAAAGCATCTACTGTTTTACATAAGTTATACTGTAACCAGTCATCATAAATATGAAATTTAACTACAAAAAGTCATTTTGGTCCTGAATTCTTTCCAAGATTAGGAGACCTTTAATCAAGCAAATTATTATGTTGAATATTTCTATTAAATTTTAATGGGCTTAAATCTTTCTCCCACAAAAAGGCTGCTTGGAAAAAGGTAAATTGTTAAATGGATTGTAAAGAGACCTTAAAAGCAAAGCATAATTTAATTCTCTGGTTTATATGTAGTCTGGGTTAGCTGCAGCTTACAATTTCTAATATGTCAGAATAAGGCCCTGTTAAATTCTCCAATTTTTAGGATCGTGAATTGTGAAATATTTCTGGTCTTTTGCATGCACTGCTTTTATACTTCTATATTTTCCAGATCCCATGTCATATTTATAAATACCATATCATAAAGTGGCCCCCTTAATGTCACCTAACATTACAATGGTGACCATGATTTGTGAATTAGGACAATTTCTCACTCTTCTCCCTTCCCCTTAATTCACAATATGTTGTGTTTTTCTTGGAAAAAAAGTTGTGTTAAAATTTAGAAATTACAACATCTGTTTTAATTTTTTTGCAAACACAACTTTTTTCCACTTAATGAGGTTTACTTACGGCTAGTATTGTAACAACTCATACATGCAGAATGAGAAATCTTAAGGCAGAACAAGTGAAATAGAAATTATGGAGATAAAAAAAATAAACACAACTGATATATAAAGGATACATGTATGCAAATTTGAATCAAAATTCATTATTCAAGGATGTTATAAGTTTTAAGCTGTTTATTATGCTAACGTAAATTTTAAACTGTTTCTGTTACTAACCTGTACTCAGTTATAATTCATATTATTTTCACCTTGTGTTCTTTTACATAATCTGCTCACCTATTTGAAATGTTACCCAACTATACACTATTTACGTTAAAATTCATCATATTTGGTGCTGTATTAAGTGTGCCGTATAACCCAAAATATAAAAACATTTTTCAGTGATTAATTTATGGATGGTCTTCTGAACTAAAAGACAAATATGAAAAGGTCTTTTGTCTCCAAAAAATATCAGAATTTCAATACAAGAAGTATTTTGCTGTTGAGTATTGTTTAGAGACAAAAATTGCTTTGCTCTAGACAGTTATTCAATCTTTTTTTCAAAAAAGTTGTATATGGTATTTTTGTTGATTTTGCCAATTAAAATATTTAAAACTAGGTTTTGCTTTTGAAAGACGTTGAATAATCTTTATTCAATAAATTAATGTTTAAATAAGATAAAATAAAAAGGACAATAGAACTAGTTTAATCGGATGCAAGTGATGATTAAAGTATAATGAAATGTTATCAGTCTAAAATAGCATCTTACCATTTTCTAAACATAACTGATTGAAAAAAGAATCACAGAACAGTTATGCTTTACAGCAATCTTAAATAATCTCAAATTACAATTATTCATCAAGATATTATTCCGAAAAAATCACTATGTCATTAAAGCATTAATTTAGTTCAGCAGCCTTCAAAACCATGAGCTATATTCTGACATAATTTGAAGACTATTTTCAGTGAAATTAATGGATGTCAACTGTACTGCAACAATAATTATAGACGATCTAAATAGGTTTCAAGCAGAAATAATTACAGTTAAAAAGTGTTCTGATGTTAGCCACAAAAACAGTAAAATCCACCACAAGAAATCCTAAACTTTAGATAAAAAAAGCAAACATTTAAGGGGGTATCTGGCAGTTTGCCTATATCAAATACATATAGCAATATCAAACCACTGCTTTGGGGAATTTGGGTATAATTTTTGTACAAATCCATACTTTGGTCTGAATAAATATGATTTTGAACACTGAGTTGTTACAGAAATTAATCACACAAAAAATCACTTTATATGTGTATTCTTTCCAACTGTATGACAAGCTTGATAGTGGTTGCTGCTAAAAATAGATATTGATGTCAGAGTGGATTGCCTGGATGACTATATAATGTGATCTCAAAAGTAAGTGGTCACATGGTCGTCTAAGTTTAAAAATAGCTACTCATGCTGCATGAGAGTCTTGAGTACACCTGTCAAAAAGGGCAGTCAGCCATAATGGACAACAATGCCGACACAGTTTAGATTTAAATTGTATCATATTCGACATGCTGTTAGTCAAAATTAATAACATTCAGGGATAACTGACAATTACATGTAATGTCACATGATTGCTTTACCAGACTTCATTGCTCACTAAAAATAACATTGTAAACAACTTTCACATTAGTCATGTGGAAGCATCAGACTATTAATATATCATCTAAAGTGCGATCTCTCATTGAAAATAAAATGTTCTAGTTAGGGGATAGTCAGTAGGTGATTTATGAACCAGCTTTATTACATTCTGAAAAGTGCTTTTTATCAAATCCCAAAGAAAAGGTTTAAAAAAAATGACATGAAGGGCAAAAGTAAGTCTGAACAATTTGCCAACTTCCACAAAATGTTTGCCAAATGTACATATAGGCTTTACCAATGATTTTTTATCAGTTTGATATGGCCATATAGAGCAATATTAGCTATCATTCTTGTATTTGTAATAATGGCTTTTTCTTTCCTAAATTTATTTTCATACTCTTAGTTATTCCTAAAATATGGAAAATGGAGATAATTTCTTGCTTGAATAAACCTAAAGGTATGTAAGCATTTGATCATCCTCTCTAAAGTCATGATTCATTACTATACTAGTCCATTACATGTGGAAAACTATCAAGCCAATATTTTAATTACTTACAAATATTTTTTTAAAACCTGAAAGACTCAAGCATTTCATCCTATTTATCATTGGCAATAAACATTCCTGGGCACTGGGGGGGGGCTGAAAGTGAGATTCTGGAAAACAGGTTGTGCATCTGGCTTAAGTGGCAGAGTTATGATACAGATATTAACACATACTCCATGGGATTATCAATTAGCCTAGTATGTACTATAAATGTTAATCGGATCTAGCTGTGTTTCTTTACCAATTAACATGACACATGTTTATACAAAACCAAAGAATAAAATAAACCAAATATCAAAGCTCCAGCTCTTGTGATTTCTGACAAGAAGATATTAAAAGTTTTAGCCATATAGGGAATATGGTTACACCTTTGGTGGCCGTGTTATTTGATGGATCAAAATGTTTTGAACAACCTTTATACAGGACCACCCAAGGACCATGTATAATCAAATATCAAGGCTCAAGGTCTATAAGTTTATGACAAGAAGATTTTCTAAGTTGTTTTTATATAGCCCTATATGGACATTGGCCAAACCTGTGGCAGCCCAGGGTTCGACGTTAACTTTGTTAAAAGCTGGACCAGTGGTCCAGTAACTTAGAAAACTTACTAGACCTGACCTAAACTAGACTAGACCAAAATGTAAAACGCATAATACACATACAAGTCCTACTTAAATCAAATTGTTATATGAGTTCAAGCATTGTGTTGCAATAACATACCAATATAACTAAGTATGAGACATTTATGACTAGAAAATTATTATGAAACTTAACATTCTATTAATATAACTGAGGTATGATTATACTTATTTTTTTAGTCTAATATAGGTATCATGCATTGGTAATTATATGACTAGAAAGTATGACCATACCTATATGACTAGACGTTTTCACACAACTAAACAGGCTAGACTCACATGACTGATTGTCAACCTGCTTTATTTCCCCAGTATAGGATGCAACAAAAGTAGTGAGCGGTGAGCTGTACTTAAGATTATATTTTCGTTGGTGAGATATATGGGATTCAGATTCAGAATGCCCCTTTATATTATCGATTCTGCAATTGTCCGTACCGACAACAAATCCTCCACACTCTTCATACCATCTGCATGTTTTACAAAACATAAGATTGCTTTTTTCTTCAAAATCTATCCAACTAAACTCATCTGTTCATTTTGGACAAAACGATCCTATCCGCTTTGTTTTGTCATACAGTTTCTTTGTCTTTGAAGCATCCTTGCTCTTTCGTTTTGTATTTCCGTTTTTTTGTTTGTTTTTTTTTTTGTTTTTTTTTTGTTTTGTTTTTTGTTTGTTTTTTGACGAAAAACGGAACTTAAATACATTGCTAGACATTTTTGAGTCGTCTGCGCACAGTGCGTTATAAACAAACCGTATTATAGTCGTAATACTTGAGATCCCAACATTACAGATTGTATTCGTGCTTTTGTATCCCTCGCATTTTTATTTAAATAGTATAAATAATAATAGGACAGTTCTGTAAACATTAGAAAATAAGAAGTTAGATGAAGAAATAAGCATTCGGATCCGCTTAACAATTAGTATTACGACTTTGGTTATTTGACAAGTGCGTAGGGGAAAAAGCCTCGTTATGAAAGTTTCCCAAGAAACTGTATCGACAAGCGTCAATAGCGACCCAGTTTAACCATTATAAATATTTTTTTTTGACTTTTGATTCATTCATAGGCGGATTTTCGGCGAACTTTGTCCGATTTAGAACACGACCAGTCGGTCCAGCTAGCCTAGGACTTAGCTAGACCGGACCACCGATCTACTAGTGAAAGTCGTTCGGCCGGTCCTTAATGTCGAACCCTGCAGCCATGTTTTTAATGGATCATAATTATTTGAAAACACTTCATACAGGGCCACCCAATGAACATGCATACCAAATATCAAGGCTCTTGCTTTTGTAGTTTCTAACAAGAAGATTTTCTAAGTTTTCCTATATAAGTTTTATAAAAACATAAATATGTAAATTTAAATATTATTTTGAGCCTAAAGAAAATTAAACAAAAATTAATTTGATTACATTATTGAAATTAAATTCTTGCATATAGTAATAACTCATGAAGAGATTTTTCACACTTGTCTAACTTTCAAGAGCGAAGGGGTCCGAGTTCATGACATACATTTCTCATTTCATTATCCAACTGCTCTTACTAAAATTTGCAAGTTACAATTAAAAAACTTAGTGCTGGGAGTTATCTCTGCATCTGGAAAATTATTTCAAAAGCCTAGGTTACAGGGCTTTTTTTCGGCCGATTTTATAGCCGATATTCGGTCTTGTTCCCAATGGCAAAACATATACTTTTTTCCCAATCAGAGAAGAAAAATTCCCAATCAAAAAAAAAAATATATATATATATATATATATATATATATATATATATATACATGGTTGTACTATAGCAGTCATTTAATAAAATTTATTGCTATTTAGGCTAGCTAATCAGGCATCAGTTGTTTATTGATAATATTAAATATAGCTAATCAGGCATCAGTTGTTTACTGATAATATTAAATATATGAGGCAAACATGATAAAAAACAACATATAACAGTACAGCTTTTTATTCCCCAAAGGTGTAAAAAAATTCCTAATTTCTGGCAACACAACGTGAAAATTCCCAATTCCAGGGGTATGGGTCATATTCCCAAAATGGTGAAAAAAAGCCCTGGGTTAGTGTACTCAGTTGGCATACACATTTGTATATTTACAGTTCAAGATTGTAAGATGACATCATTTTTAAAATCGTTAACATAAGGTTGCTCTTGCTATAAGTTTTGTCAACTGTTGTGTTCAACTTCAAATTGTGTCCTAAAAAAATGGATGGTATCTAGTACAGTATGTATGAAGGCATGAATACTTATCAATATATTTTTGTTTTGAGACCTTTTAAAATTGAAATCATATGTAATTGTATGGATATGATGCAGTATGGTCATCTCCATGAAGTGATACAAATGCATTGATTTAAACAAATTTTGGCTGCTGCTAGAATTCTATATGAAACAATCTTTTCACATAAAGTCCTTTCAATTTGGTTGCTGCAAGATTTTGAAGTTAAAAAATGTGTCCTTTGCAATTTTTAATTTATTCAAACAGTATCAGCATACAATTTTATCAGCAACATTGCTCTATGATTAAATGTTTTTCCCATATATTTATAAACATATTCCTTATAAGGTGTACCATAAAAAGTGTAGACAAACCAAATTAATTTCAAACAATACTGCTTTTTAAACACAAACATACACAAGTTGTATATCCAGACTTTATTGACATAATATTATCAAATGCCATCATAATCTTAACTGAAATGTGGTTATCAAAAAACATGTGTTATAATTTAAAGATAAATGGTTATAAGTCTTACCACATGCATGGTAAAAAATCACCAAAAACAAACAAAAGGTGGTTTTTCAGGTGGAATAACAATTTACTATAAATCTGAAATAAGTAACAAAATCAGCATCGTAGATGTTAATCAGTGCGGTAATATTTGGATAAAATTGTGTAATATGCTTTTTCATTTTGATGACAACCTTTATTTGTGTTGTGCCTATATACCTCTATATAATCCAAATGTTCTAAGGCAAAGTGGCATTGACATGTTTGAGATAATTGAAACAGGCATAGAAATATACTATTAGGAAAAAAAGTAATCTGTGGTGACAGAGAGATGATCTGACTCCTGATGGACATTTGGACAATTCATCTAATAAAGAAACAAATCTATCTTACCCTATGCGAGCAAACAAAGACACAATTATTGACACATATGACAAACAAATTTTTGATTTATGAAAATCAACTTATCTTTTTATATGTAATTGCAGAATGGGAAAAGATAAAAATGTAGGAAAAAACACATTTCAGGGTTGTCATTAGGAGGCGGCTGGCGGCTGATTTGACCGCCTCAAATGGAAATCGGGCCGCCTCAAATTTGGAAAAAAAATGCCCCCGGAGGCCCCTAGCAGCGCTTCTCGCCTTCGGCACTCGCAAACCTAGCCTCCTCAAAAGTAAATTGAGCCTGCTCAAAATATTTCTAGTGACAACCCTGCATTTATTAATGCCATTGCTCACACTGTTTTAGATTATGTCTTAGCACAATATAGAGATTTTGATATTTTTTTTATATTTTAATATCGAATCGCCTTCTGAGTGATCAGACCACTCACAGATAAAGTTTTGTTTACATCGTGAACACCCCTCACAGCCAAGTGACCAGGAGGTTTCACAAGGTGAACCATTCCTTTGCTGGGACAGCTCTCGCTTGGGTGATTTCTATAATAGCTTTTTATTGGGCAGTCCGATAACTCGGTTACTTCCCTTGAATTCAAAGGGAGGCTACTCGTCACCGAGCCTCTGGGGACTAAGTAAAGAAAAAAAGATGGCGGACACGGACAAAGAAATCAACGAAGCTTGTGTAAACAACTAAGAATTAGACCGTTTCAAGCTAACAGATTTAAAGAAGGACCTGGCGAATCGTCGTTTGGCTGGATCCTGAAGGGAATATCAGCTAATGGAGCGAATTATCGGCGTTTACAAGCTAGATATTATTGGCAATTATGAATTGAAAAGGAGAGACCAACTCGAGAAGAATTAGTAACACTTCACCCTCCCTTAACTGGTAACAGGTCGCCCTTGATCGGTAACAGTTCGCCCTTGATCAGTAACATGTCGCCGTCGTATATAAGTGTATACGTCAAGCAAAAGTGTATACTTGTTAACTTATTTATAATTATTTCGACACAATTCACATCAATTTGTATTTGTTTTCATCGGCTTCATATGCATTATGAGTACTTCGTATATAAGTGTACCATTTCCACGCGTTAAATGAAGGGGGAAAATGATGTCAAGTAAAGTTTATAATTGATTTAATTTGTTATTTAGTGTATAATATATATAATATTTTAAAAGATATGCATACAAATACAATTAGTTGGTTGCCGTCTTAGTTGACTTTTCATACTGTATTGCGTACGTTGCGAGATTGAATCACTGACTAGTCTATTAATTGCAAGCACTTATATACGTCTATGACGGCAAGCATCAGTTAAGATCATGGTGACTAATTATCAATCAAGATTAGTGCTGACGCTATCATCATAATAATGACTAGGCAAAAATCAATTAACAATCACACACTGACCAATTTATTAATTTTAGTTTTTATATACGTCTATGTCGGTAAACATTAATCAAGATCACACTGACTAATTATCTATCAAGATTAGTGCTAATGGTATCATCACAATAATGTCTGTAGGCAAACACCAATTAACGTTCACGCTTTTATGTGCAATTATAAGATAACTGCGTACTCAAGTCATCTTGAGTATGACAACCTAATTAAAGTATTTGCAACAAAATATGTATGCAACTAAGTAACATTAAAATCCTTGCAACAGCGGAATTTTATTTAAATATAAATTATGAAATAAATAAACCACGTACACAGTATAATGATCTTATTTTAGGTCGCAACATTGCATTTAAATCAAGGAACAGTGACAGCTCACATATTGCACTGGGAGGATCTGATTTTTTTCTTTGGTTAAAACAATTTTAAAATATGAAAAATAAAAATATAATAATTTACGATGCTAATAATACATTGTTAATAATAATAAAGAATAAGGAGACAAAAGAAGCATACATTTAATGTGAATGGTGTCAAAATAATAAAAAAAATAATAAGTTTACATTCTTTTTACTTAATTTCTTAAAGATTTTTAAGGGAGAAGATTGGCGTATACACTTATATCAGAAGAGCGCATAATGTATATTAAGACGAAGAAAACAAATACAATGTGAATGGTTATAAATAAATTAACCAATTTACTTTTTTTCTTGATGTATACACTTATATCCGAAGGCGACATGTTATAAAGTAAGGGCGAACTTTTACCTATCTAGGGCGAGCTGTTACCAATCAAGGGCGAACTGTTACCAGTTGAGGGAGGGCGAAGTGTTATAATACCATCGAAATGCGTCGCAGTCGCTTGTTTTGAGGAAATCGATGCCATGAAACAGTTCTGTTTTCGACCACCTTCCCGCTATAAACACCTTTAAATATTCAGCAATATTTTGGCGATTTCCATTTTGGTTTTGTTTCTTTCTTTAATTAACTTTCCATGTCACTCGATGTGTGTGTTATACACGCTGATAAAATTTCTACTTATACCCCGGAAGTTTTAATGCGCATGCGCATTCGGAGAGTACTCAAGGGCAGACAACTTAGTTATCGGACTGCCCAATTGCAAACAACTTATTGAAACAGAATTACTAAGACATTATCCACCTAAATATAAATCACTCACTTCGTTCATTTACAAACTTGTTATGGAAAAATACTTTGAACATTTTGGACATAACAAAAGGGGGACTAAAAAGTGTCATATTAAAAAAACGCCACGGTTCAATAAATAATGTTACCAATCAAGAAAAGTATTTAATAAAGCCTTAAATGTATACCTATAATTAAAGTCAACACATAGTAAGACTATTTATTTAGATAGAAAATGTACATACAATCGAACTAAACGTAAACAAAAAATGCGTTTTAAGATGACTGAAGGGGCGAAGGTTCGTGAATAGCTACATTATGTAGAAAAAAATACTAAATCCTTTTGGACATAGATTAAATCTCAATATTCGAAAAAAGTGTTTCAAATCATAAGTTCCATAAACATTTGAGAACAACTTTCATTTTGCCTTTTTTTGCAAATTGAATAGAGCATGCCAAATCATTCCTAAACTTCAGTTCATATCATTTTGTATAATGTGCTGGTCGATAAAAGTCAAATCAGTTTCATATAACATGAGAAAACTTTATTTGGCTGAAAAAGTAAAATTTAAACCTGAGAATTCATTGTCCATTACATTTTTTCTTAACTTAATGTAGGTTTCAGGTCTGTCAATGTGTCAGATAGGAATGACAGTATTGCTTAATTAATCTGATAATGATGGAGTATCATAACACTGTTACGACCTTTTAATTTACTGACCTGTAACATACAGACATGTGATATTCCCTTGGTCCCAAAGAGGGAGACTTAGGCTCCCAGAGAGGGAGATTGGGGTTCCAGGGAGGGAGATTTCCATGAATGCGTGTTATATTGACTGTGTGGCTTATTTCTATTTGTAAAACAGTATTTTTTGTCTTTTTTATTAATAATAATAGTAATTTCAGTGATAAAAAATTTCTTTACAATATTTTAAAATGAATTTTGGAATATATCTGGCATATTTTAGTTCACTATCTAGACATAAATTGTATGCTTTGGTTTTAAGCATGTGGCCTTCAAAAACAACAGCCAAACATAATGTAAACAAGTCAAGTGTCACCAGCACTTACTAATGAATTGAAAAAAGGTTTCCAAAGAAATAATGAGTATGCAAGCATAAAAAAGTTTATTTAATTTGTAAGTTAGTGACAAAAGAGTTTTGATAATTATAAAATATTAGTAGTAAACACATTGATACCATTACTTTCTAAACAAAGTTAAATGAATTTAGAATACATGAAGACACTATACTAATCAAGAATAAATAGCAAACAAGTGTTTTTCTGTGACAAAGTAGTAAATAGATATCGGTCCTGTTTTTTTTACATATATAAACCACATACTAATGTAAAAAAAAAGTTAAAATTATTTTACATTAATTATAGAATTCATCTTTTGACAATGTATGATGTAAACTGATTTGAACTACCAGTAGCTGAAATGGAAAATATGTTTTAAAAGTGTCCAAGGTTGGCATTTATTTTACTGTTCATGCACAAAATGAAATGGTATCAACTGTCACCAAAACCATTTACTTTTATGATAAATGTATATTTGCAGGAAGAAGACAAATTTTCTTTCAAATAGAAACAACACTATTGTAAAGTAAAGAAACGTTTACTCCTCTTAAAAAGCTAAAGTCAAAGTAGGCTTTACATAATGTTGGGAAATGTTCAACATTTCTTAGATTTGATCTGTTCTAATGTTACTGTGACCATTGCAGATTTGTCTCCTAATTCCTGCCCCCACATATTTCAGGGCTAGAAGCTTGCCTACATATCTTACACAATATGTTGTTTTGTGAGTGCCGATAATGTCCTAAATAATATGCAGTTAGCAAAAGGCCTTACAAAGTATCAAATTAAAATCATTGATTGTTTTAGTAGCACAATGCACAAATATACATGTTGCAAGCTCTGTGTATTCAGCAGTGTTATTGTTTCACACATTCATCTCTTTCATGCAAACTTGTTTTTATGTTAATTTCATATGCACATTATTACTTTAACATAATGTTTATTTCCAACCATTACACGCAACAAGTTCTTAGTATAGGTTTAGAATCTAATTTGGTGATTCTTCCAGTCGGTCCATTTGAATTTGGGTCTGCTCATTTTGTTAAATGACTAATCACTTTTACATTTGGCTTGCACGTGAATTCCTTTGTCCTGTGCGTTTTCAAATTTTAGTATATATTGCAATGCCCATTGGACTTTGTCATATATTCTTATTCATGGAAAAGAAACCACGATCGCTCGCTTCGTTCGCTCCCTTTGGTTTTTAATTCCAGGATGAGTCGCCCATTTAGACACTAACCTTAACATAGTAAAACTATACACAATCGTCTCGGTTTAAGAAAAAGAAAATCAATACTAGAGTAAGTTTTATGAGTACACACGAACGCATCAGTTTCAACATATGCGGTAGTCTGCTGACAAAATGGCGCTATGACGCGATGACGTCACACATATAATTAGCACTAGTTTGTTTTTGTTTGTTTGTAAGGCTCGTAGGCAGGTCAGTTGTTAAACGTTTTTGAATTATTCTGTCATGTAATTTGCCTGCATTCAAGTGTATGCATGTCCATTTTTCTACATATTTACATGATTTACGTTGTGTATTTAGAGTACCGAAGTAAACGGAAATCAGAGTACTTGTTTGCAGTCAGGAAGTTTGTCAATCGCAATAAAAATGCTGGAAATTATTACCTTGGCTCGATAAGGAAAAAACTGAAGACGTTCAGTCTAATTATCCGGACACATTAATTATCATATTGCCCTATTAACGGGTTATTGAACATTTAAATTTAAAATTTCGAAGCTAAGTTCTTATGCCTTTGTCCGCACGTGCGTTAATTGCTCCCACTAGTTGTGTAAGAAAATAGAACACGTGACACTGATTGGGCATGATCTCCGCCGTTCATTAAATGGGTGTGGTTATATTGTCAATCAACGGATTACAGTTTGTGGCGGTTGCCTTTTAACACCAGGAGGCGGGGCACGAAATTATCGTCGCGACCAATGAACACTTGGTAGGCCCAATGATTGGCAGTGATCTATTTGATTAGCTGCACACATACACACGTAGATGCTGGTCGCTTGCAGTAGGATATATTGCGTAATCAAATGATCAGCTGGTAGCTACTGTCTGGGGCAGTCTTTAGGAGGATTGAGATTAAGTCTGTCGGGAACATCAAAGCGGGAGAATTGATTTGCTCACCGTGAGGCGTGAGACAGACCCCTGATATCGGGAGTCTCCCGACGAAATCGGGAAACATCACATGTCTGAACATAGAGCTGGGTACTAAGAAAGTTAAGGGAGGCACACAGGGGTTCAGAAAGCGCTATCTGTACTCTGGCCAATAGTTTGGAAGGACAAAGTTTCTAGCTTCAGTTTATTTACAGCTCATAATGCCACTTTGCTAGGTTTTTCAGTGCTCCTAATTGGAACTAGGGTGCTAGGTAGTTGACAGGTCATTTTATTTTATTGTTGTGAACTAATGTGCAATAGCCATTTACATTATATAATTGTTTAGATGCAGTGTGTATTTGCAGCTAGAGACTTGCCTGCTTTCCAATTACCAATGTATTGTACAATTGATTTATATGGAATAATTTTGAAAATTGTTTGCACACCTGTAATCAGTTACTGGGTAAAACTTACACCGTCCAAACAGTGCTTCAGAGGGGTACGCGACTATTCGACCCCACGACTATTCAACCCCTACCTGTTCCAGGCGACAATTCAACCCTTCGACTATTCGACCCCAGCTGAAAGAATTAAGGCGACTATTCGACCCCAATATAGTTATATGGCTTTATGCTGTTTAGAACAGAACAGAACAGTTGTTGTTTAAAGTGTTTTTTCTGTTATATTTAATATGGTTTTTGACTATGTTATGATAATAATAAATATATATGTCAAGATTTAATGTTTCTTTTTCGTTTCTTCCATATTTATTGCTAATATAATACACAATACCCGAATCACTTGAAAAAACAACAACGTTTGCAGAAATATGAAATTTAATCTGTGTGACACAATGATCTTTGTATAGAATCGTATTTTGATACTTTTAATTGTGTGTAATATTATCAAAGTGCGATAAAATGGAACAACTGGACAGAACAGAACAAATCTTTATTCTTTTAGGTATACAACGTATACTACATGAAGAACTATATAGAATAAAGAGGTAGGAGAAGTAACAAAAGGTTATGGTGGTTGGGGTGACGTAGTACAAAACAGTGAAATGAGTGATGGGAGAGAGAGAGAGAGAAAGAAAGACAGAGAGAGAAAAATAATGAGACGGAGGAGACAGGGAAGAAAGTGAATACATGTATATATGATGTACATGATATAGTACAAGATAAATCCAGTGTTGTACAACATGAGGCAAGTTATATCATTCCAATATTGATACATAACTGTTAGTTCCGGTTCAAAAATAATAAGTTAAAATGAGTTAAGAAAGGACAAAGAGGAGGGAGCAGACATGCAAACTAATATCATGACACAGAATTTACCATACTTTACAAACAATAAAATGCAAAGATAAAATACTATAACGCTAACATTTTACTGGGGGGTCGAATAGTCGTGGGGTTGAATTGTCGCCAGGGGTTGAATAGTCGCACCTTTTTACAGGTAGGGGTTGAATAGTCGTGGGGTCGAATAGTCGAGGGGTCGAATAGTCGCTGAGCCCTTCAGAGCACATATATAGATGTGGTTTCCCCACAAGCCTGACCAAGCACCACCATCGACGCCGTCAGACCTAGACGGGGATTTGAATTAAAATAAAGTCATCGACAACAACTCATTTTAACAGTATTTTTTACATCTAATACGAATAACAAATCCATATTTACAAACCTTGAGTGGAAAGTGTTTGAACCGTGTTCACGTAGGTCTCTAAAGCACTTGCCATTTTGTTGTGTTCTTTTTCTTTTCGGTGAAGTGCCGCTTAGATCAATGAAAATCCAGTAAAATATCTTGACATATGATGATGTGTTGACAGACAACACGTCACCGAATCCCGAATCAAACTGCATTTTGTATTATGAATGTGTGCACATATAAGTCATATATTTTTGCGAAGCTTAAGTTAAATTATCTTGAATTAATTTTGTATTTGATGTAAGCAGTAATGTGTATTATATACCGGTTAACTCTGTTTTTAAATTGCGGTATCAGCGACGGTATTATTAATTTAATATATATTTTTAAAAGTTATAGCCTAATGACACATTCACACCTAACCCATTATATTTACCGAAACTTCCCTTAATATTGACCGAAACCTCCAAAACAAACTATACGGTAAAATAGTTTTACCGACAGCACCCCATTCAAATTATAGTGATGTTAGCACAGTTTGCGTGTTAATTTCACAACATGACAGCATTTTATGGGCATAAAACATCATCCCAGGGCAGAGCGACATCTTACAGTTACAGAATCCAAAAATGTAATCTCCGACAGGAAAATTGGTATATTAGAAACAGCGACTGTAAACAAAAAAACAAAAACAAAAAAGCAATCCACACTTTTAAATGTGTCATTGTCTTCCATAAAGTCTAGAAAGTAAAGGAACTTACATTGTTTTGCGTAAGGATAACTAAAGAATTTTTTTTTTGCAGCCAAGTGGTAAATGCTTTAAGTGGTATTATAATTTTTATATAGAAAATTGCTTCGATATTGTCAGCGTTTTCTCTACATGTTCGATATCGTCAGCGTTAACACTATATGTTCGATATTGTCAGCGTTTTCTCTATATGTTCGATATTGTCAGCGTTAACACTATATGTTCGATATTGTCAGCGTTTTCTCTATATGTCCGATATTGTCAGCGTTAACACTATATGTTCGATATTGTCAGCGTTAACACTATATGTTCGATATTGTCAGCGTTTTCTCTATATGTTCGATATTGTCAGCGTTTTCTCTATATGTTCGATATTGTCAGCGTTTTCTCTATATGTCCGATATTGTCAGCGTTAACACTATATGTTCGATATTGTCAGCGTTAACACTATATGTTCGATATTGTCAGCGTTAACACTATATGTTCGATATTGTCAGCGTTTTCTCTATATGTCCGATATTGTCAGCGTTAACACTATATGTTCGATATTGTCAGCGTTAACACTATATGTTCGATATTGTCAGCGTTTTCTCTATATGTTCGATATTGTCAGCGTTTTCTCTATATGTCCGATATTGTCAGCGTTAACACTATATGTTCGATATTGTCAGCGTTTTCCCTATATGTTCGATATTGTCAGCGTTTTCTCTATATGTTCGATATTGTCAGCGTTAACACTATATGTTCGATATTGTCAGCGTTTTCCCTATATGTTCGATATTGTCAGCGTTTTCTCTATATGTTCGATATTGTCAGCGTTAACACTATATGTTCGATATTGTCAGCGTTTTCTCTATATGTCCGATATAATCAGCGTTAACACTATATGTTCGATATTGTCAGCGTTTTCCCTATATGTTCGATATTGTCAGCGTTTTCTCTATATGTTCGATATTGTCAGCGTTTTCTCTATATGTTCGATATTGTCAGCTTTTTCTCTATTTGTTCGATATTGTCAGCGTTAACTCTATATGTTCGATATTGTCAGCGTTAACACTATATGTTCGATATTGTCAGCGTTTTCTCTATATGTCCGATATTGTCAGCGTTAACACTATATGTTCGATATTGTCAGCGTTTTCTCTATATGTTCGATATTGTCAGCGTTTTCTCTATATGTTCGATATTGTCAGCGTTTTCTCTATATGTTCGATATTGTCAGCGTTTTCTCTATATGTTCGATATTGTCAGCGTTTTCTCTATATGTTCGATATTGTCAGCTTTTTCTCTATATGTCCGATATTGTCAGCGTTTTCTCTATATGTTCGATATTGTCAGCGTTTTCTCTATATGTTCGATATTGTCAGCGTTTTCTCTATATGTTCGATATTGTCAGCGTTTTCTCTATATGTCCGATATTGTCAGCGTTAACACTATATGTTCGATATTGTCAGCGTTAACACTATATGTTCGATATTGTCAGCGTTTTCTCTACATGTTCGATATTGTCAGCGTTAACACTATATGTTCGATATTGTCAGCGTTTTCTCTATATGTCCGATATTGTCAGCGTTAACACTATATGTTCGATATTGTCAGCGTTTTCTCTATATGTTCGATATTGTCAGCGTTTTCTCTATATGTTCGATATTGTCAGCGTTTTCTCTATATGTTCGATATTGTCAGCGTTTTCTCTATATGTTCGATATTGTCAGCGTTTTCTCTATATGTTCGATATTGTCAGCGTTTTCTCTATATGTTCGATATTGTCAGCGTTAACACTATATGTTCGATATTGTCAGCGTTTTCTCTATATGTTCGATATTGTCAGCGTTTTCTCTATATGTTCGATATTGTCAGCGTTTTCTCTATATGTTCGATATTGTCAGCGTTAACACTATATGTTCGATATTGTCAGCGTTTTCTCTATATGTTCGATATTGTCAGCGTTTTCTCTATATGTTCGATATTGTCAGCGTTAAAACTATATGTTCGATATTGTCAGCGTTTTCTCTATATGTTCGATATTGTCAGCGTTAACACTATATGTTCGATATTGTCAGCGTTTTCTCTATATGTTCGATATTGTCAGCGTTAAAACTATATGTTCGATATTGTCAGCGTTTTCTCTATATGTCCGATATTGTCAGCGTTAACACTATATGTTCGATATTGTCAGCGTTTTCTCTATATGTTCGATATTGTCAGCGTTTTCTCTATATGTTCGATATTGTCTGCGTTTTCTCTATATGTTCGATATTGTCAGCGTTTTCTCTATATGTTCGATATTGTCAGCGTTAACACTATATGTTCGATATTGTCAGCGTTTTCTCTATATGTCCGATATTGTCAGCGTTAACACTATATGTTCGATATTGTCAGCGTTTTCTCTATATGTTCGATATTGTCAGCGTTTTCTCTATATGTTCGATATTGTCTGCGTTTTCTCTATATGTTCGATATTGTCAGCGTTTTCTCTATATGTTCGATATTGTCAGCGTTTTCTCTATATGTTCGATATTGTCAGCGTTTTCTCTATATGTTCGATATTGTCAGCGTTAACACTATATGTTCTATATTGTCAGCGTTTTCTCTATATGTTCGATATTGTCAGCGTTTTCTCTATATGTTCCATATTGTCAGCGTTTTCTCTATTTGTTCGATATTGTCATCGTTTTCCCTATACACGTACATGTGAATATATTGTTTCGTCAGCATTTTTAAGCAATCGCTCGACAACCCGGGCGATTATTGTACGAAATGAGCATGAAAAATGCAGATATCAATAATGTTGTTATCATATATTGTTTAATACTTCTTGCAATTTAACCAGAAAAAAGGGTTAAATTGAAATAACGACAAGAAAACCCCGAGTGAGCGTTTTCCCCTATACATGTATGCTCTATATTGTCAGCGCTTCCTTATAAATCCTATATCGTCAGCATTTTTAAGCACTCCCTGGGTAGTTCAGGGAGATTGTTGTAATAGTTCAGCAAAGAAAAACATACGGAGATCAATGTTTTCTTAACTAATATATTATTTTGTTCTTCGTGCATTTTTATACCAGAAAATAAGGTTTAAATCGAAAATAAAGACAAGAAAACCCAGCCTCAGCATTTTCCCTATATGTTCTATATTATCAGAGTTTTCCCTATGTATCTTACGTCATCAGCATTTTAAAGCACACGCTAAATAGTTCGGGCCTTAATGTAATAGCTTAGCAAAGAAATTTAGGGATAAATGATATCTTAAATAATATATTGTTTTATACTTGCAATTTTAAGACTAGAAAATAAGCTTTAAATCGAACATAACGACAGAAGTAATTAAAATGATTGGAGTAATTCAAATGATAAGGTTAAGCGAGAAACAATAACACAAGACTATAAATATGGTGAGCTGAAAATGATTGACATCAAACAGTTTATGGATAGTTTGAGAATTACATGGTTCAGATAATTTTTGAGGGTAGATAAATAATTAACACATTTAGTTATAACACGTGCCCCTTAATAAAACATAAGTTTAGATATGGCCCAGACGGTCATACCCAGCGATGATAGCCCCGCGTCAGCGTTTTCCCTAAATGTTCTATATTGTCAGCGTTTTCCTACTTTTTACATAGTGTCAGCGTAGCGCGTTAGTGTTTTAGGCCTACCCCTGTAGATGGCCACGCCATCATAAAGTTGCCAATCTGCAAACTGCAAAATAAATGCTAGCTCAAACCCATGTTGTTATAAATTGCCTTTTTGTTGTAATCTGAGCTAATGAAACTTCATGTTTGGTTGGTTTATCAGTGTTTTGATTAATTTTTGCTGAATACACCGCTCAAATGATTTTATACACAAAATGCCAAATCATCGGACTTTGGTGTCTCAACAAGAACTTCACTTAATTCTTTTAGCATAACTGTATTTAATGCACAAGATTAGAAAAAGAGAAACCTAACTGAATTACCAGCATTAAACTATCAAGTATAAAAATAGACAAGCTGTCGTCTGAACAATGATGGGCTATAGTAGCTTCTACACAATGTGAATGTCTCAATTATAGTACCATTGACATGGAATGGCACATTTTGTTAATGTCGCATTGTACTACACCCAGCAGATGCCACAATCTTTTTTCGAACAATTCCTTATATGCTCCATGTTTGGATTTTGCCTAATACAAATTGACCTCATTATTTTGTTACATGGTAAAGAGGAATGATTTAACTCGTATCGGTTCATATTCGAAACACGACAGTATTTTGGTCAAAAGAACTTTCAATGCTGTCGCTTTTTTCCATTTTGTTGCTAAGAGGACCATATTTATATTTGTCAAACATAGCAAACTCTTTATAAGGTTGTGTTGTCAATTTAGTTATGTTACCATTGTAGTATCTATCAACTTTATTACGGTTTTTAACGGTGATGTTGATGTACGTTGGGGGCAGGGGGGCGTGGGGGACTATTCCATACGTTTGGCGGCTGCGATTATTTGAACCGTCGTTTCATATGGAAACACATTCAATATCTCTTATTTTTGATAGCGCCTATCCTTTCAAGCCTAGGGAATTCGAGGTATAACACAGCATTTATCTATGAAATTAATTATTATAAAATTATTTCTGTTGGGCGGCGGAACTTACTTTGTAAAACAAAATCATATCAAATAGTAATAACCTTATATATGACCCACAGATCCTCACATATGGTGGTTTCAATCAAGAATATGCCAACGAATATTAGGTAGTAATTACCAATTAAAAAAAAATGGATATAGTTAAGTTAAAGTTCCTATAGCAACATAGAGCAAGAAACCAATTTATACCTATTGGACAACTGTAAAGACATCAAATGCTTTTGGACACGATTAGAACCATTTATCCACACACAATGCTTCAAGGCAAACTTAAAACTAATACTATCAGATTTTATTTTTGAAAATTGAACAACTCTTGAAAAAAATTACCTCCTTTTTGTTAAAGAGAATAACTTCCGTTTGGCTAAAAATAGATACTTCCTTTCAGTAATGTTTACACTTCTAGTGTAAGTACTCAGTTTCTACGGATCAGATTATGGTTGCATCTTAAGATGACAAAATATACATTTTCGGCTACTTTCCTATTTGTTTAGAAGTAATCTAAGTTGTTGGTTAGCAATGAAGTAGCAGATCAGTTGATTTATACATTTGTCAGATGTCAGATCTCCGAGCATGATTAGTTGAATCCTGTCAGAACATAAGATGATTCTGGGATATAAAATTCCAGCTTTACGAGACGCGATATTCTGAGAGATCTAGTCTTGATTTCTGCTGGTGCGTACCATCTTGGTGTGTGCAAAAGGCAATCAGTGTATACCCAGGCAACTAATCTTCACTTTGTAATTTGGGTACTTAGAAACAACTAAGCGCAGGCTTTACGCAAAGCACAATACAGTGTTATTTTGCCGCCCTCTCCTTGCGTTAGGTCTAGGCGGTCAGGCTTCAGTCTTGCTCGGGGTGTAAGTGGTTCGACTTCCGAATGGGTTCCTTAGATTCCGCGGGACGTAAGTGTTCGTACTTCCGAAGGACACGTCCGAGAGTAGGCTTGTGAGAAGTGAGACCGCGCCTTATCCGGTAGTTTTCAGTTGTGCTTGGAGAGGAACGGATGACCGGGAGTCAGTGGAGTCACATCCTTGCAGGGTATAGCATCTTAGTAAAAAAAGGCACGTATAACTACTGACAAGCAACACAAGAGAGTTAGTAACGAAATAACGAGGCACGTACATGCCAGGATTTGTTTGTGCATCAAGGCAACGTGTGTGACTGAGAGCGAGTCACAAGTTTAGGGTCACAGGGGACGTGGGCCACAGGAGACGTTTGAGCGTGCGCGATGAGGAGTGTTGTGCCAAGAGTGTCTGAGACTTACTTAACTAAGGCTCGGCTGAGCTAGATGCCTCAAAGGTGTATTGAAGCCAGGCTCACAAGCTCATTTGCTTTAAGTCATTGGTGCTAGGCTAGCAAGCTCCATTTATTGATACTCTAAGATATGTCGGAGACAATTATTCACACACATATTGCGGTAACTTAAATATTTACTGCAATACAGTGTGCCTATATCATATAAATTCAAATTGTAGCGTATTTGTGTTTGTGACCTTAAAGTTATTATATCATTCACAGACACAGCATTTTACCCACTCTCAATAGCACGTTTAAGTGGGGTAGAGTGAATAGGAAATACTGTAAAAATATACATATTATGAATACAAACAAATAATAAAGTACCCTTAAAAAGAAAATAATAACATTTGAACCAGATTTTTTATCTGATGGACACTTATTTGTGTGGTAGTATTTATTGTAGTTTTTTTTTAAAAACTTTTCTATTTTAACTTTTCAATTGCGTACACAATAAACTACTTTGGACTTCACCAGCAGAAGACTGGTTTAATTTCTGCTGGTTAACACCGCTTGTGATTGTGAGCATGGAATTGAAATGTTTAAATAGTGAATCAGATTTTGTTTTAATTTTGGGCTCTCAGCTTATTGCTTTTTTTTTGAAAAAAAAAGTGTTGGATACATGTATCATCTTTAACAAAATATGACAAATTATCCATAACCAAGACTTGAATATCATGTCTTCACAATATTACGATTAGAAGATAGTTGGAAAGGCTTTCATCGTTATTGTTCACCCACATGTCTTAATTGATAATATTTTTATGAGCAAGAGAACGCCTTAAATTATATTAATATATTTTGACCTGTTAATGTTGAACCTTGTTTCGCAATACCATATGCATAATATTTGTAGATAGCTTCATAGTATATTCGTTTTAAATTAAACACACTTTTATGTTGGTGGAACCAAACTTCAACACTTAATTGTGTGAATATTTCCAAAGCAATTAACGCTGAAAAAATGTAGTATTCCATATTATTGAACTCCGTAACAAGCTCTACAGCTATAAGAATTGTTATAAATTGGGAGATTATTTTTTTCCAAAATTTCCAAACAACCGCATGCGTAAATAAGTACGATTGGCTTTGTAGTAAAGAATGGAAATGCCGAGCGGATCTTTTGATCTGTACTGCCTTCAAAGGGCTTGTGCCTAATCCTCTACGTTTCAGCAAAGGGAGGCACAGAATAACAGATCTGTAAATGCCGGATTTTTAGCTAGCAAAATCGTCATAAAAAACATATCACGTCTGCTCAACAGGAGACGCGGGGAGTGTCCCCAGCCCTGCAGATGTACTTCGATATCCTATCACGTCACTGGCACTTGTGGCCAGCACATTCCAGTGTCTCCATAGAACAAACAGTTTAAACAACCATTCATTTTAAGGTAATCGGCAATGGATTGTTGAAACTAATACACGTATCTTTTCTTTTGAAAGGTTGCGTTTAAATTCAGGTATCCTCTTTTTCCAGTGATGATAGTTTATTAAATCAGACATTTTAAAAAAGAAGAAAAAGTTAGCAGCATATTTGATTTTAGTATTAAGGCTCAACAAAAAAGATAGCTACATTCCCGATAGTCTATGAATGCTTTTTTCTACGCTCGCATGTCCAAGGATTGTTCGTTTTGCGGTAAATACGGTAAATAAGTGAAATGGATAATAATTCGTCATTTAATAATGTGACTATGGCGGACTTTCGAGATGAGAGGCTCAGTGATATGGAGTACCAACTCATTGGCGCATTGCTAGTTATAATAGGTAAGTATTTTAAAACTTATTACTGCATCCATGAATTTATATTATTATACTTATACGAGAAATTATGCATAACCAAGACCTATACATCTTGCCTTCACAATATTACGATGAAGATATAGAAGGAAACGCTTTCATCGTTATTTTTCACCCACATATGTTAAATGTTTGTTGTAATGAGCATGAGAAGGCTTAAAATTGTATACAGATATTTTGACCTGTTAATGTTGAACCTTGTTTCGCAATACCTTATGCGGAATATTTTAAGAAAGTTTCTAAGTTTATTCGATTTAAATTAAACATATATTCAGGTTTGTGTAACCAAGCTTTGAAACTTAATTGTGTGAATATTGCCAAGGCAATTTACTCTGAAAAATGAGGTATTTCATATTATTGAACACTGTAACTAGCCCTCCAGCTAAAATATTATAAATTGTGAGATTTTTCCCCCCAAAATTTCCAAACAACAGTAGCACAAATAAATGAGCTTGACTTTGTATTAAAGAATAAAATCTTGATCAGAGCTGACCTTTTGATCCCTACTGCCTACAAATTGCTTGTGCCTGGTCCATACGTTTCAGCAGGGGAAGGCTTAGAATAACAGATTTGTAATTACCGGATAATTATCTACTAAAATCGTCATAGACAACAATATCATGTCTGCTCAGCATGAGACGCGGGGAGTGTCCCCAGCCGTGCAGATGTACTTCGATCGCCTATCACGTCACTGGCACTTTTGGCCAGCACATTCCAGTAAATCGGCAATGAATTGTTGAAACTAATACACGTGCCTTTTTTTCTTCTGAAAGGTTGCGTTAAAATTCAAATATACTCTTTTTTTCCAGAGGCGATAGTTGATAAAATCAGACTTTGAAAAAAGTTAATAGTATATTTGATTTTAGAATAAATGCTCTATAACAAAAAAGATATCTACATTCCTTATAGTCTATGAAAGCTTTTTCTTCGCTCGCATACCCAAGGATTGTTCGTTTTGCGACTGGCATTAAGGTAAATAAGTGAAATGGATAATTATTCGTCATTTAATAATGTCACAATGGTGGACTTTCGAGATGAGAGGCTCAGTGAATTAGGGTACCAACTCATTGGCGCATTGCTTGTTATAATAAGTAAGTATCCTTTCTTTAACTTATAATTGCATCCATGATTTTTTTATATAAACATTATAACAAATGTGAAAAAGTACATTGATTACAATTGCATAAACCTTGTTTGACTGTGTTTTGTACGAACCAAGTAAAAACTTGTCAAATTTCGTTAATAAGATAAGTACTTTCTGCCAGAGATTTTTTAACCCACACACTTATATACAACATGAACAGAACATTCTTATAGTATTGTCCGTATACACATAATATGTAGATAACCGTTTTATGCAAAAGGTATACACACGTATTATTCATATATGTAGTAAACCCTTTACAAATATATGGCTCTTTTCTACATACATTACTATATCAGTTTACAATTGATTTTTTTATGATTTTTACATACATGCATGCACAAAGTGTCATTATTGACGGTTTTGGCACAAAAATGCACAGGCAAACGATAAATAAGCGTTGCTGTCTTTATCATCTTATACCATGTATTTCTTCCAGTTTCAAACCTGATTATTGACATTTTAAAAGATATTAAAGATAAGTAGTAAGTTTCTGTAACTGTATTTATTTCCTCCAAGATTTGTTCTAATTTTAAACTAAATATTAACACAACAGTCTGTTTTGCTTTATTTCTATGAATTAAATGCTACGTGTTTGATCCATTTCGGTTTTGAACTATATGGTATTGTCTAAAGCAATGATATACGAAAGAGAAAGTAGTCTGGTTATGACTCACTTCGTCACATGCTACTACAATACCAAGATAAAATGGCGGATGTGAGTGTTTCTGCGAACATTCGTGTTCTCGTGGTTAATGTGATAATTTCCGGGTTGCAGAGCACCAGGTCCAAATCCTGAAACCGAATAAGAAACGAAATACGAAAACATTACAGCGTCCATGGAGTTTTGCCACATATATTCATATTTAAAAAGGTGCAAGGCGATTACCAGCACATTGCCGATGGTATTCATTACCTTTGTACTGGTTCTCCTTAGGGAAAACATCCGAGAGGAATAAATACACGTTAAAAGAACGTAATTTGCTATAAACAGACTGGGGTTAACTTAACAACAAGGGTAGAAAAGACTTTAATAAGTCTTTATCGTGCTACATTTATTACATCAAATATAAGATTATCATACAACAAACACACCCACAGGTAATTTAACAAATTGCATGAGACTAAGTAGCCAAAAGTGACGATCCAGCTCAGTCGGAACACAGAGGACCAGAACTGGTTGATCTAAGACGGCGAGAACTGGCTGATCTAAGACGGCGAGAACTGGCTGATCTAAGACGGTGAGGACTGGTTGATCTAAGACGGCGAGAACAGGTTGATCTAAGACGGTGAGAACTGGTTGATCTAAGACGGTGAGAACTGGTTGATCTCAGACGGTGAGAACTGGTTGATCTAAGACGGTGAGAACTGGCTGATCTAAGACGGTGAGAACTGGTTGATCTAAGACGGTGAGAACTGGCTGATCTAAGACGGTGAGAACTGGTTGATCTAAGACGGCGAGAACTGGTTGATCTAAGACGGTGAGAACTGGCTGGGGAGAACTGGCTGATCTAAGACGGTGAGGACTGGTTGATCTAAGACGGCGAGAACTGGTTGATCTTAGACGGTGAGAACTGGCTGATCTAAGACGGTGAGAACTGGCTGATCTAAGACGGTGAGAACTGGTTGATCTAAGACGGTGAGAACTGGCTGATCTAAGACGGTGAGAACTACCTGATCTAAGACGGTGAGAACTGGCTGATGTTAGACGCCAGAACTAGCTGATCTAAGACGGTGAGAACTAGCTGATGTAAGACGCCAGAACTAGCTGATCTAAGACGGTGAGAACTGGCTGATCTAAGACGGTGAGAACTGATTGATCTAAATTTACACATTTGCCTGATCATGATCACTTACTCCTGACCAAGATACGAGTTAATAGTAAACGGTCTATAATAATCATAAACATGGTGAATCGGTCTGCAAAGTAGCCCCGACAACAGGATCTGCTTTAGCCTGCTTTCGACAGATAACATCCTTACATTGTATGCTCTCTTCCAAGCTGTATATATTTTTATAAAGAGGCGTTCGGTAAACATGCATATTTCTAAAACAGCATAATCTTGTCATTCAAATCGGTTTTTTTCTGCACGAACAACGCATAACAATTTCGTGCACTTTTTAGGCCCCCGGAATATTGCAAATGTACTGTTCGCGCGTCCGTTCAGTACGTTCGCCCGTCCAGTTTTCATGTCTCGGCCATCTTCCATATTTTTGAAATATGTCGACACACTACACCATCTTACAGGCATATAGTTAAAGGTTAGTGATGCATTTCATTTTCAATAGCAAACCATAAGTTGATGTTCAGACTATAGGTCATATTTATCATTTATTTACATATATCATTTGCTGCAAGTGGCATCTTTTGTTATATATTAGTGTCTGGAATAAAAGTGCGCCATTCTGACAGTACTTCAAGAAAAGGGCTTGAATGTTCACGTGACATACTTGAAGTCAAGATCATATTCAAGGTTCTTTTCTACATAAGGTTATGACATCCTCGGTCGTATATGTCAATTCCAGTAACACTTCTTGAGTGACAGAGTTTCCGGTTATTCATAATGTTGAAAGGACATCCATATCATAAACGAGACGAACACATGTCTTATAACTGTCTGATAAAATCGTCTTTGTTCAAATTCATGAAGAAAAATGTGTTTGCAGATTCACAAAAATAATCCAAAAAATAAATAAAATAATAAATAAAAAAACACTGCCTCATACGGATTATCTGAAAAGTAGGTGACATATAACTATAGCTAGTGGCTTAACGGGGTAGACAAGTCTGATCAGACAGCCGGATCCAATATATGTTTGTTATAAAATGACAGGAGGAACTCGAATAGAAATATAATGTATACTCTTAATAGTATCCTTAAATAATACATTTATACCACGTACTAGTGTGTTATCTTATTTTTTTAGCTTGTCGAACATACTCAATGCAAAGAAAACCATGTTTGTGATTTGCTCGTAGTTGCTCGCATGCGCACACTTCTTACATTCCGTACAAATAAGAATGAGGACAAATTTAAGATGTCCAAGAGCTTTTTTCCTAATTGTTTCGATGAAGAATAATTATAAAGAAGCCTCCCATTGATCATTCTCAGAGAATCTAATAATGCTATAACGACATGCCTGTGACAGTCAGTATTATATACAGGTAGAAGGTTGTCGTGTATTTGTTTCTGACGAGACATTTTGTTCCCGGAAACAGCCTAATTGAAACAGGTAGAAAACACCTGTTCGTTTCTTAGAGCGATACTTTCATGACAGATGCTCTAATTCCATCTATAAAGCAAAGCGTATTTAATATACACAAAGTTAAAATCATGTCCATGTTTTTATTGATCTGTTAAAATACCAAATATTGGTGACTAAAGTCATGCATGTAAGTAAAGATTTACAAACCAACAGAATCTGGTCTGATAGTTAACACATAACAAGCAACCGTAGTGTTAGGTAAGGACGGATCAGTTCAAACTTTGATATGATAAGGTTAAATGTGCTTATTTGTTGCCTGACTGGTTGCTAAATGCAACTAAGTATTATACAGATTTTGGTTATTTTGTAAATAGGCTGCGGCAACATCACAAGGTGTACACCGAACTACAAATAATCCATATTCAGTGATTTCATTAAATAATTGGAGTGCCATTTCAATTTTAACTTGAACTCTCTAGAGATATTAGTATATTCATGAAATCCATAAGTGAAACACCGATTTCATGATTTCATTATCACCACCACCACCCGCACCATGACCATCTTTAATTGAAGCCAAATTTAGTGTAATAATAAAAAAACAATTATAATTTGCTTAACATGTAAATGGTTCAGGACAATGGTCTTAAATGATCAATCTATATATGTACAAATGTATATGACGGTATACCATAATAAATTATATAACATTTCTGTATGTTTTTCATATAATCTCGAAAAATTCTTCGTCTTTCAAAGTTTATTTTTTCACATGTCACATATCTTCCAGCCTGTAAAGTAATCAGGTGTCACCTGAATACGTATGTTATAAAGTGTCTTGTCTACACATGTGTACTGACGGCTTATCACATATTATTGTTTGTTACTTATAACATTTAAATTTTGAATTAGTTTTAACAACCATGTCATGCTTTTAAAAAGGTCTTTCCCGTAAGAAACAAGGACAAATACGTAGTAAAATCTTTTAGAATAGTTTGCGTACACGAACTTTCAATGGCCTAATTTCTTATCGACCTAATAAAGCCCTAAATGAAGCAAATCGACGTTTCATGATGGAACACAATGTTGGCTAAATGTGGTTTTTGTTAAGTTTGGTATTTATTGGGATGTTGGTGAGCTTGCACTGTACATGTATCCCTAGTTGTAAAAGTAGAAGAGAAGTCATTCGTAATATACTTTTAGTACAGATACACTCATTATAACAAATTTCACCGCTCCTTGTACTGTCAGCTAATCAGGTCGTTTGCCTGTTGACAATTTACAAAGTATTAAACACTTCGTCTCATTATGTCGTATGCTATAGTTTTGCGTCACAAAGTGCCCCACCCCCTCCATGGTGCGAAGTAGGTAATACTGGTCTCTTTGCAAATCTTGCATGCAAGTTCAGGAAATAAACCGCAGATGAGCTGACATAAATGGAGTACAATGCTTGCCTTTTTATTATATTATAAACTGAGAGAGCACCAGTATAATCAAGATTTAAATAAATGATGCAGATCCTGAGGAAAACAAAAAGAGAAAAACTAACGTTTTGTTTAATAAAACATAATGTTCACATAAGGGACTTGTATTTAAATGCATTGAAGCTCTAAAGAGATTTTGAGGCATGATGAAAATGAAAACGCTTAAATGTACATGATTATTTCATTTGTTGCATCAAAGGTTCAACTAAAAGGCGCAATACTACAAAATTATGATTTTGGCAATAGATGAAAGCTTGTACGGCTGCTTGCACATCATTAATAATGTTCAATTCCAGACGATTGTGGAAACTAATTCCCAATAAAAAAAAACAATTGCTCCTCGTTAATGATAAATGATATTACTACTATAACAATTGAAGAGCTAAATGGTTTTAGTGCACATTTGCTGCATGCTCCAGGTAGCTATTACAACAAGCTGCATCCGATAAAAAGAGAAATACTCCAAACACAGATGGTGATGTTTGGAGAGTATGTAAAGGTCAGACAGTAGGAGCAAACACGTTTAATTATATCCCGAAATGACACACTTACATTCTTCACTGACTTGAATTAAACAGACAGAGATAGAGAAGAAGGTTACGAAAAGGCGGGAAACTCAACTTAAAGTTGTGTTAGCATTTTGTTTTCCGTCTAAATAGGTCCAAACCCGGCTCAAATGATATTGGTTGGGATTCAGCATGAACTGCATCTATATCTTGTAATGGCGACATTTATCATATAATTATACGTACTACTCTTTTCTTTTCTATGTACACCATTAATGCTACATTGTAAAAGAACCAATACCGTTTAGCGATTCTCTTTTTCCATGGACAGCTAAAAGTTGACTCTACACCAATATCCAACTCAAAAACTTTTTCATGAGATAGAATCTACTTAATTTCAGTGAGATTTTTTAACATTATTGGGAATAAAACTGTCCATTACCGTGGAAGTAGAATATAAAGATCGTGATCTGACACCTCTCAGTTTATGCATATGCCCAATGATCAATTCGTAGTTCAACAGGCTAAGTGTTGTATTTGCTTACGGATAATCTCACAAGTAAATCACGACTTCATCTTATATTTTTAACAATTGCGTTTTCAAAACAGTTGCACAATGTTTGTCACACTAAGCTATTGACCATCATCCCAGGAATAATGTATATTTCTTGAATATTATTATGATTATCCTTAAATATATATTTAAATGTATAATGTGTTTTATAGACAAATGAAGCTTATACGTTGTACACCTGGAGGTCGGCACACTTTTGCTGAAAACGTTTTTTTCACCAACGGGTCTATTTTTACCCACTTGACCTCTTCTGACTAGTTCTTACTTCTTTGATCTTCGTGTTGCATCTTTTGTTATTTTAGTAAAATTTACAAACCTCTTTTGAACAATCTATATAACTAGAAGAATGTTTTTTAAGCTGATTATGTCTAAAAGTATAAGTAATAAAACACATATAATTTGCATTCATTTGTTTTCATTGGCTAGTTCATAACTCAGAGAAAAATTGTTATGTGTTTATATCAAACATGTTTATATCAAACGTTGTTATGTATATAGCATTGCCGTCTTCTTTTCGCGAAAAGTAGTTAATCAGAATGAATTGTTTAACGTAAAATTCTGTCTCAATTAATTTCAGCCGGAAATACATAAGCTAAATAAAGCCTAACGTGTCAGATACGGTGACGGTTTAAACGTACATTGTAACCACACTATAGTGTCTGGTCTACAGATACATTTACAGCTACTCACTTGCACTTTTATTTAGATCGTGTGTACAACTAGTGTTAAAAGACTGCATCATAAAGAACGTCCATGCCGCGACTTTGTTAACAAACATTTTAATAAATACCAACTTACATGCGAGTTCAGAAAACATTCATAAACATTTATTAATTTTTAATCATAAGACGATCATTAAAGGTAACAAGTAATTCATGGTCTCACAAATACCATGCATCACAAATGACACCACGATTTGCTTTTTGTGTGTGGAACACTTGGTAATCGTCAGTAAAATAGATCCGTATGTTATACCTTTTGGGTATATATTTTAGAAGAAACTAAATATTGTTTTTTATGTTCAACATTGGCAATTTATCTCAGTATCTCAACAAAAACGCTACATAAGCAATTTTATGGCAGAACTGAGTGAGATATTAATATTTGCACGACTTTCAATGTTTGTGCCCGCTGTATAAATTATATCCACAGACACCCAGGGTCAATTAACATGTAGTCGCAAGTGATTTGATTTTCTTAGTAATAAATGTTCATATATTTGGTTTAAAGAATATTAGCAGGGGAGCAGCAAATGGATGGATAAATTTCTGTGATACAATAATTATCTACTGTCATTATCAACCTTGATATTTACTAAATACTTTTGATCGAACATTAATGGCGTTATTTAGTGTTACCACCAAGTTGATTAAATATCCAAGTTAGTTTGTGAGAACATGATTATTCACTGATAGGGAGTCATCACCCAGAGCTCGATTTTTTTTTTATTTTGTTGTTTCTTAATTGATGTGGATTTAAGCCGGCAAATCTTTAATTTATAATCAAACTTATCGCCGGTATTTAATTTGTCAGGGTGCGATCAAGACATACTACTGTCTAAAGTCTACACTTGTTTCACAAAGTTTTTAATTGACATGAAAAGTATAATAACAATTAGCAATTTTTTCATGCCATAATGATCGCCGCCATTTTGCTATCAAGCTTATATCACAGCATTGGTGCCGCATCAACACTGCATCAAGGGAGTTATTCTCCAAGATTTGGCGATACATCTTTAATCCCGTATGTTACATCATATGGAGTGTCATTACAAAACTGCCCTCTATTAATATTATATCACATGTAAAATCGATGCAGAATAATGGATGTTCAGTAGACGCTTATCATGAAAATGTGTCTTTAGCGGACCATAAACTCATAAATTTAAATTTTAGGCAGAAAACATTCCTACGTTCGGAACAATGTGACAAAGTATTTCCGAAAATAATGGCATGTATTTATTCTTGATGAACAGCGCAACCGTCACTTTTTAAAAACATTCGTGCGTTATAATTTCATTGTAATTTATCAAAACGCTTCACCTTGGCGGCTACATGTACGTTCCGACCACAACGAATATTCGCCATGTCATACAAACGATGTGTGATCTTTCATAATGTAAAAATGTAAAAAGGTAAAAAAAATAAATCTCAGTAAATTAAGATTTTTCAGTTTTTTGACAATTCCTTTGCCTAATACCAAAAACATATTCTCTACTCGTAGGAAACATTTTCTAAAATAAGATTTAATCGCCAGAGCTATTTTGTTTACAGATCATGAAGAAGGCTTTATTCTAGATTATTCGATTTGTATCTGTTTAATCATACAACATGAACATATGTTTTCATTTGGATTGTGGTGTTTTTTAATTATAAAGTCTTATTTAATCTACTCTACTAAATTAACAGTCAGTTAAAGAGACCTTAAAATACCTTCAGTTAATACGGCATGGATACTGTCACGGTTCTGACACAAATTACAGACGTCTAAAGGAAAGACATTTTCTAAGAAATACAAGAATTTGTTTTATCATTATTAGTAACATACTAGTATCTTTTAGTTAATTTTAGCTTTGAAAATCAAAATGCATCCCTTTTCCAGGCTGTAACGTAATCAGGCATACCAAATATATGTCAAACTGACATAAATAAAACGCCATTTCTTGCCAAACAGGTAAGGAAAAACATCGATTTATCTTGTATGTAAAACATACACGTCCTCACAGTAAATATCGTATGACTGCGAACGGTGCAATACCACGATGCACTGACGAAGTGTTGCATATTGTTAAACAGCATTAGTAAAAACAACAATAAACAAACGATACAAACACCCGAGTAAACAAAATAAGACAAAATGTTAAAATTTGTGTTAAACTGGTGTCATGATCTTTTCCGGTTTTCATAATCCACAAGAACTTCTTGGCATTGATGCTTCAAGTTCGTCCTATAATAATAATAATAATAATAATAATAATAATAATAATAATAATAATAATAAAACGAGAACACTTAAATGTACATACTTTTTCCATTGGTTGTCTCGGAGATTCAGCCAAAAATCAGAAACTTAATAATGAAATACAAAGCTGTAATATATTTACAAACACAATTTTCTACTTTGTAACATTTAATAACATATTATGTTTTGCGATCAGGAAGATCTACTTTACAATAACATATCAGTACAAAACGTATTTCGAATGCAAATTGGTAACGACAATGATAATGTTAGAAACATTGTAAATAGGAAACAACAGTATTATGTGCGAATTGGGTTATAACAATATATACAAGACATGTCATTCCTGAAATTGGCACAAAGATAATACTGACTTTAAGTTTTGCGCTTGCATATTGTATAGAGGACACGCCCGAAGTTTCCTTGAGAAATAAACTTATTAATTAGAACAAGGAAACTTCTATATTATTTTTGAAATACATGTATTCAATGATATTTTATCCAATTTGCCATGTATCCTTCAAACGTTATACAAGGATTTTGTTCGCCGTTTGTTACTAAGATCTTTTACTTGATTGGTTTCACCAAAATTATTACAAATTTGTTTTGTTAAAAATTACATATTGAAACATAAATAATTGTCAATTCAGAACTCTACTTGACCCGTTTTGCCTATCTTTCTTGTAACTGTAAAAGGACATTTGGCAATAAATATCCTATATTTAAGATAAAACAACAACAAATAAATCATGTACTTGTAGCGATATCTTTACACATATTATCTTCTGATTTTAATGAGTGTAAAAGAGATAACTGTAAGTTAACTTATATTATATCCATTTACAAATGAGAATGTTATCCGGAATCTTATGACCTACATTTAGGACACACTGACATCTCTAGAACAAATGGAACCCCTCATTAGCTAGGACAGATGTGTCGACAAACATATTTTTGTTATTTTACTATAAGGTATGATCTGTTTTGAAGTTATTAACGCTAAATTCCATATTTATATAGTTGTTTACAGCGTGACTTGATAATTTTGCAATGATGACTGCCAGCGGGAGCGATATAACCGCCAAGTGGTTATATTGATGCTTGTGATGTAACAGGAGCCATTCTCATTCACACCCCGTAGTATAACAATATGTCTATTATGTATTTTTGTCATTTGGAAACGTTTAATATCACATTGTTAAAGTCTTTATAAACAATTGTACCAAATGATCCACAGAATGAAAGTGCCTCATAACTCATTGCTTGAACATATTTTTACTTTCTAACTAAACCAAAAAGACAGATCAGAATCCACAGTGAAATAAAGACGGAATTATTTCCGAAACGAACAAAAGAAAGCCATAATTTGAGACATTATGACGTAAAGCAACTTTTATAAAAGGTTTCGGTTTTTATAAATATTATCATACACTTGAAATATCTAGCTTCAATAGATTTTCCTGCCTGCAAGATTCTACAAAATTATATTAAATAGCTGAGATTTGAGCTCTGAGTGATGGCTATTTCAGGGAATGAGTAAGTCTGTAATAATGAACGTGGATAATTAATAATGCCAAATAACGACAATAAGTGCACTTTTAAAATATGTGCTGAATATCAATGTGAAAATATGACAGAGTCCTATGAGTATTGCAAAGTATACTTCGTATAAATGTTTAACGACTCATTAGTCATTACAGATTTGTACTTACTTTTACACTTGGCTTGCATGTGAATACCATTGCCCAGAGCCTATTCAAATTTTTGTCGTATTTGACAATACTTACATGTCCTTATTCATGATTACAACAATGCTATCTGTGCAGTGTATCGGTCGTATATCTCTCCGCGCATGTAATCCATGTTGTCATTTAATTCATCCTGTAAAGATTGTAAAGTGTATTTACCTTTGATGGACATTAGACTTTGATTCCTCAGTTTCATCTACACATAACAGGATCCCAGGATACTTCAATTAAATTTGGCCATTTCTTTCTTGATTCAATTTTATCTTTCACTTTCTAACAAATTAGAATAGTTCTTCTACCAGCAATAATAATATTGTCTCTTCTGGACATCATGTGTACATTATTTTTCAGTTACTCCAACTCCTTTCTTCATTATTTATCTATCAAAACGTCACTGCTTGGACATTTTTTATTCAAATAGATCGGTTTCCTTTTCATTGCTTGCATTTGAGAAACCCATCAGGAAGTGCGAGGTTAGAGCTCTGTAAAACCGGTTTAAGCATCCCAGTCGATCCCTTTTGCTGACTGACCGTTCCAAGGCGGTAACTGTTGGATTTGTTCTTTTGTTTAACGATTCTTATCATAGACTTGTTCTTACTTTTACATTGGCTTGCATATGATTACATGTGTCTTGTGCCTTTTCAAATTTCGCTTTATGTCATAGTATTTGTTATTTCCTATTCTTTCAAGTTGATAAAATATGACATATATTGCCAGTGTTTTATGTAAAAAGAATTTCTTTCGACATTTTCCTAATTTTGCAAAAGAAATTAATTAATAATGGCATGTGTGTATATTGTATTGTATGTGTGTTTGAAACTCCTGGCTCTGTTTATCAAATATTAACTGGATTTCCAGTAAAAATACTGAAACATGCTGTGCTAGTCTCTGCATGCTAAGTTTGGAAATCTCATTGACGTTAAGTGGAACTTACTGTATAAGACAAATATTTCAGTTGGATCTCTTTAGATATGTGCCTTTATCTCTAAGCAGTGCGTGGGAAAAATCGCAAAACGGTATTCGTTCATTTTCTGTGTAGCTATAATCGGTGACATGAAAGAGGAACGTCTACCATAATTAATATTATGATGTGATAAATGGCACTATCATGAGATAAAGATTAATATCGGCTCATTCACTTACACTTATGCAGAATTTGCCTTGCTCACGTGGAAAACAAAATACAAAACAACTGTCAGTTGACCATCTCACCTTTTTGTTACTACAATCATCACAATTTCAGTTGTCTACATATTAGAGTCGGCGAATAATGTAAGCATTTTGATCTGACTTTTGATGAAATGAATAACTGCCTGATCTATGTACACCGTCAAACAAACAAAACTAAGTTTTGAAGGTTTTCCTTTCTTTATCCAGCTCATTAAAACGACTAGAAAGTGCTGGCGACCCCTTAGCTTCTTTTGTGACATCGATAGCTCCATGTATCAATACAAAGTACAAAGCAGTTACAAGTTGACCATCCCACATTTTTGTTTCCTTTTTCGTAAATATATGTGTTTACATATTCGAGTCGGAAAGGAATGTAAGCATTTCACTTTGAAGTTGAATAAGATGTTAACCTGATCATAGATACTGTCCAAACAAACAGCATAAACTGAGTTTGAAGGCTTTACTGATCTGATCTAGGTTATAAGAAAGGCTAAATAGGGTATGCGACCACTTAGTTTATTATTTTGTGATGTCGATAACACAATGTACCAATGACGACTAGAAACAACCGGCTTTATATAATTTTGAATTAGTTTGTGTACCTGAGATGGTGATTGACTGAAAAATACAAAACCCGTTAAATGTCATTTACTATATCACGCGTTGCTTTATTTTCTTAATAGTCAATAGTAGAAAATCCATTAACTAGCTAAATAAATATTATTATCAGCATCTATTAAAACCAAATCCATTTATAAAAAATGTTTTATGTTAAAATAAATGTCTCCAATTAAGGGTCATGTTTGCGACATGCGTACTTTTCTGTAATCATTCCGTCCTCATTTCACGGTTAATTATTTATCAACAGATACTCTAAAGATATTGTTTGACTCTTTCAAGGCTAGAATGCACCGGGGACCCAGTCATTCAGTTTCATTACAAAGTGATACTCCATTGAAGCATTGATTGGGCGGCTTTATGATTATGAACACCAAATAACTATAAAAGTATGTGATGCTGAGTGAGTTTTTATACAAGGACGTTTGAATACGCTTAGTTCCTTTTACATGATTGGTTTCATATCTTTAGCTAGCGGTTATATTGCCCCGCCAGTCTGAACATCCAAGAATGCACAACACACTTATAGTTGTAATACAATATAGTGCATGTAGTTTGAAGAAATCAAATGTTTAGTGCCTCCGAAGTGTGACATATAGCAGTCACACTGTCTTTCCCCTGTCCGTGCGTCTGTAACTATGTTAGAATGTACACGCAGTCCTACTTCTGTGTCTCAGCCGTATTTTGCATCTTATTTACTTGAAAGTGCGTTAACTAGCGCAAACCCCAAGGCCAATGTCATATTTAAGGTCATACATTCGGCCATTAATTGAAAATGGCTACTAATGCTATATACTAGATTAGCTGGACCTAGGAGCAAATCGGAGTCGGTTTAACGAACGGGAAGCCCCGTGTTCACGGCCGTTCAACGAAATAGCAAATTCCTGAAAGCGGAATAGCTCTTTTGCCCATTTTCTACAGGTATTCATTCAAATTTTACTACCTTACTGACAATCACATTTCATTAAGGTCAATGTCGTAAGGGTTTTTTTTTCTTCGTTTAGTTTAATGTCGTTTAATATTTGTGTTTTTGAAATGCGTTAAAAGTCGATGTATTATGGTTAAGGACATCTTGCAGTAAAATGGTAACGATAATGAGAATGTTTATTAAATGTTGGAAAGTAGCAACAATAGTTGTTTGTCACAGATTTGTATTACATTTAGAGCATTTTGTCGTTTTAGGTATTTTTTTGTGGAAGCTTTGAGTCTATAGACCAAACAGATATGTACATTCTTGCCTTATTACGCCCAGTAACATGTGTTAAGCTTAAGTTACTGGAAGAACATGTACTATGAAAACTTAACAGTTAATTTCAAAATCCCATAATAACATCACTGGTTTCTATTTTAGTTTTGCATTTTGATATTGGCTTCACTTAATTGATTTTGTCATGAAATTAAATAATGCTCTCTTAGTTCGTCTAATTATATTGCGGCGTTCAACGTCGCGCCACAATCACGTGGTATTGAATATACTAATACGATTGACTGTCTATTACACGAACGGACTCTATTTTATTACCAGACAAAATAATTCATTTAGTGTGTGTGTATGTGTATCTTGACCAGTTGGTAAAATAAATGACATTGGTTTTATGACAATATGTTTATGCTGTGTTAAACTGACTAGGAAAAGGATTATCAAAAGTAACGAAATTACTTGCTGAAAGTAAAAAAATAACATGTGACGAAAACAGCAGCTTTCATACCGTTATTTTTCAGTAGATCTGTAAACTGATTCAATACTGTTACAAAGTAAATTGTTCTGGTTATGGTTCTTAGAGCTGATCTAGTAGGGTTGACAAAACTAAGCTATTTGACTTAAATACCATAATATAAATGACAACAGATGTTTATGTTGTATGATTAAACAGGTAAATACTGCTGGCATGTAAACCTAGCAACTTTACGTAGAAAGTGTTTCGCGCAAGAAGACATCAATTTGAAGTTAACATAGTCAAAGTTACTTTAGTAACTCCAATAGTAAATGTAATAAAACTTAAAAAGGTCCACCTTTTGATCTTACCTATATGCATTGAGATGAGACATCGTTTGTGAAACATGAAGCATAACCATGATGATAGAAACCTTGACAAGAAGTCAGTGCTTTGACGATAAATAATGAATAAATTTATGATAAACACGTGTATGTTATTCTATTCGCATATACCTCACCTAGTTCTTAGCGGTTTCAATATCTTTTGAGGAAAATGTCATTCAATAGTTTATTGTCTGCTTAAAACACACTTTCGTAATAAAAGTATCCTTTAATGACTTTAGTCTTCTTTGAAGCCACACCTGATATAATATGAAGATATTGGTCTCAAGGGTAGTTGTGTAACATATCCCCCTCTTTCATAATTCTTGTGAGATTAATTCCGTTACAATAAAGGTGACTCGCCATAGCTCGTAGATATTATATTGGGTAACCTCCTAGACGATCTTCAGTAGGAAACATACGTTGAGATTAGGCAAAACACGATGAGGTTAAGACGCGGTAATGTGACTGTGACATGTTCGTGCTTACATACATGTACAGAAAGACGCATTGACAGAGGAAAAAAGAGTGAATGCAATATTCCGCACTTCGGATGGATACATCATTTGATTTCTCCAAACTATAGGCGCGTAATGGTTTTTAACATACTTTCGTATTATGCACTCCTAGGCGTTCATGTCAGCGAGAGCAATGTAACCGCCGTATTGATGGCGAAAAAGTAACAAGAACCTTCCTACTTTACACCTCGTTGTATAACAGCTTATATAATATCATGTACTCGTTAATCGTTATTTAGTGCTTACAAATATCGGTGTTTATATATCTCTGGGCAGCTGTTTCAAAGGAGCCACTCAATAAAATAACGCAATGCTAGAATAGAGTGTCCCATTGTAATTAACTAAAAGCCAGGATCCCTGGTGAAATCTATCTTTAAAAGAGGCACACAATACCTTAAGAGTGTCTGTTCATAAATAATGAACCGAGAAATGAAGACGGAATATTAACCGAAAAGTACGCATGTCATAAAAATGAGCCCTTATATTGGAGACATTTATTTTGATGTAAAACAACTATAATAAACGATTTTGGTTTGAAAAGATACTGATAATAAAATCTTCCTGCTTAATTTAATGGGTTTTCTTCTTTTTCAATCAGGAAAATAGCAATTTGGCGTGATACTGAAAATGTCATTAAATGTGCTTTACTTTTAGTTTAAAGTCACACACTATATATGTCAGTGATGGGGTGGCATTATTTACTCGGTGCAGGCTTAGTGCTGCATAAGTTTAATACAAGCAAAAGAAATGTTGTACCAAGTAGTCATATTGTTATAAATGTAGGCCACGTACTGAAAGATTGGTTGTAGCTTTTGCCGAGATTTTAAGTAGGGGAAAAAGGGAGGACTACAAGTTGCCTTTAGTTTTATTCTACAACATAAACAATATACATTATATGTATATATGTAATCCTGTTTACCTCAAAAACTGTATTGTTACTGTCCCTTTAGTGTAATAGTTTTTAAGTGTGTGCTTAAAGTGATGGGTGCGACAAAAATTCAAAATTCACAGTTTTAAAAGTTTGCATAAAGTGCTTAGAAATTATATAAATTTTGTTGCTTCTGTTCTTGTTTGATGTAATATCACAAAATAAGGAGCTAAGCGGAATTAAGCGTACATTTGATGCATGTCCTGTCTTGTAGTTTTAATAACCTGGATGAAAAACCATAAAACTCAGGTTATGCTTTTGCTTTGGACAGTATGTATAGGTCAGACTCTACACAGTAATTTCATCAAAATAAAATGCTATTACTCTTTGCCGACTCTGCGAATATGTAGATAACTATTATGAAGCGGGTTACGAATGGGAGCGGATAGTTAAAGTTGTATTTTGTTTTCCATGTTAACACGACAATTACTGCTCAGGTGTAAATGAATGTAACGCATCATATATGGCATCTTTATCTCATGATGGCGCCATTTATCACATCATTAAAATAATTAATTCGAGCTAAACGATTATTGCTACTTTGTAAAGGAACCAATACCGATTCGACTATTTCTTTTACGCACTGCTTGAAGATGACCGCCTATCTCTTAAACATAAATCCAACTGAAATATTTTTCTTACACAAAAAATTCTTTATGACTGCCATTAGATTTCCAAATTAAGCATACATGAAACTAGCCCAGCATGCTTCAGTAGTATTTATTGGAAATGAATGTACTCTTTTCATAAACAGAGTCTCGTGCTTCCGTCAAAATCAGAAGGAGCGATGGCTCCTATCGCGCTTTATTTTTTAATAGCACATACACGATTTTTATTCAGTATCTGATTCAGAGAGAGCGGGAGAGAAAGAAGGTCAACTGTAACACTTTTTGCCTAAGTTGGGTCAATATGATCTCAGCAATGTTAGAGCTAGAAGAGAAAACACACTCAATGTTCATATCCAGAATAACACGTAATTGACAAGCGAAAAGTAAGTGTTTGCGAAACAACATGGCAAGATCCAATTATAATTCGTTAACACGCGGTATAAAATATTCCAACGTCAATGCAGTTGCATTATTTGTTACAGTATACGCTATTTTAACGTCACAACCGGAAAACAGGCAATGACCATTGTCCTTTTCTCTTTTGTACTCTACATGTAAACACACAAAAGAAGGCAATGCTATTATTTCTACCACAGAGACCAATTAAGGTATGTGTGGATACATTTCTAGGTTAACATGTTATAGGTACATTTTTGCGTAAGACATTTGAACTGTTAGATAGTATCTCAGTATTTTGTCATATTTAAGCTCGTCCGACGACATATTTCCAATAACAAAGTCGTTGCATTTAATGGTCATATTGGCAAAGTTTGCAGATCTGTTTTATAAAATCTATAAATTTAGATAATTTTCGAATCTTTTGTCTTAAGCATTGTTTTTTCTTTCTTTCTTTAAGCTCATATATTGAACTACCAATATACGTGACTTAAGCACAGAGTAAATCGCAGCTTCTCTTCCTCTTCCTCCGCGATGTTTCTGGGTCAGAGATCCTCATGTTTTCGTTCGCAAGTTCTTCCGGGAATCGCTATAAATGTCGAGTGCTTCAATGTCTCTCGTGGTGACATCCATTCTCCATCGGTAAACGGCCATGGGGAAAATGCGCTGTCTGAGTAGCATGTCGGTGCTTGAAAGTTGTTCTCGGGACAGACTCATATAGACGCTGTCTTTACAGGATATGTCCAGGATAAAGAAAACACTGTTAATACACACACACACACACACACACACACACACGCACGCACGCACGCACGCACGCACGCACGCACACACACACACACACACACACAAAGAATTAAAATGTGAAGTTTAAACCACAAAGCTTGACATTTTTCGAGAACCGTTGCGCAAAAAGGTTACATTTAAAAAAATCTTTTCAAGTATTTATTGTGACAAACATAATTCCTATTCTGATTCGCTTTTCCTTGTCTCGGGATCATGTATGTCATATTTTCTGGAGTAAACTGTGTGGCTTTCTTTTTCAATTTCCTCTGTTTATCGATTTCAAGCCATCAACAGTATTAATTAGCAATTTTCCTTTTTACGTGACTTACGTAAGAAGCAGAATGGCAATAAGATTATTTGGAAAACAGCAAAACAAATCACGTCTCTAAAAGTCTCTACACTTAAATATTATCAATTTAGACCTAACACTTTATCAACATGGTACAACACCGGCTGAATTATATCCAGACTAGATAAATCAAATGACGTTAAGATTGCAATATCCGTCCATTCTCTTATACCGACACATACACTTCCCTTCGTTGTACTGAAGGGAAGAATCAAAGTACACGAAAGTTGTGACCTTCCCAGATGTGTTTGACATCGATATCCTTAAAACAAGAGAGCACAGTAATATCGTCATAAGTGTTAAGTAAGACACATGTTCATTAGTATCCTTGTTAATGGTATGGCCTAGCTTTAAGTCATTTGTTACGATTAACCTTAAACTTGAAGAAATAATCAACCCATTAACAATCAAAATGACGAATGAAACTACCTATGACAAGACAAGATTATAAAAAAACAACGAAGTTACATAAAATTTTGTCAAATATTTTTGTAAGAAATGTTCCCAAAATGGCGCTGTATATACATATATACATTTACCGATACAACACAGTCTTTTATTCATTACTTTTCAGATTATACGACATTGTTTCAAAATAAACATACATAGAGTGATACCTAAACCAAAATATATTCACACCATGTACGAAAATGTTTACATGTATCGTCTCTGCGGCGTGACGTTTATTACAACTTACCAGAATGTCAGCCTGTTCTTGTTATTTAGTTTTTTATTTAAGTTTTTAATCTTACAACAGCTTATCCTTTGATAGGCTTCACTTTATATTAAATCTAGGCATAATGTATGTGTATACTATATCACAGACCGTTGTATTGAAAGCAGCAATATCCAATGCCAACATAATAATGGTTTAATTAAAACAACATACCAATTAAGACTCTGCATTTTTGTCTTGACAAAACCACGATAAGGCTTCGCGCCAACCCATACATCAATTGGGGCGGTTTAGCCCTAAAATATGTCAAGAACAATGATTTGTGGTTGAACGATGTGCTGCCAGGCACTAACTAACAGGATTATAGCAATACGCGATAGACGTTCGACATTTTCCTTGAAGCAGGATTATAGTGTGTTTAATTCATTAAATGTACCGATCTGTGTTAGGTTTCGCTAAAAGAGAAGACACTTTAACGCCGAATTTTCATGTCTTGACCTGTTCTGTAAATAGATGCAAATTTCAAGACTATTACAGCTTTAAGTTCAGGGAAAGTGTTTTGGAGTAATTTTGATTAGGATGTTTATTCGTCATAAAATATTGTCCTTTAAATGCAGTTGTTTGAAATATGCTTAATGTTTTTAACAAAATCTTTACTTATAAAATCGATATTATAGCTAGCATATTTAATTATTACAAAACCTATGTGCATAATTTTCTTTGGTAGATTTTCAATAACATTTGTTTAATCTATTCTATTTCTTAGTCAGAAATTTACATGTTATAAATTATGTTCCTGTTAATAAAAATACTCTAGGCAAGTGTTCACAATATAAGCAAAACAAATCTGAAATAACTACTACAGATAAACATTTTCGCCATAAAATGTACCATTAATAAGGTAGGCGTTTTTAATTAAAGTTGCCCACATAATTAAAAACTTTAGGTGAGAAAAATGACAATTCGTATATTCCATATTGACATTATTAACACATTTTGTTAATAATGATATTTTTGTGGAAGCAGGAAAATTCTGGAAGTGCTAAGAATATCTATAGCATTTTACTCAGTAGAAGATTAAAGATAAATGTCATCATACAAAATTATGTTTGTTAAAATTTAATTAACCATGTGTTTTCAGCCTTTTCCATGAAGAGGCAATTGACAGATATGCACCATTCAAGCCAACAAATTGATTATTCATATTAAACGAACCCCTTTACATGAATGCAAGCCTCGGCCATGTTAAAAGATCTTCCCGATGACCTGTTGTGCGTCTGTGGTTCTTTCTAGAAATTTCTCTGCTCATCATCATTCACCAAAAATTAGCTGACCGTCGCAAATATGATCATAAGTATGTCGGCGCGACGTGCGCAAATAACAAACAAGCAAACTGACAAACAACTTATAACTTACGGTAGACTGGTAGCATATTTTATGGTGGAGTGCTGCCATTAAATCTTTGGTACAGTTTATCCTGTGCAACGCACTCGTCGGCCTCGTTCTGAAAGCGCAAGGAAATCCATTTCTGTTTATTCGTCTGCTACCTCTCCACCACTTATGTATATTTTGTTTCTATTGGTTGGATTTAAAACAGGTCAACTTATTTCCTTTCTTATGAAGTGTAACCTGTTATGATGTTTATGCTGTATGCTTCTTGTCATTTTTATTGTCCGCCTTTATGTCAAAACATTTTACATGCTTTTTCTTACAAATAATGATACATTTAAATATATAGGTCTGGCAACTTATATTAGACAATATCAATCACACCAACATTGTTGGGTTTTCTTCACAATATCCTTAACTTTTGTGGCATAAATGAACTGCAGTGGCAGCGAACGCGCAAATGAAAAGCCTAATTATTACATGTTACATTTGAAATAATTTGAAATCACTAATTTTAGTCCAGCTGTTTTTCGGTTTACATCACTACCAATATCAAGTCTATTCGATTGTAATGCATTATTAAAAAAATGGCATAGCTATTTTCATAGTTTTTTTTTCAATTGTGGCATACTTTTGAATCTTATAAAATCTAATTTTAAGTTCAGTTAAAAGAACTTCGTTGTTTTTAATTGCGTGCCATTGCAAGATGCTATTAAATATCAACTTTATCGAGGCGAATCATTCAATAGGATAAAAAGCTCATTAAGCAATTACGACGTAATACGTTAACGCTAATCGACTCATTTCCCTTTTCAAACCGTATACTTTTCTACTTAATGAACAGGGGAAATTCCGATGTTCTTGAGTACAACTAAGAGAGGAACATATCTACAGAAATTAGCGAAGATTTGTGCAGAATGGAACTAACCAATATCCCGGATTTACGAATCTGGACTTCATGATGAAATAACAAATTTGCTAGGCACATTTACACGTGACTTTTCATATGTCTTATATTGTTGACGATAAGATTTATTTTCGTTTTAAGAGCAGACTTGTTTATTTCTATTCTATTCTTTTATATTCTAGTCTATCCTAGTCTAGTCTTGTAAACTTTTCTGACCACTTTACAAAACTTGTCCGAAAATGTATTGCAGACGGTTACAACCCTGGAATCCTTCATTGTACTGCATTGCTTGCAATTGACCCTTTTACAGTCAAGAACTTGCAATGCTGTTAAATAACACGATGACCGGACAGGTCGTTGAGACTATATGAAAACAGTGACTTAAAGCCATAATTGGACAGTTACTCTTGGAATTCTTGTCTCTTCATCTCTCCAGTCGTGCCCTATATAGGTGAGACAACTTGAGCAGTCTCAACACCCTTTACATGAGATTGCACATTAGGTATAAAATCGAAATTTTTGGTACCTTAATATATATAATATGCCAACTGCGGATATATCTTCGGCTTTTTATGATAATTATGTTGTTTTTTTTTTAAAAAAACACACACACACAAAAGAAAACAAACTTATTAACTCTTAACAATACTAAACTTTATTTTGTTGGTAGGTTGTTTTCTAAAATTCGATGTTTCTTTTCATATTTTTTTTTTACATTTCACTTTTGACACTTTTGGCATATGATGTCAAGGCATTGTATGCCATAATTAAATTGATTTTATCATATCAGCGCTTGGGCTGTTTTATTAGTTCTTATAATATATCAGCGCTTTTGCTGTTTTATTTCAAACTAATTTCTCATTTGGAATTTTGTACGTTGCCTAGGCTTTTATCTACTGTACATATTGTACAAATGTTTATAGTATATTTTATTACTAGATATCATGTATGTACATAAGTTCATTGTATCTATTATAACTCCCGATGCAGGTGCTTACTGTTAGTTGTTTCACTTTAACGGAGATATTATTATTTACACTGTTTGTTTGATAGAAAAACGTTCAGGAAGTGCGAGGTTGGAGCGCACCACAAACCAGGTCTTAGCATTCCAGTCGGCCCTTTTGCCGATTGACCGTTCCAAGGTGTTAACTGATTGTTTTTCTTTATGTGTGTTATGTCTCGTCTCTGTATTTTTGTCACATTTACATTTACCTTAATTGCCTTTGTCTACTGTTAAATAAAATTTAAATATCTGTGGAAATTTTAATAGGACCTTTTCTTATTTACCTATTGTTAATTATTTTATTGTCTTAAACAACAACGTACAATTATTAACATATATAACGTGTCATTCCTCCTGGAACTAGCAGTCAAGTAAATGCGTCATTCTTAAATGTCAGATAGGGATAACGAGTCGTTGCTACAGATGGTTTTCAAAGAAAATGTCTGAAGTCATGTCTTGTGTGACATTTGTGTAATATTTAGGTTTAAAATACGAGGAAATATACGAGCGTATAAAAAACAACACTAAAACTAAATATATATATTTTTCTTTCAGAAATATTAATATAATTAGCTATAACAATGTGCTAACGCTGAATATACTCCAAATTTTGCCTTATGGTTAAAGGGATTATTTGTAATATAGGATACGGGATTTAACGACACAACAATAGTGGCAGCAGCAACAACCATATCAACAGCAACAGATTATTGGAAAACTGGTAGGAATACAACTTGAAATTCAATAGAAAGAGTTTTCCAAAATAATTTTGCCCATTATACACATGGCGATCATATACACACTGCTTCATGGGATCGTGGACCTAGTTAGTCAATCTATACAAGCTGTAAATTATACATTTTTATTGATAAAAATGATTCTCTGCCATGTCTTCAAAATTATATTCTTTTATCTGCATGGGTTCGAGTCCCAATCAAGGCAAAATACTTTATGTGGGAAGAACGTCCTGTTGACATGCCGCTATAACAATTCGTTTAGAAACATCCTCATTATATATAAGTAAAAGAATGTAAGAAAAACACATTCTTAAACGTATGCAACGATATGCTAAAAGTGAAAAATACCTATGACAAAGCACATATGAAAGCTGATTACTAAAATAGTAATTTGCTGGTTAATTTATTTGGCATAAGTGCTAAGAAGCTTGTACTGTATATCGGATGTTCCTTAGACGTATGTAGATTTAGTAGCCTAGACATTTCGATTAAGTTCTCCATTCTGTTTGTTGCATTGCTTGAGTGCATATGCACTCAGTGGACCTAGTATAGGATTCCAGATGCTATTTTCTATTAACTTATCGCGGTTCTTACGCATGCTTTTATAACGTTAATAAACGTTATCGTATAGTAAATGAATGTACTAGATTAAATTAAAAACAAGCCAGATATATTGTACACAAATAAACAAATTATGCCTAAAGAGTTTTCGGACATCATTTATATCTTAGTATAGCCAATAGACTGCTGATTGATTACATGTATTAGAAAAAAACACAAAGAAAACTTACGAAACAAATGAACTGTCTCGAACGTATGCTTAAAAAATAGTTTTAAGGTTACTTGGCATATTTTTTTTCTAGGTGCCTTTAATTTCACCATACAGGCCGATATCAATTGTCAATTTCTGCATATATTCAAATTGAAACATGTTTTGTAACTTCATAAATTACCTTTATATTTGCGCATTCCTTAGCTCCGACGTTTTTCAGGCCTATAAAAACAAGAAAAGGTAGAATTGTGTTGAAAATATCCGGCACTTCTTTGTGCCAGATGATTAAATACGTTTAAGAAAAGACTGTATAATACAACAAAAATAAACAGACACAATAAAAGTATAATTTTCTTTTAAGGCTTCATTTAATAAAGTGATGTCTCGAACAAAAGCTATATGCAATTAAGACCTTCTCTTTCTGTAAGAGGGATAAGAAACTTTTTCCGTGAGCAAAATCGGATGTTCTGAGGACGTATCTCATTAAGGTTTCGTTTTAGGATTGGTTTCTGTCTCTACTCAATGACTGGGCTCAAATGTACTTGGGTTTTGTTATTAATCTCTGAAGGCCACATGAAATATATTTATGCACTTCTGTTAGTTCAATTTTAAGGAGAGTTTGATCGTTTGTTTTCATTGCGTATTTCCTGCTTGGTCGTCATTTTTGCATAAACAACTTTGTATCCAACCTGTTGAAAAATTCTTTTAAACATATTGATGTCAATAAATACTACATGGCATGGAAATGCATTAATTTTAATTGCTTAAATGTGGAATATTATAAATACATATAAATTTGGGCATGAAGATAAAATAGCTATACGAGTCTTATCTTAGCTGCTTTGTTTGTTGGGTTTATCGCCGTTCACTAGACAGTATATTATGCTGCCTTCATTCAAAGCATGCCGTGAACACCGGTCATGATACCACACCTAGTCACATAATTCTGACACTCTGCTGGCTGTCGAGAAACTAACTGTTTATTTTCAAACATGCACCGAGATATAATATGAATTTTTGTACGTTGCATAGTGTTATGAAACGAAGTTAGCTAACATCTAATTAGCATAAAGGCTAGTTTAGCAATACGGAGTTTTTGTACACTACTATATGTTTGGCAACTGCGTTTTCTACCACGACAAAACACCCAAGTCCTTATCAATACAACATTTTCTGTTGTGTTTTCTAAGTGACTCTTAGAAAGTTTTATATGGAAAATATACTCCAACTTCATACTTCCACAAAGATGACTTCGCGATTTATACAGATTTATACAGATTCTCAATCGGAAAACATTTCCTTAACTATCGATTGAAGCCGATTGATTGGGCATGATCTCCGAAAAGCCGAAATGACAGAAAGCTTTGTGTGGTTTGGTTGAAATAATGGGGCCATAAATTGAGGAAATACCCTAGCCCCTACAGAGAATTAAAAAAACAACAACTTATAAGCAAACAATTAAAGCCGCTTTGAAGACAGACACTAGTCTAGAGGGAATAGTCAAGTGTGAGAAAAGAATCATTTAGGGGTTCGAGACGAGTCTGTTAGATTAAAAGATATTGTATATGATGTTGTATAAACAGATCAAGAAATCTTTAGACCTAAAAGTATTTCATAAGTTCAGTTATACAGATATATGCATTTTTGGAATCATTGTGGAACTCATGGTATTCATTGCGTTTTCAGTACGAGTTTGAAATAGTACGAGTTTGAAATAAATTTGTTAGAATGAAAATGGTTAAATGAATATAAGTATCTGTTATAAATGTGTTGAAATTAACTCTTAGCCTACTAAGTGCGACTTGATCAGGCTTAAGCATAGAATGTAGACCAAGATCCTGGTCTGGGAGCTGTCTGATTAGGATCTACACAAGTTGTCTCTACCTGGAGCTGTCTGGTCAAGATATACACAATTTACCGATAGCAGATCAGGATGTACACAATTAGCCACTACAGGGAGCTGATCATGCTCTACACAAGTTGCCTCCACTGGAAGCTGATCAGGACCCAAACAAGTTGTCTCTACTGGGAGTTTTCTGGTCAAGATCTGCACAATTGGCCTCTTCTTGGAGCTGATCAGGATCTACACAAGTTGTCTCTACCGGGAGCTGTCTGGTCAAGATCTGCACAATTTGCCTCTTACTGAGAGCAGATCAGGATGTATACAATTAGCCCCTACAAGGAGCTGATCATGCTCTACACAAGTTGCCTGCACTGGAAGCTGATCAGGACCCACACAAGTTGTCTCTACTGGGAGTTGTCTGGTCAAGATCTGCACAATTTGCCTCTTCTTGGAGCTGATCAGGATCTACACAATTTGCCTCTTCTTGGAGCTGATCAGGATCTACACAAGTTGCCTCTTCCTGAAGCAGATCAGAATCTACACAAGTTGCCTCTACTGGGAGTTGTTTGGTCAAGATCTGCACAATTTGCCTCTTCTTGGAGCTGATCAGGATCTACACAAGTTGCCTCTTTCTGGAGCTGATCAGGATCTACACAAGTTGTCTATACTGGGAGTTGTCTGGTCAAGATCTGCACAATTTGCCTCTTCTTGGAGCTGATCAGGATCTACACAAGTTGCCTCTTTCTGGAGCTGATCAGGATCTACACAATTTGCCTCTACTGGGAGTTGTCTGGTCAGGATCTACACAATTTGCCTGTTCTGGGTGCTGATCAGGACTAGACAAGGTGCCTCTACTGGAAGCTGTCTGGCCAGGATCACACTATGTCCTGCTTAGTCTTTACCAGTCCGTTACGATTGCTTGATATAAGCAATGATTGTGGTTTAGTACACAATTACAGCAGACTTAGAGTTTATTTCTTCACATTATCCAAATTCAAATCTTACACTTCGTCAACAATGAATTAGACCCAAATAATCTTAATGCATCATTTATTTATGTTCATTTACACAGAATCTTTAACTTCCTGCCACCTGAACTTATTGTCAAATGTTCTGTGTATTGTTTTGACAAGAATGGATCAAAATTACTTATAGATAAAATGATCAGACAATTGAGCATATAATTCATTTTCTGCAATCAGCTGTTGCATACTTGCAAATACAATTTGTATAATATATTTTATATGAGTGTTGTTCAGGGCAGGGTTTCAACAATCTATTCATTTCTGATATATTTTTTTATATTTCGTTGTCGATAATATTTTTGGAAAACTATTCTTACCTAGATTTTCTGTTGGCAAAACTGATTATTCATAGTTGTATAATATACTATAAAATAGCTTCAGCCTTCATTATCTTAAGCTATTTGCAAATTCTGTTGCTTATTCCGTTTACAAACCATGTTTTGACAGGATTTGAACGCTTGTATAGAACAATGCACTTTACACTTCCGTTGAGTCAGCCAGTCATAGACCGGTATTGTCATCTGAGTGTCTTGTTTCTTGGTGCCGCTCAATAGAGACGAGATTGTCCCCTGTATATATATGTCGCAACGGAAAGAAACATGTCTTGAAGGCACTACTATCCTTCACGACTTGCATGTAGTCAGTTGTCGTAAAATGATATATACTTTCTGGGTAGAACTAATAACGCGTCGAAGGTCAGTTGGAATCCCCCCCCACACACACACACACATGAAAGTTCTCTCTTGACCGGGACCCGATACACGCGGTCAGGGGCTACGGAGTTACAATGCCGTTTCTCTAAACGCCCGGCGCGACACCACCTTCTCTAAACCAACTTGATGTTCCATTGTAAAGTTTTTTATTCGGGCGCATGCTCCCGTCGGCGCATATTTTATTTTCTGTAAATATGTAGAATATTTGGTTTAATATTTATCCACCTAGCATATTTGCCTTGGACTTACGTCTTTATGAAGTATCGTCATGGTATCACAGTAATGCTCCAAAAGAGTATGACCCTTTCTGTTGTTGATGTGTGTTGCCATTGTAGTACTAGAACCTCTAAAACGATTCAGTACCCTCTGTACCAAACTTTATTGTTTTTGTTTTATGTTGCATATCTGTCCTATTGGTAGGCAGTAACGCCCTTGTTCTGTTATTGGTGTGACGATTCAATCACTCAGTATCAACATCACATGCTTTTATCTCCACAATCTGTCTTGCAGGTTTGTCGGCTGTAGGCAGCAACGTTTCGGTTCTTGTAGTGGTATGACAGTTCAACGCTCTTTGGACCGACATCAGAATGTTTTTTGTTGTTGTTTTGTCGTCTTGCAGGTCTGTCGGCGGTTGGCGGTAACGCTCTAGTACTAGTGTTGGTATGGCGGTTTAAGGCACTCCGGACCAACACTAACTTCCTCATCACGAACCTGGCTGTGGCCGACCTCGGCGTCAGTATTCTTGGCTTCCCCATGTCTGCTGTAGCCAGTTTTGCCAACAAGTATGTTTAAATACTCGCAATTATCGAATTCCCACCTCATTCAAACAATCAATTGCTATCACATAGACTGCAATCCCCATGATCATCTTTACTATTTATATCAGCACAATTTGTACCGTGTGCGATCATTTCGCCAGCATAATTGGCATTTGTGGCTGTTATCGCTAACTTTGCAGATAAAAGTACGCCCCAGATTTATAGTTATTTAAAACCATTTTAAAATCCCCACCAAGTCTGTTTCATTTGTTATCCAACGCTGTCTAAAGTAAATAATATTAAAACCAGTATTTACTTAACATTTCGTGTTAAAGTTGTGTGTCCACCATGTTTTAGATTTTGTAATGCTGTTTTCAAACGGATTATTCGGAATAATTTGTTTCATACACCAAAACTATAATCTTAATTTTGGCGACGTTCAGGTTGTTATTTGTGGTGAAAGAACATATCTCTTTAAGTAGATCCGCCGTCTCACAGTCGGTCATGCGGAGGACCTCCCCACATGAAAGTTCTGGACCCGACCAGGATTTAAACCCATGCGGCGTGTGGCTAAGGGCTTACAACTCTTAACCTCTCGACCACTGGCTCACAGGAAACACATTGCACTATATGTATTTGATATTTTCATTGAAGGTGGATGGTGGGAGCCGTGGGATGCCACTGGTATGGTTTCTCTGGCATGTTGTTCGGTCTGGCCAATATCTTCCTGCTTACAGTCATTAGTGTAGATCGATACGTGTTAACATGTAAACATAACACATGTAAGTATAAACTTTTCATTATGCATTTCAATGGATATTTATCACGTTACATTTAACTGGTTAACAGGGAAATTTAAATGTATCTCCATAAAATCCATTTCAAAGTGTTTACGACTCATACCGACTCCGAGTAACTAAAAGTTTTTACATTTATGAATTAAGTAAGACGAATGCCAATGTCTACAGCTTTATCAAACGTGCTCAAAAGTTTATTGTCTTTTATCAAAATTGTGCTATTTTTGCAAAGATGATTTAACAGAAAACTTTTGATAAAAGTTTGATCAATATCGACAATATTATTTGCATTATTAATAATAGGAAATCATATAGTCATCTTTAAATACATCTAAAACTGGCCAAACTTACCTATACTATCATCGTACATACTGTTAATTCAGAGACGATGACGGAGAGGAAACATTTTATGTTAAACTTAAATTTAAGTTAATGTATATAATATTTAACATCAACAATGCCACTCCTACGCTGTATCAGACACAAACCTTATAACAATGTTTGTTATACAACGTACCACCGGCAGCAGGGAATGATACAAGTCCACTAATCAGAACAAAAATAAGACAAATGTGAAAATAACACTTTTTAAATCTACACTTACATGTAATAGCGGAATTACTTTAGCCTCCTGGTAAATTAAATAAACACCTCACTGAATTAACGCCAACATAATATTCAGAATTTAATTAAGTGTTTTTCAAGACCGTGTGTAAAGATTGCAGAAGTTATAACAACGAATTATTAAATACATATAAAAACAATAAGTATAAAAATAATATGCTTAAAGGACGACCTTACAAGTAGGGTCGCTTAAGTTATCTAGTCACTCTTCTCTACACAACCATTTCCTTGCTATGTAAAAGTTAATGATATGAATTAAATTGAGAGACCATTCCATTAACTGTACGTGCGCACTAAGATGTTATTCCTACACTCATACATTAAATGTTACGTGCTGCTTTTTTATAAGATGTGCACATATAAATTGGCATTAATTGTAACAATTGTACACGGTATATGATTATAATTTCTAACGCTCTTGTGGACCCTAATGTACTGGAGTATATAGAATATGCCGTATGATGAATAAACCCACTTTATAATTAAATATTTTAACACATTATTTCTTCTTCAAATATGTCAGATAAATAATAACATCGGTTTTTTCCATTACCAAGGCTCCACTGTCATTTTAATAATAGTTTATATTTTTACACCTTCAAACCTTTTGTTAAATACCAGTTTTGTCAATTTACATTTGTCATCGATGGATGCTATGCTTTTGCTTTCGGGTGTACAGAGAGATCGCATGGTCACTTGTACGTAACACCTCTCCTATGTAACACAAAATTGCAACGCCATGTGTCTTTTAATCCAATTAAACAAACAGTAAGAAATTATTCTAGACTGTATCTATCAGTTCATCATCAAGATTAAATCCATTAAACAAAACATCATACAATGTAAAAACAAGGCAAATCAATTTTGCAAAAGTTGGTTTTACTCTATATTATTATTTCCCGTCCATGACGTCATCATGTCAATTTTTACGCTGTTGGCATCGGCATCGACAATTTCTGCAGATGTTTCCGATATTTTCAATATACACGTAGGTCTACTTAAGCACTATTCCTTTGCATACTAGAATAAAAAATAATATAATAATGTAACAACATAACACGACAGTAAAAAAAAAATTGAAATATATTTCTAGGTACGTAAATTTGGCAAAAGAAGTGGTACCACGAGGTGTACTTCCATTGACAGAACTGCTGTCTTGTTTATATTGGGCTATTCTTTTTACACTTTCAAATTCCATTTCGTTAGTCGGTTTACCGATTATATAGATAAAACGCTTTCTTTTATTTCCTATTTTCTTTTATTCGCTTTTACTGATGCACCGGTATGTTGGTATGGTATTTTGTGCTAGTCTGTCTATTTGTTTGCCTGTCTGTCTGTGGTCTGCTCGCCGGTCTATCTAAAATCAGCCAACCAGCAGCCTTGAGAGTTATGTGAAAACTAATGATTATTCATTATTATTTTACATAAATTAGTTTAATCATTTTATAATGATTCTCAAAACACAACATCTTTAATACTATTAGGAAATTCATTTACCTCTGGGGTGTAGTGTTATTTATTACTTTTTGCGCTTTTACGGAAATCGTCATTTTTTGTACTGTACATTTTCGGAGTGAATAAAATCCTCCATGAGAGCAACGATTAACTTAATTTAAAAATGGTTCTGTGTTAGGAAAAGTGTTATTGTAACTAACATAGTAAATTTTTACAACCTTCGTTCTAGTGATAACAAGAGAATGTTCTTGTATTATTTAGATTAGACACTATGATAATTAGATATACAACGAAATATGCGTACATTCTTTTGTCTGGTTTGAGCTTGCTTTTGAATACAAAATGCAAATTTTGTGTAAAAGTAAAAATAAACAAACAAAATTTTATAATAAAATAAAATAATTAAATAAATAATGATCAATAACTAGATAATTGAACTAAATAGATAACAATACAAACAACTGAGTGGCTAATTAATTATAAATACATCTTATAAACTAATAAAGATAAATAATAAAATTAAATAAATAAAACCAAATAAAAATATGAAAAATATAGAGCTATTATCTTTATTATTCAACAGAAAATCATTAATGAGAGGTAAGCAATTATAAAACATAAGGTTTACCAATTGCAGTTTTCTGTACGATATTTGTTTCAGTTCTGCGTATGACGATCCGTCATTACGTGTTACTGGCCACACTTGCCTGGGTCAGCAGTAGTATATGGGCAGCCATACCTCTAACTGGAGCCTGCAGGTACAAATCTAAGATATGTCTTCGGTTTCATTTATGATTAGCGGACGATTCATTTACTTTCAATCAAGTCTATGTACAAATAAACAGCTTATCAAGTCAATTGTCTTGTAAAGTACGTGTACGGAGTGGGGATGCTGTTAACCAGAATAACACGTACGTTTCGTTTGTGGTCCCGTATGGAACGATATGGTCAAAATAACAGTAAGTAATATAAAAAGCCCTAGAATCATTTATCTTTAATTCGTGTAATATTTGAGAAACGGCGCAACGACTCGATGCTAGATGCCAAAAAGATGCAACTTGTGATGACAGCGCATTTTGGATTAGTCACTTTAATGTTTTTTATGCTTTGCTAAATCAGTTACATATGGGAAATATACCTGTCAACATGTAAGCTACATACTTTCCTGTACAGTATCATTTCCTTATATCTGTCATAGATGATAATTATGCAGTATATATCACATATAACTGACATATTTGATTAGGCATCAATTATTACATTGTTGATGAAATATTTTTATGATAAACAGCAGCGTTCATAGTACAACAATTCAATAAATATTTGTACCTTTATCTTTTTGTTACACTTTATTCGCTGGTTACAGATATATTTTTTGTGGTAATTCTAATCGAACCTTTACATAGTTGTCATTATTTGCAGCTATTCCCTTGACCCTAGCGGTATGATGTGTGTGGTCACGTGGTTAAAGAAGTCACCTTGCTATACACCCTTCATCTTGTCCGTGTTTGTCTTCTGCTTCGTCGTGCCAACCATTGTTATAACGTTCTGTTACGTCAACACATGGAGGTTCATACGTTCCGTTGGGGACGGTGGTCAACAAGAAAACATAGAATGGACCCACGAGAAACAGGTAGCAAAGGTAGGTTAAGGTTACACTTACATGAGTAAGTGTACATATGTAACACATAGGTTGGAATTGGGCACCAAAGTTGAAATCGTGTTTCTTGTGCATCAAATTGCATAAACCAGCATGTATTATTATTATCGTACTATTCTTTTAAGGAAGATAAGATCAATACTTGTATGCAAAGGACTAAAACTGTTTAAAATTGTTATCAGTAACTTCATAACTGCATAACTTAAATTCAAACGTCAAAAACAACTAAAAGGGCAACAATATACGAAAAAACAAGACATGTTAAAACATGTCCACATATCGATAATATAATTTAACTGAATCCATCAATTACCGATTTTACAGTATATGTGCTTGATAGAGTTGAATGTAATCTCTAAACAAAGAAATTCACACAATCGGTATCATTTTTATAGGACATAAGCCAAAATCCTTAAATAATAATAGTGCCTTAGAAATGATCTTCCAGTGACATGTATTGAAGGGCAGAAACTATCTCGAAGTCATAAGTAAGAGCAATGTAGACCGTCTATGTTGTCTCACCTATAAAAGACACGACTAGATATATTTTTTCCCTGAAACTTCGCACACATTAGTTAACAATGTAAATGAGAATTGTAACAAGGTAAACTGCAAGTTCTTTTCGATATGTAGTTTTAAGCATTGGTGCTGTTGCTGTGAATAGCTATAGATCGTTGTTAGGTGTTTGTTAGGTGTTTGTTGACGCTTAGGTCTACAGTACATCGATTGCTTTTTTGTTAAGATTCTAGTTTGATATTGAGCCTTTGTATCTGTTATACGACAGGCAATGACTGTAAAGCTGTCAGTTTCGTTGCTTATAAAAGAACTAGTAGAAGTTCATAATTTGCAGCTTTCTTTGCAGGTACTAGAACAAAACCTTTATGCCAATTATGGAAATAACTATTTAGGAGTTGTCATTAGAAGATTAATAGGTAAATCTAAATGATGAGAACAATAAAACCTTATCTTTAGAAAAGCCTTCGTTCACATATTGAAAGCATTTTTTTAAGTTTTGCTAATGAATCCAACTTTCAGCAAAACAAGTTTACTGCATCTGCAGTTTTCTTTACATAAAAGGTCAAAATCAATATCATCAGGTAAGGGAGATTGCGGATCCAAATTTTATAATAAAATGGTTAAATATTTCAGTTTTTCATTTCTTTTTGGTCATAAATAATAGTTGAGAATTGCAATTAATACAACCACACGAGACATCCAAGAAAAGTCTAAGATACTCGTATTAAAATAACGTTTTGTTTTGTACTTTCACCTTGGCTGAATGCTTATTATGTTTGTATCTTATAGTGTATGGGAAGCTTTGTTAATGCTTTTGTCTGTAAATTTCCTAATACTATGTTTTATAAAAGAAGGGCATTCAGAAGCAATTAACGTTCTTCTTTTGATTTAACTGATTTCTATAACAGTTGTCCTACTTGCTCAATACAAATAAATAGACAAGTGCAGTTTCCAAGTTTACAGTGCTCTTTCGAAAATATATATTTATATTGCTCATTTCTCGTAAATAACTTTTATACCGGAAAATAAAATATAATAATTCATATATATATCATGCTAATTATTCTGTTTAATTTCATCAAAATACTATATTTTATCAATTTTCTTTTTATTTGAACAAACTAAACATAAAACTGCATTATAAACCTTCAGACTCTTAATGTTAGATCTTAAGTTCTAGGTTCACTTCCAAAGGTCAATGCTGTTCCTCTTTATTCCTCATGTGGTATCTCAAAAGTTGGCTAGTTTCAGCCTTATGTACATAACCATAGGAACAAAAATACATTTGATTTAATAAAAACGTTCATCGAACAATAACAAACATGTGATCGAGGGTCGATTTTCACAGGAAGTTGATAACAATCAATAAGACGATCAGTTATTGACTGAAAGGTTTAAACTTTATTTTTAGTGATTACGTCTCTCAAAATAGCCATAAATGTATCTTAAATAAAATTACTTTACTACAACAGCACAAATACTTTAACATTTGGCGATGAACACGATTATTACCAATTTTTAGAGGCTGTGGTCTGCATAAAACAATATAAACAACGCCTATTATTTTAATTTAAAATATGGCCGACTTGCATACACCCGCTCAAAGTTCTACACGAAAAATAAGTTTAAAATCAAATAAAACTTGCATAGTTAACAAATGTGATATAAATATATCATTTAGAGGATGGAAGACATCATTAAATCTTAATGGATAAGTAACACACATTCCTGGATTTATATGACACACACATGAATCGTAAGATCAAACCATGACCGATACACCATATACATTCAACTACAGTCGTTATTTACTTGCTATATTGTTCAGAGAGGTGTGTCCCTATGCATTAGTTCGATTGAAGATAACGTCAGGCCGCAAAATACTAGATTCTTCAGGCTAGAAATGGATAACTTGTTGGGATTTATGGAAAGTAAGGTTAACATTTATAACGGAAATGTATGTGACAGAAAGTAACTAAAATGCATTACAGATCCTGAACACATCAGTATTGTTGGTTTTTACAGCAGCATAACGATCAATGGTTAAAGTGTCATTCATCATTTGGAGACGCCAGTGATTACTGACATGCGGAAATTGCATAGTTCTAAACATAATTGCGATAATGCTGACACGTTTTTTTTTTTATTTATATATTTATTGCTTTGTTTTAGATGTGTGCAGTAGCAATCAGTCTGTTCTTGATGGCGTGGAGTCCGTATGCTACAACATGTCTATGGGCGGCTCTGGGACGACCAGAAACTATACCAGCCTATATGACTGTCATTCCTCCTCTGTTTGCCAAAGCCTCGTCGTGTTTCAACCCGATCGTATATGCATTCCTCAACAAAAGATTTCGTCTAGCCCTTAGAAAGATGCTTGGGTTGACTCAAGGTCCCCGAGAGGAGGAGGCAGTTAGGTTGCACCATCTGGTTTCATGACATATATGCCTTGCGCACATGCACTCATGCGTTCACAATATTCACTAGTTTTTATTCAAATATTTTTCATTTGACAAAAACATCATTTTCGTATTTCAAGCTAATTGTCAATATTGTCACTACTATCATTCATTTATGTGCTTTATCATTCAACGTACCAGCATACTTCTGTATCATACTGTTGTTACATATTTTTCATAATTTGCCCCAATTTCCTGCATTATAATTTATTGTAATATATATGTATTTGGATGCCAAAATCGATGGTTTCGGTGTTGATACATTAAAATTGTACATTTATTTGCAGTTTTTTTCTATATTTTTTATTTGAAAGTTACATACAGTTTTACCTTTCTCGGTATCGAGATTAACCATTCAACCGTCTGCTGGACAAATCTATCCCAGCGTGCTCTTCTAAGTTTACGATTGTTTTAATGATACCAAACATTGGCAGGGAGTTTTTAGACCTACATGCAAACCTAGCAAGACCAAAATCAACCGTAAATGATTTATGCAATTATCGCATTTTATTGTCTTATTCAGCTGGATTGAAAATGATTTGTTAACATACCCCGTCGATACATCTTTAGGATAAATTTGTATCATTTTATCCTTTCAAATCTGTGTATCAACATCGCAAACTACAAGTCAACATATGTGTCTGTTAAATATGTAGATATGATATGGTTAATAGAAATCCTTTTCGAAAGGATATAAAGGCATCGATTGGTATTGTTGCCGTCACCAATTCAAGATAAATGTCTTACAATGGGTTACTTTAAAGTTGAACTGTGACTGTCAGGTGTGCTCTTTTTGCTAAATGACTGATAACTGATGTGTTCTTACTTTTAGGTTTGGTTTGCAATGTGATTACCTTTGTCCTGTGCCTTTTCAGATTGTGGTATTTGTTGCAAAACTCATAGGACTTTGTCATATATTCCTATTCTTAAGCATTTTTGATCGAAAATAAATTGAATTCCTTTGTATTTAACTATATGAAACAAATACATTTGGACCATGCTATCAAACCTGACACCGCATACAGGCATACATATCAACACAATAATTGTACGGCACGTACATAATAACATAAAAAACGAATCGAACTTTTTTCTAACTTAATATTACCTGGTTATATAATATAATATAATGCAACTATTACTATGTAAAACAAATCCAATGACATAATACAAAAATAAATTGTTGTGTCTTATGTTATTGCTATGTCATGTCTCTTGCCAGCACATAATATGTGGTTCAAAAATATATATGTGTTGGCCACAAAATTATTGGAGTCACTTTAGGCGATGCGCTCAAAAGTAGATATGTTTTAGTTCGATGCAACAAAACTATGTGAAGATATTATAATGTAATTGATTTATTAAAATGTTTCCTAAAAGACATGCAAGGCAAATCATAGAATAGTAACCTGTTAACCCATTACAAACAGTTAACTTACGTCCGTAGCTGAGTAATGTCCTCATTATTCTCATTGTAACTTAAGATGATGTGAAATTTGTTTGCTGAGCTAGAAAACTCGATTTCTTCATTTTTTAAAAATATATTTAAAATGTTTTTCATTAAACAACTTGACTTCCAATTTGAGGTCATGGCATTTCCTCGATTTAAAAATGTTATTCTTATCTGACGTCATAAATGCTTGAAGTTAAATCTACTTAAATATATGACAAGAAACGCCGTTAAATATATAAAACAAATATAAAAACAAATATATAAATATATAAACAGGTATACAAATAATCACTTACATTATTTGGCCCATAAATGGTACGCACGAACTACGTCACACATATTTCATATTATGTATAAGCTGATGATAAGGACTGTGTATGTCATTCAGATATATAAGAAGACAGTTACTTGTATTGATTTATTAATATAGACGTATCTTGAAAAATGATATAACAATCAGAGGTTGATCAATGTTAAAAGCATACATACAATAATATATAGAGATGAGAAATGTATGGATTTTTATGGCATAGCAAAATATGAAACATTTTACCTTCCCGATTCGTGTGATAAAAACCGTCATCAACGAAGAGGTGAAACATCAATACAAAATCAAATATGTCCGCCGTATGTCGAAAGGTATTTATATAAGTATTATGTAGTAGATATTTATTTTGTTATGAAACCTCTCAAATTAGGAAACTTTATCCTTGATCTAAAATTTATACGTTGTATGCTTTTGATTTCTTGGTGTTTTCTAGTTATTGGATATTGGCAAGGGATGTGTCTTTGTACATCACACAGTTTTATAATTCATTTTAAAGGCTGCTTTGTAATATTATACTTTGTTATAAAGGTTTTACCCCAGGGCACATCCCATACCCGACCATACAGTACAAATCTCCCGTGGAGAACCACAACAACCTGAGTGACCCAGCCATATGTGTATCGAATAACCAATATGCGATCATATAGCCTAACACGTATTATCGATTTTAATAATAAATACGTTGATTTATGCTGAATATCCGTATCTTACGGACTTAAATCTCCGTTGTCTCCATTTCTTCAGCAAAAGCAAAATTGACGAAGTTGTTTCTGTGTGCAGTCTCATTATCCTTTCTGAGATTAGCCAGCTGGATATCATGAAGACGAAGAGCGGCGTCCAGGGGACTCTCGCCACCTCTTGTGTTCGGCATGTCCTCCGAGAACATGTCCATGGTCACCTCCCTTTCCTCAGTTCGGTCATACTCCATTGCTCTCAGACTCGAGACGTCTACGTCATTAGAATCCAGAGAGTTGTTGCTGTTGAATCGGAAAGGTGAGCACTAAATGGTGTTTAAATGAGGTGACATTATATGTATAGCAAATGTTACTGCTGCTTAATAAGATAAAATAGCTGTTTTGCGTATAAATGCAATTAATATGGTAAGTATTGTTAAGTGATAAGTAGGCACTATTAGGAATGTTGGTGTAACATATGATCGGTTAGAGTTTTCAACTTGTGATTCCTCCGATCTTCACAACATGGTTTTGAGGCCTAGTCTGTTCCAGACCCTGAGCAATAAGGTCTTCTACTTGACCTTTGATGTAATAGTGACATTTAGTATTATTTGTCGCTACAATATTTAATATATTACACGGACATAACTCCCATACAAATGTATACCATTTCTAAGGTACGTTGACTAATTGCTAACAGCATTCTTGTCATCAAAGGTACTACATAAAAAGTCGTTTTCCTGTTCGATTATTCTAGCATTTTGTACAAATAATAGGAAAGTTCCTTCTTTAAGTTCAAATTCTTGATTTAAAATGTTTACTACTAAACCTCATCTATTAACCCATCTTCGACTTCATAATCAAGAATCAGAATCAGTCTTGTTTACTTACTTCTTTTGCAACTACAGTTCACGTATGCAAATCAAAACACATATAAAACACATTATACAAACCTGCTTACACTGACAGCATCAAGTGTGTCCATTTCTACAGGGACTTCAACATTCAACAGTGGATTCGACCTAAAGAGAACACTGATTAAAGTTAGTGTCTATGGCACAAACAACGAATCGCAATAAACGGACAACGCATGATACAAATATGAATAATAAATTATTATAGGGAAAGATAGTGAATAAAACATACGAACACTATCAAATTTACCTCTTTAAACAAAGAAGCATTCTGCCATGATCTTGACAATTTTACTGCAGTACAATAGCTGTTTTTGTTTTACTTTCCTACCCATTTTCGTAGTGTTGACCAAGCTGACATATTGTGATAAGTTTTTTTAGTTCACATGAAGTTCACCTGAAACTTAACCATATCTCGGAAAGTAACTCTTTTTGTTTAACTAATCACATAAGTATTAAATAGGACCTGGGTTGACAGTTATTTTCTACTCTGAAACATTAATAAGATATAAAAGAAGCTTTGTTAGAAGACTTAACCGAGATATTCGTTTTCATTACATTGCATGGGGTGGTCAAACTTGTAGTGTTAATGCGTTTTTTTTCTAACGATGCGTATCGGGAATTTCCGTAAATTCCCGCCGGTATGACATGGAAAATAAAATTTAAAAAACGGGGAAATAACATAAGTTTGCACCAATTCCCGAAAGAGCAGTATATGGAAGATCACTCCATAGACCTATATATTACATATATTCAGGTCTTAAATCTTGTCTAAATATTTATTTTCTTTCTGAAACAAACGTATTTGTTATTTAGGGAACTTTTAACTTGGAACTGATAAAATCCATATTCTGAGAGATTTAAAACACATAAAATATGTAATGTCCAAATATATCTGCATTAAAACTCGTGTTGTAAACCGAGCTGCAATACCATTTACCCATGAAGGGGTTTTAATCCATGACCTCCTGCTCCAGAGTCAGGTGCTCTTCTAACTGAGCTACCCGGACTGACAGCTCTGGGAATCGCACAATTACAACACTCGTAAATACCAGTCGGAATACAAGTTCAAAGTAAACCTTTTTGCCGTGACGTACACGAGGATGTGCATGACACCCAAGTATATTTTGTTCAATGTGAGCGAACACTTACTCATTTGCTGAAAACAATTTCTAATGAACGTTTTCTACAAGCATGTAGATTTTCCCTAAACACGAATAAAAAGAACCGTAAACAAAACACAATTCATCGGTCCAAATGTTGTGTCCTGTCATCGTTGTTTTCCGGACCTTCTGGGTCCGAGTCTCTGTTACTTTCCTTATCCCGCAGTCTTACAACCGGTTGAAACTGATAAGGGAAAGCCACAGCATCACTGTCCCTATCATCGTTTGAGTCGTAATCTGGCACTGAACCAGAAGAACAGTACAATTCATAATCACTCGTTTCGCTTTCGCTGCTGGCCATGTTTGCTTTATAAAATAGGTGCTTGTTGTGACATCACTTACGATTCTTTACCTTCGGAATTTTTCAGAAGTGCGTCCGTAACATTCCGTATAGGTGCGCTTTAAACACATTTCATATAGCACATACACAGTTTAATCGACGGATACGGACGGAAATTTTTAGGCTAGTCTAATCCACTAACCATAAATATTCATTCATTTAAGTTAAACCTTATCCTCCAACCCAGGTACTCTTTAAGTAATGATACACCCCCCCCCACCCCCCAAAAAAACAACAACAACAACACACACAACAACAACAACAACAAAAACAAACAAAAAACAAACAAACAAACAAACAACAAAAAACAAAACAAACAACAACAACAACAAACAACAAAAAAACAAAAACAAAACAAAAACAATTTCGTAGATTGTTGATGTTCTTAAAAAAATAACGGGGAAGTAAGTGTGGTGAAATAGAACAGCTAAACAGGGGAAACAACTAACAACATTGCGTAAATTGCAGTTCTCCTTGTAGTTCGCATTTATGTCCCTTTTAAGTCAAAATTTCTTGTAGAACGTGTTATAATGGTAAAAGATTTTAATTTTGCGTGATCTAACGCCCAGTAAATCACGGCTTTTCCTTCAGATGCGTACGGCATTCATGATTATATAAAAACGCTTCTGAACTCGGAATCGTGATGTACTTCGCGTTAGATCACGCATACTTATATACTCTTTTTCCGAAATGAGATAGGGAAAAATAATAAATAAAACAATCAATCAGATATGGAATGACTTATAAAATGATCAAATGATCTCTTAACTGGAAAACACAAATATAAAAATATGTTTAAGATGAGAATGTGAGATGCCATCAGTAAACTAAGATATTACTTACATTTTCATCAATGCTATTAAACTGTTATAATGCTTCAAATGTATTTTATTTTTCACAATAAACAAAGAAAAGCAAAACAGATGGCAATCCAACATGAAAAATGTATTCATTATATCTAAAGATGTTTCATCTCTAAGTACAAATATTACAGAAATAAACCCAACTTAACTGTGTAGCACATTTCATAATGCAAGGCATTAGTCTTTTAATTAAGAACTATACATGTACCTAATGGATGAATTAGGTATGTTGGTTGTTATCTAAGCTTAATATCAAAGTTTCATGCAGAAAGTTTTAAAGAGCACAACGAACAACGTACGTTCTGGAATACATATTACTCCCTGGAATATGTACTTGCATCTCCTTCTTTCCTATGTCCTTAGCTGAAAAAATTGTTAATTTCAAATTTAAACATATAATGTGGCTAAAAAATAAAAACGTATTTTTTTAATTTCCCCATATAAAACATCAATCTTTGCATGTCGCACTGAAATTTCTAAAAGAAACTATTTGGACGTAAGATGAAGATTATATTTCATCAATTATTTCTGGAATTAAATAAATTAAATAACATATCACCTAATACAAATGGGTTCTTATTGGTTCAAGATGACGAAATAACATTTCTTTTCTTTTGTGCCGTAGTGTCTTAGCTAGGTCCATTTTGTTTAAAATAATAGTAGTTTCTTTTTGCTATTTGTATTTGAGAATACCCACTCGATGTGAGAGGGTAGAGCCGGTAACCATCTGAGCACCCAAGTTTCTTTTCAAGGTTCCGTTTCAAGGCGGCAACCTTTCGGGCTTCTCTATTTGTATAATGTCCCATGATCCGCGTGTCGTTGTGTTTACCACTTTAACAATTTACTTGCATTCATACGACTTTGTGATATGTCCGAATATAAAGGCATTATTATTTTAGTAATTATAAATATGGAGGTAAACAAGTACAGAACTGTAGTATAATGAACTATTTGTTTTCTAATAATGTAAAACGAGTAATTTTGTTTTTAACATGACCGCCATGTTTGTGTCCGCTTCAACAAGTAAACATAGAAAATTAATAAACTATTGGTTTAAAGGAGTAAATTGGCTAATATGTTATGGTTTAATTGTGATCTTGAGAGAATGATTAAGTTAATGCACTATGATGGCTGATATGATGAACATTTATATGGTATACCTTAAGCATTGTGCTAGCAAATATCACTTTATTTACTGGTAACCCCTTATATTTCACCCATAAGCTTACAACAAACAGATATGAAGATAAATTACAAATACGCTATTTTAGGAAATAAAATCTTTAATGTATTAGTGTGTAATGAGTTAAGATATCAAACTTACCGCTATGAGCAGTGATTGTGGCAGCTTTTAATTTTCGTTTATAGCTGTAAACAGAATCCAGTATCTAAATTATCATCATTGTAATTATCTTGATCACTTTTGTCACTGATCAATCGCTTTATATAGTCGTCATAAACATTGTTGTGGGATGCAATACATAAAATGGGTATAAGTGTATACTCCACGAATATTATTCGGGACATGAATATTTATACTATTATTATATGCTTGAGGTTAATGCATTCTTATATTGTTGTGGTAATTACATGACACTCAATATACATAGCTCATGCTATACGCACCAAAATGCGCGTTTAACGGTAGGTTATTCAACTCATTGGTTTTGAGGTTATTGGTTATATGATGACTGAATCGGTAACCGTAGTTGCCGTTTATGTCTCTCTATGTTTCTTTAGCCAGTCAAGGAGCACATTATAGGTGTAGTTTTATTTCTGACCTGCTTCTTAGTGCCAGTGCTACGTAGATGATTGATACGTTTGTGGCAGCCAGCGAGCAAATCACAGCTACCATGATGTAGATTGTTTTGTCCGGACTCTCTACCTGAGAAACTGTCTCGCTGGCCTGGTAACAATGGAAACATGAAAAATAAATTGTTTACTTTTTTAGACTAGAAATAATGAGCCAGCTGTTATAAATCCCTTAGCGGGAGTTAAAAATCAGCTAACATATCCTAACGGATAAATTTAACACACAAAGATTCAACAATGGACCAAAATATGAGAACAGGCTGATAGGATTTGCAGCAGGTGCCATAGGCACTTGATCAATTATTGTTCTTAATAAGAGACTAAGTTGATAATGCTGGCAACCATGGTGGAGTAACTTTAAATCGTTTACAACATCCTATATGGCCGTTTTGCTGATTTAACGCTTAAAGTCAAAATATATCTGAAAAACCCCAATGAGATTGGTACATATACATACGATTCCATGCAATAAGTAATTGGAACAAATGTATGGCAAAAATATAAGCGTCATACCTTTCATTGTATTTGACTTTAATCCAGTACGAACATTTTATCGCAGGTTAAAATTATAATCTCCATAAATAAACTTCATAATCACAGGCTTTATTGAAATATGAATGCGGAGATTACCGAAATGTATAGATAAGGTATATCAGTGTACCTGCCAGAGGTTTCATTGGTTAAAAGCGGTAACTGTTGCATTCTTGTATATATATATATCATGCCCATCTTAGCGCCCCTATAGCAAGAAGCTGTGCCGTAGCCCCGCGTGTTTACGATTAGTAAGGCTCCGTGCAATACCATTATAACTTATCATATAATTATTATGCGCTATACATCAGCAAATGAGGAAATACAAAAATATATGAAGTTGATACTATGTGTACTTACTCCAATACTTTCCACGTGGTAGGCATATCTTGCAGATTGCAGATCCGATGCATAATTGTCTACCAGACTGAATAGATATATCAAAACAAACATTTTAACAGTATAGGTATGTATTGTCCTTATTTCTGTATGATCGCTAGAACACATTTTTAATTACTGACGTGATTGCATCTAATTAACACCAGATTAAAGAATTGTATTCTGATTGCTTTGCTATTATAATTATGTTATTTATTAATTGAATTGACAAGCAGAAAGTTAAATGAAAAAAAACAACAACAACAACTAACAAACAAATACGGATGCTAATTGAAAAGTTATTCCCAAACTGTAAAATGTGTTAACACATTTAGAATGGGTTGTAATTTTAACCACTGGAAATATAAGGCTCAACATTCGTAGGGACAGCTATCATGACATCCTCAAGAAGAAAAACTGAGCAACTCAGTAAAGGACTCGGTGATGACGACATTGTGTCATGTGCCAATATGTTTGTGCGTGTGTGTGTTTACATTGTGCTAATGTTGATATTATTTTAAAATGTTGCGTTGATTGCAAAGACATTTTATTTGAAATATGGTATTTTAACATGTGTATTATGTTTCTTCTGTATGTTTGTTGTTTTATGTCTGTGCATATTAATTCTAAAATAAAGCGCTTTTTAAAATGTTGATTAAAACTGTTTTTGCTTACTTTAGTGTGTATGCAACAATACAAACAATCAAATAAATAAATTGTCAAATTTTTTCAACAAATACCTACACGTAAAAAAACAAACAGGCTCATTATTCAGAAGATTCGGTAAATCCATCGTAAACCTGACTGAGCGTCATATAGACATGTGTACATATGCAGACACAAACAGTGTATTAGCGTGACATTTCTAATTTATTCTTTAGTGATGACCAAACGTCAATTCTGATTGACCAAACATCTCGCTCGGCGAATATTCAATAGGGTCATATCCATTTAAGAGACTACATTTGCCCTTCTTCTTTTTGTGACTTTCAGTTATACCTAACAATATAAATCGTTAAAATATGTTAAGCTGACATGTCTTACATCTGCATCAATAGCAACCTAACATTTTAGAAGGGTACGTCATATAACACTTGAACAGCCGGTCGAATATCCTGGCATACTTAAAATGATTTCCACTTACGTATTGAAAATCACAAATTGGATGACATAAGTTTACCATAACTATAAAACTATGGAATCTGCTGTTATCGAAAGTCAGTAAAATCAGATTAAAGCACATACAAACATACCAACCTCTGTGCTTCAGATTTAGAGAGTATTCTGTTCGTTTCCAGGTCAACTACATGGAAGTACAAGTCTGTCCTGCAAACAACAATCCTTTTTTTACATTTTAACGTTTATTTTTTGTCAGTTTGTCAATATTTTTTTCAAGAATAACCATTATTTTGTTCCATATATCAAATCAAATCAAATCCGTTGAACAATGTCATTAATTTTACTAAAATATAAAAATACCGTCTGTTCAAAACAGAAATTATTTATTGCTAACTCAATAAACAAACAGCTCTTAATAAAAGCTGATAAATTGTTTTGCTTTAACCTTAATATAAATTTAGAAGTAAGACTATATCACTTACATATAAACTTGGACTGTTCCATCCGATGTTTTGTGGTTTTCTAGTCGGTCAAACACGAACTGATGCCCCGTGATATCACTATAGACTCTGCAATTGATGAAACACATATGTAATAGCGTGAAGCCATGTTTGAAATTAATACGTTTTAATATCTAGTCCTATAGTATGATAAGAGTAAGCAACTAAGAAGGTTTTAGAAAATATACTTGGAATAGTAACGAACACATAATTTCAGGATACGTTTAGTAATCAAAGTCATTTTTTGAAATATATTAAAACATCAAGCATATTTGGAGTCGAATCTCTGTTATACTGAAAAGTTAAGTTGAGCTAAGTTTTTTATGTTATGTCTTTCTTCCAAACTGAACATGATACTTTTATCTAAGGATAATAGTTGAATAAAGCGATAGTTAGTGTGGCAGAACTAAAACTTTTATTTTAACAGACAAAAACTGACATCAAAATCACAAAAAACTGCAGCAACCCTTGCTTATTTCACATATATTAAATTTTATATTGTATTGTATTATTATAACTGATAGAATTAAATCGTATTCTCTATGTATTTTCTATTAAACTGTAATTCAACTTTTAACATCTTAACATGAAATCAACGTAACCAGCAAAAAAAGAAATTGTGTGCACTTTATTCTACAATGTGGTTTTCACATCAAACAAGCTACAAAACAGCAAGAACCAAACACGACAACAACAGCATCAATAATAAAAACAACTTTTAAGAGAATGACGACGAGTATTTAAAATGTATCTTACTTCAGAATGGTGTCATGGCGTGCAGATACTTCTGCTATGTCGCCTCCCAATGTCATCTTCAAAACCTGAAAATCCGCGATCAGAAACACCTGAAATATTGACACATAGGATCATAAATAGACAGAAATACAAACTAACGAATTATATGCTAATGGTTAACGTTTAAATATGACATATACTAATACCATTTACAGACGACATAATTACCTCCATAACTTGTTCATGTATTGTTAGATTTTGTGTGTAATGTTACACCTCTGTGTTATGGTCACCTTTACTATTGAGAATTTATGGACATGTCTAGAGGTAGTCCAGGTTTAAATATATGTGGTAATTCTTATAGAACATTTTCGTATTTCCCTATCTAATGCGTGGAACAATGTAAAATACATTTAACGTTTCGGACTTGCTAAGAAAACTTTATTTTTTTCGATTAAAATATTATAGGTGATTTTTAATTTAATAATAAATAAGAATATATGACAAAGTTAAGTTTCACTAAGGTTAAAAATGCTATGCCTGATATAAAAAAGACAAACTATGCTGGAACCTCTTTAAGAAGGGTCCAGTCCACACTACCTTTAATGTAGAGGTACTGTTTCCGGCTTTGTCTTGCACCATTATCGGCACTTCAAAGAAACCGCTAATATCCTTGTTGAAATATGTATTGATTATCACGGTTCCGTTGCTCCAGACACAAAATACGTGCTAAAATGAGAAATAAAAGAACCATGTACGTATATATATAAGTGTTTGTTTGCAACACACCATTCTAAACTTTCATAGCAGTTAGTTTATACTGTTTTCCTTTAGGTATCTATACATATCAATAAAATCGTATATTTATCTGTTTAATATCAGTATTTCCATAAGAATGCATTAACATGCAGTTGTATAGTAAAAAGAAACAGTATCTAAAGTAAACGAAATATAAATGATTAATGCTCCACTCGGTATTAAACTTAATTTTGTTTAGGAGTTAAATTTCATATTGCTGACCTTTATGCTCGAAGAACTAATGTCACCAGGGCAACACAATCATTCAAGATGCTATCGCTTGATGGTTAATTTGTTTGCAGAGGGCTCTAAATTTCATTGGAACTATTAAACATTTAATTTTCGTGTTTTTTTTTTATATTTCTTGGTAGAAGTTATTTTGGTTCATTTTACTAAAAAGTTTAAAAAAAATCTGTTCCTATATATTTGTTTATAACTTTAAATTAGTATGCTTGGCAAATATACTTATTTAACCTTTTACACTTACTGTCATTTTTATATCTAAAAATGGCCCAGTTTTTAAAATTCAATAAAAAATAGCTTCAAATGCCAAAACAACTGATAAGGTATATATTATAATACCTTTTTAGTGTCCTCACATTCATGAATTCCCTTATCATGATCAGATAGGCCTGGTCCTGGCTTTATATTTCCAAAGTTGCTGAATTTCCAAACATCTTGCCCATTGGCGTTCGTATCTTTGTCTTGCACGTAACCACCATCCTGAAAAAGGAGAAACGTCAAGTTGAATCAGAAGTTAGTTTGATCTAAAAACTTATTTTTTTGTGTAATCAATTTTAATAATTGTTGCTTAATAAAAAACAGAAGGTAAATGATTTGAAACATTTATTTTTTACAGTTTTGATAAAGCATGCATCTTTGTGATGACCCCAGTTGATGACCCCCAGCGAACAAGTTTACTAAACAAATATATCCCTCTGTATTACCATATTGTCAAACAATCTTTTTGTTAGATATTCGTTGTTCTGAGGGAACAAATCACATAACGAGCCAAATATTCTTTGTGTATATACATATTGCATATGCAGTTACGTGTCGAATTTGAACAGGTGTAACACATTACTTGGTTCAAATAACTACACTGTAAAAACTACGTACTGTTCAAATCATCGTGTGAAGCCAAATGACTAAGAAAACACCTTCAATTGTAAACTAAAATTCATTTTTCTTCATTATGTTTGTACATTTTAGAGTTCGCACGGAGACATTTGCAAACATATACGAATGAAGAAATATACAAATACTCCGCATTAAAAAAATATTAGAGAATACCAGCAAATTTTCTAAATATGCGGTTGACTTTGATGAAAATGTTATCAAGAAGATAAGTAAAATCTTCCAAACGTCAATATAAGTTCATATCGTGGTTTAATTTTATTATAAAGAGGCAAAATACATTGCATTTGTTGCAAGTAATTGTATAAACGTGGAACAAATACTTACAGCTTAGCTGTGGGAATTTAAACTAACAAATTAGTCTTAAATTTTAAAAGAGATTGTATATCCTAAAACTTCCAGATTGTAAACTTCTTTAAAGAATATAGCATCTTGATTGCAACTTGATTGCGAACCACCACAATTAGACAAGTTATACGTGGTTGAGAAATATAAGTGGAAACCGTATAGGTGATGTCTTACTTGCTTAAATGTGAGCGTGTAATGGAACCTGTAAAATAAATGTTCATGGTTGAAGGTTGTCAATAACTGTTTGTATGTCAATGTGTGTGCTGTAATTAAGTGTTGTATAATTCTTCACCTTGTAGACAAACTGCGTCAAACGAAAAACTACGCCATAAAGAGCTTTATCCACAGGTACACAAACATACGAATTGTATGAAAGAACCGTTTTAGTTTTTTTTTACATAAAGATGGGATATCTTAAACGAGTACACTTTACTCAATTTAAAACAGATAGATCTTTTTGATGTATTTGAATGCTACTTTATGCAAATTTTATTCTCTTACTTTTTAACAATTTTAATTGCATCCCGAAACAAACATCGATTTTAAATTTATCAGGTAGTTTGTAATATAAACCCTGTCCATATAGATTTAATAATGTAGTGAAACCTGTGTGCTAAAATTCACAGTTATATGATGGAAATGTATCAGAAATGGGTGCTCAATAGTAACGAGTTTCCCCGGAAGAGTTTCTGATGTTAAAGTTGCTACAGTTTGGTTGAAATTGCAAATCAATTTTCTGTTAATGTGTGTCACACATCTTTGTTTCTGTTATAGGTTCTTACGTAAACGCGTGTGTGTTGAGAGTATTGATCAATATATCATCATCAATACTGGTGTATTTTCATAAGACAAAATACATGATATAACATATTTCTACGTAAAATAATTAATTTCCTAATTGTCATATCCACAAGAGGCCTTAAAAAGACTGTTAACAGAATGAAGGAGCGAATGTTTGTCGAATTCAATATTAAGTAAGTACCTATCTAGGCATGCTGCATTATATCTGCGTTTCATTTCTGTTAAGACAGAATAGTGAACATTTTGGATGTTAGAAGTATTTTCTGATAAATGATATACTTGAGACTTGGAGGGTCCATGTTTTAATCTAGTTTAGTTCAGAAGTTTATATGTCTTGTATAGAAAATCAATTGTCATCAACAAGATCACGTATTTTTAGACAACTGTGAGAAAGATGCTAAAGATAAAAAATAAAACAATCTGCATTACTGATGTTGTGGTTATGTACTATCAATTATTTTTTTCAACGCTTGACTTAATATTACTTATGTAACGATAATTAAAATACACTTTAAGAAAAAACTACAATTATAAATATGTCACAAAATAAGATATTATAACATATTATAAGTAATTACATATTTGCGATAGAGTAAGTCTAATTAATAAAAAGTTAATGTTTGCTTTTTTTGTTTTCAACTCGCAACCAGTAGCAAAAAATCACTAAGAGATTATGACATAATTTAACTTTTTTAATTACTGCTATTTTTAAAAAAAGAATATATTTTAGAAGTTTTTAACCAAATGCATATATTGTTAACATAATGCGTATATGATCATGTAAGGTATACACCAATGCAAAAGGATCTATTTTCTCAATTATGCATAGTGTCCATTGCTCAACATTAAGTTAATCCATGTTTCGATTAGAATGAAAACGTTGTTTTTACAATCTCTGTAAAATGTTTCTGACAAATATATTACCAAGCCTATTAGCACCGCGGACGAAGAGAATATAAAACCGCAGTGTTTTTTTTATAAATAACATAAGTATTACATATACCTTTAAAGAAATTGGCAAAATGGTTCCTAGTTGTGTATTCCTGCGGATTCCTATGTTTATTTCTCGGATTTGAAATGCTGGTGGATTATCATTAATGTCCAGAATACTGACTGAGATATTCTGAGTGGACAGAGCACAAGTTGTTCTAGGAGTATTCTGACAATAATCGATGGCGTGAAGGCCACCAGGACAGTCTTCTACACGAGCTATGAACCAAAACGCCTGCTCCTGTTCTCGGTCGAGCGGCTTTTTGGTAACTATTTCTCCGTTTTTATTAATTTCTACGTTTGAATTCGTGTCCCCAACTGTAAACAAAAGAAAAAGGAATGAATAATAGGGTGTGTTTTTTTTCAAAATTAGATAGAGTTATAACTTTATTATGTAATTAATGAACTTGGTCACTGATACTTTACGGTTTGTATGACAACATGATCTGTTATAAATCAAACATTATAACAAAATGACTTGTAATAATTCGGAGTGTTACCAGTTTATCAAAAATTAGTTATATTGGACATGCATGTAATTTGCTGGGCTATTACTAGTCAAATTATGTTTGAAACACGGTCCTAATTTAAAATCAATTATTTCAAAGTTGTAATAACTTAGAACAATGTAAAGTACAAACGCATTTTAACGCATTTAAATTAATGTTGTAAGGTTACTGAAAATACATGCATCAGAGTCAAGAATAGCATTGCACACTACACAATGTCATACATGTTTATAGGCTTTGTATAGAATAAGGAAAATGCACAAATGTGACAATGCAACAAACCGATTTTGTAACACTGCTTCGAGTCATGGTCTAAATCAATAGCGACCAGGTGACCCACGACATGACCAGTGGGTAGTTCTTCGTCAACGGTAAAATTTATCTCCTTCTCTGTAAAACATGGGTCATGATCATCTATATCGATGACATGAATCTCGATGGTTGTCTTGTTTGAGGTTAGCCGTGGTGATCCCGTGTTGACGGCTGATACCTGAAACTTTTGGAAAAATACACAACAAACGAGTGTTTATAAATTATAGTAGATTGTTAACCCAGCTCAAGCTTGTTTTTTCTTTTGTTTTAAATGTTTAGAGAAACATGTAAATGTTTTCCTTTAAACGGTACACATCTATGTGTATGCTTTTGTAAATGTATAGCTTTTTTTTGCTAACACGATGTATTTGACTCCTAATGCTTTCATTTCCTTAATGCAGCATACCTTCCTCTCGAAACTTGCAATGACTATATTTTCACAACATACAAGACTTCAAATTTACCAGACAGTTTTTATCTCATTAATTACGTACCCTAAATTTACTGTCGCTCGTTGCGTCTAACGTCCTCTTAGTGCCAAGGGATCCGTTTGCATTTAGGTAGAACACGTCTAGTACAGTGTCTGTAGATTGTATTCGATCCATGGTGAAGTTAGACAATTTGTTGATATTGCTCTTGTCGCTGTCAGTGTACGTGAAATTGTAGAAGATGGTCCCAACAGGACAACACTGTAGAGAACATATGAAACATATGTTAACACAGGGCTGTGTTGGTGATGCTTAAACGAGCAATTTTATTAGTAGATTTTCTCAATGAAACATACAGTTTATTAGAACAACGACTCGAAGAATTGGAATACTTTGTTAAAATAAGTCAGTAATAAGTAAAACAGTTTGTATTATATTCTTAAAATAAACTTAATTGCGCTAGTAAAAACAACATATCAATTTTTAAAAAAAAATCAGTACATAATGTATGTTGTATGATTCTACCAAATCCTTTAAAGTATATCGAAGTATTCTCCAAACATCACTAGTTGATTATGTACAATAGATCAGCAAACGTCTGTTAAACTCATCCATACAAAGAGTTTTTTTCAATGTTTCAATCAACATGTAAATACATGTATTACTGAAATCAATTCTTGTTATGACCCAGTAAGGTTAAGTTCCTGTCAAGCTAAGATTTTAGGCTAAGAACAATTATTACTAAGCGAGGGTTACTAGACATAACTATCAGACCAAATGTAACTAAGACATAACTACAAGCAAATGTTATTAGACATAATAATACAAGCTTAAGTTAGAAACATGACTATGAGTAAATGTTAGTACACATGACTACGAGCAACGGGTACAAGACAAGTACAAGCTTAAGTTAAGAGATTCGTCTATTCCATTTTCACATGAACAGGATGCTACAACAGTTGTTTATTCTTTGGTCATGTTTGTTTTTGAAACGGTTAATTTCACTTATAATCAACCGTTTTTGCGTAGTTTTTCTTATTAAAAATTACCCCTTTCTTTTTAAACATTATGTGAACATAATTTTCTATGACGTCACTACTTTCGTCATAACTTATCAAAGAAAACATCAGCGCTTTGACATTTTGTATTCAAATAGATCGGTTTTCTTTGCATTGCTTGCATTTGAGAAACCCATCCGGAAGTGCCAGGTGAGAGCTCTGTAAAACCTGTTTAAGCATCCCAGTCGGTCCATATTGCCGACAGACCGTTCCAAGGCGGTAACTGTCGGGTTTGCTCTTTTCGTTAATTGACTCATCACAAATTTGTTCTAACTTTTCACTTGTCTAGCATTTGAAATACCTTTGTCCTGTGCTTATTTTAGAGATTTGTTTATGTTGCAATGCTCAAAGGACTTTGTCATATATTCTAGTTACTAGACATAATTACGAACAAAGATCAGTACACATTGTTCATAGCAAAGGATGACATAACTACAAACAGTTACTAGATATATTACTAGACATAACTGCGAACTGATATAACCATATATATACGGGCACCTGTTGCAAGAATTAACTCCGAACAAAATTGACGCCAGTATTTAAAATATTTTTTTTCTTCGTGTTAATATGATTGTCATAAGTTACATAGGTAGAAATGATATACCTCATATACGTTGATGGTGTCATTTTTTGGTATGTTCGTAACGACTGGTGCATTCAGATTGACATCATCGACAGTTATATTCACAATACTGGAATTCATAAGGCCTCCAGAATCGTTCGCAGTTATAACCAATGTGTAAACATCGCTATACGACCTAAGACTTGCATTGACGATTATTTCACCTAGATTGTGTAATGTTTTAACTGCAAAGAAATTCGTTTCGCTATCCCTCTCTAGCGTGTATGTAAGATTTTTGTCTTCATCTTTGTCGGTGGCAGTTACTATGAGGACAGTTGTCCCGACAACAATATCCTCTCGAATGTTAATGGCATATGTGTTTGGTTTGAACACGGGATGGTTGTCGTTGACATCATCAAGATTAATAGTGACGTCGACCTGTGTGCACTTCTGAAGTGTTGTATCGGTTGGGTTGTCGCATGCTATGACAGCGAAGATGTATACAGCCTTTGTCTCTCTGTCCAAGATACTATTGACCATGATGATACCCTTTTAAAGAAATTGAGCATGAGCATAATGAGTAACATATTAAATATTAGATCGCTCTACCTTATGGGACTACAATCGATATCACCTATCAAGATAACAAAATAGTCAAAATGTGAAAAGTGAAAGCGCAAGTATGCCTGCTGTAAAAATCTAATATTATAAAATGACATAAGCGCAAAAGCCAGGCTAATGGAATTTTAAACTAACAAAATTACTAAAAGACCTTTTTCGATTAATATTACAAACTTAAAATCATATGTAAATAAAACGAAATGCATCTGATTTTTTTAATTGAACCTTATCTTTTTCGACAAATATCATCAATTACACACATTTTAACAAGAAGATTGGAACTACGATAAGTATTAAGTAGGTTTTATCAGATGAATAAAAGAATGACGTACAGACGCTTCATTGATGTTAAAATCTTTGACGTCTTTCTCAAGTTTATATGTTATATTGCTGTTTGGACCCTCGTCTTTGTCCGTTGCGACAACAGTTAATACACTTGTAGTTTTGGTCGCATTTTCAGGCAGATGCGTCTCGTAACTCATGTTGTTAAAAATGGGAGCGTTGTCGTTAAAGTCCAATACTATCATCGTAACGGCCACTGTTGAACTTCTTGTAGGTACTCCATTATCAGTTGCCACGACGGTAAACGATATAGACTTGTTTGTCTCATGGTCAATTATCCCACTCTTTTTAAGAGCACCTAGATAATAAAACATTCAGACATGTGTTGCTAATTTCCTTTTTAGTTACAATATGATACTATGACAAGGTTCTGTGTTTCAACATTAGAAAATGACATCATAACAACCTTAAATATCATTCACTTATTTAAACTGATCTTAAATTTATTTGTATGTCTCTACAAATATTAGAAATAATACATGACTTCAGAAAAGAGAGTACGGGAATGTTAAAACTAATATAAAAGTATTGGAACAATAACCATGCCTGTCTAATAACATGACGTTATTTTTCAACAATGTGATGTTCTTTAAACGAAAAAAAAAACCAAGCCAACACCTTCTTTGTCAATCAGGCATTTAGGATCGGGTGTCAAAGGCCGCTGTCTAAGTAAACCGAATTTTTACAAGGTCACATATCCATTGGTTATTAATGGAAATGGTTTTAGGGAGAACTTAAACTTCCGATTAATTTAAAGGTCTTTGTAAATAATGTTTAAAAACTAAAACTGTTAATTGCTGAAATGTGTTGAAACATTTACTTTTGATAGATATGTAATGTCTTGTTTGTAAAAACTTTGAACATTCCAAATGACAATTCGTTTTTATTAATTACGGATAAAACAGAACTCAACTATTAATTCAAGATACCTTACTGAAATATCCGATATTTTGTTCCAGAATCTGGTAAGCGCTTAAATAAAGCATGCTTGTGACGATATCAACAATACAACGTGGTAAATAATATTCCCGCTTAAATATATATTTGTATTGAACGTAATTTTTAGTTATGATACTTTTTATGAATTCTGTAGAAAGTAGTAAAAAGTTGTTTTGCTTTAATAGTTACCAAAAAAGGAAAAGACCAGTCATTTCCCTTTCGCTCGATTTATATGATAAAAAATCAACAAGCGACAGACATAAACAAATATGGATGATCTTTATAAAAAGTCATGTTTATGATGTCACAGTTAATGAGATTTACGGAAATAAGCGTTTAAGTTAGAAATATGTGATTCTGATTACTCAAATATGTGTAGTAAAACTTATAAGCAATCGTGTTTTCACTTTCTAGAACAACGATATTACACATAACAAGAAGGAAGTGACGACGATTTTTACTGGATGGGCTTTTTAAACAAGCATTACCTGTACTATTGACGACTGCAAACGGAATGTTCTTTTCTTTGATTGTGTAAGTAATTGTTCTGTTTTGATCGGCGTCAGTGGCTTGAATGGTCTCAATAATTGGACCATTTACCGCGTTTTCCGGCACCTGAACAGTATAGTTGTCTACCACAAACACTGGGTTGTTGTCGTTCACATCAAGCAATGTGATCGTTACTTTAGCTGAAGAAATACAGAAACTACAGCTAGAGGTTGGGATATGTTCTAAGACGCTAAAATAATTAATGTAACGATATATTTTAACTAAACCTAGCATGGGCTATTAGCTTAAGGTAAGAGGGGCCTAAAAGAAGCTATTAAGAATCCTAAACTAAGCATGTCCATAGCGATAAATATCATATATCAGATATAAAAATGAAATATGAAAGAATTTCACCGTCATGTTTTGGAAAAAATCACATTTGAATAGGGTGACCCCCTCGCCTTGTCCCAGGACCATTTTTACAAGTGATTATTGCTAAAAAGTCTTATTTGGGGGTTCAAAACTATAATATATTGTAGCATCAATGGTGTAACTTTATAAGCATAACCCTAAACATTAAAAAGAACTCATTTATATTGTTCAAGAACAAACATTTGATGATTTTACACTGAAAAAGGCATCTATACCCCCTCGGAAAATTTCCTTGACACAGAAACATACACAAACTTTCAGAGTTTCTAAATATTTTGATTATACCAGTATATTTATAAAATGCATATCAAAATTTGCTATATACATATACCAATCATATAACAAATAATTACAGACTTTCACCGTTTAGTTTTTGAAATATTAGCTTTAAAATTGTCATATTCCACGTTTTTCTTAACAAAACAACAACAACAACAAACCTGTAAAAAAAGATTTTCTGTCGCAATTTTGCACAATACCTTTATGTTTCACAAAGATCTTTTACAGATCTGATTAAAACTGACTTCTGAATGTGTATCTGTTTACAAAAGAACTTAAATTGTTGATTTTTAATGTTTTCCGTTTCACATATCGACCTCTGCTGTCACTCGGAACTCCTCGGGTAATTCCGTCCTCTAATTAATCCGAATATATCCGAAGCTTGCCGGAGATCGCCGAGTAGGTACGATTGCTCTGCTTTCTCTGTCCGCCATTTTGGTATTTTCCGAAAATGTAACGTCACGCTTTGGGATCCCAATTTTTTGGTAAATATTTTTTTATTTAAAGAAATGTAAGATATTTTTGTTGAAATTATTACTTGTTTGAATTTTTTTTTATTAATATTTGCAAGAAACATAAAAAATAATGATTAAAAATGTTTGCTACGATCAAATGCGATTAGTTCCGGAGAACGTGTCGGATACTGCCGAGGGCATTTACGAACTCGATGTCGCCAAACATCGCCGTTTCAGACAGCATTGGCTAATTAGGCCCCTCTTACCTTAATAGCTTAAGTTAAAATGCTTCATAGAACGTATTATAAATATATTTGGAACCGGGACATAAATTTAACCAGGTGCAATAAAAAATGTGACTGGAAGCCAAAACGTTGAACGAGTTAAGCAGCACACCATACTGTGTTATAATCGTTTAAAACGTTGTTGCTTCGGACTGACCGTGAAAGACAAATAAGACACTAGTTAGTCTATTTACGATAGTACCGAAATCATTTATTCTTGCAGGAATACGTCATCAATAGAAACTAGCTTTACACCATCTTTGGTCAAATAAAAAGAATACCTGTTGCAGTTTGAGGTTTTGGATTAAATGCCTTGGTATCTTCGACCAGTATTGTCAAGATAATCTGACTGGCTGTTTCCCTATCTGTACGGTTGGTGGCGCTGATTGTCCCTGTGCTTTTTTCTATGTTGAAGTATCCCTGGAAAATTTTCAAGAAAGTTAGGTTAAATCTGTGTTAGTTATAAATAGAAATTAAATCTAATATACACTTCTGTAAAGAAGGTCTTGGCACAATAGCTCTGTTATATAGTTATACACGTTATGTAGTTAGAGCATTGGTAAGTTTAAATTTTTTCCCAGACAGTTTGGATTGGTATTACAATCTACATTCCATGAGCTTAACATTAAGCTTGATTAGAAACTAAAATATCTGATTGACAGGAGGCTATGTATTTAAATAACAGCTTAAAATGTAAGTTTGATAAGATTAGAGTTTAGGAAATAGGTAATTTAGCAAAAAAAAATTATATCGCATTCTTGGCGACGTTGCTTATCCGCAAATAACATATCGTTACCTCAACCAAGGGAAACAATCTATTTAATTGACACAAATAAAAAATACATTATAGTCGAAGACTTGTTCGTTTAGTGACTTTATGTTATCACCACAATATTTCATGTATCCAATGTCCACCTGAAGCCGTATGACATGTTGTGAACACCGAGCATGATTCCCAATAAAGTAAATGATTTTCCTGACACCTGGGTGTTATCAATGTAGCAATTCCACAACCATTTACCAACTTTAGCATGCTGTAGTACGCGTTTAAACTTATGGCCTCATGTACCTAAAGTCGACAATTTTATTTATTACCCGCATCGACAAGGATCAACTAAGACAATGCCATTGATAACATGAAAAAGGGTTAAGTTACCTCAATAAGTGTTTCATTAACACTTCTCCCATCCTCAGACGTAGCATAACAGTTGATAATTGTATATACCAAATTGCTGTCTTCGTCTGTATCTGTAGCATTGACATCAACAATGCCATTATATGCATTTTCCTCTAGAATATTTCGCGTATATTCTTCGGGGTCGAATTTAGGGAATTTGTCATTCACGTCAACAACGTCCACAGACAGAGTAGCTGTTCCAGTCAAAGGAGGGTAACCTTGATCTATGGCTTCGATGGTTAGATTGTATGCAGGACGATTGTCTCTGTCCAGCTTTTCGCCAACCTGCAGCGCTACAATACCGGTGCTAGCATTAATGGTGAACTTGTCGAAGGATCCAGCCGTGATAAAGTAGCGAAATTGGGAATTTCTGTCCGTGCCATCGCAGTCGGTAGCATTGATTGTGATGTTTACAAACACCTCGGCAGCTGCAAAATAATATTATAATCAGTTTGATTTTCAAAAAGCGATTCAGTCACTAGCAATACAGTTTATTTACATTTACCACGAATTTCAACAACCTTGTTCCAAACACACTTAGAACCGATGAATAATTGTACTTTTTTGGTGAAACACCGTCTAAATGTACGTTGAAAAGAAACGTAAAAATATCGTTTATATAAATTAATCGTTCCAGTGCTGAAACAGTTCATTTGATGTCTAATTGTCTAAGTATAATTGATGGTTCTGCGGGTTGATATATTTTCAACTTCTTATTATCCTAGGGAACACAAGAATTTTTTGTTAAACGTTCTGAATGCTAAAATGTTCAGGAATTGAGTTTGTTGTCTCTTTATATAATCACATTTTGTCCAGGGGGTGGGGCGCTCCTAGATCTGCTGGTTTTAACTTTGTATATCGGAAACTGAATTTACACACACGGTGTAGTTATAATAAAGAACGTTTTTTTCATTTTTTCTGTAGAAAGCTACTTGGACACTTACGTGATGTCTTATTCTCCAAGATTCTGCCGTAATACTGTGTTTTACTGAAGGTTGGAGGGTTGTCATTCAAATCCTAGAGATAAAATTTCATTATTTTAACATCCATCAGTGTTCGCATTCGCATGTTATACACATAAATACAGCATATTATCATAAATATATCTTGCTGCCCAGTAAACACTAGTTGTAATTAAATGACATTCAAAACTGGTTAATTTCGCTAAACTAAATAAACAAACAAATAAACCAAACAAAGAGGCGTCGTTCCTTTACACCACCTGGACCCTAAGTGTGACGTTGACGACGGCATACTGCGGCGGTTGACCTTTATCTTCGGCCCTGACCTGTACAATTACTGATCCATTTCCAGACTTCAGCTTCTCGTAATCGATTGGACCGTTTAGGGATAACGTTCCAGTGTTGTTTGAGATGTTGAGATTGATGGGGTCATATCCGCCGTACACACCGAGAATTTTGTATTGTATCTCAGCATTTGCTCCTTTATCTAAAATCAATGTGCTACGTAGTCATTGATATGAGAGTAATAACTTAAAAGTTAAGTTATAAATGCATATTTGTGTAAACATATTTGTAAACATTATACCTCATATAACTTGCTTCTATAATTATCATTGCTCATACAACGGTCCACTATTATCAATGCAGACCGGTGAGGAACCGCTACTCTGCATACCCGGTCACTATTACCTGTCTAACTTTTTTATGGACCGGGTCTATCGACTTTCACGATAAGTAAAAAAAATACGCACCGTTTTATAACATTTTTTTTTAGTTAAAAATGTTGTATCTTATTTTCACAATTCATACTTTTATATTCATGAATAACACTCCACCGTATACTATCATTTGTTTCAACATTTGTCGATTGTTACCCATGTAAACATCTTTTAAGCTAGTTACTTTGCATAGATAATGCAATTTTAAAAATTATTTGTAAAATACGTAATATAACTTGTTAATACAATTATGAAAAAATGTTCGGTATAATATTAGAAATAGTTCAAAGCACTTCGGGCCCAATTGCATTATGTGAACTGGCTTCGGTCCATATTACTCTCTCGGCTGACTAGCCAGTCCATATAATGTCATAGGGCCCTCAGTGGCGTTTACTATTTCTTAATAAAACAGCTTATTCGTTCAATCATACAGATGAGCTATATATAGAATTGTTATCTATAAACATTGTTATCGTAGTTACAGCTGTATTAGAACAGGGCTGAAATTAACTACTATAAAATGTAGTAATTGATATTATAATCATATTGCAGCAGCGCAGACCGATCTATAATAAGTTTGAGTAAAATATAACGAGAGTTGTAATAAACCAGGCAATATATTCTATCGTTATGGAATTTTAAATTAAGTTTTTGTAACTTGCGTTATCATTCAATCGTAGAGGTAAGCTATATGCTATTATTTTTATAATATGTCTCGGTTGTTAAGACAAGCTCGTTCACACAAAAATAATAAAATGTAAATATTGTTCATGTAAGTAACATTTGCAACCTGCCGGACTTACATAAAAAAGAAATTAGAGAGATTTTTTTATTTTTAATTATTTGCTTTCTGCTGTGTTAAAATCTATCAATCTACCACGCTATGCTGCAATATGTAAACGTATCCGTTGAACGTATGCTAAATATTTTAATGCAAGCAAATAATACCTCAACTTGAAGAATATAAGGATAACTTTTGTCTTCGTCGATAAACCCCTCGTATACAGATCTTGAAAAAATCGGGGTGTTGTCATTGATGTCATTCAGCTGTACTGTGACGGGAACCAGCGTTGATTTCCCGCCGTTATCGGTAGCGGTAAGGGCCAAATAGAACATGTCGATCCTCTCCCGATCTAGCTCATATGTGCAGTTGCTACAGTTCACAAGTATCTCCCCGGTGTTTGTGTCCACGATAAACCTTGATCCAAGGTAACAAAACTGTATACTTACGTGGTTAACATAAAATCAAAACACTAAGTAGAGATCTTTGGTCAGTAAGAATTTAAACTTGCAATTAAAGGTGTGCAAATAATGGCCAAAGCCATTCCGTAGTAAATCAAATATACACTGGCAAGCAGACAATCTTTAGCAGCGAAACACCCCTTTTAAACTAGAGAATATACATTGGGACAATCTTTTCAACGGAGTCACTGACATTCGATAATAGAATCTATTTTATTAAACAGTAAACAATTTCTATATGATCGCTCTTTAACTTAAATTTTGTCTCAAATAAAGCTCATAAATGCTACCAGATGCTACTGAAGTATGCCGAGTTAAGAATTAATACCCATTATTTATTTCGTCAACACTTCACCCCAGAGATCTGAATCTAAAAGTCACAAGTTTGCCAGTTTCTTTTCCATGCGGTAACTTTATCCTTTAATTTTGACATGCATTGGGATCACGTCCGGTATTTTACTTCCTGAAATTGATCTCGGACAAGGGGGAAGAAGTAGCCGCGGCAAGATGGAAGGAAAGGCAGAATATCTTGATAAAAAGTCTGTCAATACAATACGTTGTTAATGACACATATATAGCAATATAGCAACATATGGAAAAGAAACAATTAAATAGGGAACAATGGCAGTCAAAGAGAAAGAGAAAACGACATATACAATTATTTCTTCGCAGAGATCGATGTAGAACGACAACAAGCACTATTTTATGAACCACTGAAACTATTATTTCAAATGTACGTCCTATTCTTGGGATAAAGGGTAAACACGATAAACGCAGTTTATATAATACACACTAAGACCTGTACACGTGTATTGATACATAAATTAAACTTATAGCACCGTATATGCAGTGTAGCCCCTATTTGAGCCGAAAACATGCTGAAGAGTCAAATGTATATATTCACAGCAATGTTTTCAATGGGCCATTTTACTCATTTGATTGTTATTACTAACTGACAACATATCTTTCTGTAAATGTGCTGGAGGTATTTAAAGACGTAGGAAGACCGAAGAACATATCGAGATTCTCTTTGTAGTCAGGGGGTCCGAAAGTTAGCTTTCGCATAACTTTGGACGTTGTCGAACGTTACTTTATTAACAACTTAATATACCAACGCTGAGGCAAAAGTTCCAGTGGTTCGAATTTCAAGACGCTTGAACGTTATAAAATGTCGGACGCTCCGACTTCAGTGAGATTCTCGATAAGTGCTTCGGCCTTCTTAAGTTGAACGATATAGTTAAATTTTTTACAAACATTTGCTTTACTAAAATGGTTGGTAAAAACGAACAGTCTAACATTGTATAACTTAATCTTAAAGAGCATGTGGCTCTTCGTAAAAATACAGCACCAAGTTGGAAAATTCGAAAACATTTAAACAGTTAAAAGCTTACTTAGTCGTTTAAAACGTAATGCCAGTAGTACACGTAATACATGCTTCACTTGCACGACGTCGTGTTAGGAGGACCATAAGCATTGCAACGGTTATCAAGATAACTGATCAATTTAAAACTTGATACATGTATAACCAGTAAAACTAGAACAGACCGATTATTAACGTTTTTTAGGAAACGCAATTTCGGAAGCTTTAAACAGCGTTTAAAAGATTTACAACCCTTATTAAACCGCATAAAACATAGTATAAATTTGTCAACTAGTACACATTGCGCTAGTAAGAATGTACGTTATGTGATTTTGTCAGCAATAACGAGTAAACTGAATGGCTTTTAAATGACAATATATTAACTATATTAACAAAAAATAAAAGTGAAAAATACTATTATCATCATCATTATTATTATTATTATTATCATTATTATTATTATTATTATTATTATTATTGTTATTATTATTATTAGTAGTAGTAGTAATAGTAGTAGTAGTAGTAGTAGTAGTAGTAGTAGTAGTAGTAGTGGTAGTGGTAGTAGAATTGATGTTGTTATCATCATCATCATCATCATCATCAACATCATCACCACCACCAGCATCATCATCACCACCATCATCAGCATCATCACCACCACCAGCATCATCATCACCACCACCAGCATCATCATCATCATCATTATTGTCATGATGCTATACCTGCCACCAGCCCCTGTAATGTTGTACGATATTTCCCCATACTTCCCGGAATCTTTATCAGTTGCCTGTAAAGAGAGTATTTATTATTGATCCTTAATGTGTCGCTGAAATTTTATCATTAATCTTGGACTAGTATGCATTGTTGAAATAAATTATAAAGACTTTGTAAAATAACAAAAATACAAAAAATATCAATCATATTCCAAAGAAATTATCTTTCGCAATATAGTGTTACTCTAATAGGCTATCTATCCGCATGCGGTCTTATAAAAAAAGAAAAGCAAATGTGGACATAACTAATCAGATAATAATTCAAATTTTTCCATTTTTGCATGTTTCATTTGGGTATAGTATATAACCGTAAGATAACGACAATGTTACATAACAACAAGAAAGAGCATGATGTGATCCATAAAACGAGCCGCTGAGAAAATGGTGTAAGAAGTAGTAAATTTAACAATTAACAGGGTAATTAGATTTCTTTTATTGGCAAAATATATTAAGAACCAAATAAATAATTTGTTTCTAGTCTATGCTTTACAGTAGATCGAAAGGTTGAAGTTTAATTTAGATAAGACCAGGATAATGCCTCAGTAAAATATGACCCTCTACTGCTATATTACCCTGCGAGCCTATCTGATACTTTGATTCCTTTCTGTTTGTCTATACATGTTTTTGATATTGTAAGCTGCTTTGCCAACCTCGATTTCTCTATTATTGTGAATCAAGACCTTGCCAAAAAAACGGCTGCGAAATCATATTGTTAGCTGCTCTTCTTTTTAAAAACTGCAAGCTAGACACTTTACCGCGGTAATCTTGGGGTTTCAATGAGCCGACATATCCTGTGTTTGCATGCTGTAATATTGTCATCATGAACATGTTATTCAACAAGAGGCACCACTCACAAGAACAATTACAAAAAATGAGTTTCAAAAAGGCGACATCAGGTTAAGAAAACGTGCATTTATAGGCCAAAGAGGTAATAGACAGAGAAGACCTGAACCTCAGATGTAGCTGCGTTTAGGTCTTTAAAAACTACACTTTTGCAGTTTTAAACTTCCTCTGCAATGTACTTTAAGTAATATAACAGCGATATATTTTTACGATTAAATAAATTCCGTAAATAACGAAGTTATGTTGGGTTGAAAAAACTATCAAAAGAAAACGACCGAGTATTCATTAACATTAATGAATGGAGAAAATGTAAAATATGTTTGATCTTCCGGTTCGAATCTTGCGTTTTCATCATTGTTTTTGAAGGAAATATGAAGATTAAGTGCTTACGATATAGTTATGGTCCATTTAGTTTACAATATAAAGGTATCTTGTCGGTTTTTATATCTGTGATCTAGTAAAAGTGGGAAAAATTGGCAAATATAACCTTAAAACGAAATTATGATAAGGTCACACAAAACAACTATTACATGTATATATGTTGATTAAGAATCACAAAAAGTAGGGAAATAAGCTGACTCTTATAAGTGTCTCTATATAAAAGACAGCTGCAAAGCAATCTCTCCTAAAATAGAATGGATACTATCACACATTCAAATAAAGACAATATTTAAATGCAAAAAAAGCAGCAGCAGGCAACAAAATTTACACTAATATTAAAATGGTGTTATAATCAAACTACAACAAAATAAACTATTATACTTATTATGTTTCACAACTTTTATGAGGAAAAAATCTCAAGAGAAGTGGTTGTTTAACAGCCTTGCGATCATTTCCAAAAGTCTGAATAAAAATGTTTTAAAAATGTATCGATGGCGCATGTGGCCAAACGGTTCAAATCACCGACTTGTAACTTGTCAGCCCTGAACAACGAAGTTTTCCAGGTGACCAGCAGTGCGCAGCGGTTCTTCCCAGACATTTTGTGTCTGCCTTAAAAACACATAATTGCTAGTCCCATATAACAAAAACAACAAAATGCACTCATGATATGTTGTGCTTTTCATGCCCAACTTACCGTTATAATACCAATTACAGTTCCATTCACAGAAGACTCGTTGACGGTGAGTGCATAGGAAGTGTTAACAAACACAGGGCTGTTGTCATTCATGTCTAAGATTTCTAGGGTTACCGTTGCCGTGGCAGCGTGTGACTGGTTGGCAGCTTCCTGGGCAATGACCTAAGGTAGTATAGTTATCATAAAGCTTACAGTCGGAGTCTACACATAAGCAAATGTATACCGTTTCGCCGCCAATAAGCTATTGCGGCCCACTCGCAACCTACTGAACGTATTGCGGAACTTTGAGGTAGTCGATCTATCAGATCATTTCGCATATATTTGTAGTACCTTAAACCTACCCAATAATAATGCCACTTAGCAATGTAAAAAAATATTTTGGAATAATATTTCAGTCATTGACACAGCTGACACCTATCGTGCAGTGATATTTTTTCTAGACAGGTCAGCCCGGTGTCAAGTCTATATGACTTGAAGCGGTATCATGCTAGGCAGAAACAACATGCTATCCCACTTAAAGTAGCGAGTAAAACGACTATCCAAAGAATCACCAAAATAGTGACAATCAAACAAACATTTCTATATGTTAACATTCATGCAAAGCATTAATTGACACGCAAATAACTTACCAAAAAGACTGTACTGTTCCTCATTTCCTTGTCTAGGAGCGTGTTGTTTTTGACTAAAATTGTTAACGTCCCACTTCCAAATACAGAGTTTGGCTGAACTTCGAAATCGGTCATGCTTGTTTGTTTTGTGTCAGTTATATACAGCGACATAGCGGCGTTTATTCCCTTTAAAAAAGATGATAAAAACGATGAAGACGTCCTTCTCTTTTATAATCATCAACGTCACCATCTTCATCATCATCATCATCATCATCCATCATCAATCATCATCATCATCATCATCATCATCATCATCATCATCATCATCATCATCATCATCCGTCATCATCATCATCACCCTTCATCACCCTTCATCATCATCATCATCATCATCATCATCATCATCATCATCATCATCATCACCCTTCATCACCCTTCATCATCACCGTCAACCTTGTGATTTTTTTACATCACCAGCATTCTTATTCGAAGCATTTAAACAGCACCACAAACATCATCACCAGTAGCATCATCAGCGGCAGTTTTAGGATTTTTGCAGCGAAAAAGAAGTCAGTTTACATTACAGAATAGCAGCAATCAGAACAAACCATGTCCAGATCGGACACAGAGAGATTTGGTACTACGATCGTGCTTCCAGGAGATAAATTCTCTTGCACTTGAGTAGTGAGGTTTGTCTCATTGAACGTTGGAGAATTGTCGTTGACATCCAAAACAGTTATTGTCACGGTCGTACTTGTTGTTGTGTTGCCATACTGGTAATTTGGGTGGTCATCTTTCTCTGACGCCTGCAATACAATTTAAGATTGCATTACAATATACAACATACTGTACGAGTTATATTAAATAGTTTGTTTGCCAGTACACGTAAGGATTATAAGTACACTTTTCCATAATGTCCAACGCAAATGAGAACTGACCCACAATTTCCTCTTGTAATACATGCATGCTAGTATATATCATTTTCTTGTAGTTTCATGATAGTTTACATGTTTGTGCACATTTCAATTATGTTTAAGATACATAGATTTATAAAATGATCTTTATATTCACGTTAATAACGATGAATAGTGGAATTATTATTAATAGAATGTACATTAGATCCACCCATTAAGTAATAGTTTAATTTATTATCATGAAACGTTTTATTTAAAGACTAAATTTTAAATCTAAAAAAAATTAATTGTGGAATTGCGTTGACACGTTCTTTTACAATTATTTGACAGACAAGTGCGGCCGTTTCAAATGACTTACTTGTATAATAAGTTGGCAGATATCTCCCTGTGTCTTCACAACCCCGGCGTCTCTGTCAACAGGCGTACAGGAGGTGATGGCGCCATTTTTATCGATGGAAAACATGTCGCTGCAGGGGCCTGGGTGCAAAATAGTATTGTATATACCAAGTAATAAAAACAGTATGTTTGCTTGTTTTGTTTACTTAAGGATTACGTCACAACAACATCTCTGACAGCCATCCAGAGACTCTGGCCAAACAAAGATGCACGCGTGTTAATATAAGACTTTGCATTAATCTAGATATATATGATCAACGACAACTTTGAATGACAAGATGCATACAACTATAAAGAGCTACAACAAATTCCAGTGCAAATAAATCATTTACAAAAGACACGGGAAATCAATGAAAAAAACACACTATAACAACTATGACTTAACGTGTAAACTAAGCGTCTCATGATCTTAGTTGTGAGCCATATGTTAACCCCATTTACTGACATTTGTTTCGTTAATGAAGGTAGTTTTAAACATTGAAGCATTGCGAATGATTTGTTGTAGATTTAACCTATTTTTGCATTCATGACAAAATGGGCAACACAGATATGATTGCTGACTAAATTCAGAAAAGGTAATACATTATTATAAGGGTAATATTATAAACTTATTTTGCTTTTGTCGATGGAATTGTTTGTCAATAAAACGTTGTGTAAAGAGCACAAATCTAAAATTGGTAGCTAGAAATCTGAATGATAACTGATGAGGTATATATTCGCATGTTAAAAGGTTGCTATCACAGAATCAAATCTAAACTGACAGGACTAGATATAGACACATCTAAGAACAATTTTATAGTAACTGGGAACATTAACAAAGTTTGGAAACAGATAAGAATTAGTGTCTCACAATTAACAGTTACTTATATACAATACAATGAACAACATAAGGGAACAATTTGAAACAACAACAACAACAAAAAAACCACACACAAAAAGGCAACCCAAAAACAACACAACAAAACAACAAAAAACAACAAACAACTACAGTAAAACAAGTAGCATACACTGTAGTTAAGATAATTGTCACAGAAGTTAAGACTTATGATACAGCTAGTAAAATAATCAGGATATATGGCATTTGTTTTTTAATTAATTATGAACGTAGCAAAAGAGAAAACAGGTCTGGTTAAACACTCACATGTGTGCACAAAAACAGGCAATAATTAGTTCATTGAATTTAATTATATTTGGGTTCCAAGGCGGTAACTGTCGGGTTTGCTCTTTTCGTTAAATGACATATCACAAATTTGTTCTTACTTTTCGCTTGGCTTGCATGTAAAACACCTTTGTTCTGTGCCTTTTCGGAGTTTGGTATATGTTGCAATGCTCATAGGACTTTGTCATATATTCTTAATTATAATCCCAACAATGTTACTTGAGCAGTTTGGCGGTCGTAAAACGCCTCCCCATGCATGTAATCTATGTTGTCACTTAATTCATCCTATAAGGATTGTTACGTGTATTCCCTTTGATGGACATTGGACTTTGGTTCTTCAATTCCATATCCATATGAACAGGATGCTACAACCATTTATTCGTATCTGGTCATGTTTGTTCATGATTCAGAATGTTATTTTTATTTATAGTCAACCATTTTTGTGTAGTTTTTCAAATCGAAATATTACCATATTCTTTTTTAAACACTATGTGGACATTATATTTCAATGACGTCACTACTTTCGTCATGACTTATAGAAAATATCAGCGCTTGGACATTTTGTATTCAAACAGATCGTTTTTCTTTTCATTGTTTGCATTTGAGAGACTCGTCAGAAAGTGCGAGGTTAGAGCTCTGTAAAACCGGTTTAGGCACCCCAGTCGGTCCATATTGCCGACTGACTGTTCCAAGGCGGTAACTGTCGGGTTTTCTCTTTTCGTTAAATGACATATCACAAATTTGTTCTTACTTTTCGCTTGGCTTGCATGTGAAACACCTTTGTTATGTGCCTTTTCGGAGTTTGGTATATGTTGCAATGCTTATAGGACTTTGTCATATATTTTTAATTATGATCACAACAATGTTACTTGAGCAGTTTGGCGGTCGTAAAAATCTCCCCTAGCAGGTAATCTATGTTGTCACTTAATTCATCCTATAAGGATTGTTACTAGTATTTCCTTTGATGGACATTGGACTTTGGTTCTTCCATTCCATCTTCACATGAACAGGATGCTACAACCATTTATTCGTCTCTGGTCATGTTTGTTCATGATTCAGAAAGTTATTTTAATTTATAATCAACCATGTTTGTGTAGTTTTTTTCAAAATCGAAAAAAATACCATATTCTTTTCTAAACACTATGTGGACATTATATTTCAATGACGTCACTACTTTCGTCATGACTTATAGAAAATATCAGCGCTTGGACATTTTGTATTCAAACAGATCGTTTTTCTTTTCATTGTTTGCATTTGAGAGACTCGTCAGAAAGTGCGAGGTTAGAGCTCTGTAAAACCGGTTTAGGCACCCCAGTCGGTCCATATTGCCGACTGACTGTTCCAAGGCGGTAACTGTCGGGTTTTCTCTTTTCGTTAAATGACATATCACAAATTTGTTCTTACTTTTCGCTTGGCTTGCATGTGAAACACCTTTGTTATGTGCCTTTTCGGAGTTTGGTATATGTTGCAATGCTTATAGGACTTTGTCATATATTTTTAATTATGATCACAACAATGTTACTTGAGCAGTTTGGCGGTCGTAAAAATCTCCCCTAGCAGGTAATCTATGTTGTCACTTAATTCATCCTATAAGGATTGTTACTAGTATTTCCTTTGATGGACATTGGACTTTGGTTCTTCCATTCCATCTTCACATGAACAGGATGCTACAACCATTTATTCGTCTCTGGTCATGTTTGTTCATGATTCAGAAAGTTATTTTAATTTATAATCAACCATGTTTGTGTAGTTTTTTTCAAAATCGAAAAAAATACCATATTCTTTTCTAAACACTATGTGGACATTATATTTCAATGACGTCACTACTTTCGTCATGACTTATAGAAAATATCAGCGCTTGGACATTTTGTATTTAAACAGATCGTTTTTCTTTTCATTGTTTGCATTTGAGAAACTCGTCAGGAAGTTCGAGGTTAGAGCTCTGTAAAACCGGTTTAAGCAACCCAGTCGGTCCATATTGCCGACTGACCGTTCCAAGGCGGTAACTGTCAGGATTGCTCTTTTCGTTAAATGGCTACTCATCACAAATTTGTTCTTACTTTTCGCTTGGCTTGCTTGTGAAACACCTTTGTTCTGTGTCTTTTCGGAGTTTGGTATATGTTGCAATGCTCATAGGACTTTGTCATATATTCTTTGTAGAAGTTCGTGTAAATGTAAATTTCTCTAACGTTGCAGAAAACTGGACACACAAGTGAATAATGCACTTCTTCGCAAACGTCGTTTGAATTACAAAGTTGACACTTTCTATCGTTGATATCTAAATTTTCCCAACGGCCTGCCGCAATAGGCAAGTAGCTGTTAGCTGTTCTATATTTTATGAGTGTGTAATTATCTTTCTTTTGAAGTGAATCAGTTAGTGATCAAATTCATAAGTTTCTTTAAATATTGAATAATTAATCTCTTTTGTAGAGTTTTGGAGTGAAGTATGCCAATTTTGTTTGTATTGACCATTGCAATTTTGTTTTACTATGTACTTTATTTTTATGTTTTATATTGTGTCTTGATATTGCCAAATATCAATCCTACCTTTCTCGTTTAATATGTTTATGATATTGTTATCCATTTAGACTGGAAGTTTGGTATTTTGGCATTAAATGATAATTCTGTAAGAGAGTTCATTTTTGTTACCAGTTACTATTATTATTATCTATTCCAAAATCCAACCATTCTACTTTTAGTAATAATACTTAAAGGATATCTACCAAACTTGGCTCTTAACATAAATAATGGTGTGCTTTTGCGGACAGTCATATATAACCTGCGCCACTTTATGTCGTAGTTAACCTTTATTTACCACCGTACTTATACTTTGAAAAAGGAAGTACAAAATAATTAATGTGTAATTTAAATTCCATAAACGCACCAACCTCAATAAATGATAACTATACATGGAAAAAATAGATAAAATATAACTGTTTTTAGGTTTTACTAACCCCCAGTTATGTTGTAGTCGATTGCATTCGGAATACCATGGTCACCATCAACTGCGGTGAGAGTCAACACTGGGCTATGCTGAAAACAAGAAATCTCTGTCAATACCAAATCACCATTGAATTTTCCAGTTTTTTAAGGTTATTTGCAAATCTACATACATTAGAGCCTCAGTACTAAGCAGGCACATGTATAAGAGTCATGGCGTGGAAGGCTTCCTAAACGATTTACGACTAATGCCACTCAATAACGGCTAAAAATGACGCTGGCTGCCTCTTTATTCGAATCAAGACACAACCGACGTATTTCCTCCCTCATTCTTGCTTGCATTTAATGCAATAATTTGACTTGAAATACGGGACTTATTACAAAAATCTTTTTTTCTTTTGAAATAAGTGAAGCACAATCGGAATCTAACTTATACCGCTATTCATGTTCACTTAATAGATTAAAAAAAAGTTTTATAAAATATTGTAAAAAACTCTTTCCTTTTTGAAATGGGATGAAAGATAGATTAGAAAGCTGTTCATTTATGAAATCAAAAATATCAGATTTTTTAGGGGAGCGTGTTAAAGCGTTAACTCACAGTGCTATTACTTTCAACGAAATTGGCTCTGTATGGTATCCCAGTAAAGAAAGGCGGAGTGTCTTGCACGTCCAGGACCCTAATGATGAATACGACAGAACTGCTCTTCGATGGGCTACCTTTATCCTGGAAAAGTACAAGCATTCAATGCATGATAAATATGATAACTGTTTGCGAGTGTATATCTGGAGCTGAGAGGACTGCTGAGGAATAAAAGAGTCAAGCTACATTAAATTATTTAACCACACACTCATATGCCTTATAAAGTAAATAAACCTTTATTAGCCAATATACACTGCATGCACGAAGCACAATATAGCGATGATGAAAACTAAAAGTAGATATAGATTTAAAAACAACAACAAAACTAATAGTAGTTTTAACAAATTTCAAAGCCACGAAAGAAACATCAGTAAGCAACAAAATAAATGCCCGGTGAGCAAGTGTTCTAAATTTCATTCAATATAATATTTTTTAAGATTACTGATAAAATATATGGTCAAATATAAAGCAAGTTTTACTGGGCCGTCATTACTTAACACATAATTTCATCTAAATTGTGCTGATATACAGAATGTCAGTAGATTCAATGTATGGTTTCAATGCGCATTCCAGCAGTTACTATGATAAGATACTGAAATAAGTAAAATGAAGATTTTCGTTAATTTAATTCTACTATAACCTCGAACATAAGATATAAAAACCGCTATAAAAACGTTTGCTTTATTAATACCAGTGTGATAAACCTAAAGCCTGTCACGTCCATCCCGCACTAACTTTGATTGCATTTTACCATGCCGCTCTTGAATGTCGGAACGTCGCCAAATCGAATGAAATATTAGATATAAAGGAACGCAACAGCATTCTGATGAAAACCATACGTCATTAAAATGTGCCAGTTTGTAAACCCAAGCTTTGAAGCAACAAGAACATTAACATTGTGCTACGTAAAAAAAGACAAACTTGCTAGTGTACAATTCGGATTTGAGTTAGTATCATGATAAGATGTACAAGTGTATTAGTTTTTTCATCGATTTAGGTAGGAAAGGTAGCAAACAATAGGAAATGAGACTACATCCAATGGTCATGAGAAGCCTAAATCGATTGACGCTGTAACAATTCTAGGCGCGTATAAAACATAAAAAACACTCACAAGAAAATTCCATATTCAGAAAATGTCATTTTTTCACACAGATGGTAAGATAAATAGAATACTAGGTTGTTGTTTAATAAAGAACATGTATCACACAAGGCAGGAACGACAAGCATTGCAATTTAGAATTGCCTAGAGCGATATAATTTTCTTTATTCAACGCCAACATAGTTTTCTGTATGTTATTTTGAGTTTACAATGTCGTGAAAATCGGAACTTTAGCATGTTAGGCTTGCTATTTAGAATACAGATGCAGATTGGTGTTCTAAACCATGCTTATGAGAACGGAGGGGAACTGCAAATAGCAAGTATACTAGTAAGAAGTAGTGTTTGGCCTACACCGCTACCTTGAGTTTGTTCTGGAGATAGCCTAATGTAAAGGAAAGAACGTTGACACCATTGCGAATGACGCCAATGGTTTGCCAAGTAACTTCGACATTATCGACATTTTTGTACTGTTTTGTTAAGCTAAAGCTACATAGTTATTACCTTGGCGGTCACAGTGAACTGGTAGTAGCTGTTCTTCTCGTAGTCCAATGGTTTGATAAGAGTCACGTTGCCCGATGTTGAGTCTATCTGGAAGGTTGAGCTGTACTCGGCAGCTACTGATGTTGACTACAAAATGAATTTTTCATAATTAATCACTTAGACTGCTACATTTTGTGAATAGCCTTCAAATTGTGAGTTAAATGCCAACTACTTTACGGTAAATGCATTGCCCTCCTACTATTTGTCTAGAACAGGATGTATGAAAGCACCTAATCTTAGATTGTTTATCTGGATCGATCAACCCTCTTTCCTGTAATTTATCCATTAGTGTGTGATAAAGAGAGAATGTGTAGCTAGTTCGGGACTCAAACTCGGGACCCTTCGTTAACTGGTAGAATGATCTACTAGCTAAGCAAACCGGACCGCTTAAATTTTTATCTCTGTATCCTCCTTCTTAAATGCTAAACAAGTTGTCACTAAGAAAAAATAAATGTATATTTACAAAGTATACATCTTGTTTTTTCTTTGTTCAGGCTTTGCCTTCTACAAATACAAAACGATTTAGCAAAGAAGTTGAGCAAAATATTTTTAATATGTTAAACGTAGCCTTCTGGTGAAAGATATTTTTAAATCGTTTTTCGTATGTCATTTTGTAAACTTTGGGATGTAAGAAATGAAAAAAGGGTCACTGAAAAAATCTTCATACATTTAACAAACCACTTAATTGTCAATATGGCGTTGCGGACTCAGCTCTCAGTTGGATAGACTCGTACCTGAGACCACGTAGTTGTCAAGTCAGCGTAAATTCGTCATTGTCGTCATCGAGACTACTACAATGTAGCGTTCCTCAAGGCTCTTGTTTAGGCCCCTGGCTCTACATTGCTTACGCTGGAACATTGTTTGACGTCATTCCACAGACTATTTCATTGTACGGATTTGCAGATGATCATATTGCAAATAAGCGTTTCCGACCATTACCAGAGATTGAATCAAGTGCAATCAATGAACTTGAGCAGTGTGCAATTTATATAAATGACTGGATGAACAAAAGCAAACTCAAAATGAACACATCAAAAACTGAATTTATTATGTTCGGCAGCAAGGCTCACTTAAGTAAGTGCACTACAACCTCCATTGATAAAGCTGGCGACATCATCAAGCGTGAATCTCAAGTGCGCTACTTAGGTGCCTTCCTTGATGAAACTTTATCTTTTAAGGAGCACGTAAAACGGAAATGTCGCTCTGCTATGATAAACTATCTGCGAATTAAGAGTGTGCGAAAATACCTTACGAAAGCTGCTACAGAAATTCTTCTTCTATCGTTAGTAATTTCGCATCTTGACTACTGTAACGTCATTCTGTATGGTATAGCCGATTCTGAACTACGCAAAATGCAACGCATTCAAAACATGTGCGCAAAACTTGTTCTCGGTCGCAGCAAATTCGACAGTTCATCACAAGCTCTGTATGACCTACATTGGCTCCCTATCAAAGCTAGGATAAATTTTAAAATATTATGTTTCATGTACAACTGTCACATTGGTAATGCACCCGTCTACCTAACTGACCTATTGACAAAGCATGTTTCAGGAAGACCGGGTTTAAGATCTGCAAATTGTGGAACATTATATAACATTCCGTTTAATAAAAGAAAGACTTTCAGTGACAGAAGTTTCTGTACCCTCGGCCCAGTGCTATGGAACAGTCTGCCATTAGATGTGCGACAATCAAAATCTTTAGATGTTTTTAAGAAGGTATTAAAGACATTTTATTTCCGTAATTTTAATTAACTGTTTTAAAATGGGATAGTTCGAGTACTTTTAAAAATCAAAGAACCTTTACTGATGTGCATATACTTGTATGTATGTTTATCTTGCAATGTTTTAACATCTTAGATTCTGTGGGTTTTACTTAGTGATAAGCTAAATTTTCTGTTTTAATTTTTTATTGTATTTTTTGCATGTCTCGTTTTGATTTTTATTAGTTATTGTACAACGCCATTGAATATGATATTGTATAAAAATAGGCATTTAATCAAATAAAACAGTTTCAGTTTCAGTTTAATCTTAAAATAATGAAATTGCCAACATTTTACAGTTTATATGAAAATGCTTAATAAAATCAAAGTAACCAATTATTTTCTTGATGTCCTTTTTTGTTAAATATGCTTTCAGCTAAGATGTAAAATAAAATATATGTTAAAACATTCGAATAAAGTTAGCAAAACAGGATCGCTGACCATTTAAAAAAGTTTTTAATACAACTGTTTTATCAAACACATGCGTGTGGATAGCGTCATCTAAAACATTTAAAAGGTATGTTTTAACTATATAGAATATACGTATCTAATTAATTATTTTATTCTTAATTCGTAAAGACAAACAAGGTACTAAGAGTATTGCAAGCTTGCTACATATATTAAAATTTCAAAATAAATGACAAGGCATTAACTTTTCAGTCCAATTTAAAGTTCAGTAAAAGCTGAGACGAAAATTACCTAAAAACCAAGCACAATGAAACCAATATTTTCCGATCTGGAACGGTATACACAGCTTTCGGAGTTTTTTTTATAAATGTAAGCAGTAAAACGAAAACACAAATATTTGAAGCAAACCTTCCAAGTAAAGACTTATGCTTAGATCTAAGTAATGACTTTTATCGATACAAAATTTCGGACGAAAATAATAATGTCCACAGTGTATGTAGGTGAGTGGAAAGTACTTTTATTTGTATTTTATCAACGGAATCATGAACAAAAACACTATTAAAAAAATTAAAATAGCTGTTAGCTGGCATAAAGATCTAAGTGATACGATTGTACTGCAAATTATTCTCTAGGGGTGCAAATTCAGTGTCTGTTTGACAGGAAAGCAATAACAAGAACAATAAAAGATATCTACTAAACTTTTAAACTAAAACGAGACCATATAAAATAATAATTTCTCAGAGATTTATTCTGTCTCCTTACAGTTAATAAAGTACAAGTAATACAGATATATTATCTGTGCAAACTATATTATCGTAGGTTTTTAAGTCGAAAGAATAGTTAAAAAATATTAATTCTGTTTCAGCTTAACAACTATTCCGACCTTCTTATTTATAGATTTTACAGTTGTATACATGTGAACACTTAACACACAGAACCCAAACAGCCTTTGGTTTTACCTGTGTAGATGTAATAGTTGGTCTGAAAGAACTGTTCGTAGACATCTTAATATAGTTTAGGATTTTTATAGAAATCGTTTAAGAAGTTGTTCTTAATCAAATTTTTAATTTAGTCATCATGATGTTAGCAACGATTGTGCGAAGTCACAATAGAAGTACACATTTTTATGTCAAAAAAAGCAGACAAACAGGGCCAAACATGCACACTAACGCAGGTTTTACAAGCATTAAAGAAAAAATATTTATATATGACTGGCTTATCAAGCAAATTAAATACACACGACTTGTAAATCTGATTTTGTAGAAAATCAGGTAGTGTTTTTTTTTTCAAAATCGTGAACAAAAAGCGGCTACTAATGAAAGAATATACATATTACCAAACCCACTAAATTAATCGCAATAAATTAAAAACAACAACATTAATTCATGTGATATTCTGTCGATGATAATTGTTTATTGATATATACATACCGAGGAAATGTGCCTTTTGGAGTAACACACTGAAGCATTCGCGTTAAAAAGGGAGGAAACTCTTACTGGCGCAATTATTTCTGAACTATCATACAGACCTTCCCGAAAAGTGAGTTACGTCCCTTTAATAATTGTCGAATATTCGGAACGCTTCGGCTCTGGGTAGTAAACATTTTGGCAAGATGGCGGACAAATCAGACGACAATTCTAAGGTTCTCAGTGATTCAATGATAGATCAGCTTTCCGTAGTCAAATTAAAAGACTATTTGCGCTTTCACAACTAACAAGTGACAAGAGAAGAACGCGGAACTTGTTCTGCGAGCTAAAGATGTGGGAAAGCTTTCAAAATTGGACCTTTCTGTGAATGGTGTAATGGCGCAGATTGAACTGATAATTTGTTTTCGTTGCCACCTTTTAGTGATGGTGACATATACAATAACTGCGTGTATAAGGCAGGAACAAAGAAGGGCAAAGTCATATTATGACGATAAGCATGTCGGATGACAGATGTTTCGCTACCCAGATATTTTGCACCTGATATTTGGCCACCTAGGTCCAGGATGTTATTAAATAAAATTGTCTTTGTTGTCAGTTTTTAAAACCATGGCCGTTTGAACTAATAAAAATAAAAAAAAGTATTTATTGTCACTGTTCACCCTTCTTGAACAGTTATTGATATTAAGTATATAAATTTATTAAACGATCAGAATGTACATGCTATATATTTGAAATTAGTATAAGAATAACATCGTGAGCGAGTAAAAGGGAAACATTTAAAAATAGTTTCATGGTAAAATTTTATTTTTACATGCAATTATGTGCATGTGTACACTCACACACACGCACACACACACAAACACACACACACACACACACACACACATATGAAAATAAAAATGTCACTAAAACTAAAGTCAGACTGTTATTAATTGACGTACACCTTTAAGGTATTTATAATTGGTGAACAATTATGTTAAACAAGTTAACAGATGTGGAATAAATTGCTTATCTGTCGGTATTTTTATGGTTTCCCAAATTGATTTTAACGTCACTTGTCAATTAAATATGTACAGGTTAATTGTTTTCTGGCCATAAGTTTGAAAGGTTTTTAAAGTTAATGTAATATATCTCAAAAACATTTTACATATTTTTATTCAGAAAAAATATATTCATAATTCACTGCTAACTACGGCGAGTTTTAGCTCAGAGTCACATTAAAAAACGAATGTATGTGCTGACCCTTAAATTAGCCAGTTGTTAGTCAGTCAGAGTTTTGGTAACTACGGTAGCGTACATATACATACCATCTAAGCAACTACTATCAACATTAACCGCAGACATATTATCTTAAATTATTTTACTAACCAAAGCCACAAAGCATACACTCTGCCAAATAAAATGAGTGTATATAAAATATTTCGGTAGAAAATCATACTATTTGTTGTAAAGAAAATATGACAACTTGTAGAGATTTAAAAAAAAATAAAAGGAAAATCGTATTAATTAAATTTCTTATTACATGTGGATTAACGTTCCAATCTCATATGATATAATTAAAGGCGTTAATTGGCTCATGGTGTATGTGCGTGTGTGATTAGCAATTTTTTTATTCATTGGTGACTGTGTCTTGTTATAAATATAAACTAACAATACAGGGTTTGAAAGTGACCGTATAATGCCGCCGTAGGTAGTGTTTTCAGAGAGAAAAGAATTTGTTATGTTTTCATTTGTATCCTCCTCCATGATTTTGGAGCTTCGAAATATTATTTTTATCTTTACTCTTTCAATATCATTTTGTAATTCACTCTTAAACAATCCAAACTGTGACTCCAAACAACTCGATAATCCTAATTGTCTCTCATGTAAGCCATGCATGACCTTTCACAGTTTGTGAGAGATAGGAATTTTCCGTGATTGCCAGGATCTTATTCCCTCGGCTTAAAGAATATCAGACAACCATTAAACACAACAAGTACAGGATAAGACGATAGGTTTCTTGTGAAATCAAAGGGTGTGTTAATTGAGCATTTTCTTGGTGGCGGCAATCTTCAGAAGGATCAAAATGCCTTTCTAAAGATACAGATTTTTTTTTTGCAGCGGACTGCTGGCATAAACAGGAAATCGATGTAAGGAAAGTCTCACCCCATTAATCATTTTACCACAGAAGTTGCCTTAACAAACACAACAGTATGTTCTTTTTCGATGTATTACTATATATATATTTAACAAATAAGACATGGCCTTGAGGGCAATATGCAAGTTTACAGACTGGTTGGTCAGACTAAGGAAGGTATATGGCCCGAAGAGACCATAAGAAATTTTAACTGTTTTATCAAGAATACTGCTTGTCTGTTTCTATTGTTTTACTATGTCTTAGTTCATAACTTTTTGTATTGATTTACTCTCTCTTAGTTCATCACAAGCAATGTGGATTTAAAGTCAAAATTTGCCAAAGAAGTCTGTGTAACTGGTTAGCCTATCAGCAATTGGTGAAATGTTTTCTAGTAGATTCTTGAAACAATATATTACCTTACTTGATATTCAAGTTTAATGAATAAGTAACTAATGCTTAATGTAAATATGTATGCGACAAACGTTAATCCCAAATAGTGTTCTTTTTTATTCTTACAACTTTACGAACCATATTACGGCCAATCAAATCTTAATAAACTTATTCGAAAAGTACTAAGCTGCAAAGTGATAACACCATTGTAAATAAACATGAAGTTCCATTTAAATTTCACAAACATATCATTATAATTATATATAATATTTGTCTTTATGTGTGTATGAAGGCAAGATCTTGCATGTTTTAACTTAATATGTCAAAATTTACATTATTATACTTATATGTTGAAATGATAAAAAGTAGAAAACAAAATATTCTGTTCAACTTTTCATTAGATATTTGTTATAAATGCGTTTAATATCTTATTTACGTCTACGAATTTAAGTAGCGAGAATGAATGCGCAGACGGCCCAAGTTTGTCATCAGAGGACATTACAAAACATGCCACCATGTCAAAGAAAAACAGTTAATGTAAACAAAATCATATGCCTTTTTAATACCATTTAAGGTATCGTTTGCAGAAGATGACGAAGAAGGATTACCGAAGAAAAAATAAAGAGGAGAAAGGGCGTTGCAAAAGAAAACAGAAGAAGAATCAAAATGATAAAGGGGTTCAAATATAATTAAAAAGAAAGATATACACATGAAAATGCTGCTATAGAAGATCGGACAAAAGTTGTTATTTACAACAAAGGTTTAATAAACGAGTTCATAAAAAGTAATAGTAAGCGAACCTATTGCGAGTTTACTATCTTTTTTCCTGGACGAGTTTTATAAATGATTGTTTTAATTGACAACGAGTTCCAGATTCTTTATCACACGAGTTTAATCGCCAATACGACTTTAAAAGATCTTAACTACAATACTCAGAGAAATAGAGCAATGGGGCGGTCCTCATTATGATAACGTCGATGATGTCATCAATCAAAAAGCTGTATTATACTAGTGCAATATAAAAATGTTATTGGTGTATTGAATCGAAAACAAAGGGAATCATGTGATTAAATAATTTATATGAAGGGTAAACATGGTTATCGTAAAAAGATACAAAACATACCTGTGTCGTAGGCTGAAACATAAGCACACATGGGTATATAAAATGCAGGAAAAAATACTTGAGTTTTAGAAATTATTTACAAAACCCTTTAGTTGATTTTTTATTCCATAATAATACTTATGGAAAAAAACGAACATTAACGCCTGTCTTACTTACTTGTGTTTGGGGAAGTGGGAGTGGAGGACGTATTGTTATTTGACGAATGTTGGATTCGTATATGTTTAATTGGTTAAAAGTAGCTAGGAAAATACAATTTATAAACATTTACTAAAATTAAACACATTATAAGTATTCATATACGTATATCAGACAATCAGCATATAATTGCTAACATTAGAAAAAAGATACTTAAAATGGAAGAAAATGTCTGAACACGTACGTTCATTTCGTAAAGAACCGTCCCGTTGTTTCCGTTGTCAATATCTTTTGCGTGTATGCATGTAAACTGCGTTCCCTCAACTGATCCGTTTTGGGCAGTAGCATTCTGTGTAAAAAGTCACAACCGATTCAGATATTTCGGTCAGAGAAGTCGTAAAAAGAACTGATACAACCGTCTTCACTCCCCTCTCTCTCTCTCCCTCTCTCTCTCTCTGTCTCCCTCTCCGAAAAATTACCAGGTTTGAAAGACATTATTTTCCCTTAACTGCCATATGGTCTCTTTAGCCTTAAAAAAAGAGTGTATCAACGCTCTACACAATATAGCGATACGCAGTTTGTCATGAATTTATGCTAGTATCGCAAACTGCGATATTTTTTATTAAATCTGATATTAACAGATTATAATCAATTAATGGATATATTTTAACTCTGTCACAACTGAATGTCCTCCTAATGAGTCTATAATATACAACCTACGGTGTCACCGGCAATAAATATTCATGTGCAGTAAAAAAGCAAGAAGAGAGCGGACCTTGCCGCCGAGGTAACGAATTAACAGTCCTGCGTTTTTGCCCTTACTCACCCACCAACAACCATCTCCATAATAATAAAGCGGTTTTCTCTTAAAACTAAATATGGATTTTCTGGTTATTTCCTCAATTTTGTGTGGGAATGTTATAATTATGAACGCTTAAAAGAAAATTGGCATCTTATGGTGTAATTGCATGTTTACTATTGGCTTGTTTTAATCCGTTATACTGATGAACAAATGTGTTTTGTTTTGAATCCATTTAAGATCAATCCAATCCTTTCAGTTAAGTAAAGATAGAATAAGATTTGTCATTTACAACTCCATGGAAGCGAAAATAAAAGAATGTCATGCACATAACTATCCCCTACACAAGATTACAACATTTAATGATCATTTTTATGACCCTGTTGCATGCCAATCCTCTCTGTGGCTTATTTGAATAGATTTATCAATACAAACCGATCTATAAACACATATAAGCATTGCGCCATTTTGTGGAACAATGTGAGAAACTTATTTGCATATAATGTAATTGACCATAAGTTGTAAAAACCACAGTAAGATACACCCCATCAAAACCTCTAATTTTTATACTAAACTCGCCGCGGGTGGGGAGGCGACCGGGTAACAGAGTTTTAGATTGCCTACGTCATTGTATTTTTCACAATATTACAAAATTCACCTTACACTTTTGCATATCAATCACTTTTTTTGTGAACCGGTAAGGTGAATTTTATAATGTCAAATCGGAAAGAAATGTGACACCAAACAAATTGCTATTTTAACTTTTTACAAAAAAACCATAGCATGCTAACAACTGCTTTTTACGAATCTCTTTTCGCTGGTGTTATGTGTCTTTAAAAATCAAAACAAAACAAAACACAAATATTTAATCATATTCTGTCAGTTATAACCTTATTCGAAAGTAAATTATTTCCTTTGGAAAATCATCTATCATTTGTAACGTTCAGGTTCCTGGGAAATACCGATACGAGATCAATGACCGATACACTTAAAATTGCGGACTATCGCTTTCTTTCATTTCTGTTTTAACGACGTTTTGCAGCATTACTGATGACATTTTACATGTTAACATACATACATACATCTCGTAAACATCAGTAAATTTATGTGTTAAAGGTGTGCCCAGACTGCATAACGCTGGCAAACCAGGTGGAGCATCTGAAATATTGGCATAGTTATATGTCTTTACTCTACAGTATTTTCTATGAACCTTGATAAGGGGATATTTAAATTAAAGATTGGCATAGTTATATGTCTTTACTATCCAGTATTTTCTATGAACCTTGATAAGGGGATATTCAAATTAAAGATTGGTATAGTTATATGTCTTTACTATCCAGTATTTTCTATGAACCTTGATAAGGGGATATTCAAATTAAAGATTGGTATAGTTATATGTCTTTACTATCCAGTATTTTCTATGAACCTTGATAAGGGGATATTCAAATTAAAGATTGGTATAGTTATATGTCTTTACTATCCAGTATTTTCTATGAACCTTGATAAGGGGATATTCAAATTAAAGATTGGCATAGTTATATGTCTTTACTATCCAGTATTTTCTATGAACCTTGATAAGGGGATATTCAAATTAAAGATTGGTATAGTTATATGTCTTTACTATCCAGTATTTTCTATGAACCTTGATAAGAGGATATTCAAATTAAAGATTGGCATAGTTATATGTCTTTACTATCCAGTATTTTCTATGAACCTTGATAAGGGGATATTCAAATTAAAGATTGGTATAGTTATATGTCTTTACTATCCAGTATTTTCTATGAACCTTGATAAGGGGATATTCAAATTAAAGATTGGCATAGTTATATGTCTTTACTATCCAGTATTTTCTATGAACCTTGATAAGGGGATATTCAAATTAAAGATTGGTATAGTTATATGTCTTTACTATCCAGTATTTTCTATGAACCTTGATAAGGGGATATTCAAATTAAAGATTGGTATAGTTATATGTCTTTACTATCCAGTATTTTCTATGAACCTTGATAAGGGGATATTCAAATTAAAGATTGGTATAGTTATATGTCTTTACTATTCAGTATTTTTATGAACCTTGATAAGGGGATATTCAAATTAAAGATTGGCATAGTTATATGTCTTTACTATCCAGTATTTTTATGAACCTTGATAAGGGGATATTCAAATTAAAGATTGGCATAGTTATATGTCTTTACTATTCAGTATTTTTTATGAACCTTGATATGGGGATATTCAAATGAAAGATTGGCATAGTTATATGTCTTTACTATTCAGTATTTTTATGAACCTTGATATGGGGATATTCAAATTAAAGACACCAAGAAAATCTAACACTTCAAGTGTTTTAAATATACTGGTAACTAACGACTATAAGGTGTCCTCGTGCGTCAACTTGAACGTAAAATTGTTGACCGGTTTATAGGAATAACTATGAAATTGGTGTTAAAACGTGTTTAGCTTTCGTTCCTTAAAAGATAAACCACCCATTAGACAAAATAACGTAAATGACCCATTGTTTATTATACAAAAGTGTTGTTTTTTTTTTTCGAAGATTCGGATGTACGTTGTAAACAAAAGTCTCATTTGTGTCTCTCTGTTGATGGAAAGAGTAGAAATATTGTGACAGCGTTAAATCTGAAGTAAAGTTCGTGAGTAACCTGAATTTGCTGATTCCCAGCTTACTAAGCCTATACCATATTAATTTGGTTTGCTTTCCGTCTGAACTTGATTTTTCCTTTAAGAAAGAATACAATATATTTGTTATCATCAAAAAGCATATGGTTTCTTTGAGGATACACCATTTTATACTTTATGTCATTATAATTACGTTGATTAAAGATAACTTTTATTGACGCATTGTAATGTTTAAGCTGAAGTAATTGAAAAAAGTGTTACTAGTGACTGAGACAAAACTTGAAATAAAGGGTCGCTCTATCCATACCCATCGCACTATAAATTATTTTGGGGTAATTTTTTTAAGGAAATGGTACATTCAATTTTTTTTGTATTTCCTTCTTTTTCAACATTATACAACTTGGGCCAACCTGTATTCTTAAGCTGAAAAATAGACCAAAAGAGCGCAATGTTCTCTTTCACCTTACTACAATGTATATAAAACACTACCCGAAAGTGGTAAGTGCGAACTATTGGCCCACAAATGAAGAGTACTCAAGGGCAGATAATGATTCTTTCAAAACTGACTAAAGGAATAGTGTTTATGATGAATTAAAAAAGACACTGGTCGAGCTTGAATTTACCATAACATTTTATTAACACTTAAAACTTTTGTTTGTTTAAATTTTAAAATAGAATTTAAGTAAAAGAATATATTTTTAATTACCAGCATGCAATGGTCTCTTATCTAAGGCTCAATTAACAACACATATCTCTACCACCCTCTTCCAATCATTCGATAAGAAAGGTGCGACAAAATAATACTGTACACATCGCACTGGTGGCTCGCTTTTAGTTGTACTAAATGAATAGCCAGCAAACCGATTTTTGATAGCAACGAAAATTTCTTTTTTAAGACGTTAAATGTACGTTAAAAATAAAATAGTTCTTTATACGATGTATAGTTACCTCTTGAAGTTCCCAAGAATACTGAACAGTTAGAAACTCGGGAGCGTTGTCATTTACGTCCATTGGATAGACACTCACAGAGCTGTACATCTGAAGTAATAAAGCATGAACCACTTATTGCTTATGGCCAAACGCTGCTAACCAGCTAACTGTTTAATACTTGCGACAATGTATGCAGTTGTAAAGAAACAATCGAACACAATTGCTATTTAACTTGAACAACATAAACTTTCGTATAAACCATTACAAAGATCAAGGAAAACATGAAAAAGAGCTATCCTATCGGGAGAACAAATGACAGACAGAAACCAAGCTAGAATTTAGGTAAAGATACACAGAGAGAAGGGAACAGAGTAGAGAGAGGATAGCCGAAAGAGAGCAAACTAGTGGGAGAAGAGAGACAGAGAATGTACAAAGAGTATGTAAGAGAAAAACCTTTGCCTAAAATATGTACCACATTATTTGTGGAGTCTGATATCTTGAACTTCAGTTGATACACTGACGGACTCGGCTGAAATATAAAACATAGACCCATTAACAGACTTATTAAACCTGTTTTAATAAACATAATCTATGGTCATGCAAATACAATTGATAAACATTACAATCCAAAGTTCTTGTGCAGAAAATACAATTCTTTCATACAAGGCATTAAAAAAATAAACAAAAGCATGTTGAATGATGAAATAACGTGAATATGTATTTTCTGCTCGTTGAATACAATATGTTAAGCTTTCAAATCGGTCTCAGGTAAATTCTTATGAAAAATGAAAATGAAAAGAAAATAACATAGTTAAGATGCACAATGCATATGAACTGAAACTTGAGAACAGAAATGGCAGAATACCTCATCCCGATCAAACTGTTTCTTAACGTATACACTGATGTTTTGTGGCAGACTCTTTATCTGATGTTTTGGTTCGTAGTCCACCATATCGCCAGTGCCGCTGTCGGCTGGGACTATCGAAAGATTGTCTTCAGGGTCATTGTCGTTGATGGTAATTATGTACAAGATGCTCTCTGTAAATTGGACGTACATTCATTGGTTATATTGGCAAGTATAATAGACGACAGTTCATGTCAGGTATAGGATCCCCGACAAACTTGTAACAAGGAAGCAACAATCATAAGTTAATTGCAGTATTGCCAGTCGTAGATCTCATAAAGTATATTTACTTACCTACGAATATCCTTTATTTGACTTTGTTTCATTTTACTTAAAATTATTCGTATGAAACTGAAAAAGTTTCCTAAACTGAATTAAATTATTTCTTATCTGAAATAAAAACACGAAAAAAAACCCCAGGTCTGATGCGTTCTCTGTCAGCAATTTATTGTTTTTTTCACTGACGACTGCATCATCATGACTCAAAGTGATCTGTACCTGTTTTGTGCCGTCGTTATTTGTTCAATAAATAATTTGATGTATATTATTCGATGTAAAACACAGACGTAAAGAAGGAAAAGAGAGAGAAATTGCTATGTCACAAAAGGACAGAAACACTATTGTTGCTAGACTTTTTTAGATTAGATTTTGAAACGATTTCCGCAATGCCACCATATAAACTGTAAAATTAATTGTACTTTAAAGACATTTGTCGTCGAAAAGATGACTGGGAAAAGTGACTTTCTTCAATTGTTGTTTACAAATTTTCACACCGTGCAATAAAGTGTTTTCTTTCAATGACAGCCTCAGAATAATTAATGTCTTATGTTCGATCAAAAAGGAAATGCAACATGTTCAATTTTCTTTTGATTAAAAGATTTATTATTAATTAACAACATGTCTGTTACAACACTATGATACAATAAAAGAAAAGCAAGTAATAAGTTTCACAACATTATTTTTTCACGTTTAACAAACGGTTTTCAAATTTTGGCAATGTTTTTAACAATCAGCACCATGCAACGTCTATATAAAATAAAAAAAGATGAGCTAATTATAATTCAATTCCTTTACTTGTTTAAATGTCCTTTAAAATCCACTGCATAATTACAGTCAGATTGCACTGTTGTATTTGTAAATGTAGCTGAATGATTTACCATAAAGGTATGTGAAATCCACATGCTAGATTGTAGTAACGAATGTTTGAGATTGACACAGTTAAATTTAAAAAATAAATCTCCCATGATATAATGTGGAGATCTCACTAGGCATTTGACACAACATTGAACAAAATGTTTCAGAAAAATATAAACTAGGAATGCATGCCAGAGATAGATAGATAGATAGATAGAGAGAGAGAGAGAGAGAGAGAGAGAGAGAGAGAGAGAGAGAGAGAGAGAGAGAGAGAGAGAGAGAGAGAGAGTGTGTGTGTGTGTGTGTGTGTGTGTGTGTGTGTGTGTGTAGGGAGAGACGGATATGGAGAGAGAGGAGAAATATATAGTATTAATAAACCAATTCTATCAGTTAAACACGCAAAAAATGTAAATATTTCTTACTGATTGGTGTATCTTCAGGTATAACGAGAACATCATCTTTAAGATTTGTGATAGCAGTTGGTGTCGAGGCCATTACACCGCCTAGAAAAAAAACAACAACAACAGAATTATTCATTAAACATCGATCAAATAATCAGTTATCAATTGAACGAAACGGTTTAAGACATCAATACTTACCTTTATCGATTTAACGCAATGCACTTTCAAAAGGCATAGGTTTTTATTAAACCTGTTGTTGACGTTTGAATTGTTAGATAAGGCAGTGTACAAGACTACACATGCTGGCTTAGTTTATATCATATGCAAGAATCAAAACACGTTAGCCACTAGGAACGTGATTAACGGAGGTTAATATTAAAATAGTTCCGTACAAAAAGACTCAAACACAGACCGTGTCATGTAAAAGCTGTGTACATTACATATTCCATTAATAATTCCGTTATCTTTCTTGAACTAGTTATTGACAGTATGTGATATAGTTGATCTGGTAACATACAAACCGTACAACAGTCTCGGACCTTGTAGAATCGGCTAAACAGTATATTTTTAATATATTGTACACGTGGCTCAAAACGTGATAATAAACGAGGTCATTGTAAAGTGTTAACATATATTTCAGTGTCATGAAAGTGAAATTGCATGCAACTGTACAGACCATTTGATAGCTACATAAATGATAATGTGTACTTACCGATGAACGCCACTAACAACACGCTCAGTATGTGGATATCCATTTGTATGACTGTAAAGAAAACCAATCATTAACAACAAAATCACAGAAAAAGTTTTATATTATAAGCAATTTAAATAGAAGACATAGTACACCAATAACATACTTTTTCAGACAGGTGGCTAGGAACTTTGATATTTGACGATATCGTTTAGACAAAAAAGATCTTGTCCATCTAAAACCGAATGTTCTTACCTACTTGAATTATTATTACTATGAAAGGTGTAAATCTAGTTTAAAAGACATTTCTGTGTGAAGAAATTTGATGACCCGCTGACGCTTGCGACTTTGTAGTAACGAATTAAATAGACGTTTAACATCTCACATTTAATACAATATATTTCAACACAGTTGCTTTTCTACATACCCCTTCTGTCTATATTGTCGACTTAGCTGTCTAACATCATTGTTTACCTACTTACAGATGGTACTCCCATTTTGAAGACATTCGAAATATCATCAGTTACGAAATAAAATTGAATTAAATTAATCAAAACAAGACACACATCGCATTTTAAAGTATACATAATTAGTAGCAGACACGAGTTGAATGAGTCACCATTTGCTGGCAGCACTGTCCCCTTGCCTGGAATATAATGGCCTTTATTCATTGTTTAGCATGAATTTATCTTAAAAATATAAAGCTAAATGTAGTTTTTCGGTACAGTAGATATTGTAAGTGTTGTCTTTCTAATTTTAAACGACTGATAACCTGTCTTCACTAAAGCCGCTCTAACGCTGCATGATTATTACTGAGGTCAATATAAAGGCCAGTGATAATTACATATGGTTTCAAAACTTTTTTTCTGATACATTGTTGCGTCATGGGATACATCATATCAATATATCGTATCACAAGAATGTCAAGATAACACTGATCTCCCAGATTGACTGACATTAATAAAGGCAATCTTTGTGGAGGTGATATGATAAAAACCAAATTATCCTATTGAAATATTATGCACATATGTAAAAGGAAATCCACTTATACTAACAATTGTGTTTCCGTGTGTGAACATTTGCTTCCTTTGTAAGGGGATGAGATTGACAGTTAAATCATTGTTATCAGCGGCAAAACAAATTCGTTCGAAGATGTCTATACTTTTTAAGTATTAAACAGATTGCTATCAATTATCATTTTTAGATATGTAGGTTACGAAAGTTTAATACCTGACGAGAACGCCACTGCGCACATATTTCATGTCGATAGTATGGACAGCATGTGATTCGATAACACGATCTCCCATCTTACGTCCTGGTCCAAAATACAAGAATAAGGTTAGACAATTAAATAAGGTCGAACTTGTAATATGTAATCAGTCCCTAATCAGCTGCATGTTTAGGAAAATAGTATAGGTCCAGATGAGCTAAGTGAAAAGAACATTACGAATTTACGTTCTCGCTATTCAAATATACTAAACATAAGTGACGCGATTATTTTCGTCCAAATGAGGTAATGACTTAAACCCACAAACACGGTTAAACTTGACACAACTATTTTAATTTGAAACATTACATGTGCGCCTACGCTGTTATGTTTTCGTTGTTTCTGAAGAGTAGAAATACGGAAATAACAGGATGGACAATTTGATCATCTTCCATAAATATAAAGTATTAAGTCCTCATTATTTCTCCTTGATTACTGTTACAACTTTCTGTTTTTTGAGCGGGAAACGCGTCGGTGAAAGTTCGACAAAACAAGAAAATTATATTATTGAAACCAAGTTTACATCTCTAATTTGTAATATCACAGAGGACAACATGTATGCTAAGTTTTGTTTAATCTGCTATGATTGCATGACATGTACACACTCCAATTTTCATCATTGCTGATCCCATCATGGAGTCAATTATGGCTGAGATAAGTAAAACATATTATCTAATTTCCAAAGATGAATGTTTTCAAAACACTGAAGGTGATGATAATGGAATACATTCTCGTCTTCTCAAAGCGATGAGGGAGTCAAAACCCCCTGCTCCCACTGCTACCTCTACACCTATTGGTCAGCCATCTTTTTCCTTTTCACTTGTAACCACCAATCTTCCTAAACTTCCATCATTTTCTGGTGACAAGCCTGTACCAAAGGGAGGAGTGAATTACATGGTTTGGAGGAACAAGGTAAAGTGTTTGTCCTTATCGCGAGACTGGACCACTTCTTAACATCTTCAAGCTTTGCGAAGTTCGCTGCGTGGCACTGCACGCCTCATGATTGTTTCCTTAGGTCAGTCTGTTTCTTTAGCTGGCATTTTGACCAAACTGGATGCTATGTTTTTAAATGCCGCTTCTATAGAGGAAGGTCTTTCTGAATTTTTCATTGCTGTTCAACGACGAGATAAAACAGTAACCCCTTTTACTTGTCGACTGAAAACCCTTTTGTAAACTATTATAGACAAGGGAATACTTCCACTTGGAGCCAGGGATGACCTTTTCAAGCAAGGATTCTGGGCTGGTCTTTCTTCACTTACTCTCCAAGCCTAGACCAGGCATAAGTATGACCTTGCCACAGACTATAACTCTTTTCTAAGGGAGATTCGGCTGATGGACAAAGAGCTCTTTCTCATCATCTTCTAATGTTCGACTTAAGGTAACCCATTACCCAGTCCAGGCTAGTGATCAAGGTCACAGTGATATTTTAGGAAGAATAGGTGCCCTGGAGTCACGGATGGTGAATTTGGAGACCCAACTTAGTAGACAATTGGACCAAAGTTAGATCAATTTATGCATCGTTTTGACTCTAACTTAAACCTCAGGGTTGAACCCTCTCAGCCTGCACCATTAGCCAACTCACAAGCGGCGAGAAACTGGCATGTGCGGCTTGCTTCACCGTAATCAGCCCAATCCCACTATGCCCCTAATCCTGCTGCGTCTAATACGCAACCCAGATTACTTGGACGAGGAAATACTTTAAACTAATAACAGCTCCCGCTGGTGGCCAACCAGTAGCAGATTCTCTGTCTGGCCAATCTAATAAATCGCAGCCTCTTCGGGATTGCATGGTTGTTATTCATAATACCTACACGATTGTTATAAATGGCAAAAAGGTCACTTGCCTTGTTGACAGTGAAAGTATGGTCACAACCATTTCTGAGTCAATGTTTAGATCCCTTGAACCTTTACCCTTGCTTAATTTAGATCGCCTTGGTCTAGATATTTCTATTGCAGATGGTTCCACTCTGAACGTCCTTGATTATGTTGAAACAACTATTTCTGTACCTGCAATCAGCTCTTGTACTTTAGATGTTCATCGTTTGGTGGTCCCTGACAATGTCGACAATCAGACATGTCCAGTTATAGTTGGTGTTGGCACTAATGTCATCAGGCGGTGCAAGAATGCTTTGGAAGATTTATCCCAAGTTTCAGATGCTTGGCAAATGGCGTATGATGTTGTCACCTGTAGGGCCTGCACAGTCCGATCAACGAACAAGAGAACCATCAGAGTCCCAGATTATGAAACTGTTGTCGTCAATGGATTTGTTCACCGCATCAACACCACTTCCAGTGTAGTCACGGAGAAAAGAGATTCTGAAAGCCATTATTTTTTTAAGGCCATGCTTGATTAACATTTCTCCTATTGCTTCTACAGCAAAATTTTCTATGAAGATCTGCAACATCTCAGCTCGTCCAATATACATCAAGCCACGATCAGACCTTTGCTCAATGAATGAGGTCAAAATTGTCAACAACATTGATTTCTTCTCTCCTTCTTTGTCTACTAGCTGCGCTCCATGCTCATAACATACAGATTCAACTAATTCGTTAGAAGACCTTGGATTGAAGATAGATACAGAGAACCCAACTGCTGATCAACTTGTTTCTCTCAGACAAGTTATTGACAATTGGGACCATGTCTTTTCTAAGGATTTGACAGATTTACGGTGTTGCAATCTGGTCAAACACAAGATCTGTTCTGCAAGACAAAACCCCGTTTAAATATCGGAAAATTTCCCCTGCCATGTATGAAGAAATTAAGGAACACCCCAAAAAATGCTTTCTTGTGGAGCTATTCGATACGACCTTTTCTCATTTACCTTTTCGCCCTTCAGAAAGTCCATTCACGACAAACGTGGTCATGGTACGTAGAAAAGATGGGTCGTTGAGGTAAATACCACCGTATGCTCAACTCTCGTACCAGAAAGGACGCTTACATGTTACCCCGTTTTGACGATACTGGGGATTTGCTTACTGGATCCAAGTAATTTTCTAAGTTAGATCTTAGGTCTGCCTATTGGCAAGTGAAAATTGAGGAAACTGGCAAGGAGCAGACTGCTTTTTCTGTTTTTCTGCAATCTAGGATTTTATTAGTGCAACGGGATGAGCTACGGCCTTTGTAACGCCCCAGCTATTTTTCAACGTCTTATAAAATGTTGTATCAGTGAGCTCAATCTTCGTGACTGTCTTGTTTTCATAGACGACATCATTGTATTTTCATTTACATTTGAGGAACTTGTGCATCGTCCTGAAGCTGTGTTTTATCGCCTTGAAACTCATGGACTCAAACTAAAATCCTCCATGTGACAACATTTTTAGACCTCTGTGGAGTATCTTGGCCATGTAATTTCAGCAGAAGGGATTTCAACACACCCAGCAAAAGTTTCATCAGTTTTTTCTTGGCCTAGACCTGCGAATGTCAAGGAGCTTTGTTCTTTTCTTGGTTTTAGGGCTACTATAGGCTTTTTGTAAAAGACTATGCCAAGATAGTTCAGCCATTGAGCCGTCTTCTTGAGGGTCATTCCCTAATTTAAAAGACAAAGAAGACAAAGAAATTTTCAGCTTCCTTAAACCTGTACCTAAGCCTAGGAGGTTACAGTCACCAACAAGAGTCAATCCGGAACCTAGTTCGGACTCAGATTCTGACTCCAGCTCGGGTGAGAGTGGGAGGTATATTATACCTCAACGTAGTATGGGAATATATGTCCATCTCCAGTTCCTAGAGCGGAGCCAGCACATCCTTTGTTAGTTGATGTTAGGCGGGGCTCGAGCCCTAATTTAACTTTAAGATCACAGCACTCTGACAACACTCAGGCAAATTATTTGCTTCTCATTTAAACTAGGTATCTATCTGTGACATCTCGATCGGTTTCAGTGCAAAATCCAGTTTCCTTACCAACCGCTGCTACTCACTCAGCTCGCCCCGTCAGGGTTCTTCGCCCACCAGACTTGTTCGGCAAGTGGGTTTCTTGACTTGAATCATTTGTTGTTTTTTTCACTCGTGAACCCACTGAAAACTTATTTTAGGCTGCCATTGGATTATCATTAGTCTCTCCTATCACCTATCGTCCTGCTTGTATATTGTGTTTATTGTTTGACTAACATTTTTCAGTATGTGCCTTATTATATTGCATTTATTCTGTACAGAATAATCTGTGTATTTCTTTTATATCTAGCAGTGCTTGCTGACAGCCTTTTAAATGAGTATTTGCAATTACCACTGTAGATGATCATTTTTTTTAATCTATTTAAGCTAAGTTATATTGTGTTCTTCCGAATATTAGGTATTATACTTCCTTGGAACTTGTCAGTCATGTAACTTTATGCCATTTTTAATATAATGATTTCTCAGTTTTTTTTTCAGGCCAAATCCTAGTAGTTAACAATGTTATTCATATATTTATTATATTGTGTTTACCAGCTGCTGAATGCTGCTGATAGAAATGTGTTATTAGTACATATTTTCTTTTTCCATTGTGTTCATTCTAGGATAAAAACAACCTTATAGATGAAGGGAGGCCACCCAAACAGTCAATCCTGATAATTAATGATCGGTTATCTCCCTTTATGATATTAATGATTTTATTAAGCATTGGATGCTTGATCAATACATATTTATGCTTTAATTCGTGGACGAATTTTTCCAAAGCAGGGGGAGTAACCAGGGTGTGCTTGTGTGTTCTTGTCGTATTTTGTTCGTATGTTTCTTTTTGTCCGTGTGAATTGTTCTACCCTGTGGCGTCCTGTATATTAATACCGTTGAAGCGTCATGGTCAGTGAGTGAGATAGTTTTAAACCGGTTTGTCTGGTGTGTAAGTTGTTCTTACTACAACGGATATCCCGCCTTTCTTTATACCCATTTCCCTTCTCCCATTCATTCTGCCATTGAATTTCTTAATTGAATCATTGATCATTGATCATTCAATATATACACACTGAATCTTTCACAGGATTTGTAAGCTGGACTGGTATGTTACTACATTTATATTGACTTGAAATAATCGATTGTTATTCGTATTGAATTTATAGGTATTTTCTCTGGGTTTTTTTTTTATTTAAATGTTTTATCGATTGTGCCTAATTGTGCGTAATAATATAAACTTGATGTTCAATATTGGTTTTATTACTTACAGGAAAATTGGTTAACTCTTTAACAAAGAACCTAAATCAACCAAGAACAACTGTGGTTTTTACCTCCCATTGTTCGAGAGGTTACAAATTTTGTACATGACAGTTATTTGCTTTTTTTGCTTAAGTACATCGTACTTTACAAAATAATACGTAATCGCTAGTTACACGACAAAAGACATCTTTGTGACTATAAAATGTCCATTTTCAATTTCCATGTTTGAAATCAGGAATAATTAGAAATTTAGAAAATTTATAAACCCCAATTTCGTCTAGATACCTCATTTGGATCAAAAATCACATATCGTGTCACATATATGCATTTAGTATACTTAATAATAGACATTGATAAGAATATATGACAAAGTCCTATGAACATTGCAACATAATATTATACCAAACTCCGGAAAGGCACAGAACAAAGGTATTTCACATGCAAGCCAAGCGAAAAGTAAGAACAAACTTGTGATAAGTCATTGGACGAAAAGAGCAAACCCGACAGTTACCGCCTTGGAACGGTCAGTCGGTAATATGGACCGACTGGGGTGCTTAAACCGGTTTTACAGAGCTCTAACCTCGCACTTCCTGACGAGTTGTTAAAGATGTTCAATTAAATTGAGAAAACTGTGCTTCATAATTGTAAATAAGCTAAAAAACAACAACAATTCTTTTAGTTTATGTTGCGATATAACGTGACTATTCATTATTCTTAAATTCTTAATAATTGTTGAAAATAAGAAGAAACATTGTTCATAATTGGTTATCAAGTTAACAATTATGCGAAACAATATGTGTATATAATTATTGATTAAATTTAAGAAGAAAATGTATTTTTTCATAATATCAAACAAAATATAACTTAACATTTAAATTTTGATTATAAGAATTCATCGAATGTAAATATATTCCCCTGATTATAAAGAATGAAGACATATTACGTGAAAACAACTGTAGCTGGTAAAAATTAAATATATGTAACTCGAAATACCGATTTCTAAAGGAATGATTTAGTGTATAAGTTAACATTTGTACATATGCATGATATCTGACATAATGCCCTTTTAACTTCCGTACATTTATTCGCCCTGCTCGTGTGTTAATTTCAATTAATTGTTGACACTTTTATGACATCACTAATCTTAATGGAAGGAGGATTTCAGCTGTTCATTATGTTAATAAATTTAATCCCTATCATATCGTGTTGACCGGTTGTGAGTGTTCTGTTCTTAAATCGATTTCCTCTTATAACGAAATGGTCCTTAGTACGTCATTTTAGGATAACGAAGCCATTTACATGCTCTCCTAAAATCACATACATCAATCACTAGCGCACATCAGCTGCATGTACCTTGATAGATGCTGAAAAGAATACCCTTGGGGCAACTATGGAAATCATATATTATTTAATCATTGCAAAATCAAGCAAATTAGCAGGCCCTCTGTATATGTGAAATTTACCCTGTGGAACGGCTTTATGATGAGTAAGAAAAGTAAATTTACTAAAAACAATCTTTACAGTCTATGAATGAAGATGATCTAAAATATACAGGTTATATATAGCTATCAAAATAGCTCAATAACTAAAACTAGTGTGGATACCAAGCCAGGTAGGAATATTATGAAATGAAATATCAGATATACTGACAAGGAAATCACTTATATCTGGCTTTTCATTGAACATTGGGCAAAGCCTGGGAAAGTCCTACAGTTTTATCAGAGCACATTACAAAACGAAGGCAGTAAATAATCTTACTGAGCACAAAATAATGCATAACTTTAAATATGGTGGCAGGACTCTTAGGTCAGAATTTACTGCCACAATATAGTTAAGGATAGTTTTCTTTTACAGGCAATTAAGACTAGAAGCAAGCTACCTTGGTAAAGAATTCAAGTTCGCCCATAGGAACTGTGACCACTGTTTCACTCTTCTTCAAATTGTATTTCTTCATGGAGAAACGGCAACCGGCGATAATTAGTAAACCTTTGCACACGCTTTGTCTATCGGTGGCTGGTTTAAATATGCGAACCAAATAAGTGAGTCGCTTATTAAATATCTTTGATGTTAATTTTTCGAAGGTTATAACCAATCAATGCGGTGTTATTTCTCTCTGGTGCGCAGATCTCTCTTTCTAACATTGCAACATCAAAGAAAACATTCGCCAATAACTATCTTATGAAGTCCTGAAGTCACTTTGACCTAGAACCATTATTTCTTTAAAGACAGTGTAACATGATATCGATCGATAATTGTCTTCAAGCTGCCATTTAGCCGAGATAGCGAGACAATGAACGTTGGGTACTGCTATGAGATTAAAAATGATAAGTACACGTGAACGGCGGGTGCTATGAAAAAATATGCAACGTTATTGACCATCTACCTTCGCGGCATAATGAGAACTTCTTAACGAGTGGAGCGTGTGTGTGTTTGTGTGTGTGTGTGTGGGGGTCAAATGTCAGGTCTAAAAATTTTAATGGGTGTGGGTGGGGGTGGTGGTCAACCGTCGGGGGGGGGGGGGCAAACATCCGGGGTTCACATGCGGGGACGGGGGGGGGGTGGCAAACGTCCGGGGGAATATGTGCACACGTCCGAGGGCAAAATTTCTTTTATAGGTTTAAATATGTTTCTTGCTTCAATGTTTATGTAATGATATGTGGTTTTTGTAATAATGACAGTCGTTTAAATATTCAGTTATTTACTTGGGCTGATCTTGAGTTAGCATTTTAATGGTCAAAAATGAGGTTACACAGCTCTAGCGAAAACGTATTTTTTATCAAAGGGCCAACCATAATTTTGATTGCTTTTTTCTTATACGTCTAATTAATTATAAAGAAGATTTGTGTTCACGCACGTTACTGATATATATTTAAATTCGCTATTTTTATCAAATAAAACGACGAGCAAATAAACTACCTACAGATTAAAGCAAACTGTAAGTTTTACTACGTTAAACAAACCCTGTTGGCAGTACATGAAAGGCATTTGTTATATCAAGCTTTCTTATTCTTGATTACGTTATCAAATACGTAATCGACTTTAAGACGTAAATCGATAAGGAATTATAAGCATTTTTCTTTATAGTTAATAACGAAATATAAACATTACAAGATATATATTAGAACTTTAACTGCCAAATGTACACACACACACACACAAGTTATTGTAAAAGTAAGAAAACCGTGAGACTAGACATTACACACGTAGAGAGAAAACGATCAATTTTACAGCCTTAGAAGGCCACATTTAGCATTATAATTATGAACATGTAAACAGCGTCCTATATTGACTATGCTGCAAAAAAGGAGCGAACCTTACTATAAACATTTCTTATAATATTTATATGTAAAAGTATCTTTGCTCGCAGTCTATTTGTTATTATTTATTCGTTGTTGTTTTTTTCTGAAAATTTTACATATTATATACCGAAAAAATACGGGTTCATAGGTGAATATGTGTTCACAATCAATTTCGTATTGTTAGCTCGGATGGCACACTTTTTAAATGAGAGGTAAAAGAAGATAGGGTTTCTTTCAAATGATGCAGGTATGTTAATATTGTATACGTTTGGATCAAGGAAGGATAAATACCATGCCATTTAGTAAAGGATTTATTAAGAAATATTTACAAAAAGACAAAATGTAAACATAAAGGAGAAGATTTACAAACAGGTCATGAAAAAAAAAGAAATGTAATAACACAATCTTGATTACAACAAAGTACATGTTACAATAACATAACAAACTTTATATATTTTTACAAATGTTGGTCGGAATTCTCCGTATAGTGTCATACTGGTGATATTACATTTGTCTGATTAACTAAAACGATTTGTTAATTAACAAAGAATTAAATAAAGATTAGAGTTAAGTAAAATATAATTGTCATAAAAGATCATGCCATATCTCCTATTATTTTCGTGTTTTTGCTTACAAATGGGTTGTTCTTACCAAATTATTCTGATTTCAAAACACGTACTTGACATTGAATCTACGTAAATGTATTAATAACTTCGCCGTTAAAATAAGTGTTTGATCAACATTTTGCTAATCCCATACAAATGACTTGTTAAGGGCATATAAAGAATCATTATATTGTTTGGCTTTTCAGTATATGCACATTCGCTATATTGTAGTGGTTTAAAGCGAAATTAAAAATAAACTATTTGTATTTTAAGATAAAGTTAATGCAATATGTTTTAAATAAAAATTTGTCAATCGCTTAATAGGCATGTCTAAAGGCAACAGCAACATCAGGCATACATTGCAACACATTGCAACACTTAATGGCTAAAGCACAACCATCATAACACAGAAACATAACACCACACAAACTTCATAAAAGAAATTGGTTAATGATCCTTAGTACATCTGAATATATAGATACAAACATAGGGTTATCTATAAAGTTAAATAGCACTATCCTTAAAATATAACACTCGGGGTAATCACTGTAGAAGGAATACAGACCATAATATGAAATGACCGTTATAATTGTAAGTATGTTTACCTTTTTCCGACAAAAATATTTTTCCATAATTTCATCTTTTTTAAAGTGGGAGACAATACAACACAATCGCTTTCATAAACTCCTAGTGTATGTGGCATTAAAGACTGTAAGACATATATCAGATAGCACAACAAAATATAAGTTATGAATACTTTGATTGAGAGCGTATTTGTAATCGGTTAAAACATATTACCTAATAATGCGAGGGCATGTGTTCTGTGTATATGCTAAACCAAATTAGCAAATTTGCCATGCTTAGAAACTTTTTAATGTGAATATCCACACATTTGAGTTAAAAAAGTACCTTTTCAAAATAATCAGGTTTGATTTTATTTTGTTTCAATTTGATATCGGTACAACTAAAACATATAAAAATGTTAACGAACAACTTTATTTAAAAATGTGCAGTAATAATTGTTAAAACGGGTGATTAATTTATATATTAACATTTGGAAAAAGGTGTCCTGCATTTACGTCAATAAAAGTTATGTAGAAAAACGAACCAGCAAGAGACAATAGTAACCACATAAATATTATTTCGCTAAAAATGTATTACCATATAAACCGCAACAACGATAGAAATTGATTGTAATTAAAACCATATCAAATCACTTCAAATATCAAGTGTTCTTGAAATAAACAAACTGAGACCTTGCATTTTTATCTTAACAATTTACAATTATACTGTTTTTTTCTGAAAAAAACAACAACAAATATATTCATTTCCATTTTTTTTTACTTGTGCATTTTCAGTGAATGCTGTTAAAGCACTACAGTACTTTTTCAACACGACAAAATGTTTTATTTCCATTTGCCTCTGTCCTTGCAATTCATAAACCATTTAAGTTAACGTTTTCTTTGAAAAATTAAAATTTTAAAATTAACATTTTATTCATGAATTGCGTAAGTGAATGTGCCATGTAAATGCGCGCTGCGGTTAAATTTTCCTGCGATTTTGCTACTATATTTTAAACTTTCTTCAAACATTTGGCTTAAAACCAAAGTAAAATCTGATCTTAAAACCGATTACATAGACTGAATATAAAAATTAAATCACATTTCAGCAAAATATTGTAAAATCTCTAAATTTTATATGGAAATTGTAACTATTGGAATAATGATTATGCACAGCACGCTTTGTCCTGTTATTTGTTTCAATCTTTGATGCATTTTCAAGCATTTTTTGTTCTTTAAAATGGATGAAGTGTTTTGCATTACTCTTTAACAAATTTATTATTGCACATTTGTAAAGGTATGTTTTAAATGCACACATCAGTAAAGTATTATAATATTTATATATTGCTGTGGAAGAATTTTACAATTTATTTTGGATAATTGCTCTACAATTTTGCACTCTATTGTTCTATGCTGATTGCTAATTAATGTTTGCACATCACATACATGTTTTACTTTTAACCCATGTATCTGTATCACGGCGCTTTATAGTTCTACTATTATTGGCAAAAGTGTTCTCTCTGTATATCACAATATATTCAGTTAAACTAAATTCACCGCTGTCTTAAATCCTCGTGCTCTCTAGTTTTTCATTGTACGCTGAATTAACGAAGGAGTGTCTAAGACTGGCCTCCTGGATGTCATGGAGACGAATGGCGGCATCCAGCGGACTCTCGCCATCCTTTCCAGCCGGTCCGTCTTCAGAGAACATGTCAATGGTGACTTCTTTCTCCTCAATTCGGTCATACTCCATCGCCCTCTGACTGGCGTCGTCCACGTCATTGGAGTCCAGAGAGTTGTTGCTGCAAAATCGGACGGGCGTAAATTAAATAGTGCAGGGTTATCCAAAATATCTGATACCATTTTTAATTTGTATAACTTTTTCATTTACATATTGTTTTTTCTTATTTTTAAAAAATGCAAGATTTTTAATTAATTAGAGTATAAGTCAAACTAAAATAGTATTTTAGTTTGACTTATACTCTAATTAATTAAAAATCTTTCAATCTTGTAGCATTCGTATGCATATCTAATGGGAAGGCTAAAATAAAGGTATTAGCAGCAAATATTTAGCATTTCGAATCTACGTCCTTTTGTAAGGTACATGTAAACTATTCTAATAGTTATTAAAAATGTAGAAATTCAGATGAAAATGGTAAATGTGTAGCTGAATAGCATAAGTTGACCTTTCAGTTCTAGTGATCCTTGTCAATCAGAATTAAATGTAAAAAATACACAACTGTTAACACTTATAGTATCATAGTTGTCAGCTTTCTCTGGCATTCAAGAGCGGATTAGACCTAAAAAACCATGGTAACATTATGGGTTAATGGTGTTAATCAAAGATTAAACATAAGGCCAGTCTCTAAAATGCATTAAACGAATGAAAACGAATGAAAAACAATAAATCCGATATTCCATGGCTTATACAATTTAAAAAAAAATCATTGATATAAAACACATGAGATTAAATAAACTGAAAGGCATTGCAAATGGCCTTCTGTAGTGTCCAACCTCCCCCCCCCCACCTCCCCCCCCCCCCACACACACACACTGATAACACCATGCTGTGAGATTTCAGCTTAGTTTACTCAGACGAGCCATAGGGGAAGAGGTCGTACAACAATTAGTCACCGCTTAATCCACATGGCCTTGCGCCAATGCCATTGATCAGTAACACTCTATACCCCACCCTTTCCTGACACTACTGTATGCCGGCTAGACACTGTGAAGCCAGACTTGAACTTGTAAATTATGCCAACTATGGTGAATTTGTATATGGTAAGATAACCGACTCAAGGTAAGACATTCTTCTAAACTGTTACAGCAAGGCTTTCGTTTTCATAAATTAAGAAAGGCGTTTTCAAAATTCTTTCACCGCAATGATTTTATTGCTTCTAAGTATAATAGCAGTATGAAAACACTTATGCAGAAAGGCATAAGCCATCCTGCATTTTATGGAAATGTTTTATACAAGTTAAAGAAGATCAAGGGTCTCAATAACTTTTCTGACCACTTTACAAAACTTATCAGAAAATGTATTGCAGACGGTTACAACCCGGGAATACTTCGATGTACTGCATTGCTTGCAATTGACCCTTTTACAGTCAAGAACTTGCATTGCTTTTAAATTACACGATGACCGGACAGGTCGTTGAGACTATATGAAAACAGTGACTTAAAGCCATAATTGGACAGTCACTGTTGGATTTCTTGTCTCTTCATCTCTCCAGTCGTGCCCTATATAGGTGGGACAACTTGAGCAGTCTCCATACCCTTTACGTGAGATTGCACAGTAGGTATAACATCGGGATTTTTTTTAATCTTTATCATATATAATATGTCAACTGCGGATAAATCCTCGGCGTTTATACTATGTTTTTTAAACGATTAACTCTAAACAATACTACGTTTTATTTTGTTGATTTTCTAAAATTCTATTGTTTCTTCCATATTGTTTACATTTCACTTTTGACACTTTTGGCATATGACGTCATGGCATTTATGACGTCGTTATATGGTTCTTATAATATATCAGCGCTTGTACTGCTTTATTTTATTTTAAACTACTCTCTCATTTGGAATTTTTTGGTTGCCGAGGCTTTTATCTACTGTAAATACTGTACATATGTTTATTATATCTGTTTTAACTCCCGATGCAGGTGCTTATTGTTAGTTGTGTCACTTTGACGGGATACTTTTATTTACACTGTTTGTTTGATAGAAAAACCGTCAGGAAGTGCGAGGTTGGAGCGCTCCACAAACCAGGTTTAAGCACCCCAGTTGGCCATTTTGCCGACTGACCGTTCCAAGGCGGTAACTGATGGTTTTTCTTTTTGTGTGTTATGTCTCGTCTCTGTGTTTTTTGTCACATTTACATTTACCTTGTCTGCCTTGGTCTGCAGGTAGATAAAATTTAAATATCTGTGAAAATTTTGATAGGACCTTTTCTTATTTACCTATGCTTCGTATATGAACTTGTGCTGTATATTATACGCATGAAAGTAAGTTTGTAAAAGAAACAACTTCATGATGCAAAAAAGAACAGAGGCATTCACAGCGAAACCTACTTAAACAAGGACTAAAATATCTATTTAATTTTTGCATAGTTTTAATTCAAAGTATATAAAAACTCTTAATCGTATTTACTTTTTGAGCAGAATATATTTAGCAACATACTTTTTGGAGTGCATATTTCTGCCTGGAATGTGATCTGGTATCTCCTTCTTAACAATGTATTTAGCTGAAGAAAATAAAAGAGAAAATCCATAAGTGAAAATATAGTTTCATATATACAAACCAAACAGTACATCTTCTTAACTGTAAATAAATATATTGCTATATATTTTTATAACGATATATCCACGAATAATAATTTTATAATAAGGAAACATAAAAAGGTCCTATTAGCATTGCTACATATACCAAAATTTGAAAAAGCACAGAACAAAGGTATTCACTTGCAAGCCAAATGTAAAAGTAGGAACAACTCTGTGATAAGTATTAAACAAATATAGCAATCCCAACAGTTGTCTCCTTCGAAAAGATACCCATTGCGGTGCTTTAACCAGTTTTACAGAGTTCTAACCTCTCACTTCCTGAGGGGTTTCTCAAATGTAAGCAACGAAAGAAAACAGATCTATTTGAATAAAATTGTTCATGCGCTGACGTATTCTTCAATAACCTATGTCGTTATCAAAAGGAAGTAGTGACGTAATTAAAACTGTCCACATGAAGGAGAGAGGGAGACGTATCATCTAAATTTCACACACAAATATTTTAGCATCATGTCCATGTGTAGTTGGAATTGAGGAACCAAAGTCCAAGTTCATCAAAGGATTATACACGTAACAATCATTATAGGATGAATAAAATGACAACATAGATTATATGCATAGGGAGATTTTTACGACCGCCACACTGCACATGTTGTAAATGAATAAGGGAATAGGCAAAGTCCTAAGAGCATTGCAACATATACCAAAATTCGAAAAGGCACATGAAAAAGGTATTCACATGCAAGCCAAAGGTACAAGCAACACCATTTATGTGATGAGTCATTGAACAAATAGAGCAAATCCAACAGTTGCCGCTTTGACACAATATGTTTTATATGGGTATGCTAGTTCCTGGTTTTATTGTTCATAAACTACGCAACACTTACTGCAAAGACTTGAATATTTACAAAACAACATCCTCAATATAAATTATCAGATGATATATGTGAACTTTGAGGCGAACAGTTGCTCAAAAGACAACTGTCTAGAGCTGGTTTCTTTGCCATGGAAATGATTTTATCGCCATAGTCTAAATACCATTATTTTATTAGCATTTGCTTTAACAATAGCCGTTCTCTATTTTGCCTGAGCCATTAACCATTCACAAAAACAATCGGTTGTGAAAGATCGTGTTATATTATTCAACCTACCTGCATGAGTAGTTTTTGTAGCAGCCTTTAACTTTCGTTTGTAGCTGTGAACAGAATTCAATATTTAATAATAATGATGATGATGATTATGATAATAATAATAATAATAATAATGATAATAATAATAATAATAATAATAACAATAATAATAATAACTATAATAATAATAATTATAATTATCTTCTAACATCACTAAGATGCACAGTATGATATCTGTGCATTTGTCTATTGTAAAGAACTGCTAAAATGTCACTAATACCGGTTAAGTTATTTTGCCAGTCGACTCTCTACCTCAGTTATTACTCTATAGTGATACAGTGATTTTACGTCGTGCCGTGGTTCGATTCGCCTTCGCTGCTTTTTCTATCTGCGATTGTGACAACCGTAAGTGGTTAGAATATACATGTGCACGGTAGTGTTTTCTGACCTGCTTCTTGTAGACAACGCAACGTATATAATTGCAACCACAGTGATGGCCAAAGTGCCAATCACGGCGGCCATGATGTAGATGATCTTGTCTGAACTCTCCTCCTTGGCCACCTGCTCGCTAGGCTGGAAACAAGGAACCATATGTGCATACTCCTTCTAAAATGTTTTCCCCAAACAAACAACACATTTTTATCAATCCCTCAACCAGAGTGCCAAAATTAATCTTATAAACCCAAATGGCTAGATTCAACACTCATAGGTTTGCAATAGTCTTATAGCTAAGCATAACACTTATGCTAAATACAAAGTTATTTACTACCCACTTTAGACAATAGACAAACATGTCTATTAATAAGATTTATCAACGACTTATGTAGATCCTGATAAGACAGCTCTTTGCGGAAGCTTGCTTATCTCGTGCTAGACTTTCTGCCATAGCATGACCTACTGACGCTAAGCCGGATACATTTGCTGTGAGGTTAGAGCGCAGTAAAACGCGTTAAAAGACCGATTCATTTGCCAATTGCCCGTTTAATGGTGGTAACTTTTGTTTTCTTCTCTCAACGTCTCCCTTGTTTTACATCTTTACAGATACATATATCTGAATCTCCGTTGACATTTTAATATATCGGACTTTGTTATGTTCCTGTGACAACTGCACCGACTTTTTCGATCCTTATTGAAGAATCTAAATATATATTATTAAAACATTTTTGTTATAAATTTTGAATCTTTGGATCTAAAGATTTGACGAAATTATCTTAGTTATTCAGAGGTTGCATTGTTTTCAAACAGAAATACTTGTAGTTTTCTGTGCATTTGTATTAACATGTAAGAATATTTGTAATTAAACGTTTTCATTTAGTCAAATTACAGACCTTGAGTATATGTTTAACGTGAAACAACAGAACGTATAAATGGTACAACTATACATTTTATTAGACCGGTAGCTCTCTTGACCAAAGCGGCTTGGACACAGTTCAGTGTATTTTCACAATGAATAGGTAAATGTTCCGTATTACATGTTTGATAAGATCATTGCGTCAATATTAGGCATAAATGTGTTCTGTTGGCACGTCCATATAGTACATGAATTCGCAGAGGCACAGTTTATATAAAAAAGACAAAAGTAAAGATTACAATTAAAAAAAAGGTTACAGAAAAGGCATAAATGATCAAAGTTTTCGCGAAGAACTTGAATATAAATCAAAAGTATGCTTGTTAGGATGTATGCACATATTTTTTGTTTGTTTAAGTAAAGCGCTTTAAAAAACATTTAAAGTACATAGGGGCTTTGTAAGCGGATAGATTTATCTTAGAAATCATTACCAAAATAGCATGAATGTTGTTCAGATTTTGTACATACCACAATTTGGACCACGTGATGGGCAAATGCTATAGCTTGCAAATGTTCAGCATGGCTATCAAAGAGCCTGAAGGAAAACAAAAGAAAATGCCTACAAAATATCAGAATAAAAGACCACCAAAAGTTAAATATTTTTATCGAATTAATAATTTGTGTAATGTTTGCTGTAATTCGTATTTTATATCAAATTCTGATATACAATAAATTATTTTTTATCATATGAACTTCAGCAAAATCAGAAATTAAAAATAATTTACCTTTGCGCGTCTGATGCTGACAGTACTACACTCGTTTTCGGTTCAACGATATGGAAGTACATATCTGTCCTGCAAATAGGAAAGAAAACATTATGTATCATTTTGCATGGTTATAAACAATTGTCGCTCATGGTGCAATAGTAATGAAAGCGTCTTATATTATTGAATATTTTAACAATGGTGATTGAAAAGGATGAGCTTACTTTTCAGAGAAATTTGTTGTAAAAAAAGCCTTATGTGATTTTGTGCCTTGAATAGGTATTTATAAGTACCAATAAGTATTTTTTGTACGTCGATTCGAACACATTATTGGTTGAACTTTCAGTCATTTTATCAAAAGACTAGATTTTATCTTGGTTTGATGAATGCCACGGCTTAAAACAATGAAACCTTTACCATTTCAAAGCATTTGACAACTTATTGTCACTTCCTATTCACAGATTGTACCATTCATATTATTGTTATGTGTCTTAAACTGGATTTAACTTTAAATACTGTGGCACCCAATGCTGTATCACTCTGTGTTTGAGTCTGAAGCCATTGAAAAAATTCTTACTCTGGAGCCCATCACCCACCTCATTACATTAATTACAGCGGAAACGGTTATTAAAGATTAAACTATTGTCTCGCTGAGGGCTTATAGTGATAAATGGCATTTTTACAACATTTGGAATATTGTGGGTTTTATGTTTGCTGTACTGGATGCTTAAGTTCTCAATTCAAAATTATATGTGAGCATTGAGTAAAGCATCTTGTTCCTATTGCCAAACCTACTTTGCCATTACTTTTACTATTACAAAACATACAATCTTAATATTCCAATCAATCCAGTTCGCATCCTACTGTCTATAAGGTACCGCCTGCCTACTAATGGCCCATGAAGAAATAAAAAAGGTGGCACATTCCTTGCATTAAAATACTTTCTACCAATTCATTTATATATGAGTCAACTCACCCCGGGCGACAATTGAGAAAACTAAAGGTGTTACATGCATTGCACTGTAATCTCATTTTTATTTAGGACTCGGAATGTTGATTTTAGGTACATAATGAAAAATACTGTACTCAGACATCTACTTGATCGTGAAGTATAAAGGCGTCGAGTTCAACATGTCGAGTGTTTTGGAGCGCTAGTCTACAGAACTTGTCATTAATTAATTGCTTCAACTATTATTTTCAGCAAGCTTCCAACAATAGTTTTATTCAGCTAAAAAGAATGCTTAGTTCTTCAAAAATAAAGCATTTGCATTTTACAATATCTACACTGAAATCAACGGCCGCTATAGCTCAGGTTTTAGAGCGTCGGCCGGGTCAAACCAAAAACCAAAAACTTTAATGTTGGTAGTAGTGGCTTCCTTGCCAACGATCGGGGCTAGAGGACAGCATTACGCCTGACTCGTCGGTGTCAGTATGATGGACGGCCGGGTTCAGTCCCTGGGCACCTCATAGGTGTCCCTGTGCTATAATGATAGAAATGTCGCTGCACAGTATCGGCAAAAATGCCGGCTTATTGCAATCCAAATCCCTTTACTGAAATCTAAACACAATTGTAAGACTTGCGAAAAGATGCATTAGTAATAAGGCATGTGTACTTATCCTGGTGAAACAGACCAAATGGAAACTGCTAAATCTGGATTGTGTTTTTTATTAAGTAAGAGTACATTGCTTACCAATCAATTTGGACTCTTCCATCGGGTGTCTTATGGTCCTCTAGCCAGTCAAAAACAAATTCGTGTCCCGTGATATTACTGTATGCCCTATAATTTATGAATACATGTGCAGTAATCTTTAATTATCTTTTTAAGATTGTATCATACAAGTTATATTCTGAAATCATATTAACACTGTCTAATAAACAACTATTTTAAGTCTTCAAGAAAGTATCATACATGTTATAGCACGTATATCATTTCAAAAACTTAATGAATCCTATTCAAAATAGTGAAGTAAATAACAGTTCCGTGCCCATCTTATGGGCGAAATCATTTAACAACAAAATTAGCTAAGGATATCCCTTCATAGTTCAGGAATGTATGTTAGTCTGAACAAGTATTTCTACAAGAACAAAACAAAATAATAAAAATAAATTAAATTAATACCACTTTTTAACCACTTACGTATTTTAGTATTATATGATTGAAGAGGCAACATTACTAACAAAATATATTCGGAATTAATGAGATATGTTTTTAAACAATATTGATAATAAGTTAAAAGATAGCAAAACATTAGCAATATCAGCAACAACAATTAAAATTGCAATTGTTTCAAGTAAGGTCGACGAGATTTTTTATAGAGAGCCAAACCTGAGAATGTCCTCCCTTGTGGCAGACACTTCTGCTTTGTTACCCAACAAAGTCATTTTCATGATTTGAAAATCGGCAATCAGAAAAATCTGAAATTGACAAATAAAAATGTAAAGTAGGATATAGTTACACAGAAGGTTTTTAATAATAATAAGAACACTGAGATGATCATTATGACATTTAACCAATTACGACACTGACAATAGTAATAAAAGCCGAAACAATCTCTTTCCAGGCCTCCAACCCCAGATAAAATACAAAAATACACAAACGAAAATACAGCTGTCAACATAAGCAAACAGTCATTCGTATCATATATCAAGCGTTAATTAATACACGTGGACTTCCTTTAGTGATTTATTGTGATTCAAATGATGAAAGGAATAGAATAGACGAAAAAAAGGATGTTTGAATGATTCGATCCGCGCAAGAAGACACTATGCAAGAATCCATTGAACAACGACAAAGAAAACTATATCGCTATTATCGTAATCTTGGTTATTACAAATTGCATGCGGTAATTACCAGCGCTCAGCCCAAGCCTCCATATTTTGTAGTCAATATTAAGAACTTAAGGTGTTTGTGGTCTGAACATAGCACAGAACAGTGCCCGTATATAACGCTGAGTACTGTAGATAGTAGAATTGCAATACCATTTCCGGCTTAGATGCACAACATTCGAATTGCGTATACAAATGACGTATGAAGATGACATAGAGATGACGTATACAGAGCATGTAAACACATGACGCACAATGATGACATTTGCAAACGGTTTATTCGCGCTTTGAAGTATTATGATGACCAAGATAGATGAACCAATAATTATATTAATATAATTATCAATATATAAAGGGCTTCAGTTGCTAGAATCCCATGATAAGGTGTTTTAATTCCCTAAATTATGTTAACATATCGTTCTGGGAAAAATGTTTACACATGCATGTAACAACACAAAGTTGATAGTTAGTAATATATTCGGCAGTTCTATTTTTGTGTACGCAAACAATATAAAGATTATGTTAATGTTGAAATACAAAGTTATCACTCGTAGCTGAGACAAATCTAAATCGTGAGGTTTATCAAGGATTTGATTTCTTCAGCCTAGTGTGATAACATGTTTGTGTTTAACTTAAACCTTATATTCTATTTATACTACCATCTGTTTTATAAACTAAATCTGTTTTGAATGGAATTTTAGTACTTATTCTTCATGAAATAAAGTAAATTGTAACCACAGTAAAAAAAACTTTAGATTAGGTGCATTCCCGTATCACATCAAACTCAAACTAAACCATGGATAGGTGGGGTAAAGAGCCAACAGATTTACGTCGTTTTGGATTGAGTCTTATGTTGCAGTCATCTTCGTGGCCGAAATAATCTCATTATCTCGAATCTACATTGTGCATGTATACGTTTACCTTTTCATATGAATAACAACCATTTCTGATGTTTCCAAGCTAATGTTTACAAACTGACACAGATAAATGACGTGTAGCTTTACGACATGAAAAAAGTGGATTAGATCTTACTAATATTTTGGATTTTTATCACAAGCTGTTGCATTTCTAAAAATCTAACATTTAAAAGATTTGAACACGTTTGAAATTTATGCATTTAAAAAAGGTTCGTCCTGATGAGCTTGGCATTTAATGTTAAATATCCATCTACGTTTACGCCTCTATAATGAAACACTTTCAACCGTGTTATTAATCTAAATGAACTCTTTTTCAGTCCATCTGAAGGTATTTTACGAAGATCAACTATGTTTTCTAACCAAGAAATAATACAATGAACTTTATTTTAGAACATATCTTGTTTGCTATGACTGATGGTAAATAAAGCTGACAATTTCTGTGGATAACGTTATTCACATACCCTGAATAAAGTGTCATTCCTTGCGTCTAACGTTTGTTTCGTGGAGAGGGAGCCGTTCTTATTTAGTTGGAACGCTTCCATTACAATGTCTGTAGATTGTACTCGATCCATGACAAATTCCAAATATGTGTTGATGATGTTTTTGTCGCTTTCATGGTACGTGACATTGTAGACGATAGTCCCAGCTCTGAAACACTTATAGGAGAAAATCCGATATACAAGTACGTATCATACGTTAAAAGTGAATAAGAGTGTCCTGAAATGTAATGTTACTAAGACATTAACAAATAAACGGTATTATTGCGAATCCATAAAGAAAGAAAACAATATATCCCTACACGTGGCAAGATACATTACAAACAAACAATTCATGAAGATTTCTTATATCGTACATACATGCATAATCATGTCACTTCATTTTGTATGCAAAACACTATCTGCGACACGAATAAACCATGTGATTAGAGACATTGCAGGAAATAGTGCAGATCCTGATCGGACAGTCCTACTGTAAACTAGCGATCTGGCTTTAGATTTGGTTTTAAGTCATATATAGTCGCCTGAAGCGTTATGAGTGTTTATAACGTTTACTATAGGTAGACATAATGAGAAACTTAAAAACTTTCCTCCTTAAAGAAACAAAAACAAATGATAAATGTTAATAACTGTTAATACGGATTTAGATTTGAGTTTAGGTCATTTAACAGTAGCCAGAAGCGTTGTCAGAGTTTATAACGATTTCTATAGAAAAAGAGAGAACGTTTAACGCATTCTTTCTTTAAGAAAAATGTTAATGACAAATGATAATAATAAATAATAACATTAAAGCATATTCTCTTTCTAAATCTTTTATTCTAAACTTTATGCTTTGGCGAAATATGCTTTTGGAGCAAGAACTATTAAACAAACATTGTTTTAAATGTTAGAAATGAATAGTTGATTATCAATGAAACTGATGCTTACATCTACATTAAAATGTTACTATACATAATACTAGTAACTAGCAATATTAACCCACATAACTTAACATATTACTAGTGAATAGCAATATTAGCCCACATTACTATACATATTACTAGTGACTAGCAATATTAACCCACTTTATTATTATTATTACCTGTGACTAGCAATATCAACCCACATTATTATTATTATTATTACAAGTGACTAGCTATATTAACCCACATAATTATTATTATTACCAGTGACTAGCAATATTAACGCGCATTATACTTATTACCAGTGACTAGCAATATCAACCCACATTATTAATCTTATTACCAGTGACTAGTAATATTAACCACATTATTATTATTACCAGTGACTAGCAATTACAGTAGCACTCGTAGCAAGAACGGTCTGACCCGGAACTATTAGCCTCTGTAGAATCAATGAGGACAAAGATACAAAACAAAACATAGAACTTCCATACCTCATAGACGAAGAGTGTGCTATGTTTGGGTAACTTCGTGACGACTGGTGCGTTCAGTTTCACGTCGTCGACCGTTATTTCCACGACACTAAAGTTCACAAGGCCACCAGCATCCTTCGCTGATATATTTATGATGTAGACATCGCTATGTGACTCTAGGCTTGAACTTACGTGTATATAACCTAGATTGTGATTTGTTATAACTTTGAAGAAATCTGTTCCGTTACCATCTTCAATCTCATATGTAAGAATTTTATCTTCGTCTTCGTCTGTGGCAGTTACGGTTAACACAGTTGAATTGACACCAACATCCTCTCGAATAATTGTGGAATATTTATTTTGTTGAAACACGGGAGCGTTGTCGTTAACATCCCCAAGATTTATCGTGACGGCAACCTGTGTGCTTTTCTGAAGGGCTGTATCGGATGGATTGTCATAAGCAATGACAGCGAAGATGTATACAGCCTTTGTCTCTCTGTCCAAGCCATGATAGACCATGATGACACCCTTTTAAAGAATTTAGAATGTGTTTTATGAACAATGATAATGATATCAATGATATGGGTCATATTTACAAATGAGAGACGTTTTAAAATTCCAGACTGAGCTTGCTTTAAAAGGAAAGTTAGCTACACTGAAACAGTGTATAAACTAAAGATGTCGGAATATAGTTAGTTAGGTCAACTCTGTGGCTCGTTACCTCGGTGACTGGTACTACTTCTACATAAGTACCAATGCATATTTGCACAGCGAAATTAAAACTAAATATGTGCTTAGTTTTCCAACTTACATAACAAAAATAAGAAATAAGCTCTGAACAGTATACGAGTATAGATATTTAATAAAACTACTACAAACCACTGAATGTTGGTTTTGCTAATGGGAAAACAAACAAATGTCTATCAATGAAAAACGATCAGTTTTATAAAAGATCATGTAATGTTTATCTATGCGTATCAAATAGACTAAATAGTGGGTTACAAGAGATATACTAAAAGGACACTACTTACCGTTGTTTCGTTGATTTTAAAATCTTCAACACCTTTTTCAAGTTTATATGTTATATTGCTGTTTGGACCCTCGTCTTTGTCCGTTGCATCAACTGTCAACACACTTGTATCTATAGTCGCATTCTCAGGAAGCTGTGACTCGTAACTCGTGTTGGTAAAGATTGGAGCGTTGTCGTTGAAGTCCAGTACAATCACCGTAACATCAACTGAGGAACTTCTTGAAGGTATTCCATTATCAGTTGCCACGACGGTAAACGATATAGATGTGTTCGTTTCACGGTCAATTACGCCATTCTTTTTAAGGGCACCTAGACAATGAGCATTGACATACATGGTTTTATAAGAAGTTATTCATATGGCAAACCAAATAGAAATGTATCCAATGAAGAAATGATGTTTGTACTACTTATATGTTATAGTCTACAGATTTGAAGTTTTCAAACAAGTCAAACACACAGCATTTTTTAAGCGCAAAATAGTTTAATTTTAAAAGTGTTATTACGTACGTGTTTGTTTTTAGCTAACATCAAAACCGACTTTGTGGCGCCTTACAAATGAATATGTGCATTGATAAAAGAAACACATTTTAAATGTTATTTACACATAACGTATGAAACATTTCCTTAAAAAAGCGCTTGTCATAAGTTTTAACATTTAAGCAAGACTACCTGTACGATTGTCGACTATAAACGGGATGTCCATTTCGTTTATTGTGTATGTAATTGTTCTGTTTTGATCTTTGTCCTTGGCTTGGATGGTTTCTATGATAGGACCGTTTTCTGCAATTTCCGGCACGTTAACAGTATAGTTATCTTCCAAGAACTTCGGGTCATTGTCGTTGACATCAAGCAATGTGATCGTCACTTCGGCTTAAAGCAAATGTTACTACAAATATTTCAACATGTTTAGAGACTCTAAAACTTTATTTTCACACACTTGTCTAGATGGAAAGATATATTTAGCTAGAACAAATATCGATTGAAAAATTTAAAACGCGTCTTTTAATACATGTTTGTAGTCAGTATATATTTACAGATGCGAAAGAATAAAAAAGAGAATATATCAAAGTATTTTCTAAAAAGATTGTTGATAGTCATACAATTTTACATTTTTTTTGTCGCCAAAACATCTGCCGTAATAATCGCTTCCAATAATGCTTATAAAATATAACCAATGTGTCATTAGATAATTTGCCTGCCATTATATTTTCCTTTTATGCAAAGTGATTTTAAATATCAACCTTATAGACTCATTAATTTTCAATTATGATATTATTTGAAATCGTTAAATTCCAACCTTTTGGATAAGTGAGGGAACACCTTCGTTGTGATTGACTGTCTTTATCTTGTCAATGGTATAAAATTCGTTATTATGATGTTGCTACCTTTATAATGATGTTATTGGTTGTAATAGACTATCAAGGATCCAAACGATAAAATATTGATATAATATCATATCAGAGAGGATATATGGATATTAATATAATATATCAAATCAGAAAGGATATAAGGAAATTTATATAACATCAAATCAGAGATGATATACTGATATTTATATAATATCGAATCGAAATAACATCAAATAAGACAGGATTTATTAATATAATATTAAATCAGAGCAGATATATTGATATTGATATAATAGGAAACTAATGAGGATTTATGGATATCATATTCCGATGGTTGAAGTTATTTAAACACAATGTACCTGTTGCAGTTTGAGGTTTAGGGTCAAAAGCATGTTTATCTTCGACTTGGATTGTCAATGTGATCTGACTGGCATTTTCCCGATCCGTATTGTTGGTGGCGCTGATACTGCCAGTGATGTTATCTATGTGAAAGTAATTCTGGAAATATAAAAAACAAGATCAATGATAATGTAGTTTTGAAGTCAGAAAGAGCCATTATGATAAAATTATTCAATTATTAAATAAATCTTCAGCAAAGCATCCCAGCCGAGCTTAGGTATTTTACAGTTAGATACTTTGATAGTTACGAATTTTACATAAAATTTCCCAGACAATTTTGTTCAACATACGTTTGGAAAAGACAATGTTAGCCAACGTTGTCTCAAGTTCCTGAACATGCATTATAACATGAGAAACAGCACACGTTTTGTTTTTTTGTTTTGTTGTTGTTGTTTTTGTTTGTTTTTTTTTTTGGGGGGGGGGGGTTAATACACGTTTGGTGGTTCATTACACTGGTGGAAAATTATGTAATTTAGAGGTTCGACGAGTTTAACATAATCTATTAAAGTTTAGTAGTCGTTTAGACTGGATGGGCTGTATTTTAGCATTTAAGTATTGGATATGTCTTTAGTATGTTTAAGTGTAACGTTGGGACTTTGGTGACTAAAGTCTAAATTATATTTATGTTAATACTGTAAGCAGGTATACTAACAATCAAAGTTGTCTTCAAGGATCACCAATGACTAACTTACGAAGTACACAAGTACAAGGTAAATGAACATTGAATGCGTAACATCCTTAGACATATTATGTAAAATACCTTCACATATATTTCATTGACAGGTTTTCCATCTTCTGAAGTGGCGGACCATTTTATAATTGAATATTCCAAATAACTATCTTCATCACTATCATTGACAGTGACGTTAACTATGCCTCTGACAGCACTGCCTTCTAGAACTTTGGAAGTATAATATTCATAGTCGAATTTAGGGAGTTTGTTATTCACGTCAACAACGTCCACAGATAGAGTAGCTGTTCCAGTCAAAGGAGGGTAACCCTGGTCTATGGCTTCGATGGTTAGATTGTATGCAGGACGATTGTCTCTGTCTAGCAGTTCACCAACCTGCAGCGCTACAATACCGGTGCTAGCATTAATGGTGAACTTGTCGAAGGATCCAGTCGTGATAAAGTAGCGGAATTTCGAGTTTCTGTCTGTGCTATCGCTGTCAGTGGCATCGATTGTAACGTTAACATTCACCTCCGTAGCTGAAAAATGTTAGACATTGCTTAAACACGCATAATTCCTACCAATGAACCTGTTTTACTTTGGGACTTAAGTTATCTAATCAGTGTAGCGGTAAAGCAAATTGTTGACTGTTAGCAAAGGTCTGATAAAGTAGAAAGTGACATGAAAGAGAGACATAAAAATTGCTAACAGGCACATTAGACTGGCACACGCTGTTGCTTAAGATAATATTATGGCTGATGTAATAATAACAAAAATGATACAATTAGAGGGATCTGGAGATAACACAGAGACAAGACATAGCACACAAAAAGAAAAACCAAAAGTTATTACCTTCGAGAAGTGAGTCGGCGAAAAGGACCGGAACTTAAACCAGAATTTGGAGCACTTTTCTCACAAAAAACAATGTTAATAAGATTATCCTACCTTCTCTGATTGAAGGTAAACGACCATTCAAATATATCCAGAAGCACGTGTGTATGTTAAATGCTTGTCTATTTTTTCTATAAATTTTTGCCATGCATACAAACATGGAACATTAACATTTTCAAGTGACAGGTAATGATGTAGCATTCTTTAAGCAACAATCTAATCTGATATGTACCAACGTTAAAAAACCCCGAAATTTAATGCATCAAATCGCTGCACTTCTTCTGTTTATAGAACAACATGGCGCCATACATAATACTTTTCTATAAACAATTACATATAGACGCCTGGCTTATGCGCGGCTACAATAAGCTGTCAACATATGTACAATACATATAGGAGATTGGCAACCTGACAGTTCCAAACGAGAAAGAAGTTTGAAGCAAAAACGTCCAAGAGGTTTATAATAAGTAGAATGCTTTCTATAGTAACAAAAATATGTTCCTTACTTAATAGAAACACCAATGCCAAGTGATTTACCCATGAAACCATGGAAAAAAATATATCACTTCTCTAGATAATAAGGATAAGCTATGTAAACATAATCCCCATTATATTTCGTATGACAATGTTAAACCAGCACTTGTTCCGTGAAGAAAATGAAGTGCCTTTGCTGAAAGTTAGAAGCTCCATACTTTAATATCAAGATCAAATCCTGTAGCAATATTCAAATTATAAAGTTGCAAAAAATTAAAATATAACGAAGGATACGTCTGATATATAATTTTGTAATGTCTATTTTTTCTTCAGCTTTAATACATGATCATATGCACTGAAAATATAATTCCCCGAGTATTGAGGTCAATAATGATTCTGTTAGTGCATATTAACTTTATGTCGACCAGCTAAACAGCCCCTAATTATAACCACTACTCATAAATGCCACACAATTCATACAAATGACCACCCATGTGTGGGTTAGTAGAACACAATTTATATGTATACAGCATTACCTAAACAACCCATTTTAATAGGTAAATAAGAAAAGGTCCTATCAAAATTTGCACAGATATTTAATTTTTATATACCAGTAGACAAAGGCAAACAAGGTAAATGTAAATGTGACAAAAACAAAGAGACGAGACATAACACATATAAAGAAACACCATCAGTTACCGCCGTTGAACGGTCAATCGGCAAAAGGGCCGACTGGGGTGCTAAAACCTGGTTTATGGAGCGCTCAAACCTCGCACTTCCTGAAGGTTTTTCTAGCAAACAAACAGTGTAAATACAAATATCCCGTCAAAGTGAAACAACTAACAGTAATCACCTACATCGGAAGTGAAACAGATACAATAAGCTTATATAACAAAGATCCATTATAAAAATAAAACCAGATGTTACAAAATTAGTTGGTAAAATTAATTACATTAATCAATTAACTAATTTTAAGGAAATAATTACATGTTTACTTGTAATCTTACTTAATTTCAGCATACAATTCAGATATAGCATTTTCAACATCATCGTGAAGTCGAATGTGTCTGCTTTTTTAGTCTGAATGAGGTGTTCAGTCTAAGCTGCTTACCAAAATCTTTTCCTTAGATTGTTCCTTACACGTTGGTAAAACATGAGACATAATTATAATACAAAAAAGGTTGTTACTTTAGAAAACTACAGTGACACTTACATGATGTTGCATTTTCCAATATTCCGCCGTAGTACCTTGTTTCGTTGAACTTCGGACTGTTGTCATTCAGATCCTGGGGATTCAATTTGTATTGACACCTGTTTTACAATCTTATCATTCACCAGTATCCACATTTATGATTTATCCATTATGTATAGATCTTATATTTGTTGAGACAAAATGTATTATTTCAAAACCGTCATATTTAAATACATCTAACTGAAAAGAAACCGTGTGCATTGCATTCAGAATAATTTTTACAACAAACGCTTTATGTATACGTATTACTAGTAAAATATGTATTCACTTATGTCAATTTCAATTTGTGTCGTTGCAGCATATATTTCTATAGGTAATGAAGCATAAAAAAGGACATACGAAAATGTGATACTAGAAAAGACACCAATCTTTTATTTACCATTCCATACATTAAGCTTCATTTCCAGCTTCAAATGGGTTGAAAGCATCCGTATGCTGAGGTATTTTCCAAACAAAGGAGGGCCAGTCTTTGACATTGACCTACCTGGACCACTAGTGTGACGTTGACAGTAGTGTGAAGCGGTGGTAGACCCATATCTTCGGCCTTGACCTCTATAATAACCGACCCAATGTTGGGCCACAAAATCTTTTCGTAGTCAAGCGGAGTGTCGATCGACAACGATCCATTGTTGCTTTCGATTCTAAAGTTGTGCTCATCATATCCATACACCTTACTGATGCTATACTGCATCTCAGCATTTTTCCCATCATCAGCATCGTTTGCCTAGAAACAATTAGCAGTGACGTTTTGAATCGGAGTTTCAATAATTCAGCATTTGCTATAATAACTAATATTAACTAAGTGGTATGTATAATAATGCTTTGTTTTATCATGGTTGTAATATTGTCTGTTCTATTATGAAATTAAACCATATGTTCTTGTTATTGATAAGTGAGTAAACTGAGACTTTTTTTTGCCTTAACATATGCTTTGTCCTAAGTCGTTAATGTTCTTATAAATAAAGGCAGCTTTTTCGTTTAAGTAAAAGGCACAGTACATGATATTTAATATGGGACGCCGCATTTGTTTAGTTAAAAAATACTAAAGAAAATATTCTGAAAAGAAACAAAATCGGTAAAGTGAAGGCGTGTTTTATTTTATTCAAACTGATGCAATGCATATTGTAAGGCACACACATAATACCTCAACTTGCAGAAAAAACGTGTAATTTTTGTTTTCATCGATGAACTCTGTGTATCCACATCTAGCAAAAGTCGGTGGGTTGTCATTGATATCCACAAGATGTATTGTAAGGACAACCTGAGACGAAATCCCGCCACCGTCTTTAGCGGTCAGGGTCAAATAGAACTCGTCGATCTTCTCCCGATTTAGCTTAGTATTACAGATACTACAGTTCACAAGTATCTTCCCGCTGTCCGGTTCAACAATAAACCTGGATCAAAAATAATTACAAGTTTGCTTGATTATGTGGTTATTATAATAACATGATAAGTCTCAGTAAGTTCTTTACTTACTCTTTGATCTGAAAACAAACAGTAGATAAACTATTCTGAAACATTAAAAGTACAATGTGCACATGTAGAATGACCGCCTAATTCCAAAAACGCTTTTGCTTTGCAATCATTTATTTAAACAAAATCTAAAATTTGTATTGAAAAAAACACACATTTGTAAACAATTTTCCTGTCAGAAGATATACATATGGTTTAATGATACCTTAATAAAAACTAATTCAGCGTTCTGTTCGGGTAGCAGTGTTAAAGATAAAGGTAAATACCATGTCTACAAAATATATCAATATGAACAATAAGAAAAATATAAATCAACATATTGATTGAAGAAGAGTCTTCGAAAATATTGCACGGTCTTATGGTATATGTTGCAATGCTCTTAGGAATTGTCATAAATTATTATTCATGATTACAACAATGTTACTTGTGCAGTGTGGCGGTTGTAAAAAATCTCCCCGTGCATGTAATCTATGTTGTCATTTAATTCATCCTATGAGGATTGTTACGTGTATTTCCTTTGATGGACATTGGACTTTGGTTCTTCAATTCCATCTTCATATGAACGGGATGCTACAACCATTTATTCGTCTCTGGTCATGTTTGTTCATGATGCAGAATGTTATTTTTATTTATAGTCAACCATTTTTGTGTAGTCTTTCGAATCGAAATAATAGCATATTCTTTCTAAACACTATGTGGACATTATTTTTCAGTGACGTCACTACTTTCGTCATAACTTATAGAAAATATCAGCGCTTGGACATTTTGTATTCAAATAGATCGTTTTTCTTTTCATTGCTTGCATTTGAGAAACTTGTCAGGAAGTGCGAGGTTAGAGCTCTGTAAAACCGGTTTAAGCATCCCAGTCGGTCCATATTGCCGACTGACCGTTCCAAAGCGGTAACTGTCGGGTTGCCCTTGTCGTTAAATGACTCATCACAAATTTGTTTTTACTTTTCGCTTGGCGTGCATATGAATACCTTTGTTCTGTGCCTTTTCGGAGTTTGGTTTATGTTGCAATGCTCATAGGACTTTGTCATATATTCTTATGGGTTCAGCAACATATGACAAAATTTATATTGAAATTAAAAATGCACAAGACAACGGTATTCATATGCCAGTCAAATGTAAAAGTAAGACACCCTAAGACGAACAATACAGAATACAGATCAAATCCAACAAAATGCGTACTAGAACGGTCCGACCCCAAGAAGGCCAAATGGGCTTATTGAAACGCTTTACTGTGCGTCCTGAGAGGTAAAAACGAGTATTTTAAAAAAAGTTAAACAAAACAGTGAAAAATATTGTCTTTAACAAATAAAACACATGTTAAATGATGCAGGTCAAAGCATTCCAAAATTTCGGTTAATATTTTATTTGCATTTCTTAAAAAAATCAAATAAAAGGATTGCCAAGGAAATCTAATATGGAAAAAAAAGCGTTGATGTATTTTCATTGTGCTTAAACGATTTATAAACGAATTATAGATAATTAATCAACTTTCATTTACCATGTATAAGACTTTTATGTCAGTTGTCGAGACCTACTTAAAGTTGGATTTGTTAAATGGGGCCATGAACAGGATCGCCGTGCAAGAATATCGGGTCACGATATTCTGTACATTCACCGAGTTATTAAGGGAAATGGGACCAAAATGTTAGATGACGCAAATTATAACTCGTATCTCGCGTGGCGCCTGGCTGGCTTCAGGAAACATTTGTGAAGTTTGTCGTTTCACTGTTTCCGAGGTAGTTCAAAGACAGATAGTACATTATAAGCAACATCTCGACATCTCCGTAGATGGTTGGAAAAGAACAGTGCAATAGGATGTTTACAACTATGGGGTAGTCGTGGGGAAGAAACAACTTGTTTACGTGGATTGGTGCTCAGCAACATTAATAAATTCGGTTAAATTTTTGATATTTCTAACGGCAGAATTAATATTCAAAATACCTTGGCCATTTTTAGAGATTCATAAGTTATATAGGCTAAGAAGATTTTTGGGGACAATGATGCTCTGCTGTGCATTTCTCATACGAAAGAGGCTATGGACATGGTAGTGTAGTTACGAATTTTTGTTTGTTTTCATAATTGTGATTTTTATTAAATTAAATTGCATGCCGGAAATCTGATATAAAAGATATAAAGATGAACATAAAAATAGAGAAACAGTGAATGAGTGTTTATTTATTATTGGAATGAAAAGAACGTAGATCGATGTTAATATTCTGTATATCTCTCTGCAGGTCAATGTTGTGAACTTTTGTTGTCTCAGACATTTTTATTTACAGTGTAGAGAAGTTAATGTACTAGGTATTTGCATAATAGTTTGGCAGATTAAACCGTTAAAGGTGTAACAGATATGAATTATTTATTAACAACAAAATATTACGTCTGATTTTAAAGGAATATCTATATTTATAAAAATGTTATTAAAAATACAGAGGAAAATGTCATATGAAACCAGATATGATGACACATTCTTTTTGGGGTGGATCCTTATGTGTCCAGGAAGTATTTTTTTATAACAAGTACTGCTAATAACAGTACTAGTTCATAAATATTTTTCTGTAGACCCCAGTTTAATACCTATTCTACCTTAATGCAAAATACTTAAAATATGGGTAGCAAAAGATACCTCTAGTATTATGTACTATTCGGAATATTAACGAAACAACACTATATAAGTTTCAAGAAAACACCATCCGCAGGTTACTTAAATCGTTGATGAAGTAAGTTTTTTCACCATGGTCACTCTTGGAATAGATGTAAATCAAGAAAAAACGTATAAGAAATAGAATAGAATACTTTTGTATTATATGCAAAGGCCACTGGACCAACAATAACAAGGATAAACGGGTTTGGGTAGCAAAATACACATAACTGTATAAGTTTCACTGTAACTCACTACTAGTAACAGTGGTAGAATATTTTAAATGCTCTTAGAGACTAGTCAAGATGATGACGGACTGGACTATAACAATCAAACGTAAAAATCGTTATATAATTACCTGCCACCGGCTCCTGCTAAACTGTACGTTATTTTCCCAAAATCTCCGCAATCGTTGTCAGTTGCCTGTAAAGACAATGTATGAAAGTTTGTTAATGTAGCACTACAATCAACAATTTGCCCAAAAGAGTCTTATATTAAGGCAGGTGGTAAGCAATGTGATAAAAATAGACAATGATTTCTATTACGACCTGGGTCGCTATATAAGTTTTATTAATGAAATGGAACATTTACTAAACGACGAAATGGTGTAACAGAACGAACAAGCCAGCAACAAACTAGTACAATGATGTTTTATTTAAATAAACAATTAAATCTATGGCGTAATAAAACAATAACAAATAAATCAGACAAAATTTCAGAAAGAAAAATAAATATTAGCTTACAGTTTGTCCCTTTAGGAGGCGCCCCTTTAATAGACTAATTAATAATCCAACGTCGAATAATCATGAAGAGGTTTCGGTAGATTGTCCTGGTAGATTCACATAGTTGAAATAATCCAATCGTAGAACAATACACGAATGTAAATAAAATAATCCCTAATCCAAGACTTTAATATTTATATCACTTTAGAATATATTAAGTCCACATATGTTCCAACAAAGAAAGATTTATTATAGAAGCTGCAAATATTTCTAAACTTAATGTCCAAACTCTGTCCCAAACTTTTATCTATTTTTTTTTTTCAAACTTGCTTTAAATCGGATAACAAGCCCTTATATAAACCCAAAGAATTTCTAGAACATTCACGAAAACCAGAACATTCTCGAAACCCAGTTAAAAATAAACAATATGAACTTTCTCGCATGATCCTTTTCTTTCTAGCAGTTACACGAATGCTACGTCACTAATACTACAGTGGTAAACAACCCTTAACCTGACTAGCGTACCCTTAAACGCTGGTGTACTTCTGTCCATAACAATTAACACTCGTAATTTATGCATATTTCAAAGGTGTTTAAGAAATGAATTGTTAATAAAGAAAAGTTGTGCTAGCAATATAGTCTTACTTAAATACAACGACTCGGATGTGGACAAAATCAATGAAATAATGGTTGTTTTGTTCAGTTTATAAATCTTCTAAGAAATCAAGAATGATCACAAATTATGTAAGCTTTTGCTGCTGTGTTATTTTCCTGAGTGTATGTGGTGGCACATGAAAGGCTCCGAAATGTGGCTGCTCATTGATGTAAACAGCATAGCGGTAACACTTCTTTGTTTGTATGGTAATTGTATTACAGTGTATTTGTACAAACATGCAACCGAAAATGTTTAAATGGATATGTGGTAACACGTGTTGAATCTGGGCATTGGGGCAAAATTAACACCAACATTTTATCGAACATAAAAGTTTAACTATAATTGTTACTTTATGATATTTTCCATCATTATTTGTGTCATAAATTTCAAAACTAATGTTTAAACTGCCAGGTAAGGGAACTTGTTTAGTAATAATATTTTGTTGCTCAGGACAATTACGTTTTTATATATAAATATGCTTACGTTTGCATTTTGCAGTCCATGCATATGCTTTCCATAAGCCGAACTTACCGTTATTTTACCAACCAAGGTACCGTTCGGAGAAGACTCGTTAACGTAAAGGGTGTACGAAGCATTAACAAACTCAGGGCTGTTGTCATTAACGTTAACAATCTCCAGGGTTACCGTTGCCGTGGCAACGTGTGATTGATTGACATCTTCCTGTGCGATGACCTGAAGACGCAGATGTCAAGATATGGTTACGGTTGAATTATATGCACTAGCAAAGTTATGAACAGATTTCCATATAACTATATGGCTACGGCAAATCCCAACCTCATTCTTCAAACGGGATTGCACATGGCTTATATAAACTTATAATAAAATGCAATATATTACTTTTCTGTTCTATCCCCTTTGTGAAAATGGTTCGTGTCAGTTTTAAAGCAATTTTAAATGTAAATGTCAAACATTTGAATAGTGTGTAAGATATGTACTTAGGAAGAGGGTAAGAAATTTAACACAAACATAAAACCAACACTTAAAACAAATGAGTAAATGCACAGAAAAACTACAAATCAGCAGTTAATTATTAAGAATAAATATTTAACTAAAGCACGAAATTCTATAACTTTAAATACAATACTAATGTTAGGTGTAAATCGTTATACATGACCAAATGGCACAGTTTTTGTAAAACATATATAGAATATGGGGACAATTCTATAAATAAGTATTGTGAATAAAGATTCGTGAAGTGGTAAATAGGAACAAATTGTAACTCCTCTTTCTTTGGGAATAGCGTATAACCACCATTCGTGATAATACGACTGGGTCTGGTATCACGCCCGATGTTCAGAGCATGCTATCAATAGCAACAAATAAATATACTTATAATAATCATGCTAATACATTTACTTACAAAATCACTTCTTACCAAAAAGCTGATATTGGTCCTTATTTCATAGTCTAGAAGACTGTTGTTATTTACTCGAATTTTCAACAGCCCACTTTCATTTACAGCGGCTGGAAGAACTTCAAAATCGGTTCTGTTTGTTCCATTTTCATCAGTGATGTATAGCGATATAGTCGAGTTTTCTCCCTTCATAAATATGAAAGTGATTAAAGTTAAAAGCACTCTACCACCAAAATCATCATCATCATCATAATAAGCATCATCAATGTCAATATTGTAATCAACATAATCATTTACAACATGGTTATCATTATCATCATCATAAACATCAATATCATCAGAAAAATATAAAGGTCATTATTATAATAGAGATCATCGCAATCATTGTTATCATTCAACCATTATTAATATCATCATCTTTGTAAAATATATTTAAACACAACATACATTGTCCAGATCGCTCACAGCGAAGTTAGCTAGATCGATTGTACTCTCATTCTGTATATTCTCGGTAACGTTAGTGGTCAAGTTTGTCTTATTAAATGAAGGAGAATTGTCGTTAATATCCAAAACAATTATTGTCACGGTCGTACTGGTTGTTGTGATGCCATACTGGGCAGTTGAATTTATCTCCGATGCCTGCAAGGGAGATGTAGTTTGTTTTAGAAGATTTTAAAAAGCAGATTTTATAGTTATACTACATAAATTGTCCTCCGTTTTCGGTTAAAAAACAACACTTATGCGTTAAGTCACACACTTTGCAATTAAAAATGATGCTCTCTGTACTGAGATCGACAGTGTAACGCCCCAGTTATGCTTGTATATATGCTTGTAACAATAGATATTCACTAGTGTCATAATTCATCTTATCACGTTTGTAAACAAAATTAAAAAATGGATTTCAACTTATTTTTTATATCATTGTTGTATACAAATGGCAATAAATTATGCGTTAATATACCACAGAACTTATTTGTAGCTTTTAAATAATTATTTTAAATTATGATCCAAACTAATTTTTACTGCAAAAAGATAAGAAAACATTGTGGCATTCTGTTTAAACTTTCAAGTTTTAAAACAAATTTAAATGAATTACCTCTACTGCAAGTTGGCAAATGTCGCCGCTATCTCTCACAACTCCGATGTCTCGGTCCACAGACTTAGTGGTTGTGATGATACCATTGTTTTTATTAATGGTAAACATGTCACTGCATTTGCCTAGGAGTAAAATGGTATGGCAGATACAAATACTAGCATTGTCAATACGTTTTAGTTTTTACGTCACACTAACATCTGCAACAGTCACCTAAAACAGTAGCAAACTTACTGTATATTGAATGCACACGAAGACAATAATTTCATCATGCTGCCATCGTCTGACGTACCAAACCGACTCTACCAATTAGTAGGTGTCATTTTTTCTCCGACTTTAGAAAGGCAAATAACACCACTGCAGTGATCCACTAAGTTAAACAACAGACGTTTGAGAGTAAATATCGTTTAGAAATGTGATAACGTAAGATTGATTTTTCACGACTTAATCATTAATAATTGTAACAAAATATACTTGTTATGTGCGCTACGGTTGCGCCCGTGGCAGAGTGGAAGATTTGTAACTCTATAACTGCTCGCCTTTCTCCGATTGTTTCGAGCACCGGTCGGGCGAAGGACTTAATGCGAAGAAGTCTTCTGACCTGTAGTGCCTTGGTGGAAATCTGGGATCATCAGCTACCAAAATATCTGGACGTCGCTAAATTGACCATAGTTGTGTTGTGTGCTGTATTTCAAAACCAGAAATATATGAACATATCCCAACATGGATAAATGTTTGTCAAACGACAAGCACGAAAGTTACAGTGCATATAACCCTGTAGTGTATGTTTCTATTAAACTAGTCGATATAGGTAAACTCAAAGATTATTCCATTCAGTGTTCATATTTTAGTATTGTGGTGTGTTTATATTTTCCGGTTCGTTTATAAAATTTCTACCAAATGAGAGTAACACTAATTACTTTTCAGGCTAGTCCTAATCTGTATTTCTGTGAAGGTCAAAAGTCAGATTACAAAGCCACATCATAATTTGGAAGAAAGGTGCATATATGATACTCTCGGTTTGGGTGAACACTTCCTGTTTTTAGTTCAAAGAGCATTTTATTTTTACAGGTATTCAATTGTATTGTTATAGAAAATGTATTATATTGTGCATCACAAAACAGATGAAAATCATGTTAAAATCATGTTTACATATGTCACTTTTATATTTACACTCAAAGTCACTAAAATACAAATAATGCCTAATAAACATTAATAAATCTGTCTGCGTGTGTCTTTTAAGTTTTGCATTGAAGTTATTTTCAGTTTTAGTTAGCAAGTCTTCTGAAAGCACGTTCCACCACTTAGGGCCAACAACAAGATCTGCCAGCTGTTCTGGTATTGTTTCTATGCATAAAGTTTTGTAATCATTTGAAGATCCTAAAATGCACTTCCCTTGAGCAAGTGTGAAAAAATCACTGAGACATAATGGAAACTTTTCATGCAACACAGCCCCGACAATACTGGGAGCCAATGTAGAGATCTAAGAACTTCTGAATTAGGCTTGTCATATGAAGCACCTGTCACAACCTTTGCAACAGGATTTTGAACTTTCTAAAGGTTGTCAATCTGATTTGCTGGGATGTCCATGATAGAAATCAATATGTTAATGGATGAATCCCGCAATCTCTTTGCATTGGAACTATATGAGAAATGTACTGTTACTTACCACCAGTAATGTTGTAAGTAATGTCATTTGAAATACCATGGTCCCCATCAACTGCGTTGAGAGTTGTCACCGTAAAACCCTGAAAATAACCCAAGCCTGTCGATAAAAATAAAGTCACTGTAACTAAAATTGTGTTGTATTAAATAGAGCGCCAACCTGGTAAAGTCCCGTAATAGAATTCAAACTGAGGTAACATGACAATACATGACAATTTGACGCTTAAATTCGACCACAAACAGTTGTACTAACAAAGAAGATTAGACTACAAAATGGGAAACAAAAAGCTCACTCATCTACATAATTTGTTAGATATTTCTGTTGACATTATATTTCTTTTATAAAACAAACGAAACAAAAGACATATAAAGGTGTTTGACGCAAACTTACAATGTCAAGATACGATTTCCAGGCGAACATTAAATAAACTTTACTTACTATATTGACCCCTTCTACGATCTCGGTTCTGTAAGGTATCCCAGTAAAGGATGGCGGTGTGTCCTGCACGTCCAGAACCCGGATAATGAAAACGGTCGACTTGTTCAGTGGTGGGTTACCCTTATCCTAAAGAATAAGTATAATGAACATTAAGAGCGAATAAACCGCAATAGTTGTTAATTTTATTTGAATACATTCCGCGTTGCATTAATGAAACAAAGTAAAAAGTACTAATTGCTTAAGCTAATATCTTAATAATATCTACATAATGTGAATCAATAAGCATTTTCAAAGAAAATACATCTTTGACAGAAAGGTATTTGCCGACCATGTAGCATCATGTAAACTTGTTGTTACTTGCAAATGACCCACTCTGGAAACATTATTTAGAAACACATAAAAAAGCGTGAAATCATTTAAAATCTATACTGCGGATCGGTCGTGGAAATGGCACGTCATTTCGGCATATCACCATCGTGAAATAATTCTGATATTTTTATGTTTTGTATACGCGTTAAGAACCGAACACAATATCATATGTTAAAGACATCGATACTTGTCAAATAGAATGGATAAAAAAAATCAATAAAATGTAGACTCTCGTTGGCTAAACTAGCCGTGCCTTCACATAGACTTATAGAAACAGGCAATGGCACAGACCACAACAAGTACAAGTCAACGAAAGAATATGTAAACATTGTCATAAAATATTTCCGTTTTGTAATTAGAATATCCGTCATATATAAAATTGAGAAACATTAACATTTAACAATATTTTTGGACAAACACAAATAACTTTTCTCGTAAAGTTCTAGTACAAGTAAAGATATAAGTTTGAAACTGGCTGCTTACGTTCAAGCCTTTGAACAAAGGACATCATAAAAACCTTTAGAAAACCTTGCTATGTTCTATTTTTTGACATGTTGATCTATTTGTATTTAGTTTAAATGCACTGTAGTGATACACTTGCCACTGCATATTGCTTTTTTAAAAGCATCATAAGATCAAAAGATTCAAACTACTTTATTAGTACACCTATGTGTTATAGGATTGATTCATGTTTAAACCACTATACCATTAGTCACTTTGTAAGTTTACATGTATCATGCCTTTGTGTATACTTTAACCTCTGGCCCGATATACGAATAAAGATATACTATATGTCTTAACTCATAAATACGTCGCGAGCTTAAACCGTATCACAAAAAGAAATTAACGTGTTTTATTTGAACACTGTCCAACAAACTGGAAATTGTAAGTCGGTGATATGTATGTTTTATTTGTTGTGTGGAAGTTGAATCTGTCAATATAAAAATTGCTTTTGTTTGTTAACATTTCCTGAAATAAGGTTACCTTAGCGGTCACAGTGAACTGGTAGTAGCTGTTCTTCTCGTAGTCCAATGGTTTGATCAGGGTAACGACGCCTGATGCTTTGTCTATCTTGAAGGTTGAGTTATACTTGACGGCCACTGATTGCGACTACAATGGTAAACTATGGTGAAAGTCGGAGCTTTACTGTTTTTGCATTGACTTTTATAGAAGAAAATCATGTAACAGTTCAGTTCAGTTTAGTTCATGCTTTATTACGTCATGATATAAAATCAACATTTATCTGAACATATTGTAGTAACGATTAATACCTTAATACATTCCAAAATTGAAAATGACAAGGTCCAAGGAGTATTGCAACATATGCAACATATTTTAAATTTGAATAAACATGAAACAAAGGTATTAACATGTCAGTCAAATGCAAAAGTTACTAACAAACACTGAGAAGGCAAATTCATAAAAAGAGGAAACATATCAATGACACTGCCGGAGTGGTCCGTCAACGAACACGGACTGGAGTGCTGTAAAAGCATTATTCATCTCTGCTTAATATGAAGACCGTACACAAGGATTTTATAACGTCGTAAAACCAAGTAAAATATTACAACTTCTACTGCTACTACTTCTAAAAAACCTATTACTTCTACTACTTCTGCTAATACGATTATTACTACTACTACTTATACTACTAATATTACTTCTTCTAGCAGTGCTACTGCTATTGTTTCTAATACTATTACTATTTCTAGTGCCACTACCACGACTACTAACACTACCTATACTACCACTATTTCTATTACTTTTAGTGTTTCTACTACCACTACTACTATAACAACAACAACAACAACTACTACTACTACTACTACTACTTCTACTACTACTACTACTACTACAACAAAAGATGAAGAATAAGAACTGGCATCTGAGCGAGCTTGTGTATTTCTGGCACGTACCTGTGTTGTCGGCTGAAAGAACAAAAGTCACAAATTAGAAGACTGTATACAAAATATAACTGTAGAAGTTATAAATAAATAGTTTGCACTAGAACGTTATATATATATTGCAAACAAATAACCATGTTCATAAACTTTTGAGAACGTACACAAGCTATCAGACTGTTTCCATTTTTTCTACCATCACCTCAGATAACACATATAAAGTTGTAATAAGATTTTCTTTACCTGTGTAATACAGCTGACGCACGCATCCGGACGAACAACTTTTTAAATGCATATATTTATTGCCACTAGCGAAGGTCTAAACTTCGTCTCATCGTATAAAAGTTAGGGTATGAAAGGTATGAAATAGTAAATGCAAACTCAAATGCCGATTAAAACATGAGACAAAATTTAAGAACTTAAAATTAATTTTATAAAGCACAGTTTTAGAGTATAAATGTTCCGTAACATGTACCGTCTAATTAATTTATTTATTTATTTATTTATTAATTAATGATAGATAGATAGATAGATAGATAGATAGATAGATAGATAGATAGATAGATAGATAGATAGATAGATAGATAGATAGATAGATAGATAGATAGATAGATTCATATATGCCATCTGACTTGACGCAAGACGTTTCTTTTGTACACATACAAGCCTTCTAAAACATTATACGTGCGTCAAACAAGAAACGAACAACGCCCACGTTTATTTTCTTACAATATAGTATGAACTGTTGTCTTGCATACATGTACCTGCATTTCGTATTCAACAGTCCCGTTGTTTCCGTTGTCTATATCTGTTGCCTGGATTTGATTGAACGTCGTGTTCCTGACTTGTGCATCCTGCAATCCAAGAAGCAATATTGTAGCTCGGTATGAAGATAATTACTCTCACATGTGTTAGAAATTAATAATAATAATACTTTTTAAATGTTCATTCTTCATTATTAATACATAATATAATTAATATACATGATAATATGTACTTACTTCGCGAATTTCCCAAGAATATTGACCAGTATGAAACTCTGGTGGATTGTCATTTACGTCCAAGGGGTTAACGCTAACAGTTCTGAACACCTACAAAACAACAATAATTTACTTATAAGGTTAAATCAAGTGATAGAATTGTTTAAAATGTATGTCAACCTGCCTTCGTATATAAATATAATGGAGCAATAACCCAACTTGTGAAACGATATTATTAATTTGCATGTATGTTTGATTTCAAATTTCTGCAAAAGGAGAGAGGGGAACAAAGGTAAGAAACAGTGGCAAAAATAGTTTAAGAATTTAAAGAATGGAATACGAAAAGAAATGAAGAGAGGTTCATGCATTGTACGTACCACGTTGTTTGTGTGGTCAGATACTTGAAACTTTAGTTGATACACTGACGGACTCGGCTAAAATGCAATTATGTTTCATAATTAGAAATATTAAATCGATTGTTTCGATCTAAGCAATCTGCAATTTTAGAGTGAAACATACTTTGTAACATAAAGAATGGACCTTTCTGCGAATAGATTAAGCATTTCTATGGAAATATATTGTATCACAATATTTAAAGAAAATTATAAGTCAAGTATTAAATGATGCAATGAAATATATTAATAATACCGAGTCTCTGTCAAAGTGTCTCTTCACTCTGACATTAATGTTCTGTGGGGGTGTTATCAGTTGGTCTTGTGTGTACCCTATCTCCACCATAATCTCCGTCAGGGTGTCTGCTGGGCGTATCCTGAGTTTATCTCCAGGGTCAATGTCTTTAATGGTAATCGTGTACAAGGTGCTGTCTGGAAAGCAAGCATCCACATACGTAGTATCCAAAGAATAATGGTATAATACATACGATCAAAGTAAACGTATGTTCGTATTATATAGTACATGTATGCATAAAGACAAGTAATCGCCAATGCGTGGTTATTTAAATTACTAATTCATTTCGTCATATTAAATGCAGAAGTTAGTACAAGGTGCCTGTACATTTATTTCTTTTTGTTTTGTTAGGTGAAAAGGGGTCATTTTACTCATGTCAGCAACAAAGCGTTCATTGTCTTCAGACAACGCGTGGAAACGTTGTATTTTATTAATAAAAAGAAACCTGTACGGAATATCTATGGCATGGTCAGGAGTGTTTGGTCACCAAGTGTATTTTTACTTAACAGGTATGGACTTAAGGTTTGTAATGTATTATACTAAGACCTGGTTAAGACCTGGAAAAATTTATCTTTTACATAATATGAATATGAACAAAACTGTGTGAGCGGATTTCTAATTGCTAAATTATATAAGCAGTGTGAATCGCCTCAAAACGGAATTACATCTTACTGATTTCTTTATCCTCCGGTATATAGAGAATGTCATTTTTAACATTCGTAGAAATAGTTGGTGCGGCTGCCCTGACACTGCCTGAAAAATATATAAACTTATCGAAAAGGCATCACTTATTCAATCAGTTCTATATAGAAAAACATTTTAGATTGTAAAAACTTAACCAAACCAAACTTGGCTAAACGCCTTTGCTGCCAGCGATTGGCGACAACCTGATACCACTAACGTGTGCAACCGTTTTTCTTTCTTTTTTTTATGGTTTTATTGTTGTAGTGCAACATTCGATGGTATGTTGTATACAAGTCGCGATGATCACCAACCAATCTGCTTTCAATGTGTGATTGTTGTTAATTCTTTCGAAAATTGGCTGCGATTTGTTGGCGCTATGTAAAACCGGTTTAAGCACCCCAGTCGGTCCATATTGCCGACTGACCGTTCCAAGGCGGTAACTGTCGGGTTTGCTCTTTTCGTTAAATGACTCATCACAATTTTTTTCTTACTTTTCGCTTGGCTTGCATGTGAAATACCTTTGTTCTGTGCCTTTTCGGAGTTTAGTATATGTTGCAATGCTCATAGGCCTTTGTCATATATTCTTATTCGAACTTTCGACGACTGGTCTTCGATTGACTTTAGTATGCTCGCACGTAATCTTACGGTGATCTCACAATAAACAACTTCTGTACTTCTTAGCCACACATGTGTTGCGTTCGATTGACGACTGCTCTACAGCCAAAAACGCACACATCTGCTCTGCCACCAGAGTAGTTGATTGGAAATCGGTCGGGGACTAGTCTACGAATAGCTTATGAATATGGGTGAAGTTTTGCTGGAATTAGTTACAACTTGTCGGCGAAAGCACATAATAAACAAAATTGTAAAAATAATAAAAGATAAAATAAATAAAAACAATATTCTGAAGCGGAGCATAGAAGTCAAAGTTAAGCTTTTAATTTTAACTTAATCCAACGATCACAATGTCTTGTTTATTAAAAATGATCACCAGGACTTGCTTCCTTGCAAAGAAAAAGACAATTGTAAGCTAATATAAACTCCGGCTAACATTTAGAACTATTAGCAACCCTACCAGAATCAAAGATTAAACCCTGGCTCTATCTGAACGGACTGTTTGAAAATTTCGTACACTGCGAGGATGCAACAAACAATGGTGTATAATGTTTGGTTTCTATTGACGGATTTCAGAGCTAAACAATTATTAATTCTATATCGGCCCTAGCCGAAAACAAGTGATATTTACTTTATCTTTAATATACCGCTAAGTTATATTTTTTCTCTTTGTTTAAATAAAAAACAAGACCATATATATATTTATTAAACCATCAGCATTAAGGCGTTTGCTTTTTATACCAATGTTTTTAATAACAAGAGATAAAATGCATCTTTTAATTATCCAATTATGGAATTTAATAAGTTCTTTATAACTCAATCAGGCGCGTCTATGTACATTGTATTCCAGTGTGATTACTTTACCTGATTATCAGTAGATAAAAAGATTAAAAAAGGATAAAAAAAATATATCCACGCTAAAAAGTTTTCTAAAAAATAACAATTTCCAATATCCATCTTAAAATTTACACATTTTTATTTTCTTTAGCTCAGTGTGCGATATCCTAGGAAATGCATGTATTTGTCTACATTCATATTGTTCCATTTAAAGCAATTGTATGTTTTTTGTGACTTCATCAAGTTTTAGTCATAAAAGCAAAATGCATACGCGAACATACAAGCAGAGCGACCCATGTTTTTGTTGAATAATTATATTTAAAATACCCTTAGAATGTTTAAGTCAATATGTACCAAACCTCCGCTACATATTATTTCAAAACACTAAGCACATCATTTAAATATGTTTTTTGTAGAACACACAAAATAATGCCGTCGTGATCACTATTCAAACGATATTCACAATGTAAGGTGTACATATTATTGCAAATGATGGCAGAATTGTACACAGTAATTGATGTAAACATGATTGAGAACGTTCTTACACTTACCTGTAAGTGTTACTATCAACAGGAACAGTATGTGAACGTCCATTTGTCTGTCTGAAAGGAAATCAAACATTGACGTAAACAATAAAAGTACCATTTGTATATAAACAATTTAAAACAGGACAATTAATAACGACCAGTGACAGCAATTCGACCAACGTCACCATGTAATTCAACGTGACGTCCTCATTTACGTATTTGCATACTTTCGATTAGAAAACTGTATGTACCAGAAACAAATCATGAATAACGTTAAGAGCAGCCCAATCTCATTTCGTATGAACTAAAAACATAGTACGACATAGTGCCAAAGTAAACAGGTTCAAAGTGATCACTTTAATGGTTTTGCTTTCCGAATATTTGTTTAACATTTGCTCAGCGGAAAAACACGGTAAGTTTCGGATATGTTCGTAAGTAATCGTAAATCGTCTAATTTACAAACGCAATTAACAGGATGAAGGCACTTTATAAGCGTCAATTTCTTAACAAGAGTTAGGCCCCTTTTAAGTTAACGTAGTTTGTGTTGCGATGCATTGTTATGACATTTTATGCTCAAGACGACGGATCCATAACGAGTTTTTCAAACGTTAGTTGAAATTATTTGCGGAATATTTGCTTTGTTTATTTGCCGTTTCTTACATTGCATCAACACAATTTATGTTCATATTAGCGACGTCTAGCTCTTTATTGGTGAAGGAAAACTCCAAACGTATTTATTCTGGAAAACCGCACCGAAGGAAAGTTCTCGACCGTGTTTGCAAAATTGATTTGAAAGAAGACTGCATCTCGACCAAAAACATGCCATTGTGTTACTTCAATTGAGCTCGTTCGACCGTTCTTGTATTAAAATGGATTTTGGCAGTGACTTCTGCGAACTGCAGTGAGAAATAGTAAATAAGATTTCTTTTTGTTTTGTTGTGGTTAAGAGATACATCACAGCGGCCGGATATGGTCGTTATAGCGACGTCCAGCTGCTTTGATGGAGAAAGATCCTAGACAAATGTCTGTGTACAACCTGCGCACCGCTGGTCACCTGGAAAAAATTCTCACATTAAGTCCTTCGCCCCGAACGCGGTGGAAGGCTAAGCAGTCGGAGGAGTTACAAATCGGCGACTCTACCACTACGCCTCTAAATAAGAGGCATTTAAAGTTAAGTTGTTTGTAGTTAAGACGTAACTAAATAGTTATACCTCAAACAAACAAAAACAAACTTCTTATAAAAGACATGGTTTTATATTAGCAACATCCTTTCTGGAAGTTATTTAGTGAAAGCCATGTGCGCAAGCCCATTTATTGCAGAAAGCTTATCCTGATATTCCCTTTGACACTGCTTATAATAACATACTAATTTGTTGTAAAAGCTCTAAATGTTGACAAGATTTGGTGATTGTGCGATTTTCTTAGCTGTTATATTTATGTTAAAATGAATGGACGCAACTGTTTTATACGTAAAATAAATTGTATATATTGTTTTGAAATTCTCAGTTTTACTTACATCATATTTAAAAGACTTCGTTTTTAATTGTAGTTTAACAAGAGCAAGTTACGCGTATTCGTATTATATGTATTGAAAGTAAAGTCGATTATTTTAGGTTGAGTTTTAAAGACACTTTCAACAATCTATGGAAAAAGCAAATCAAGGAAAGTATTGGCAAAGTATATTTTTGGGTTGTATACAACGCGTTTTGCATAAAGTGGATCTACCTATCTAAGTTTGCAACATTAAAGATTGTAATATAAAATATCAGAAAATATATAATAGATGTATCGGTGCTCAAATATGTTGGAAGTATCATGTGTTTCACATATACATAAACATGTTTATTTTGACGTATGTAATATTTGCACAAGACTAGAGTATAAAGGTCGTTTCTGACAGCTTGCCTATATCAAACATATGCATCAATATCCGTGATTTAGGGTTTGAGCATCATTATTAAAAACGCATTTTAGTAAGATTTTTAACTCTAACCCAATTTAAAGACGGTGACAAAATTCGAAACGATCTTTATTTTTAAACCTGTAAATAAGCTCGATAGGGATTTCATGCTCAGATAGATACAGACGTGGGTGCCTTTTAGCCATTTAGAGTACATTCCTTATCTCAATTAAATGATGAAAACACATATTATACACACAGAATTCACAGTTTAAAATTTAAGATTGTCCTTTATAATTGGAATTGCGAATGGTGAGAACCAGAATGGTGTTTTCACCTGTTAGTCGTCCCGCGAAGTAATATGGTAACTATGACAACGAGTATGAACATTGTTCATACTTGCTCAATCTGAACCAAGACCCCGGAAGATGTTAATTAAATACAGGGCAATTTAGAATGACGTAAGTCCTAAACGGTTTGTAAGATTTATATATATTGTCAACAGTGTTAACATTATTCCAAATAAGCATATATTTATTTATCTATTCATTTATTTTTATTTATTTATATAAAATTTTAAAAATCTTTTAGCACTTGGGAGTCATTAAAGATTTTAAATAACTTCGATGCATAATTTCTACTGCGGTCGATATGAAGACAACTGATAATTTAACATTGTTACAAAACATTTTTATGATAAAATGTTGCATCATGGGATATATCACAGACACGCACAGACACACAGACACACATACATACAGACACAGACACAGACACACACAGACACAGACACACATATACACAGACACACATAGACACAGACACACACAGACACACAGAGACAGACACAGAGACACAATGACAAAGAGAAACACGCACAGACAGACAGACACACACACACAGACACACAGACACAGACACACAGACTCAATGACACAGACACACACATACACACAGACACACAAATACACAGAGACACACAGACACACAGACACAAAGACACAGACACACACATACACACAGACACAGACACAATGACACATACACACACATACACACACACAGATACAAACATACACACTCAGACATACAGACACAGACACACAGACACACAGATACATAGACAAAGACACACACACAGACACACACAGACACACAGAGACAGACACAAAGACACAGACACACAGACACACATATACACATATACACATATACAAAGACACAAACACAAAGACACACAGACACACACACAGACACACACAGACACACAGACACACACACACAGACACACAGATACACATACACACAGATACACAGACACAGACACAAACATAGACACATAGACACAGACACACAGACACACAAGACACACGAAGACACAGACACACACAGACACACAGACATAGACACACTGACACAGGCACACTCAGACACAGACACACATACACACAGACACAGATGCACAGACACACACATACATAGACACACAGACACAGACACACAAACACACAGACGTAGACACACAGACACAGACACAGACACAAAGACACAGACACACAGACACAGACACAGACACACACACACAGCCACACAGACATAGACATACAGACACATACACAGATACACAGACACACAAATACACAGACACACACAGACACACACAGACACAGACACACAGACACAGATACACATACACACAGATACACAGACACAGACATAGACAAAGACACACACACAGACACACACAGACACACAGAGACAGACACAAAGACACAGACACACAGACACACAGACACACATATACACATATACACATATACAAAGACACAAACACAAAGACACACATACACATAGACGCACAGACACAGACACAGACATACAAGAAACACGCAGACACAGACACACAAGACACACGCAGACACAGACACACAGACACAAAGACAGAGATACACACAACCACAGGCACACAGACATAGTTACACAGACATAGACACACTGACACAGGCGCACTCAGACACAGACACACATACACACAGACACACACATACACAGACACACAGACACAGACACACAGACACACAAACACACAGACGTAGACACACAGACACACAGACACACAGACACAGACACACAAACACACAGACGTAGACACTCAGACACACAGACACACTGACACAGACACACACAGACACACACAGACACACATAGTCATACAGACACAGACACACAGACACAGACACACAGACATAGATACACAGACACACTGACACAGACACACACAGACACACATATTCATACAGACACAGACACACAGACACAGACACACAGACACACAGACACACTGACACAGACACACAGACACAGACACACAGACACTCAGACACACAGACACACTGACACAGACACACACAGACACACACAGACACACATAGTCATACAGACACAGACACACAGACACACAGACACACAGACATAGATACACAGACACACTGACACAGACACACACAGACACACATAGTCATACAGACACAGACATACAGACACACAGACACAGACAGACACACACAGACACACACAGACACACATAGTCATACAGACACAGACACACAGACACACATAGTCATACAGACACAGACACACAGACACACAGACACAGACACACAGACATAGATACACATACACACACAGACACACATAGTCATACAGACACAGACACACAGACACACAGACACAGACAGACACACACAGACACACACAGACACACATAGTCATACAGACACAGACACACAGACACACATAGTCATACAGACACATACACACAGACACAGACACAGACACACACACACACACACACATATATATATATCGTATCACAAGAATGTCGAGATTACACTACCCTCCCAGATAGACTGGTAGTAATAAATGCACATCTTTGTGGAGGTGATATGATATGAAAACCAAATTATCCTATTAAAATATTATGCAAACATGTAAAAATCCACGTATACTAACATTTTTGTTTTAATCAATGTTATCAGCGGCTAAACCAAAGTAATTTTAAGATGTCTATACTTATTAAGTATTAAGCAAATTGCTGTCTTTTATCACTTGTATATACACACTGTTCATTTTCAATAAAGCAAAAACAGAATTCAACTAGTGTGATCTTAAGATAAGGCAAAGCATTACTCCTTAGTAAATTATTTATTAAATTATTTGCCCCATTACAGAAAAGACAAAATAAAGACTTATATATTAATTTCTTTGTCCACGTACAAATAAGATACTCAATATGTATATATTTGTTCAAAATATACCAAATTTATGGACGAAGAAAGTCAATATGCCAAATGTCAGAGAAGTATGAAATGGCAAAATTGTTTGTGCAATTAATGTATCAAAAACTGCTAAACAATTTTGAAAGACTGACAATAAATATTTCCTTTTGTGTTATAACAATAAAAATTACATTTCATGTAAAACGAAAAGAGAAAACAAAACAAAAACACTAAATAGCCTTATTATTATAGTAGCCGTAGTGTAAGTTTAAGTATTAAATACATACATATCTTTTATACATACCAGATTTCACGATGTCACCTCATGAAAAAAGTCCATAAACGCTTTTGTAAGCTACGAAAGTTTAATACCTGACGAGAACGCCACTGCGCACATATTTGATGACGATAGTGTGGACAGCATGTGATTCGATAACACGATCTCTCATCCTACGTCCTGGTCCAAAATACAAAAATAAGGTTAGAAAATTAAATAAAGTTGAACTTGTAATATGTAATCAGTCCCTAATCAGCTGCATGCTCAGGACAATAGCATAGGTCCAGACGAGCTAAGTGAAAAGAACATTACGAATTTACATTCAATTCTCGCTATTCAAATATACTAAACATAAGTGACGCGTTTATTTTGGTCCAAATGCGGTGACGACGTTAACATAAAAACACGGTTAAACTTGATACAACTATTTGACTTTGTGTTTTTTTACATTGTATCTGTTTTAACTCCCGATGCAGGGATGTTAGTTGTTTCACTTGGACGGGATATTTTTATTTACACTGTTTGTTTGATAGAAAAAACTTCAGAAAAATATTAAGTACTCATTAATTCCCCTTGATTCCTGTTGTCAATGTCACTACTTTCTGATTTTGAACGGGAAAAGCGTCGATGAAAGTTCGACAAAACAAGAAAATTGTACTATTGAAACCAAGTTTACAACTCTAATGAGTAAAATCACAGAGGACAACATTTATGGTAAGTTTTGTTCAATCTTCTTAAAAAAATGCATGACGTGTATAATTTTATGAATTTTCATGCAGGGGTTAATGCACAGCGAAATCGAAACCGGAAGTAAATGTGTCCGTTAGTGGTATTTCAACATTTTTGTTAACACTGATATCTCATCAAATAATTAAGTAAATATATTGCTATTGTGTAAGCAGAAAGAAAACACAATAAAATATACAAACGTCGATGCACCGCAAGGTAGATAGAAAGCCTCACATGAAAGTTTATTGTCCCGACAAGTTCTCGAACCCATTCGGTGAGTGGTTGAGGAGTACAAACCAGCAACTCTGACGCCCAGGCCACGGGCGACCCACAACCAAATTAATCATGTATATTAACAACATTATTATATTTAAAAACTACTTCATTTGATAATTCTGGTTTGTGTTTACCATTCAAGACACATCTATTGTTTAACATGTAATCATGGCTTGTCGTTAGGATTGACATAACTACATTCCAAATGTTATTTTATTTGTCTTAAATACTGCAACATAATTAACACATGGTTTATATTATTATCGTGCATTTTTTACATAGGAACGTGTCTGATTTTGAATTAGCAGTGAGGTATCAGTCAGGTATTTACTATGTATTAAATACTTATTGTATCAATTTTTTGTATCTACTGAAGTCTGAATAAATCCATAAAATTAAAGAAATCATATGAATTAACAAAAAGATCTTACTTTTCTAATAGACTGACACATACTATTTTAACATTTTAGTAACAGTATATTGTTTTACCATGCATGTTATTGCTAGGTCATTGTAGTTGTATTTAACTCTTCCACTAATGCATATATTTCAGGAACTCTAACTGCTAGATGAGCTTGTGCATCGGAAGAGGGGCCAACAGTGTGGTGTATATGCTACACCAACAATTTAGTCATCATGGATATGGCTAAAAGAAGGTCATTCACCACATTGACAATTGTAGCTAACAAAACAAAAACAAAATTTTCATTGGGTAAGTCTTATCTGTAGTGGAAGTAGGAAAGTGTATTTTAATATGCACATAACTAAGAAGTGCATCATAATTTAGAACTGAAGTATCATATTTGTTTAAATTATTTTATTAAAAGAATTATTAGTGTTTTCATAGACAATTGTATCTAAATCATTTTAAGGAAATAGTCATTTTTTTAGCTTTGCATTTATGGTTCTACCCCAAATACTTTCTAACAACATCAACACACTTATTAAGGCAGTATTTTTAAAATTAAATTCGCTTTAAAGTATTTCAGTTCAAATGGCGAGTCTGTACAGTCTAGTCCCTGTCAGAAGTTGCTGAGTCTGTGGTCTGTATATCCAAGAGAGGATGCATCATCCTACAGGTCATATTTAACAAATAATACATGGCCTTGAGGGCAATATGCAAGTTTACGGACTGGTTGGTCAGACCGAGGAAGGAATATGGCCCGAAGCGCAGCTGAGGGCCATATAACCTCCGAGGTCTGACCAACCAGTCCGTAAACTTGCATATTGCCCGCAAGGCCATGTTTTATTTGTTATATTATACCGAATCTTAATCCTTTTATCCCTTTTGTTACTTTCATTTTAGTATGATTTGCTTTTAAATAATAATTGTATTTGTTCAGTGTGTGAAATATCTCAAACCCTAGTCGTTTTTTTTTATTATTTTCAAGCGATGCAGCAAAACAATCATGCTCTTCTTTTAATATTCCCTTTTTGTTGATAAAATTTAATAGTAAATGCTACCAGACAAAAGACCCGGACTTTAGAATTTCGTTCGTGTAGGTTTCAAAGAAGAATCGTGGCTTTTTTTCCCTGCTAAATATGTTCGGAAGAGCTTCAGTTTTGTTGCGGTTTTGGTGTTTTTGAATCCTTAGATTCGCTGAATTTAACTAAATCTGTCTCCGATAAAGAGGCGATTCACTTAGACATTTTGACAGTTTGACAATATCGTCTGTTTGTGTTGTCGTAAAATTCGCACGTCGTGAAAGTCGCGTTTAAACAGTCAAACAAACTGGATGACGTCATAAACAGTCAATATAAGAATTATGGACCGGGTAGCCGGTCAATATGCGATTTATGGACTGGATGACGTCATATTAAATATAGAAGGGCGTATGCAAATGAGGTATAATATATGATGATATTACATTATTGTGATGTTGGCCAGTATGCTGCTCACACCATTTAGTGCCTATATAATGGGATTTTACATCAGAACAGTGTCGAACAGATGTATATATTTGTACAAACATTCAGTAAATGAGCTATTTGAAAACGAGAAAAAAATAGACCTAGTTAGAACTACATATCTGTTGCTGCTTTGTTAAGTCGAATGCTAACAAATAACACAATTGATAATTTAAAGTATAGTAATAAGTAATAAGTATTCATCAAATGCAAATATATTCTCCTGATTCTAAAGAATGAAGACATGTTACGTGAAAACAACTGCAGCTAGTAAAAAATAAATATATGTAACTCGAAATACCGTTTTCTAATGGAATGATCAAGTATGCAAGTTTACATTTGTATATATGCATGATATCTGACACCATACCCTCTCAACTTCCGTATTTTTATCCGCCCTGCGCGTGTGTTAATTCCAATTAACTGTTGACACTTTTATGACACCACTAATCTTTTAGGAAGGAGGATTTTAGCTGTTCGTTATATTAATTGGTTTGATCCCTACGTATAGCGTGTTGACCGGAGGTGTTAATTGTTCTGTTTTTAAATCTTTTCCTCTTATAACGAAATGGTCCTTATTATGTCTTTTTAGGATAACGAAGCAATTTAAATGCTCTCCCAAAATCACATACAACAATCACTAGCGCACATCAGCAGCATGTACCTTGATAGATGCTGAAAAGAATACCCTTGGGGCAGCTATGGAAATCATATATTATTTAATTATTGTAAAATCAAGCAAGTTAGCAGGCACTCTATCTGTATGTGTGTAATGTACCCTATGAAACGGCTTTATGAGTGTAAGAAAAATAAATTTACCCAAAAAGATACAATCTTTACAGTCTATCAATGAAGATGATCCAAAAATAAACAGGTTAAATACAACTATCAAAATAGCTCAATCCCTTTATAAAATTAGTGTGGATACCAAACTATGTAGGAATATTATGAAATGTAATAGCAGATAAACTGACAAATAATCATCAATATCTGGTACCCCATTTAAATTGGGCAAAGCCTCAGAAAGAGCTACAATTTCATCAGAGCATATTACAAAACGAAGGCAGTAAGTAAACTTACTGAGTACAAAATAATGCATAACTTCAAATATGATGATAGGACTCTGAGGTCAAAATTTACTGCCACAATATATATAAGGATAGTTTTCTTTTACACGCAATTAAGACTAGGAGCAAGCTACCTTGGTCAAGAATGAACGTTCGCCCATAGGAACTGTGACCACTGTATCACTCTTCTTCTATTGTATTTCTTCATGGAAAAAAAGGCATCCGGTGATAATAAGTAGACCTTTACAATCGCTGTGTCCATCGGTGGCTGGTTTAAATATGTAAACAAAATACGCGAGTCGCTAATTTAATCTCTGTGATGTTAATATTTCGATGGTTGTAACCAGTAAATGCGGTGTTATTTCTCTCTGTCGCGTAGGTCTCTCTTTCTAACTTCGCAACACCAAAGAAAACATTCGCCAATCACTATCTTATGAAGTCGCCGACGAGGAATTTGTTTCAATTTGACCAAGATCCAGAACTTATCTAAAGACTTTGTAACATGATACCGACCGATAATTGTCTTCAAGCTGCCATTTAGCCGAGATAGCGAGACTGTGAACGTTGGATTCTGTTGAGAGATTAAAAATGGCGTGTGCTATGAAAAAAAAATAAACTAGTGGAGCGTGTGCGGGGGGGGGGGGGCAAACTTATGAGGGGGCAAAAGTATGAGGGGGCAAAAGTCCTTTTACCGGTTTAAATATGTGTTTCTTGCTTCAATGTTTATGTAATGATATCTTGTTTTTGTAATAATGTCAGTCGTTTTAATATTCAATTATTTACTTGGGCTGATCTTGCATTAGCATTTTTATGGTCAAAAATGAGGTTACACAGCTCTGTTTTTTTTTTATCAAAGAGCCAACCATAATTTTGATTGCTTTTTTCTTATGCGTCTAATGAATTATGAAGAAGATTTGTGTTCACGCACGTTACTGATATATATTCTGATTTGCTTATATGCTTCAAATTCGCTATTTTTGTCATGTATGATATTTAAAGATATATATGTTTTGCTTTTTTAAAATGCGACACCTTTTGTCAAATATAGTGGTTCGATGGTGTTACAGTGTTACGATATGTAGATATAAAATCATACACATGTGTAATACAGACTTACAGTAAACATTGACGAATTTAGATTAACAATTTGTTTTGTAACACTATTTACAAATACAAACCACCAACTCCGATAATGTTTCGCTTTTTATTGATTTTATCGTACCACCAATACCAACAGCAACAAAAGGCTTACATAACAACACTTCCGAGTTCTAAGGCAAGCAATAAATAATAAATAAAACGACGAGTAAATATACAACCAACAGATTACCGCAATCTGTAATACGTAAAACAAACCACATTGACGATACATGAAAGGCAATTGCTGTATGAAGCAAAATACTACTATTCTATTTATATATGTATATTAAAATTAACTTACTTATTGTTGATTACGTTATCAAATGCGTAATCGATTTTTAAGCCATTCAAACGATAAGGAATTATAAGATTTTTTTTCATGTGTTAATAGAAAAATATCAACATTACTAGATATATATTAGAATTTTAACTGCCAAATGTGCACACACAAGTTATTGTAAAAGTAAGAAAACCGTGAGACTAGACATTACACACATAGAGACAAAACGATCGATTTTACGGCCTAAGAAAGCCTCATTTAGTATTATAATTATAAACATGTTAGCGGGCGTGTTAAGAAATGTTGACACATTCAGTAACATAGAAAATGATTGTTAAATGAAATATAAATCGTTCTATATTGGTTTTGCTGCAAAAAGGAGATTGTTTCTTGTTTGTTTGTTTTTTCTGAAAATCGTACATATTACATACCGCAAAAATACGTGTTCATTGGTGCATATGTGTTGAAAATCAATGTCATTTTGTTAGCTCGGATGGCAAACATTTTAAATGAGAAGTAAAAGAAGATAGAGTTTCTTTTATATGATGCTGGCATGTTAATATGGTATACGTTCGGATCAAGAAATAATAAATGCCATGCGATTTAGTAAAGGATTTATTAAGAAATATTTACAAAAAGACAAAATGTAAACATAAAATAGTAGATTCACAAACAAGTCATGGAAAAAAAATAATACAATCTTTCTGATGTGATTACAACAACGTACACGTAACAATAACATAACAACCTTTATGTATTTTTACAAATGTAGGTCAGCATTCTCCGTATAGTGTCATACTGGTGATATTACATTTGTCTGATTAACTAAAACGATTTGTGTATTAACAAAAAATAAAATAAAGTTTGCAGTTAACTAAAAACACATTCTCTCATAAAAGATCATGCCATATGTCCTATTATTTTCGTGTTTGTTTTCTTACATATTTGGTTGTTCTAACCAAATTATTCTGATTTCAAAAACACGTACTTGACAATGAATCTACGTAAATGTATTAATAACTTCGCCGTTAAAATAAGTGTTTGATCAACCTTTTGCCAATCCCATACAATTTACTTGTTAAGGAAAGAAAAAAGCGTTATTATATAGTTTGGCTTATCAGTATATGTACATTCGTGGTTTATGTACATTGTAGAGGTTTAAAGCGAAATTAAATAAAACTATTTGCATTTTAAGACAAAGTTAATGCAATATGCTTTTAATACAAGTTAAACTATCGCTTTATAGGCATATTTAAAAGCAACAGAAACATCAGGCATACATAGCAACACTTAATGGCTATGGCACAACCATCATAACACAGAAACATAACACATCACATACTTAATACAAGAAATAGGCTGATGCCCAGCATCCTTAGTACATCCGAATATATAGAAACAAACATAGGATAATCTATAAATTTATAAAGCACAATTCTGATAACACTCGGGGTAATCACTGTAGAAGGAATAGAGACAATGATATAAAATGACCATTAAAATTGTATGTATGTTTAACTTTTTCCATGATTTTATCTTTTTAAAGTGGAAGATAATAAAACCCACAATCCCTTTCATAAACTCCTAGTGTATGCGACTTTAAAGACTGTAAGACATAGATCTGATAGTACGACAAAAATCATTTATGAATACTTTGACGGAGAGCGTATTTGTGATCGGTTATTACCTGAACATGCGAGGGCATGTGTTCTGTGTATATGCTAAACCAAATATGTAAGTGGCACTACGTAAAACAAATTAGCAAATTTGCCATGCTTAGAAACTTTTAATGTGAATATCCACACATTTAAGTTAAACATGTACCTTCTCAGAATAAGCAGTTTTGATTTTGTTTTGTTTTAATTTGATATCGGTACAACTAAAACATATATAAAATTTGTTAACGAATAACGTCATTTAAAAATGTGCAGTAGTACTTGTTAAAACGGGTGATTAATTTCTTTGTTTACATTTGTAAAAAGGTGTCCTGCATTTACGTCAAAAAAGTAATGTAGAAAAACGAACCAGCAACAGTCAATGGTAACCACTGATATATTATATCGCTAAGGATGTATTACAATATAAACCGCAACAACGATAGAAATTGGTTGCAAAAACTCTCCGATCAAATTACTTCAAATACCAAGTGTTCTTGAATTAAACAAACCGACACCTTGTGTTTTTAACTTAAAAATTAACAATTATGCGGTTTTCCTGAACAAAACCAAATATATTCATTTCCTATTATTTACGTATTTTTATAACCAGCATGATCAAAGTGACCTTTGAATGGCGTCATAATACGCTTAAATGCATGGTTTATTTGCGTACATGAAAGTGTGTGCATCTTTTAATGAATGCTGTTAAAGCATAAAAAATACTTTTTTAGCACAATAAACTGATTTTTTTTCAGTTAACTTTGTCCTTGCAATTCAAAAACCATGTACGTTAACGTTTTCTTTAACAGAAAAGGAAAATTTAAAATTAACTTTTTATTCGAGAATTGCCTAAGTGAATGTGCCATATAAATGCACGATGCTTTTAAATTTTCCTGCGAATGTGCTACTATATTTTAAATTGCTTTCAAACATTTGGCTTAAACTGTAAGTAAAATCCGATCTAAAAACGGATATCATAAAACTGAATTTAAAGATTGAATCGCATTTCAGCAAAATATTATAACATCTCTAAACATTTACATGAAAATTGCAATTATTGGAATAATGATTATAAAATGGCTGAACAGTACGCTTTGTCCTGTTATTTATTTCAGTTTTAAATGTAATTTTAAGCAATTTTTGTTCTTTAAAATTGGAATGTAATAAAAATTGAAAAATTGCATATTGGCTGATTTTTTTTTCCATAACTGTTTAACAAACTTACTAGTGCACATTGGAAAGGAAATGTTATAAATACACACACCAGTAAAGTAAAATAACATTTATATATTGCTCTGGAACAATTATACAATTTATTTTTGCACCAATCTCTATAATTTTGCACTCTCTAGTTCTATGAAGATTGCTCATTATTGTTTGCACATCGCATACATGTTTTACTTTTAACCCACGTATCTGTATCACGGCGCTTTATAGTTCTATTATTATTGGCAAAAGTGTTCTCTCTGTCTATCACAATATATATTTTTTAACTCAATTCACCGCTGTCTTAAATCTCCGTGCTCTCCAGTTCTTCATCGTACGCTGAATTGACGAAGGAGTGTCCTAGACTGGCCTCCTGAATGTCATGGAGACGAATAGCGGCATCCAGTGGACTCTCGTCATTCTTTCCAGCCGGCCCGTCCTCAGAGAACATGTCAATGGTGACTTCTTTCTCCTCAATCCGGTCATATTCCATCGCCCTAAGACTGGCGTCGTCCACGTCATTGGAGTCCAGAGAGTTGTTGCTGCAGAATCGGACGGGTGTAAATTAAATAGTATATACACAAAATGTTTAGACGTATAACTAACGTTATTACCATTTAATGAGCTCAATATGCGATTGTTCTATAGAATAGGAAATAAGAACGTGAAATCTAAATTGACACTTAGGAATTGTAATATTTTTAAAGCCATAGTAACATTCATACAGACCTTCCAAATGTCGGGTGTAAATACTGTGCTATTTTTTAAATAGCCCTAGAACACGCATTTGTCGACAACTCAAGAGTTAATAACATGCAAGATAGTTACAAGGAGAGATTCATACAAAGACAAGTACTATCAGCGAACATAGTTAAAATATGTTTGTTGGGCGGTTTTGCTTGCTGCCAGAGGTATGACAAAACTGGATTTCAGAAGCACACATGATTGACCCAGCATGATAACTCGTGGTCAGTTATTCATGCCTGGGAAGAAGTAATGCGCATACACAACAAATAAGTAAGTATAAGGAGACTAGACGCGTCAATTGTGTAAACGTCAACTTATTCTTTTCGGGTGCGTATTTACCATTTTCACCCTAATTTAAACATTTTTAAACACTAAATCTTTTACATGTATCTTACAAAAGGACGTAGTTCGAAAGATTTGCTGCTTATACTTTTTTAGCCTTCACACTAGATTCAGTCTACTTTGCATACGAATGCTAATATATTTAAAGATTTTATTTAATTAACATATAACTTAAACTAAAATACACACCTGTTAACACTCATAGTATCATAGTTGTCAGTTTTCTCTGGAACTTTGGCATTCAAGAGCGGATTAGACCTGGAAAACCATGGTAACATTATGGGTTAATGGTGTTAAAGAAAGATTAAACATGGAGCCAGTCTATACAAGGCTTTAAACGAATAAAAACGAATGAAAAACAATAAATCTGATATATTATAGCTCATACAGTTTTAAGATTATTTCATTGAAAAAAACACATGAAATTAAAGGAAATTAAAGGCATTGCAAATGACCTTCTCTAGCGCATCCCCCCTCCCTCATGCCCATTAACACACACACAACACACACACTTATATCACCGTGCTGTGAGATCACAGCTTGACATTTGATTAGTTTATACAGATGTGACAACAATTAGTCACCCCTCGATCTACATGACCTTGCACCAATGCGATTGATCAGTAACACTCTATACCCCACCTCTTTCCTGATGCAACTGTATGCCGGCTAGACACTGTGAAGCCAGACTTGTCATTGTAAATTATGCCAACTATAGTGAATTGGTATATGGTAAGATACACAGACTCAAGTTAAAACACACTTCGTATATGAACTTGTACTGTATATTATACACATGTAAGTAAGTTTGGAAATGAAACAACTTAATGATGTAAAAATAGAACAGAGGCACTCACAGCGAAACCTATTTAAACAATGACAAAAATCTCGATTTTAGCTTTTTGCATTGTTTTAATTCAAAGTATATATATAAAAACTTAATCGTATTTATTTTTGAGCAGAATATGTTTATCAACATACTTTTTGGAGTACATATTACTGCCAGGAATATGATCTGGTATCTCCTTCTTCACAATGTCCTTAGCTGAAGAAAATAAAAGAGAAAATCCATAAGTGAAAATATAATTTCAGATATAAAAACAGTATAAAACAGTCTTCTAAATTGTAAAGAAATATATTGCTATATAGTTTCATAACGATATATCCACGAATGTTAAATGTATAATAAGGAAATATAAAAAGGTCCTATTAGTATTGCTACATATACTAAAATTTGAAAAGGCACAGAACAAAGGTATTCACATGCAAGCCAAATGTAAAACTAGGAACAACTTCGTGATAAGTACTAAACAAATATAGCAAGCCCAACAGTTGTCGCCTTCGAAAAGAGACCCATTGCGGTGCTTAAATCAGTTTTACAGAGCCCAACCTCGTACTTCCTGAGGGGCAATTCAAATGTAAGCAACCATTGAAAACAGATTTATTTAAATAAAAATGTTCAAGCGCTGACGTATTATTCAATAACCTATGGCGTTATTGAAAGAAAGTAGTGATGTAATTCAAACTGTCCACATGTAGAAGAGATAGACGTATCATCTCTATTACACAAAAATCCTTGATTTTAGCAACATGTTCATGTGTAGTTGGAATTGAGGAACCAAAGTCCAATGTCCATCAAAGGATTATACACGTAACAATCCATAAAGGATGAATGAAATGACCACATAGTTTTAATGTACGGGGAGATTTTTTACGACCGCCACAATGCACATGTTGTAATCATGAATTAGGAAATAGGCAAAGGCTATTGGCTCGGCAACATATACCAAATTTCGAAAAGGCACAGGACAAAGGTACAAAGATACAAGCAACACCAGTTATATGATGATTCATTGAACAAACAGGGCAAATCCAACAGTTGCCGCCTTGGAACAATATATTTTATATGAGTATACTTTTTTTTGGTTTTGTTATTACAATTATTATTAAGTATTACTACGAAACACTCACTGAATAGACATGAATATTTACAAAACCACAGCTCCTAAATAAAATATCACGTGATATATTTGGGATTTGAGGCTAAAACGTGCTCAAACCACAGCTGTCTAGAGCTGATTTCTTTGCCATGGAAATGATTTATCGCCATATTCTAAACACTATCATTAAGGACGTCACAGTTTAGCATTTGCGTCAACAATAGGGGTTCCCTATCATGACTGAGCCATTAAACATTCACAAAAACAATCTGTTGTGAAAGATCGTGTTATATTATTCAACCTACCTGCATGAGTAGTTATTGTAGCAGCCTTTAACTTTCGTTTGTAGCTGCAAACAAAATTCAATATTTACTATTACTAATAATAATGATACTGACAATCTTATCATTGTCACTTTCATCAATGTTTGTATTGTTTTCATTATTGCCATTATTATTTTGAGTACAACACATGCAATAGAAATAAGTTAATAAGTTCATATTAATTAGATTAGAGACATATAATTATTTTCTAACATCATTAAGATGTACAGTAAATTATCTGATAATTACACAACCATTTATAATGTAAAGAACTGTTGAAATGTAACTAATACCGGTTATGTTTTTCTGACAGTCGACTCTTTAGCTCAGTTATTATAGTGATACAGTGATTTTACTTCGTGCAGTGGTTCGATTAGCCTTCGCTGCTTTTTCTATCTTCGATTGTGACGACCGTAAGTGGCGAGGATATACATGTTCCCGGTAGTGTTTACTGACCTGCTTCTTGTAGACAACGCAACGTATATAATTGCAACCACAGTGACGGCCAAAGTGCCAATCACGGCGGCCATGATGTAGATGGTCTTGTCTGAACTCTCCTCCTCGGCCACCTGCTCGCTAGGCTGGAAACAAGGAACCATATATGCATACTCCTACTAAAATGTTTACCACAAATAAAACCTTTTTATCAACCCCTTAAACAGAGTGCCAAAATCAATCTTTTAAACCCAAATGGCTAGATTCAACACTCATAGGTTTGCAATAGTTCATTACCCATGCGTAACACTTATCATGTTTATAACCAATGCTAAATACAGAGTTATTTGCTACCCAGTTGATGTATAGACAAACATGTCTATTGATAAGATTTATCAACGACGCATGTAGATCCTGATAAGACAGCTAGGTAAATGTTCCGTATTACATGTTTGATAAGATCATTGCGTCAATCTTAGGCATAAAAGTGTTCTGTTGGAACATCCATGTAGAACGTGAATTCACACAGGCACAGTTTATATAAAAATAAGACAAAAATAAAGATTACAATAAAAATACAGGTTACAGAAAAAGCAAAAATGAAGTTTTTGCAAACAACTTTAATATATATCAAATATATATGTTGTTGAGATCTTGTACATACCACAATTTGGACCACGCGATGGGCAAATGCAATAGCTTGCAAATGTTCAGCATGGCTATCAACGAGCCTGAAGAAAAACAAAACAAAAGAAAATGCCTACTAAATATCAGAATAAAAGACACCAAAAGCTAAATATTTTATGTAGAATTAATGTTTTGTGCAATGTTTGTTGTGATTTGTAAATTATATAAAATTCCAATATACAATAACTTAATAATTGATCATATGAACTTCAGCAAAATCAGAAATTAAAAATAATTTACCTTTGCGCGTCTGATGCTGACAGTATTGCGCTCGTTTTCGGTTCAACGATATGGAAGTACATATCTGTCCTACAAATAGGAAAAAACATTATATATCATTTTGCATGGTTATAAACAACTGTCGCTCTCGGTGTAATAGGAAAGATCGCGTCTTATGTTATTTACTATTTTAACAATGGCAATTGAAAAGGGTCATCTTACTTTTCAGAGAAGTTTGCAAATACATAGAAAAAAGCCTCTTTGTATGTGATATTTTGCCTCAAAGAAGTACTTATAAGTACCAATAAGTATATTTTCTACGTCGATTCGAACACATTGGTTGAACTTTAAGTCATTTTATCATAAAAATAGATTTTATCTTGGCTTGATGAATGCCACGGCTTGAAATTGTGAAACCTATACCGTTTCAAAGTAATTGATAAATTCTTGTAACTTCATATTCACAGATTTTACCATTCATATTATTGTTATGTGTCTTAAACTGGATCTAACTTTAAAGACTTTGGTACTCAATGCTTTATCACTGTGTTTGAGTCTGAAGCCATTGAATCATTTCTCACTCTGGAGCCCACCACCCACCTCATTAAAATAATTAAAGCGAAAACAGTCATTAAAGATAAAACTATGTTCTTGTTGAGGGTTCATAGTGAGAAATGGCTTCATTAAAACATTTGGAATATTGTGGGTTTCCTGTTTGCTATACTGAATGCTTAAGGTCTCAATTCATAATCATATGTGAGCATTGAGTAAAGAATCTTGTTTCTATTGCCAAACCTACTTTGCCATTACTTTGAATATTTTAAAAGACAAAAACACATATTTTATTGCCAAAACTAAATATAACATCTAAATACTTAAATGAATGAATTCATCATCCTGAAGTCTATAAGATACCGCCTGCCTACTGGCGGCCCATGAAGAAATCAAAAGGGTGACACATTCCTTGCATTAAAATACTTTCTACCAATTCATTTATATATGATTCAACTCACACAGGGCAACATTTGAGAAACCAAAAGTGCTACATGCATTGCACTGTAATCTCAATTTATTTAAGACTCCGAATGTTGAATTTCAGATACATGTCCACAATGAAAAAATACTGTATTCAGACATCTACTAGATCTTGAAGTATAAAGACGTCGATTTCCACATGTCGAGTGTTTTGTAGCACTAGTCTACAGAACTTGTCATTAATGAACTGCTTCAACTATTATTTTCAGCAAGCTTCCAACAATAGTTTTATTCAGCTAAAAGAATGCTTAGTTCTTCAAAATAAGGCATTTGTATTTTAGTATATCTATATTGAAATCTATGCAATATTGTAAGACTTGCGAAAAGATGCATTAATAATATGTGTGCTTATCCTGGTCAAACAGACCGAATGGAAACTGACTAATCTGGATTGTGTTTTTGTTTAAAAAAATTGGTAAAGTAAAATACATCGCTTACCAATCAATTTGGACTCTTCCATCGGGTGTCTTATGGTCCTCTAGCCAGTCGAAAACAAATTCGTGCCCCGTGATATTACTGTATGCCCTGTAATTATGAAAACATGTGCAGTAATGTTTAATTATCTTTTTTTCAAAAGCATATCATGCATGTTATATTTTGAAATCACATTAACACTGTTTAGTTAACACCTAATTGAAGTCTTCAAGAACGTATCATACATGATATAGCGTGTATATCATTTGAAAAAACTTAATAAAACCTATTCAAAATAGTGATGTAAATAACACTTCCATGCCTATCTTAATGGCAAAATAATTTAACAACAAAATTAGCTAAGAATATCCCTTTATAGGTCAGGAATTTATGTTAGTCTGAACAAGTATTTCTACAAGAACTAAATAATTAAAAATAATAATAAATAAATACCACTATTTTACCACTTACGAGTTGTTAAGTATTATATGTTTGAAGAGGCAGCATTACTAACAAAATATGTTCGGAATTAATGAGATCTGTTTAAAATAATTTTGATTATTAGTTAAAAGATAACAAAAACATTAGCAACATCAACAACAACAATTAAAATTGCAATTGTTTCAAGTAAGGTCGACGGGATTTTTGTATAGAGAGCCTAACCTGAGAATGTCCTCCCTTGTGACAGACACTTCTGCTTTGTTACCCAACAAAGTCATTTTCATAATTTGAAAATCGGCAATCAGAAAAATCTGAAATTGACAAATACTTTTTTTCCGTTTGCTACACTGACAATAGTAATGAAATCCGAAACAGTCTTTTGCAGGCTTCCAACCCCAGATAAAATATTTCGAGCGCACAAACGAAAATACAGCTGTAAACATAAACAAACAGTCATTAGAATCATATATCAAGCGTTAACTAATACATGTGGACTTCGAAGCAAGAAGACACTTTGCAATAGTCTACTGAACAGCGACAAATAAACTATATCGCTATTATCGTAATCTTCGTTATTACAAATTGCTTACGGTAATTATCAGCGCTCAGCCGAAGCCTCCATATTTTGTAGTCAATGATAAAGGTGTTTGTGGTCTGAACATAGCACAGAACAGTGTCCGTATATAACGCTGAGTAGTGTAGATAGTATAATTGTAATACCGTTTCCAGCTTAGATGCACCAAATTAGAATTGCGTATACAAATGACGAATGAAGATAATATAGAGATGACATATACAGAATACGTAAACACATGACGTATAATGTTGACGTTTACAAACGGTTTATTCGCGCTTTGAAGTATAATGATGACCAAGATGGATGAAACAATTATTATAAAATATAATTATCAATACATTAAGGGCTTAAGTTGCTACAATCCCATGATAACATGTTTCAATTCCCTAAACTAAATTAACATATTCAACTGGGGAAAATGTTTTCACATACTTGTATAACACAAAGTTGATAGATTAGTCATATATTCGCCAGTTCTAAGCTTGTGTACGCAAATAATATAAAGATTATGTTAATGTTGTAAGACAAAGTTATCACACGTAGCTGAGACAAATCTAAATTGAGAGGTTTATCAAGGATTTGATTTGTTCGGCCTAGTGTGATAACATATTTGCGTTCCACTTAAACCCTGTATTCTATTTATACGACCATCTGTTTAATAAACAAAACCTATTTTGTTTTGCGAATTGAATTTTAATACTAATCCTTTATGAAATGAAGAAACGTAAATTAAGTTTAACTTACTTGTAACCAAAGTAACTAAAACTTTATATTAGGTGCATTCCCGTATCACATCAAACCCAAACTAAACCATGGATAGCTGGGGTACAGAGACAACAGATTTACGTTTTGGATTGAGTATTATGTTGTAGTCTTCTTCGTAATCTCATTTTTTCAAATCCGCATAGTACTCGTACATATATACGTTTACCTTTTTATATGAATAACCACCATTCCTGATATTTCCAAGCCAGTGTTTACAAATTGACACATATAAAAGACGTGTGCTTTCAGAGGAAATGTCACCATATGTGGCCTCATACGACATGAAAAAAGTGGATTTAAATCTTATTAAAATATTGTATTTTCATCATAAGCTGTTGCGTCCGTGAAAATCTAACATTTTAAACGATTTGACGAGGTTTGAGATTCATGTATTTAAAAACAGTTCGTCTTGATGAGCGTGGCATGTTTTCATTCTTGTGTTGAAAAAGCAAATGTTATCACTCTGGGCTATAAATATCTTATGTCCGAGGTGATGGTAGGATAAAAAGTATTATACCAACTGAGTTTAGAGCTCTTCAAGAAGGCGTCATTTTCAACTTACCTTTAAGGTTGATGTACTATTTCCTGCAATGTCTTGCACCATTATCGGCACTTCAAAGTAACCGCTAATGTCTTCACTAAAATATTTATTGATGATCACAGATCCGTTGCTCCAGACACAAAATATGTGCTGAAAAATAAAAGAGCGATGTATATGTATAATTTTTCTTTGTAAACAAAGGCTGAATATGTGTTTTTAAATAATAATAAAGAAGGTATTTGTAATTTTTAAAGACTTTTTGCAAGAAACAATTTTAGCCATTCCCAGCAAATGTTACACAACAATCTCTATAAAGACCCGAGGGGACAAACATTTAGTTACACATCTATATGTAACTTGAGAGTTGAAAGCTAAGCTGTCCGCATTAGATGGCTTAAATCGAGCGAAGAAGTTTCTATGGATAACATACGAAAGCAACTTTTGTGGTAATTGAATCATATAAGATCATCATTTGTTATGTCGAGTTTGAATATAACAGAGATAAGAGTCGCGATGTTTTAATTTTGACAAAATATAAAGATATGTTATGAAACGTTGTATTGAGTATTTAAACTATTATACAGTTATGAAATAAGCGTGCTTCATATTTTCTGAAGGCCAATGCAATTGTTTTATTGAAGATCATTTCGCAAAAATATCAATATTCTCGATAATACCCTATTTAATATAATTGTTTGTATAAGCAAGCACTCACGTACATTTTTGTTTTATGGTGGGAATAAAGAAGATGAAATTAGTTATTGCAAGAACAACCTCAATTAAGATATTTAAACACGATTTTTAAAGCCGACTTTTATGATTGATGAAGACACATAATTGTACGAACAAATTCATATATTAGACTTGCGATTCTAGGTTAATTGCTTAAAAGCTGTCAAAGATTGTGTGTCACAATTATGTTTTCTTTTTCGTTTATGTATCCACTTTCTGTCTACCAATATGAGTTTGAATTCATTTCTTCCATGTTTTCATGCCCCAAAGGATGTTTCTATGAATAGATTTTTTTTTCATTGGTAAAATATAAATAAAAACCTGCACAATTCTGCATTGCGATTAATTAACATTTAACTTTCTTACGAGCGGTGTTACATTTATGTCTTAAAAAATGGCCAACTGTCCGAAATAAAATAATAATTTTAAAAAAATCAACAAAAACTAATCATAAATACATCTTGTAATACCTGTTTGTTGTCCTCGCATGGTTTTGTTCCAGCTCCTTGGTCAGGTAGTCCTTGGCTTGGTTTTATAATGCCAAAGTTGCTGAATTTCCATACATCTTGTGCATTGGCTTTCGTATCATTGTCATGTACATAACCACCATCCTGAAAAGGGGGAGGATAAGGTCGACTCAGAAGTTGGCTTTACCAATACGTGAAATAATATTATGTAAACTGTAATGAATAGATTTTACAATTATCGCACAATAAACAAAAATATTTTAAAGGTAATACTGTCACATTAACTTTCTAATGTTGTAAACGCACTTTAATGACTCGCATATACGGGTTTAATTTACCTGCATTTGTTACTCCAATGTCATTTTAATGCATACAACAGCTCTTTTAATAAGCTGTTTTCTGAGGAACTCAACCCCCAAAATTGTGTGCCGCCAATGTTCTAAACTGGCAAATGACATAGAAGACGGCAACAAATTAAAAATAAATGTCATTTTAATAATTTACCCATTCGTTGTTTCATTTGCAAATGATTAAATACAGTTTAATATATACAGAAAATATTCAAGTAAAACACGGGTGGATTATTTAAAGAAAGAGTGACATATTCCTTAATATAAGTTAGTTTTGTACTCTTAATAAGACAATACCTAATATCATATTTATTTTTTTAAAGTGTCTAATCCACGCACACAAAACATATAAATTCAGCATGAGGAAAACTTTTGAATGTAATAAACACATATATTAAATCAAAAGCAAAGGTTACGTAAGCTTTGGTCAAATATTGCTATCAGATATTAATAACAAAATTCTAAAAGGCAACAATTTCAGTTTAAGATTTACACATCAGTTACGTTGCGTTTGGTCGGCGACAATAATTTACTTTACTCTATGCACGTGTAAATATATATGCTATAAAGAAAATCAAGGTTAAAATCTGTATAAAACATAACGAATAGTTTACGTTCTGGAATAGTTATTACAATGACAAATAACATTGCGAATGTTTCGATAATGACATTGCTATTGTCATGAAAATTACACATACCCTCAATGAAATAGGTAGAATGGTTCCGAATTGGGTAACCCTGCGGATTCCAAGGTTTATTTCCTGATTTTGAAAGACTGGTGGATTATCGTTGATATCCAGAATAATGATATTGATTTCCTGAGTAGGCTGTGGATTGTCTGTCTTAGTCTCATTATCACAACCATCGGTCAAGTTGAGAGCCACCGTGCAGTCCCATACTCGAGCAATAAACCGGAAAGTCTGTTCTTTTTCTCGGTCAAATTCTTTATTTGTCACTATTTCTCCAGTACTTTTAATAACTTTCACATATGAACTGTCGCCCCCTTCTGAAGACAAATGTGTAAACGAATAGTTAGTCATTGACAAAATTTAAATGATTGTAACCTGAACTAAAATCATGTGAGGACTACAATGTTTTTCAAGTTATGAACGTTTTGATTTTATACAACAATAATAATTTCAATGTTGCAACTTCTAAACTTTTTATAAAGTTATGAAAATGAACTATAAAATTGTAAAAAGAAAGTTCTGACTGAGAAGTTATTATTTCCTCCAGGGATCAGTGAGTGAATGAAAATCATATTGCAGTCCAACAATATATTTGTTTATAGCGACCTGAATACATGCACGAAGAGGTTGGACTTTTCCAAAAACACAATATTCTGTAATAGTCCACAGATTACATGTACCTCTTATAGGAGAAAATTCTCAGCAGAAATACTTAAACGACTGTCATTAAGGTGATGCAATAAATGGCCATTTAAGCAAAAAAGTTTGCTAAATAAAGATATTAGAAGCGAATTCTAATAAAACCTGATTATTGATTACTTTTAGAAATTTTATTTTCATAATAAAATAGCATGCAATTAATGACGTGACCTTATAGACATTGCATCAAAAATACTGAACAAAAGGATAAGAATCAGGATTGTTGTCAACTTACAGAACTTGTTATAAATATAAAATCTTACAAATATATCTGAGACAGACAAAGAGAGACAGTTGTACCCATTTCCTTAGTAAAAGATACGATGAAGAAAAAAACAGGATATGTTACAATGCAACAAACCGATTTTGTAACACTGCTTCGAATCATGGTCTAAATCAATAGCGTCCAGCAGACCCACGACATGACCAGCGTTTTCTCCTTCCTTTACGGTAAAATTCCTTTCTTTTTCTGTAAAAGATGGGTCGTGATCATCTACATCGATCACCCGAATCTCGATGGTTGTTTTGTTAGAAGTCAGTGGAGGTGATCCCGTGTTGATAGCTGATACCTGAAACTGTTAAAATCGATCGCCATGTAAACCAAAATTCCAAACAGAATTATGTCATTGGAATAGATAAATAAATTGTCAAATATTTTCCGCCTTTGTCCATGAAACTTACTATTTAATTTTCGCGTAACACAATAAGGAAATATGAAAATGTCGTATAAGCATAGCAACATAATCAAAACATTGAAAAGACATGAAAGCCAAATGTAAAAGAAAGGACAAATCTGTGATCAGACCTTAAACAAAAAGAGCAAACCCAACAGTCCCTTGGAACGGCCAGTCGGCGAAAGGGACCAACTAAAATAGTTAAACCGAGCTCTAACCTCGCATTTTCTGAGGCGTTCCTCAAATGCAAGCAAAGCAAAGAATAAGAATATATGACAAAGTCCTATGAGTATTGCAACATATACCAAACTCCGAAAAGGCACAGAACAAAGGTATTTCACATGCAAGCCAAGCAAAAAGTAAGAACAAATTTGTGATGAGTCATTTAAGGAAAAGGGCAAACTCGACAGTTACCGCCTTGGAACGGTCAGTCGGCAATATGGACCGACTGGGGTGCTTAAACCGGTTTTACAGAGCTCTAACCTCGCACTTCCTGACGAGTTTCTCAAATGCAAGCAACGAAAAGAAAAACGATCTATTTGAAAACAAAATGTCCGTGCGCTGATATTTTTTTTATAAGTTGTGACAAAAGTAGTGACGTCATCGAAAAATAATGTCCACATAGTGGGAATATGGTATTATTTCGATTTGAAAGGAAATACACGTAACAATCCTTATAGGATGAATTAAATGAAAACATAGATTACATGCACGGGAAGATTTTTTACGACCGCCACATTGTACAAGTAACATTGTTGTGATCATGAATAAGAATATATGACAAAGTCCTATTAGTATTGCAACATATACCAAACTCCGAAAAGGCACAGAACAAAGGTATTTCACATGCAAACCAAGCGAAAAGTAAGAACAAATTTGTGATGAGTCATTTAAGGAAAAGAGCAAACCCGACAGTTACCGCCTTAGAACGGTCAGTCGGCAATATGGACCGACTGGGGTGCTTAAACCGGTTTTACAGAGCTCTAACCTCTAAACCCGATCTCTCTTTAAAAAAAGGTTCAAGCGCTGACGTGTTCCTAGATAAATTATGACGTCGTTAAAAGCAAGGAGTGACGTCAGTGACAAATAAGGCAATAGTTAGAAGAGAAAGATATTATTTATTTCCATTAGAACTATACAAAATTTAATGGAACGTTAATTTTTGAATCAAGAAAGAAATGACCAAAGAAAATGTGTTAATGTTTGAAGCATACTGGTCATATGTATATGGAATTGAGGAACGGAAGTCTAAAGTCCATCGAAGAGAATACACGTAAAAATCCTTAAAAGATCAATTAACACGGAGAGCTGTTTTGACCCCCATAATACAAAGATAACATTGTTGAAATCATAAATAAGAAAATATGACCTTTGAGCATTGCAACATATACCAAAATTTAAAAAAGCACAGAAGAAACTTTTTAAGCGAAATGTAAAAATAATGACAAATCTGCGATGAGCCAATAAACAACAGAGCAAAACCAACAGATGCCGCCTTGGAACAGCATGTCGTCAAAAGAGACCTACTTGGGTTGTACGTACGGAACATTTCTGTCGTTAGTTCTTTCAATACATGTTTCTTATATGGTCAGACAAGAATGTTAATAAGAACTCTGTTTTTATTTTAATTGTTATATAATAAATATTTGTAAAATCTTGACACATTTAATGTTATGTATACACCTACGTTCACGCCTCTTTAGTCAAACACTTTTAACTGTGTTTTGAATCTTTATGCACTCCTTTAGGCCCATCTGAAAGTATTTTAGAAAGATCAAGTATGTTAACTAATCAAGAAATAGTACAAGGAACTTTATTTTACAACATATCTATTTGGCTATAACCCATGGCAAATGAAGCAGACAATTTCTGTGGACAACGTTATTTACATACCCTGAAAAAAGTGTCATTCCTTGCGTCTAACTTTCGTTTCGTGGAGAGGGAGCCGTTTTTGTTTAGTTGGAAAACTTCCATTACAGTGTCTGTAGATTGTATTCGATCCATAACAAAATCCGAATGTTTGTTGATGTCGCTTTTGTCGCTGTCACTGTACGTGAAATTGAAGAAGATAGTCCCAACTCTGAAACACTTATAGGAAAAAAATCCGATAAACGAGTACGTATCATACGTTAAAATGAATGAGGGTGTATTGAAAGGTAATGTTACTAAAGCAATAACAAATAAACGGTATTATTGCGAGTCCCTAAAGAAAACAATATATCCCTACACGTGGCCAGATACATTACAAACAAATGATACGTGAGGATTTCTTAATTTATGCATACATGCATATTCGTTTCACTTTATTTTTTGTGCTAGACACTATCTGCGACACGAATAAAACATGTTATTAGAGACATTGCAGCAAATAGTGCAGATCCTGATCGGACAGTCCATTTGTAAACTAGCGATCTGGTGGTAGATTTAGATTTAAGTCATCTAATGTAGCTAGAAGCGGTATGAGCGTTTATAACGTTTATTCAAGAAGGCATTATAAGAAAAATACAAAATGTCTTTCTTTAGGGAAAGATGCGAATGATAAATGTTAATCACTGTTAATATGGATTTAGATTTAGCCAGAAGCGTTGTCAGACTTTATAACATTTTCTATAGGAAAAGAGAGACGGCTTAACGCCTTTTTTCTTTAAGAAAAATGTTAATGACAGAGGATAATAGTTTAAACAATGGCATATTCTCTTACTAAATCATTTATTCTAAACTTTATGCTTTGGCGAAATATGCTTTTGGAGCAAGAACTATCAAACAAACATTGTTTTAAACGTTGTAAATGAATAATTGATTATCAATGAAACTGATGCTTACATCTACATTAAAATGTCACTATACATAATACTAGTAACTAGCAATATTAACCCTCATAACTTAACATATTACTAGTGAATAGCAATATTAACCCACATAATTATTATTATTATGACCAGTGACTAGCAATATTAACCCGCATTATTATTATTACCAGTGACTAGCAATATTAACCCACATTATTATTATTACAAGTGAATAGCAATATTAACCCACATTATTATTATTACCAGTGACTAGCAATATTAACCCGCATTATTATTATTACCAGTGACTAGCAATATTAATCCACATTATTATTATTACAAGTGACTAGCAATATTAACCCACATTATTATTATTACCAGTGAATAGCAATATTAACCCACATTATTATTATTACCAGTGAATAGCAATATTAACCCACATTATTATTATGACCAGTGACTAGCAATATTAACCCGCATTATTATTATTACCAGTGACTAGCAATATTAACCCACATTATTATTATTACCAGTGACTAGCAATATTAACCCACATTATTATTATTATTACCAGTGACTAGCAATATTCCACCCACATTATTATTATTACCAGTGTCTAGCAATATTAACCCACATCATTATTATAATTATTACCAGTGGCTAGCAATATTAACCCGCATTATTATTATTATTACCAGTGTCTAGCAATATTAACCCACATCATTATTATAATTATTACCAATGGCTAGCAATATTAACCCGCATTATTATTATTATTACCAGTGTCTAGCAATATTAACCCACATTATTATTACCAGTGACTAGCAATATTAACCCACATTATTATTACCAGTGACTAGCAATATTAACCTACATTATTATTACCAGTGACTAGCAATATTAACCCACATTATTATTACCAGTGACTAGCAATATTAACCCACATTATTATTACCAGTGACTAGCAATAATAACCCACATTATTATTACTAGTGACTAGCAATATTAACCCACATTATTATTACCAGTGACTAGCAATATTAACCCCCATTATTATTACCAGTGACTAGCAATATTAATCCACATTATTATTATTACCAGTGACTAGCAAAATTAACCCACATAATTATTATTACCAGTGACTAGTAATATTAACCCACATTATAATTATTATTATTATTATTTTTATTATTATTATTATTATTATTATTATATTTATTATTATTATTATTATTACCAGTGACTAGCAATATTAACCCACATTATGATACATATAACTCGTGACTAGCAATATTACCTCCAAATTATTATTATAAACAGTGATTAGCAATATTAACCCACATTATTCTTATAATCAGTGACTAGCAATATCAACCCACATTATTCTATTTACCAGTCACTAACAATATTAACCCATATTGTTATTATTACCAGTGACTAGCAATATTAACCCACATTATTATTACTACTAGTGACTAGCAACATCAACCCGCATTATTATTCTTATTAACAGTGACTATCAATATTAACCCACATTATTATTCTTATTACCAGTGACTAGCAATATTAACCAACATTATTATTATTATCAGTGACTAGCAATTTGAACACACATTATTATTACTAGTGACTAGCAATTTTAACGCATATTATTTTTATTACCAGTGACTGGCATGTTAACCCGCATTATTATTATTACCAGTGTCTAGCAATATTAACCCACATTATTATACATATTACCAGTGACTAGCAATATTAATCTACATTATAATTATTACCGGTGACTAGCAATATTTACCCTCAATATTAACCCACATTAATATACATATTTCCAATGACTAGCAATATTTACCCACATTATTATACATATTACTAGAGGCTAGCAATTACAGTAACCCTTCGCCAAAATCACTCTCAGCAAGGACGGTCTGACCCGGAACTAATTGCCTTTGTCGAATCAATGAGGAAAAGAGATACAAAAATAGAACTACCATACCTCATAGACGTTGATTGTGTTATTTTCGGGTAAGTTCGTGACGAGTGGTGCGTTTAGATTCACGTCGTCGACCGTTATTTCCACGACACTAAAGTTAACAAGGCCACCAGAATCCTTCGCAGATATATTCATGATGTAGACATCGCTATGTGACTTTAGGCTTGAGTTTACGAGTATACGACCTATATTGTCATTTGTTATAACTTTGAAGAAAACTGTTCCGTTACCATCTTCAATCTCATACGTAAGATTTTTATCTTCATCTTTGTCAGTGGCAGTTACGGTTAACACAGTTGAATGAACACTAACATCCTCTCGAATACTGGTGGAATATTTATTCTGTTGAAACACGGGAGCGTTGTCGTTAACATCCTCAAGCTTTATAGTGACGGCAACCTGTGTGCTTTTCTGAAGTGCTGTATCGGTTGGATTGTCATAAGCAATGACAGCGAAGTTGTATTCAGCCTTTGTCTCTCTGTCCAAGCTACGACTGACCATGATGACACCCTTGTTAAGGAATTTAGAATGTGTATTAGGAACAATGTTAATGAAATCAACGCTATGTGTCATTTCTACAAATGAGCGACGCTTTAAAATTCCAGACCGAGTTTGCATTAAAGTAAGCTTAGACAGTAAATAAAAACAAAGTATAAACTAAAATCTCGAAATATTTAAGATAGTTGGGTCTACTTTGTGGCTGGTTACCTTGGTGACAGGTACTGCTTCTATATAAGTACCAATGCATATTAGCACAGCGAAATTAAAATTAAATCTGTGTTAAAGATCTCCAACTTAAATAACAAAAAATAGAGCTGAACAGTAAACGTGTATTAAACAAAACTACTGCAATCCACTGAATGTTGGTTTTGATAATAGGAAAGCAAATATATATATATATATATATATATATATATATATATATATATATATATATATATATATATATATATATATATATATATATATATATATATCAATGAGAAACGATCAATTTTATTAGACAGCATGTAATGTAAACAAATTTGTATCAAATAGAAAGATAGCTGGCCATAGAGATATATTTTAAGAACACTACTTACCGTTGTTTCGTTGATTTTAAAGTTATCCACGTCTTTCTCAAGTTTATATGTTATATTGCTGTTTGGACCCTCGTCTTTGTCCGTTGCGACAACTGTCAACACACTTGTATCTATAGTCGCATTCTCGGGTAGCTGTGTCTCGTAACTCATGTTGGTAAAGATGGGAGCGTTGTCGTTGAAGTCCAGCACAATCACCGTAACATTAACTGAGGAATTTCTTGGAGGTACTCCATTATCAGTTGCCACAACGGTAAACGATATAGATGTGTTCGTTTCACGGTCAATTGTCCCATTCTTTTTAAGGGCACCTGAACAATAAACATTAACATATGTGTTTCTATAAGAATTAACTAATCGGGGAAACCAAACAGAAATGTATTAAATGAAGAAATTATGTTTGTACAACTAACAAATAAAACATATTTCTTACGAATTTTTACCTATTGCTGTCTCTACAAGAACCAGAAGGCAATGCAATGAACTTAATGTTAAACAGAAAGTAAACAATACAGAAAAATACATGGAAGGTGGAAAATCTGTTTCGGAATGTTAAAATTGGGAACGATAAATTGTTACCACACATAAAATTATTTAAAACCTATAATATAATATTATTCATATGTTATAATGTGACGAGTCTTAGTACTTGTAGTGTTTATAAAATATATTGGTACGCGAATGTTGTCCATTAGGCATGTAGGAAAATGGACTGATTGTTTCTTACTTTATTGAATCCCCACATCTATAAAGAAAATGGATAATTATAGACGATCCTTCAAAGCCCGTTTAACATATGCATTTAACTAAATATGTTACATAGTGTAAAACTTTTTCATGTTAACAATTAGTTCAAGACGTCAATGTATGTTTATAGGTCCATTTAAGTTTTACAAAAAGAAAAACAGTTTAATTTCAAAAGTGTTAATACGTAAATGCGCATGTCATAAATTTTAGTAGTTAAACAAGATTACCTGTGCGACTGTCGACTATAAACGGGATTTCCATTTCGCTGATTGTGTATGTAATTGTTCTGTTTTGATCGATATCTTTGGCTTGAATGGTTTCTATGATAGGGCCATTTTCTGCATTTTCTGGCACTTTAACAGTATAGTTCGTTTTCGAGAACATAGGGCTGTTGTCGTTGACATCAAGTAATGTGATCGTCACTTCGACTTTAAACAGAAGGTACAACAAATATTTCAACATGTTTTAAGACTCTTAAACTTCAGTTACACCATCTTTATCTAGATGGAAAGATATATTAAGCTAGAACAAATATAGATTGATTTTTTTAAATATTATTATATAAAGATTACAAATATACAAATATTATACAAAGAAATTAATAAATAAAATAGTTCATTTTTCATTAGAGTAAGTTCTTATTGACACAAATGCGTCTTTTAATAAATATTTGTAGTCAGTATATATTTACGGATGCAAAAGAATATAAAAAATATAATAAAGTATAACCTACAGATGTTCATACACTTTTACAATTTTTGTCGTCAAACATCTACCGTAGTCAGAGGCGTGCCTGGGCTTACGCACTTACGCACGTGCGTACAGTTGCTTCCGAAAATTGAAAAAATAAAAACGCCTAAAAAAAGAATTTAAATCGTCGCCTAACCCGGGTTAGGCACTACCAGTTAACTGTCTTTATTATTTAAATCCATGTAATTTAAACATTTTTTTTCTAATTCTACACAATCTTCAACAATCCAACTTGATTCTTTGTTCTACACAGTGAGAGTACCCGCCACTCCCATCCCCCGAATGCATCTATGGCGTTCTATGGAAAAAATCCGGATGGGGGGCACGCCCCCGGACTCCCTAGGAATAGTGCGTATACTCAAAAGTCGCCCAGGCATGCCCCTGGTAGTGACCGCTTCCAATTATGCTTATAAAATATAACCAATGTGTCTTTAGATATTTTGCCTGACATTATATTTTCCTTTTTATGCATAGTGACTTTAAATATCAACCTTATCATCTCATCACGTTTCAATCATGTTATTATTTGAAATCGTTGAATTCCAACCTTTTGGACAAGAGAAGGAACACTTACATAGTGATTGCCTGTCTTTATCTTCACGATAGTTTAATAATCGTTATTATGATGTTACTGCCTTTATAATGATATGGCATTGGTTGTTATAGACTATAAAGGATCCAAATGATATAATATTGATATAATATCATATCAGAGAGGATATATGGATATTGATATTACATAAAATCATAATATCAATCCAGAGAAGATATATTGATATTTATATAATATGAAATCACTGAGGATTTATGGATATCACATACTGATGTTTAACGTAATTTAAACCCAATGTACCTGTTGCAGTTTGAGGTTTGGGGTGAAAAGCATGTTTATCTTCGACTTGGATTGTCAATGTGATCTGACTGGCATTTTCCCGATCCGTATTGTTGGTGGCGCTGATACTTCCAGTGAAGTTATTTATGTGAAAGTAATTCTGAAAATATAAAATACAAGATCAATGCCTAAGTAGATTTGCCATTTTGATAAAAGTATTCAATACTTAAATAGATCTTCCGCAAAGCATCCCAGCCGAGCTTAGATGTTTTGCAGTTAGACACTGATAGTTGGGAATTTATATAAAAAATTCTCTTAGACATTTTATTAGTATTTCAACATACGTTTGGAAAAGACAATTTTAGTCAACGTTGTCACTGGTGCAAAAGCATGCATTAAGACATGTCATTACATATAAAGAGGAGAAACAACACACGTTTGTTGTTTGATCGTATACATGTTTGGTGGTTCATAACATGGTGGAAAAACATGTAATATTTCAACATAATCTTTAAAAGTTTAATGGTCGTTTAGACTGGATGTGCTGTACTTTAGCATTTAAGTTGTTGCAAGACTTAGTATTTCATATGTCTTTAGTATGTTTAAGTGTAGTCTGGAAATTTGGTGGCTAGAGGTCTAATGATATTTAAATTTAAACTGTTAGCGGATAGGCTAACAATCAAAGTTGTCTGCATGGATGAACAATGACTAACTTACGAAGTTCACAAGTGCAAGTTAATGAACACTGAATTCAAAAATCCTTAGACTTATTTCGTAAAATACCTTCACATATGTTTCATCGACAGTTTTTCCATCTTCCGACGTGGCGGACCATTTGATGATTGAATATTCCAAATAACTATCCTCATCACTATCATTGGCAGTGACGTTAACTATGTCGTTGGCTGCCCTGCCTTCTAGAATCTCTGCAGAATAATCTTCATGGTCGAATTTAGGGAATTTATTATTCACGTCAACAATGTTCACAGATAGAGTGGTTGTTCCAGTCAAAGGAGGGTAACCCTGGTCTATAGCTTCAATGGTTAGATTGTATGCAGGACGATTGTCTCTGTCCAGCCCTTCGCCAACCTGCAGCGATACGATTCCGGTACTGGCATTAATGGTGAACTTGTCGAAGGATCCAGCCGTGATAAAGTAGCGGAATTTCGAGTTTCTGTCCGTGCCATCGCTGTCAGTGGCATCGATTGTAACGTTAACTTTCACCTCCGTAGCTGGAAAATGTTAGACATTGCTTAAACACGCATTATTTCTACCAATTAACCTGTTTTACTTTGGGACTTAAGTTATCTAATCAGTGTAGCAGTAAAGCAAATTGTTGACTGTTAGCAAAGGTCTAATAAAGTTGATAGCGATATGAAAGAGTAACGTACACTTTGTCAACCGACACATTAGACTGACACAGGTTGTTGCTTAAGATCATCGTATGGCTGATGTAATAATAACAAATATGATACGATTAAATGAGGAGTCTGAAGATAACATAGAGACAAGACATAGCACACAAAAAAGAAAAACCAACAGTTACCACCTTCGAGATGTGAGTCGTCGAAAAGGACCGACAGTGTACTTACACAAGATTTGTGGAGCTCTATTCTATACTCTATATACAATGTAAATAGGAATATCCTACCTTTCTCTGATCAATGGTAAACGACCATTCAAACGTATCAGTAAGCACGTGTGTATTTTTGTATGCTCGTCTAATTCTTCTTCTAATTCAACAATAGTTAACTACATTATAGTTGAAAGAAATACTTCACTTTTATATTTTAGTAAAACATCCATAAAGTAATGTTAAAATAAAATAATGTTTACACAGGGTATTTTAACTTGGCATCAATGATTAGCTTTGCACAGCAACACCTCTCATCAGCAACAGTTTTCTGTGCCTCTGTCAAATGTTGCTATGAAGAGGTTTTGCTGCACAAACAAACTCGTATAACTCTAATTGTAACAAGAGAACATTGTTTGAAACATCATAGTTCGACGTTGATGTCTTGTTCAACAATGGAACATTTTTGTCAAGCATAAACACATGGAACATTAGTAATTTCAAGTGACAGGTAGTGATGTAGCATTCCTTAAGCAACAACCTAATTTAATTCTGATATTTACCAAAGTTAATAAATACTCTGTACTTTTTCTGTTTATAGAACAACAAGGCGCCATCCATAATACTTTTCTATGAACAATTACATTTAGACGCCGGGCGTATGCGCGGCGACAATAAGCTATCAACATATGTACAATACGTAAAAGGAGATAAAAGCCTCGGCAACCTTACAGTTCCACAGAGAGAGAAACTTGAAGCTGAACAGTCGAAGCTGTTTAATGATGAGGACATTCCTTCGAAATATGTCACATTCGCGTCAGAGCCATTATATAGCGAGCCTTCTTCATATCATAGATTCTTTAACGAATAAACCACAAGCGAAACATCACTTCAGTAGGGATTATTTAAATTGATTGTATACAAACTTATATTAAATAACATAATCAAAGCACAAATGCGATTTAAGCTTGTGTAATTAAAGAAGACATATTAATAATGTTGAACATATAATAGAATAAATATAAAATATAAAATATACTAACACATCAATTTAGCCTAGTTAGTGTCTGTTTAACGTCAATTAAATTGTTGATTGGCCAAAAGAAAAGTCAGGTTGCTATGTATTTACGTTAACTTCACGAACACCTGTTTCAATTCATTTCAGCTGTGTTATTCATATATTACTCAAGATGTGTATTATTTGTTGGGATTTTTGACACATTAGTAACACGTTGTGCTTTAAAAGTAATGATTCAATGGGAAAATAACTATTTCTATAATAACAAGAATATTTTCCCAAATTAATAGAAACACCAATGCTGAGTGATTTACCCATCAAAACAAATTTATCACTGCTCTAGTTTATAAGAATAAGCTTTTTAAATATAATCCCCAAAATATTTCCTATGACAATGTTTAACCAGCACTTGTTCGGTGCAGAAACAGTGGTCCTTGAAGAAATGAAGTGCCTTGGCTGAAAATTAGAATCTCAATACTTTAATATCAAGGTCAAATCCTGTAGCAATATTCAAGTTAAAATGTTGCAAAGTTTTAAAATATAACGAAGGATACGTCTGATATATAATTTTGGATTTTTACTTTAGCTTTTATACATGATCATATGCACTGAAAATATAATTCCCCGAGTTTTGAGGTCATTAATGATATTTTTCAGTGAATATTAACATTATGTAAACCAGCTAAACAGCCCATAATTAAAACCACGTTACATATATGCCACACAATTCATACAAATGACCACCCATGTGTGGGTTAGTAGAACACAACTTGTATGTATGCAGCATTATCCTTACATCCCATTTTAAAAAAAAAAAAGATCCATTATATAAATAAAACCAGATGTTACAAAATTAATTTGTTAAATTTATTACATTAATTGATTACCTATTTTTAAGGAAATAATTACATGTTTACTTGTAAGCTTACTTAATTTAAGCTTATTATTCAGATATAGCATTTTCAACATCATCGTGAAGTCGAATGTGTCTGCCTTTTTACTCTGAATGAAGTGTTCAGTCTAAGCTGCTTACCAAAAACTTTTCCTTAGATTGTTCCTTACACGTTGGTTAAACACGAGACATAGTTTTAATATAAAAAAGTTTTTATTAACTTGTTCGAAAACTACAGTGACACTTACATGATGTTGCATTTTCCAATATTCCGCCGTAGTACCTTGTTTCGTTGAACTTTGGACAGTTGTCATTCATATCCTGCGGATTAAATTTGTATTAACACCTGTTTTTCAATCTTATCATTCACCAGTATCTACATTTATGATTTATCCATTATGGATAGATCTTTTTGTCGTCGAGACAAAATGCATTATTTCAAAACCTTCATATTAACATACATCTAATTGAAAAAAAACAACACTTATGTATTGCATTCAGAATAATTTTTACAACAAAAGCTTTATGTTACGTATTACTAATGAAATATGTATTAACATATGTCAATTTCATTTTGTGTCGTTGCAGCATACATTTCTTACTATAGGCACTGAAACGTAAAAGGGATATACGAAAATATGATTCTAGAAAAGACACCAATATTTTATTTACTCTTCCATCCATTTAAGTTTAATTTCCAGCTTCCGGTGGGTTGAAAGCATTCGTATGCTGAGGTATTTTCCACAAGCTAAACAAAGGAGGGCCAGTCTTTGACCTTGACCTACCTGGATCATTAGTGTGACGTGGACAGTAGTGTGAAGCGGTGGTAGACCCATATCTTCGGCCTTGACCTCTATAATAACTGACCCATTGTTGGGCCACAAAATATTCTCGTAGTCAAGCGAATTGCCGATCGACAGCGATCCATTGTTGCTTTCGATTCTAAAGTTGTCCCTATCATATCCATACACGTGACTGATGCTATACTGTATCTCAGCGTTTTTCCCATCATCAGCATCGCTTGCCTAGAAAACAATTAGCAATGACGTTTTGGATCAGAGACTGGGACTTTTGTTGACCTAACATATGTTTTGTCCAAAGTCATTAAAGTTCCTATAAATAAAGGCAGTTTTTTCGTTTAAGTTAAAAACACAGTACATGATACAATCAATAATGTAATACTTTGCTTGTATTAAAGGTGACCTAATCTTAATAAACCAGCTGTTCCGATCTACAACATGGGTGCAAACGTCTAATGCAGTAAACTACTAGTCAGTAAGTACATATAGTTGATGCAAGATCCTGAATTAACTTATATTATTTTCCCACCAAGAAAGAAAATCGATCAGAATAAAAACAAGATTTAATGAAGATAAGTAGGTCAAATCTATAATGTTATGCACCTTTACAATTTATTTGAAAATACTTATATATTTCATAATACTTAAACAACATTGCATTACCTTTTTAAACATTTTAATATGGGACGCCGCATTTGTTTAGTTGAAAAAAAAGGTAAATAAAATATTCCGAAAACAACCAAAATTGGTAAAGGTAATGCGTATTTTATTGTATTAATACCTCAACTTGTAGAAAAAACGTGTAATTTTTGTTTTCTTCGATGAACTCTGTGTATGCAGATCTAGCAAAAATCGGTGGGTTGTCATTGATGTCCACAAGATGTATTGTAAGGGAAACCTGAGACGAAATCCCGCCACCGTCTTTAGCGGTCAGGGTCAAATAGAACTCGTCGATCTTCTCCCGATTTAGCGACGTATTACAGATATTACAGTTCACAAGAATTTTCCCGCTGTCCGCTTCCACAATAAACCTGGATCAGAAATTATAACAAGTTTGCTTGATTATGGTTTTATTATAATAACATGATAAATCATAGTTAGTTCAACTTACTCTTTGATCTGATAACAAACAGCAGACAAACTATTCTAAAACATTAAATGTATAATGTGCACATTTAGAAATGACCGCAAACTTCTTATAACGCTTTTGCTTTCCAATCAATTATTTAAAAATGTAACATTTGCTTTGTAAAGAAACACTTGTAAACAATATTCCGTACAGTAGATATACATACGGATTATTAATACCTTAATAAAAAAACTAATTCAGCGTTCGAGCAGCAGTATTTAAGATAAAGGTAAATACTACAAAATACATCATTATGAACAATAAGAAAATTATAAATTAACATAAGTTTTGATATAGAAGAAGAGTCTACATAGTTACGAACATATTACACGGTCTTATGGGCTCAGCAACATATGTCAAAATTAATATTGAAATTAAAAGGCACAAGACAAGGGTATTCATATGCCAGTGAAATGTAAAAAATAACACACGCTAAGACGAACAATACAGAACATAGAGCAAATCCAACAAATTGCTCCCTAGAACGGTCCGACGGCAAGAAGGCCGACTGGACTAATTGAAACGGTTTACCGTGCGATACACTGCGTCCAGATGGGTAAAATACGAGTATTGAAAAAACTTTTAAAAGAACAATGATGAGTATATTTTGATCTAAGTAATGGCATCAGTTAACAAATGAAATAATTAGTAATTGAAAAATAATGTCTTTAACAAATGAAACACACGTTAAATGATGCCGGTCAGAGCATTCCAAAATTCCATTCGGTTAATATTTTATTTCCATTTCGTAAAATAAAACAACAAAAAAAAAAAGGGTTGCCAAAGAAATCTAATTTGAAAAATAGGAACGTTGATGTTTTGTCATTGTGCTTAAACGAGTTATAAACGAATTATAGATAATTAATCAACTTTCATTTACCATATAGCAGACTTTTATGTCAGTTGTCGAGACCTACTTTAAGTTAGATTTGTTAAATGGAGCCACGAACAGGATCGCCGTGCAAGAATATCAGGTCACGATATTCCTGTACATTCGCCGAGTTATTAAAGGAAATAGGACGAAAAGGAAACCTGTTAAATGACGCAAATTATAACTCGGATCTTTCGTGACGCCTGGTTGCCTTCAGGAAACATTTATGAAGTTTGTCGTTTGACTGTTTCCGAGGTAGTTCAAAGACAGATAGTACATTATAAGCAACATCTCGACATCTCCGTAGGCGGTTGGAAAAGAACTGTGCAATAGGATGGGATTGGGATTGGGATTGGGATTAGCCGGCATTTTTGCCGATACTGTGCAGCGACATTTCTATTATTATAGAACAGTATAAGGGACCGTCAGTATAGTCAGTATAAGGGACCGTCAGTATAGTCAGTATAAGGGACCGTCCGGGTTCAGCCCAGGGGCTGAACCCGGACGGTCCCTTATACTGACACCAACGAGTCAGGCGTAATGCTGTCCCCTTATCCCCGAGTGTTAGGAGGGAAGCCACTACTACCAACTTTAAAGTCTTTGGTTCGACCCACGACCTCCCGATCCGCAAGCCGCAATAGGATGTTTCCAGTCATGGGGTAGTCGTGGGGAAGAAACAACTTGTTAACGTGGATTGGTGCTCAGCAAAATTAAAAAAATCGTTTCAATTTTTTGTCTTTCTAACGGTAATATAAACATTCCAAATATCTTTATTTTTAGAGATTTATTAGTAATATAGGCTAGGAAGATTTATTGTGGCAACATGGCGGCTATGACACTCTGCTGGGCATTTCTCATTAGATAGAGGCTATGGACATAGTAGTGTAGTTACGAATTACCTTTTTTGTTGTTATTCATAATTGTGATTTTCATTAAATTAGATAGCATGCCTAAGTCTCGGAAATCTGATATAAAAGATATAAAGATGAACATGAAAATAGAGAAACAGTGAATGAGCAGGATGCTTCAACCTTGTACTCTTCTCTGGTCTTTTTTTCCTTGATTCAAAAAGTTAAATTTATTTACTATTAACGTGTTTTGTAGGTCTTCTAATCGAAATAATACCCATCTCTCTTCTAAGCTCTATGTGGACATTATTTTTCAATGACGTCAGTGCTTCCGTCATAACTTGTCAAACAAAACGTCAGCGCTTGGACATTTATTCGGATGGATTGATTTTCTTTTTCATTGCTTGCACTTGAGAATCCAAGCAGAAAGTGCGAGGTTAGAGCTCTGTAAAACCGGTTTAAGCACCCCAGTCGGTCCATACTGCCGACAGACCGTTCCAAGGCGGTAACTGTCGGGTTTGCTCTTATTGTTAGATAACTCATCACAGATTTAAACTCACTTTTACACATCTGGCGTGCATGTGAATACCTTGGTCCTGTGTCTTTTCAATTTTTTGTATATGTTGCAATGCTGATAGGACTTTGTCTTATGTATTCTTATTTATTTTTGGAATGAGAAAAACATAGATCGATGTTGATATCCTGTACATCTCGATGCAGTTCTATGTTTTGAACGTTTGTTGTCTCAGACATTTTCATTTATACTGTAGAGAAGTTTATGTATGGACGTTACATTTTTACTATGTATTTGCATAATAGTTGGCAGATAAAATCGTTAAAGGTGTAACAGATCTGAATTATTAATGAACAGACAAAATATTAAGCCTGATTTTAAATGAATATCTATATTTATAAAAATTTTATTTAACATTCAGAGGAAAATGTCATATGAAACCGGATATGATGACACATTCTTTTGGGGTGGATGTAAATGTGTCCAGGAAGGAAATTTTATAAGAAGTACTGCTAATAACAGTACTAGTTCATAAATGTTTTCTGTAGATCCCAGTTAAATACCCAGTCTACCTGATGCAAAATACTTAAAATATCGGTAGCAAGAGATACCTCTCTGCGATATGGTTTGGTATAATGTACTAAATCGAATATTAACGAAACAGCACTTTATAAATTTCAAGAAAACACCATCCGCAGTTCACTAAAATTGTTGATGAAGTAAGTTTATTCACCATGGTCACTCTTGGAATAGATTTATATCAAGAAAAAACGTACAAAATTTAGAAGAGAATATTTTTGTATTATATGCAAAGGCAACTGGACCAACAATAACAAGGATAAACGGGTTTGGGTAGCAAAATACACATAACTGTATAAGTTTCCCTGTACCTCACTTCCAGTAACAGTGGTTGAAGATTTTAAATGCTCTTAGAGACTAGGCCAGATGACGGACTGGACTATAACACTCAAACGTAAAAATCGTTACATAATACCTGCCACCGGCTCCTGCTAAACTGTACGTTATTTTCCCAAAATCTCCGCAATCTTTGTCAGTTGCCTGTAAAGACAATGTATGTCAGTATGTAGATATAGCACTATGTTTAGCAATTTGCCCCAAAGAGTCTTATATTAAGGCAGCTGGTATGCATTGTGATAAAAAAAGACAATGACTTAACACTGGTAATTTATGCATATTTGAAAGGTGTTAATAAAATAAATGAAATAATGGTTGTTTTGTTCAGTTTATAAATCTTCTAAGAAATAAAGAATGATCACAAAAAGTGAGCTATTTCTGATGTGTTATTGTCCTGAGCGTATGCGGTGGCACATGAACGGCTACGGAATGAGGTTGCTCATTGATGTAAACAACATAGCGATAGCGCTTCTTTGTTGGTATGGTAATTATATTACGTGTTTGTACAAACATGCAACCGGATCTATACGATGGTATTTAAATGGATATGTGGTAACGCGTGGTGGATCTGGGTATTAGGGAAAAATCAACACCAACATTTCATCGAACAGAAAAGCTTATAATTGTTCCTTTATGATATTTCTATTATCATTTTTGTCATAAATATAAAAAAATAAACTGCCAGGGAAGGGAAATTGTTTAGTAATAATGTTTTGTTGCATAAGCCGAACTTACCGTTATTTCATCAACCAAGGTACCGTTCGGAGAAGTCTCGTTAAGGTAAAGGGTGTAGGAAGCATTAACAAACTCAGGGCTGTTGTCATTAACGTTAATAATCTCCAGGGTTACCGTTGCCGTGGCAACGTGTAATGGATTGACATTTTCCTTTGCGATGACCTGGAGACGTAGATGTCAAAATGTGGTTACGGTGGAATTCTATGCACAAGCAAAGATATAAACAGATTGCCATATAATTGTATTAACTGCACATGGCTTATATAAATTGATAATAAAATACAATTTATTATTTTTCTGTTCTATCTCCTTTGTAAAATGGTTCATGCCAGTTTTAAAGCAATTTCCAATGTAAATATTAAACATTGTAATAGTGTGTCAGATATGTATTTAGGAAAAGGGGAAGAAATTTAGCACAAACATTACACCTACACTTAAAACTTTTAAATACAATAGTATTGTTAGGTGTAAATCGTTATGCATGACCAAATGGCACAATTTTTGTAAAACATATATAAAATATAGGGACAATTCTATGAATAAATAATGTGAATGAAAACTCGTGAAGCAGTCAATAGGAACAAACTTGTAATTACTCTTTCCTTGGGAATAGCGTATAACCACCATTCGTGATAATACGACTGGGTCTGGTATCACGCCCGATGTTCAGAGCATGCTATCTATAGCAACCAATAAATATACTTATAATATTCGTACTAATACACTTACTTACAAAATCACTTCTTACCAAAAAGCTGATATTGGTCCTCATTTCATAGTCTAGAAGACTGTTGTTTTTTACTCGAATTTTCAACAGCCCACTTCCAAGTACAGCGGCTGGAAGAACTTCAAAATCGGTTCTGTTTGTTTCATTTTCATCGGTGATGTAAAGCGATATTGTAGAGTTTTCTCCCTTCAAAATATGAAGGTGATTATAGTTAAAAGCAGTCTACCACCAAAATCATCATTATCATCATCATAAGCATCATCAATGTCAATATTATAATCAACATAATCATTTACAACATGGTAATTATTATCATCATCATAAACATTATTATCATCAAAAGAATTATCAAGGTCATTTTTATAATAGAGATAATCATTGACAACATGGTCCTAATCATCATCATCAAAATCATTGTTATCATTACCATTATCAATATCATCATCAACAACGTCCGCATGACATTTAACTTTGTAAAATATATATTTAAACACAACATACATTGTCCAGATCGTTCACTGCGAAGTTAGCTAGATCGATTGTACTCTCATTCTGTATATTCTCGGTAACGTTTGTGGTCAAGTTTGTCATATTAAATGCAGGAGAATTATCGTTAATATCCAAAACAGTTATTGTCACGGTCGTACTGGTTGTTGTGATGCCATACTGAGCAGTTGAATTTATCTCCGATGCCTGCAAGGTAGATGTAGTTTGTTTCAGAAGATTTTAAAAAGCAGATTGTATAGTTTTATTACATAAATTGTCTTCCGTTTTCGGTTAAAAAACAACAACACTTATTCATTAAGTCACATACTTTGCAATTAAAAATGATGCTCGCTGTGCTTAGATCAACAGTGTAACGCCCCAGTTATAAATATATGCTTGTAACAATAGATATTCACTAGTGTCATAATTCATCTTATCATGTTTGTAAACAAAATTAAAAAATGGATTTCAACTTATTTTTTATATCATTGGTGTATACAAATGTATATGTGTATATAAATTATGCGTTTATATGCCACAAAACTAACTGCAAAAAGATAAGAAAACATTGTGGCATTCTGTTTGAACTTTCAAGTTTTTAAACAAATTAAATGCATTACCTCTACTGTAAGTTGGCAAATGTCTCCGCTATCTCTCACAACTCCGGTGTCTCGGTCCACAGGCTTAGTGGTTGTGATGATACCATTGTTTTTATTAACGGTAAACATGTCACTGCATTTGCCTGGGAGTAAATTGGTATGGCAGATACAAAACACTAGCATTGTCAATAAGTTTTAGGTTTTACGTCACACTTACATCTGCAACAGTCACCTAAAAACAGTGGCTAACCTACTGTATATTGAATGCACACGAAGACAATAATTTCATCATGCTGCCATCGTCTGACGTACCAAACCGACTCTGCCAATCAGTAGGTGTCATTTTTTCTCCGACTTTAGAAAGGCAAATAACAACACTGCAGTGATCCACTAAGTTAAACAACAGACGTTCGAAAGTAAATATCGTTTAGAAATGTGATAACGTAAGATTGATTTTTTACGACTAAATCATTAATAATTGTAACAAAATATACTTGTTATGTGCGCTACGGTTGCGCCCGTGGCAGAGTGGTAGATTTGTAACTCTATTACTGCTCGCCTTTCTCCGATTGTTTCGAGCACCGGTCGGCCGAAGGACTTAATGCGAAAAAGTCTTCAAGCTGACATATAGTGCACTGGTGGAAATCTGGGATCATCAGCTACCAAAATATCTGGACGTCGCTAAATTGACCATAGTTGTGTTCTGTGCTGTATTTCAAAACCAAAAATATATGAACATACCCCAACATGGATAAATGTTTGTCAAGCGACAAGCACGAATGTTACAGTGCATATATCCCTGTAGTGTATATTTCTAATAAACTACTCGATATAGGTAAAGTCAAAGATTATTCCATTCAGTGTTCATATTTAAGTATTGTGGTGTGTTTATATTTTCCGGTTGGTTTACAAAATTTCTACCAAATGAGAGTAACACTAATTACTATTCAGGCTAGTCTTACGTCTGTATTTCTGTGAAGGTCAAAAGTCAGATTACAAAGCCACATCATAATTTGGAAGAAAGGTGCATATATGATACTCTCGGTTTGGGTGAACACTTCCTGTTTTTAATTCAAATGGCATTTTATTTTTACAGGTATTCAATTGTATTGTTATAGAAAATGTATTAAATTGTGCATCACAAAACAGATGAAAATTATGTTAAAATCATGTTTACATATGCCACTTTTATATTTACACTCAAAGTCACTAAAATACAAATAATTCCTGATAAACATTTATAAATCTGTCTACGTTTGTCTTTTAAGTTTTGCATTGAAGTTATTTTCAGTTTTAGTTAGCAAGTCTTCTGAAAGCACGTTCCACCACTTAGGGCCAATAACAAGATCTGCCAGCTGTTCTGGTATTGTTTCTATGCATAAAGTTTTGTAATCATTTCAAGATCCTAATATGCACTTCCCTTGAGCAAGAGTGAACAAATCACTGAGACATAATGGAGACTTTTCATGCAACACAGCAACGACGATAACGAGCATTTGAAACATTTTAGCGCGTACTGGGAGCCAATGTAGAGATCTAAAAACTTCTGTATTAGGCTTGTCATATGAAGCACCTGTCACAACTTTTGTAACAGGATTTTTAACTTTCTAAAGTTTGTCAATCTGAATTGCTGGGATGTCCATGATAGAAATCAATATGTTAATGGATGAATTCCGCAATCTCTTTGCATTGGAACTATATGAGAAATGTACTGTTACTTACCACCAGTAATGTTGTAAGTAATGACATTTGGAATACCATGGTCCCCATCAACTGCGTTGAGAGTCGTCACCGTAAAACCCTGAAAATAATACAAGCCTGTCGGTAAACATAAAGTCACTGTAACTAAAATTGTATTGTATTGAATAGAGCGCCAAGCTGGTAAAGTCCCGTAATAGAATTCAAACTGAGGCAACCTTAATACAAGACAATTTGACGCTTAAATTCGACCACAAACAGTTGTACTAACAAAGACGACTACAAAATGGGAAACAAAAAGCTCACTCATTTACATAATTCGTTAGGTATTTCTGTTAAATTATTGACATTATGTTTTTTTATAAAACAAATGTCTAACCATACAAAAAGACATATAAAGGTGTTTGACGCAAACTAAAAATTTCAATGTACGATTTCCAGGCGAACATTGAATAAATTTAACTTACTTTATTGATCCCTTCTACCATCTCGGTTCTGTAAGGTATCCCAGTAAAGAAGGGCGGTGTGTCCTGCACGTCCAGAACCCGGATAATGAAAACGGCGGACTTGTTCAGTGGTGGAGTACCCTTATCCTAAAGAATAAGTGACGAACATTAATAGTGAATAAACCGCAATAAATGTTCAGCTTTGAAAAGTAATTGCCGACCAGGTAACATCAAGTAAACTTGTTGTTACTTGCAATGGCCCACTCTGGAAACATCATTTAGAAACACATAAAAACGTGAAAGCATTTAAAATCTATATTGCGAATGAATCCTGACAATGGCACGTCATTACGGCGTATCAATATCGTGAAATAAATCTGATATTTTTATATTTTGTAGACGCGGTACGAATCGAACACAATATCATATGTTAAAGACATCGATACTTGTCAAATAGAATGGACAAAAAATTATGTTATTGATACTTAGGTAACTGAACTTCATATTTTAAGAATTATACTTCGATACTAATTCCTTGTACTTAGGATAAAATATCAATAAAAATGTAGACTCACGTTGGCTAAACTTAGAGTGCCTTCACCTAGACTTATAGAAACAAGGCGATGGCACAGACCACAACCGGTACCAGTCGACGAAAGAAATGAATATGAAAACATTGTCATAAATTAGAACAAGAATATATGACAAAGTCCTATGAGTATTGCAACATATTCAAAACTCCGAAAAAGGCACAGAACAAAGGTATTTCACATGCAAGCCAAGCGAAAAGTAAGAACAAATTTGTGATGAGTCATTTAAGGAAAAGAGCAAACCCGACAGTTACCGCCTTGGAACGGTCAGTCGGCAATATGGACCGACTGGGATGCTTAAACCGGTTTTACAGAGCTCTAACCTCGCACTTCCTGACTAGTTTCTCAAATGCAAGCAACGAAAAGAAAAACGATCTATTTGAAAACAAAATGTCCATACGCTGATATTTTCTATACGTTATGACGAAAGTAGTGACGTCATCGAAAAATAATGTCCACATAGTGTTCAGAAAAGGAATATGGTATTACTTCGATTTGAAAAACAACACAAAAATGGTTAACCACAAATAAAATTAACTTTTTGAATCATGAACAAACATGACCAGAGACGAAAAGATGGTTGTAGCATCCTGTTCATGTAAAGATGGAATTGAAGAACCAAAGTCCAATTTCCATCAAAGGAAATACACGTAACAATCCTTATAGGATGAATTAAATGACAACATAGATTACATGCACGGAAGTCGATTTCCATTTTGTATTAGAATGTCTGTTATATGCAGAACTGAGAAAATCATTTACATTAATCCATATTTTTGGACAAATACAAATACCTTTTCTAGTAAGTTTTCTAGTTCAAGTTAAGAAATAAGTTTGAAACTGGCTGCTTACGTTAAAGCTTTTGAACAAAGAACAACATGAACACTTTCAAAAAACCTTGCCATGATCTAATTTTTGACATGTTCATCTATTTGTATTTAGTATGAATGCACTGTAGTTATACGCTTGCCAGTGCGTATGGCTTTCTTAATAGCATCATAAGAGGAAAAGATTCAAACTACTTTAGTAGTACACCTAACTGTTATAAGACTGATTCAAGGTTAAACCACCATACCATTGATCACTATGTAAGTTTACATGTATTATGTTTGTGTATCCTTTGGCCCCATATACGAATAAAGATCTACTATATGTTTTAACTCTTTCCCGACATGACAGTTTCACCATATCACAAACAGAAATTACGTGCTTTATTTGTTATGTGGAAGTTGAATGTCTTAATATAAAAATTCATTTTGTTTGTTTACATTTCCTGAAATAAGGTTACCTTAGCGGTCACAGTGAACTGGTAGTAGCTGTTCTTCTCGTAATCCAATGGTTTGATCAGAATCACGACGCCAGATGCTTTGTCTATCTGGAAGGTTGAGTTGTACTCGGCGGCCACTGATTGCGACTACAATAGTAAACATATGTGAAAATCGGAGCTTTATTGGTTTTTGCATTGATTTTTAGCAAAGAAAATCATGTAACAGTTCAGTTCAGTTTAGTTTATTTTTTACGTCATGATATAAAATCAACATTTATCTAAAAATATTGCATTAACGATTATTACCTTAACATTCAATAAATTTAAAATACGTTGAAGTGACAAGGTCCAAGGAGTAATGCAACATATAAAAAATGAATAAGTATGAAACGAATGTATTCACATGTCAGTAAAATGTAAAAGTTACCAACAAAAACTGAAACGGCAAATTACATAAAAAGAGACAACATAACAATTACATTTTTGGAGTGGTCCGTCCACAAAACACGGACTGGGTGCTTTAACCGCATTTTTCATCTCTGCTTAATATAAAGATCGTATACAAGGATTTCATAACGTCTTAAAACCAAGTTAAATTTAACAACTTTTACTACTACTACTTCTACTAAAACTTTTGCTTCTACTTCTTCTACTAAAACTTTTACTTCTACTACTTCTACTACTACTACGACTACTACTGCCACTACTTACACTACTACTATTACTACTAGTAGTAGTAGTACTACTGCTATTTCTACTACTAATACTATTACTACTTCTAGTGCTACTACTACTACTAACACTACCTCTACTATTACTACTACTACTACCACTACTTCTATTACTTCTAGTGTTTCTACTACTACTACTACTACTACTACTACTACTACTACTACTACTACTACTACCATTAGTACTACTTCTACTGGAAAAGAAGAAGAAGAACTGATATCTGAGCGAGCTTGTGTATTTCTGGCACGTACCTGTGTTGTGGGCTGAAAGAACAAGTGTCACAAATTAGACTGTATACAAAATATAACTGTAGAAGTCATAAATAAATAGTTTGTACTAGCACGTTATATATTTATTGCAAACAAATAACCATGTTCATAAACTTTTGAGAACATACACAAGCTATCAGACTGTTTCCATTTTTTTCTACCATCACCTTAGACATAGCATATAAAGGTGTGATAAGATTTGCTTTACCAACTACCTGTGTAATAAAGATGACGCACGCATCCGGACAAACAACTTTTTAAATGCATACATTTATTGCCACTAGCGAAGGTCTAAACATCGTCTTATCATATTATAAAAGTTAAGATATTAAGGAACGCGACTGCTTGCGTCATATTGCTAGGTCTTTAATTTTGAAGATAATTTTTTTGCCTTTTTTCTAAATTTCCATTTGGAGATTTTCTGCAAGTTTTATACAAGTTCAAATGCAACATTTTCCCTGTGGACAAAATTTTTCATAAATATATTGTACGCATTTAAGTCCATTGATGAAGGTATATTATTTATCAGAAGACATTCTGCCCTGAAAATAAATTCAACTAGTTTATAACTCTTGAGTTATTATTATATATTAACTAAGTGTTCAATTAAATATTTATGTATGATTGTGTAAATGTCATATGCAGTTATCTTTATAATATGTAACTTTGTGCAGCTTGCCAAGCAAGAAATCCTCCCGACATTATTCTACTGACTGAACATTTTGCAAATCTAGCCTGTTAAATACGTTTATACACATATTTATTAAAACCATCTTGTAATCCATTATAACTAGAAAAGACAATAGAACTCAACTAGGTGCATGCCTTCTTACTTTATACATCCATGAAGGATATGGAATAGTAAATGCTTATTCAAATGCCGATTTAAATTGAGACAAGATTTATAATATCCTATTGTAATATTAATTCCAGAAAGAATTTAACAATAATTAATATCAAACACAGTCATTTTTAGAGTATAATTGTTCCGTAACATGTACCGTCTAATCATTTATTGATAGACTGACATACGGATGGACGGATGGACGGACGGACGGACGGACAGACAAACAGACAGACAGACAGACAGACAGAAGACAGACAGACAGACAGATATACAGATAGATAGACAGATAGATAATCTATACTTCTTTTAGCGTTGTATGTAATAAATACCAAACAATAAAGACAATATTTTGTAAAATGTGTGTTTTGTGTGGATTTGTTTTCTTTCATATATATCTAAGCAACGAAAGAGATATTGCATGTAATATACACTGTATATGTTTGTTTGTATGCATGCATTACGTTGTATATAGTTATAGTAAATAAGTTATAATATGAATCACTTTTCATATATGCCACCTGACTGTACGCAGTACATTTCATTTGTACATATACTAGCCTTCTAAAGTATTATATGTGCGTCATCAAAGAAACGAACAACGCGCAAGTTTATATTCTTACAATATAGTATAAACAGTTATTTTGCATACCTGCATTTCGTATTCAACAGTCCCGTTGTTTCCGTTGTCTATATCTGTTGCCTTGATTTGATTGAACGTTGTGTTGCTGACTTGTGCATCCTGCAATGCAAGGAGCAATATTGTAGCTCGGTATAAAGATAATTATTCTCACATGAGTTAGAAATTAATAATAATATTACTTCTAATTCTTCATTACTAATACATAATATAATTAATACACATGATAATATGTACTTACCTCAGGAATTTCCCAAGAATATTGACCAGTATGAAACTCTGGGGAGTTGTCATTTACGTCCGAGGGGTAAACGCTTACAGTTCTGAACACCTGAAAAAAATAATTTACTTATAAGGTTGAATCAATTGATAGAATTGTTTAAAATTTATAACTGCCTGCCTTCGTATATAAATATAATCGAACAATAACACAATTTATGAAACTATATTATTAATTTGCATTGATGTTTGTTTTCAAATTTCTGCAAATGGAGAGAGGGGAAAAAGGTAAAAGACAGTGGCAAAAATAGTTTGAGAGTTTAAAGAATGGAGAGAGGTTCATGCTTCATACGTACCACGTTGTTTGTTTGGTCAGATACTTGGAACTTTAGTTGATACACTGACGGACTCGGCTGTAATGCAATTATGTTTTATAATTAGAAATATTAAATCGATTGTTTCATAATAATGGATATATAATCTAAACATGCCTGCATTTTTAAAATGAAAAATGATAAATAGTTCAACTTGTCATCTTACTTTGTATCATTTAGAATGGACCTTTCTGCGAAATGATTTAGCATTTAAATCTATGAAAAAATATTGGTATCACAGTACTCAAAGAAAATTATAAGTCAAGTATTAAATGATGCAATGAAATATATTTCGATTATTAATAATACCGAGTCTCTGTCAAAGTGTCTCTTCACTGTGACATTGATGTTCTGTGGGGGTGTTATCAGTTGGTCTCGTGTGTAGATTGTCTCCACCATACTGTCCGTCAGGGTGTCTGCTGGGCGTATCCTGAGTTTGTCTCCATCGTCAATGTCGTTAATGGTAATCGTGTACAAGGTGCTGTCTGGAAAGCAAGCATCCAATTACGTATTACACAAAGAATAATGGTATAATACATACGATTAAAGTATGTTCGTATTATATAGTACATGTATGCATAAAGACAAGTAATCCCCAGTTAAAATTACTAAATTCATTTCGTCATATTAAATGCAGAGGTCAGTAAAAGGTACCTTTACTGATATTTCTATTTGTTTTGTTAGTTAAAAGGTGTCAATTTACTCATGTCAGCAACAAAGCGTGCATTGTCTTCAGACAACGCGTGGAAACGTTGTATTTCATTTATAAAAATTTTAAAAAGAAGCAGGTAGGGAATATCTATGGCATGGTTAGGAGTGTTTGGTCACCAAGTGTCATTTTACTTAACAGGTATGGACTGAGGTCTTTCTTATAGAAAATCCACGTCGACATCAGCAAATGTCACACTTTAGGTTTTTAAGGTAGGATACTAAGACCTGGATAAGACCTGGATTAATTTATCTTTAACATAATAAACAGTGTGAGCGGATTTCTCATTGCTAAATCATATAAGTTATGTGAAAAACGAAATTGCATCTTACTGATTTCTTTATCCTCCGGTATAACGAGGATGTCATCTTTAACATTCGTAGTAATAGTTGGTGCCGCTGCCCTGACACAGCCTGCAAAATATAAAAACTTATCAAGTAGGCACTTATTCAATCAGTTCTTTATAGAAAAACGTTTCAGATAGTAAAAAACAAATTTGGCTAAACGCTTTTGCTGCCAGCGATTGGCGACAACGTGATACCACTAACATTTGCAACTGTTTTACTTTCTTGTTTTTTATTTAGGTTTTAGTGTTTTAGTGCAACATTCGACGGTCTGTTTTAGACAAGTCGGCGACTGATCACCAAACAGTCTGCGTCCAATGTGTGATTGTTGTTAATTCTTTCGTAAATTGACTGCGATTGTTCGGCGCCTGTTCTTCGAACTTGCGACGACTGGTCTTCGATTGACTAGCATATGCTCGCCGATAGTCTTACGGCGATCTCACAATAAACAACTTCTGTAATGCTTAGCCACACATGTGTTGCGTTCGATTGACGACTGCTCTACAGCTCAAAACGCACACATCTGCTCTGCCACTAGAGTAGTTGATTGGAAATCGGTCGGCGACTGATCGGCAACCAGTCTACGAGTAGCTTATGAATAAGGGTGAAATATTGCTGAAATTACAAAACTTGTCGTTTAACAACATTAAAATAAGCTAATGTTAGATCACACAAAATAATGCAACTAGTCGTGTTCACTATTCAAACGGTATTCAAAATGTAAGGTGTACATATAATTGCAAATGATGGCAAGCTTGTACACAGTAATTGATGTAAACATGATTGATAACGTTCATACACTTACCTGTAAGTGTCACTATCAACAGGCACAGTATGTGAACGTCCATTTGTCTGTCTGAAAGGAAATCAAACATTGACTTAAACAATAAAAGTACCATTTGTATATAAACAATTTAAACCAGAACAATTAATAACGACCGGTGACAGTTATTCGCCCAACGTCACCATGTAATTAAACGTGACTTTATTTACGTATTTGCGACACATACTTTCAATAAGAAAACTGTACTAACCAGAAACAAATCACGAATAACGTAAAGAGGGACCCAATCTAATTTCGTATGAACTTAAAACATAGTACGTCATAGTGCCAAAGTAAAAACATGATCGCTTTAACGGTTTTGCTTTCCCAATATCTGTTTAACATTTGCCCACCGGAAACACACGGTAAGTTTCGGATACGTTCGTAAGTAATCGCAAATCGTCTCACTTACAAACGTAATTAAATAAACAGGATGAAGGCACTTTATAAGCGACAATTTCTGAAGAAGAGTGAGGCCCCTTTTTAATTAACGTATTTTGTGTTGCGATACATTGTTATGACATTTTATGCTCAAGACGACGGATTCATAACGAGTTTTTCAAACGTTTGTTGAAATTATTTGCGAAATATTTGCTTTGTTTGTTTGTTGTTTGTTACATCGTACCGACACAATTTCATATTAGCGACGTCCAGCTCTTTATTGGTGAAGAAAAACTTCAAACTTATTTATTCTGGAAAACCGCATCGAAGGAAAGTTCTCGACCGTGTTTGCAAAGTTGATTTGAAAGATGACTGCATATCGACCAACAACACGCCATTGTGTTACTTGCCTTATAATTCTGAAAACTGCAGTGAGAAATACTAAATAAGATTTGTTTTTGTCTTGTTTTATTGTCATTATAGCGACTTCCAGCTGTTTTGGTGGAGGAAGACCCCAGACAAATATCTGTGTACAACCACCGGCGCACCGCAGGTCGGCTGGAAAAATTTCCCACATTAAGTCCTTGACCCCGAACGGGATTCAAACCCACACGGTTGGAGGCTAAGCAGTCGGAGGAGTTACAAATCGTCGACTCCACCGCCACACCTCTAAATAAGGGACATTTAAATCCGTCGGTATAGTTAAAACGTAAGCAAATATTTGTGCCTCAAACATGAAAATGACTTCTAATAAAAGACATGGTTTCATATTGGAAACATCTTTTCTGACAGTTACGACTCGTTTTAAGTGAAAGCCATGCGAATGCCCATTTATTGTATGATAAAGCTTATTTTTATATTCCCTGCTTTTAATAACATACTATTTTGTTGTAAAAAACTTAAATGTTGACAAGATATGGTGACTGTGTGGTTTTCATAGCTGTTATATTTATGTTAAAATGAAAGGGTAGAACTATTTTATACGTTGTTTTCATGCGTTGCGATGTGTTAAATGACTCCACAAAATAAATTGTATATATTATATTGAAATTCACAGTTTTACTTACATCATATTTAAACGCCTTTGTTTTTAAATATAGTTTAAAATGAGCAAGTTGCGCATATTCGTGTTGAGAAAATGCAGGTAAAATAAAGGTTAATGGTTCAAAGTTTGATGAAAATACTTTTTGGATCCTGCACAAATTCCGAGTCATTCTCATCAGAATGGTCATAAAAGTCTATTTAGCCATTTTAACAACACCTTACACCAATCCCATTAGCGGCATGTGTAACATATACACATTATATCAGTGCCATGATAATGTAAAGAACAATCGTCATATTATCGATAATGCCATTATAGCCTACACTACTTTTGGCTCTCTACGAATCTAAAAATGTGCTAAAATATGTATTATTAAATAACTATACGTTATTAGCCCCATGAAAAGCACCTGTCACGTTCAATAGCACGACGGCCTGCTTTAAAACAGTGTCAGTTTCAATATCACTTTTTCGGCCCCGACGAGTGATATTGATATAAAGCCCGCATTTGAAGTAATTTGATTAGCTAATAATGCAGGGCCAACAAAATATTATATATTTCAACAAGAAGCTCTCGTGAATGGCAGTCATTTTGTTTTAACTCGGTCTATGATTTACTTTTCAAGCTTGAAGACGAGTCTCTGGATAAGTCCCAGGCATTAGCAGATTCAGAACTGGAATCTGGGCCTGGGGAACGCCTTCAGTTAGTTTCAGTTAGTTTCAGAGGAAGACTGTGCCAGTTTCATTAACGAAAATGAAAATAAAAACACAATAAAGACCAAAAAAAGATGTGAAACTGTAATTTGACTGGATGAAAAGCATTGGTGAACATAGAGATCTGGAAGATATACCACCCCAAGAGCTTGATGTACTTTTAGCAAGATTTTTTCTAGGTAAGTAGAACTAAATAAATTAATGAAATTTATTTGAACGATATATATATATATATATATATATATATATATATATATATATATATATATATGTGTGTGTGTGTGTGTGTGTGTGTGTGTGTGTGTGTGTGTGTGTGTGTTTTAGAAATATTTTCCACCTGTGTATGTACATTTTATTTCAGCGACCAGGAAGCAAGATAGCACAGAATATGAACCGGGCACTATAACTAGCATACAATATTCCATTGATCGACACCTTAAGGAGAAAAAAGTCAACTTCAGCATTATAAAAGATTAACGTTTCAGCCAGTCTAACGAAGTTCTGATATCTAAGCGAAAACATCTGAAGGCACAAGGCAAAGGGAATTTAAAGTCTTAAGCCGATCCACTGACTTCTGACGAATTCCAGCAGTTAAGAGACAAACAACTTCTTGCCAAAGGTAACTACTTGGAATTAACAGGTTTGTTGAATTGTATGAATTGCTGGTAATTATTAGCTTACAGTTAAACTTGCCTTAGCGGTCACCCCTATAAAGCAGCTACCTGTTTTCAACAGTCACAACAAAATGTTTCCAAAGCATTTTTTTCTTGTTTTCACCTGTATTAAGCAGCCACATGTGCTAAGCAGCCGACTTTTGTGTCTCCCTTGCCTGTCTGCTTAATACCGGTTTGACTGTATACTATTTTTCGATGTATAATAGGTAAATAAGAAAAGGTCCTATCAAAATTTTCACAGATATTTAATTTTGTATCTACCTGTAGACAAAGGCAAACAAGGTAAATGTAAATGTGACAAAAACACTGAGACGAGACATAACACACAAAAAGAAAAACCATCAGTTACCGCCTTGGAACGGTCAGTCGGCAAAAGGGCCAACTGGGGTGCTTAAACCTGGTTTGTGGAGCGCTCCAACCTCGCACTTCCTGAAGGTTTTTCGAACAAACAAACAGTGTAAATAAAAATATCCCGTCAAAGTGACACAACTAACAGTAAGCACCTGCATCGGGAGTTAAAACAGATATAATGAACATATGTACAGTATTTACAGTAGATAAAAGCCTCGGCAACCAAAATGAGAGAGTAGTTTAAAATAAAATAAAGCAGTACAAGCGCTGATATATTATAAGAACCATATAATGACGTCATAAATGCCATGACGTCATATGCCAAAAGTGTCAAAAGTGAAATGTAAACAATACGGAAGAAACAATAGAATTTTAGAAAATCAACAAAATAAAACGTAGTATTGTTTAGAGTTAATACGTTTTAAAAACATATCATAAACGCCGAGGATTTATCCGTAGTTGACATATTATATATGATAAAGGTACAAAAAAATCCCGATGTTATACCTACTGTGCGATCTCACGTAAAGGGTATGGAGACTGCTCAAGTTGTCCCACCTATATAGGGCACGACTGGAGAGATGAAGAGACAAGAAATCCAACAGTGACTGTCCAATTATGGCTTTAAGTCACTGTTTTCATATAGTCTCAACGACCTGTCCGGTCACCATGTAATTTAAAAGCAATGCAAGTTTTTGACTGTAAAAGGCCAATTGCAAGCAATGCAGTACATCGAAGGATTCCCGGGTTGTAACCGTCTGCAATACATTTTCTGATAAGTTTTGTAAAGTGGTCAGAAAAATTATTGAGACCCTTGATCTTCTTTAACTTGTATAAAACATTTCCATAAAATGCAGGATGGCTTATGCCTTTCTGCATAAGTGTTTTCATACTGCTATTATACTTAGAAGCAATAAAACCATTGCGATGAAAGAATTTTGAAAACGCCTTTCTTTATTTATGAAAACGAAAGCCTTGCTGTAACAGTTTTGAAGAAATAAACAGATTTCTAGCATTGAAATCTTCTACTTTAGTACAAACTCGTGCAAACCTTGTAAGTTGTGATATGTAAATACCATAGGAGGTAGCACGAGGTGAATCACCATCAAGGTATGGATAATTCACAATACTAAAGTTGAATTCATCTCTCTTGTCATAGATTTTAGTAGAGACGCTGTCATTGGAAATATTGATCTCAATGTCTGGAAATGCTGCATTTAAATGTCAGTTATTTGCTTTATTAAGGGTAAGTTCTGGAGAGTAAATCAGATGGATCATTTGAGAAAAGAAAGGTTTATCTATAGTTAGAATATCGTCAAGATAGCGTGACGTTAAATTGAAAGCCTCTATAATTTGGCTTTGGTTCGAAAGGGATAAAGTTAACATGAAATCACGTTCAAAGCAGTATAAAAACAAATCTGCAATTAATGGTGCACGGTTGGTTCCCATAGGGATACCAATTACTTGTCAAAATAAAGTGTCACCGCATTTTATGTAAATATTGTCTAATAGAAAACGTAAAGCTTCACAAACATCCGTGCAAGTCCACAAAGTAAACTTTTCAGAAAGTGCTGGTAAAAAATGCATTACTATCATGACATGCAATATATAGACGTTGCTCTCGAGCAAATGTTTTCTCAATAAGAGCAATCAATTTGGTCTTAATTAAATCATGAGGTAAAGAAGTGTACAGCGTAGAGAAATCGTAAGTATTAACTGCAGAGCAATGAAAGTTTAAAGTACGAAACTTGTCTAAGACTTCTGAAGAATTTTTAATAGACCAAAAAATGTTAATTCCTGAATTTTCATACACTTTTTCACAATATTTAACAACGTGATTGCGAACGGCTGTAAGGCAAGACGTAAGTAGTTTAGATATGTGAGTGGTGGTGCTAGAGCTGGCATTAGCTATGAATCGTGACTTGTATGGTGTTTTGTGAAGCTTAGGAATACAGTACAAGGAAGTAAGTTTTTCTTGCTTTGATTCTATTTTTTGATATTGAAATTATGCAATATCTGTTTATGTTTATCAATGACTGTCTGAAAGTCAAGGTTGGTGCAAGAGTAAGAACTGGTGGTGGATAACTCAGCACTCAGTACATTTTTGTAATATAGTCGTCAGACAAAAATTATGTTGTTTGAAGCTTTGTCTGCAGGTACAAGTACAAATTTATCGTGAATATTCTGAAAGGACTGTTTTAGATGTTTTAAGTGATAAAAAGGTTTCTTAGGTAAACTAGAAGGATGGGAGCGGTAGAATTTAACGCGATTTTTTATTATCTTAAAAATGGCTTTCTTCCAAGTATTAAGTGCTATTGTATCCGTGTTTTCTCTCTTACACCAGCGATCGGCAAACAGATTAACTGCATCAGCTATTTCTTTGCAACAAAGGTCAAAATCTATTTCATCTGGTAGGCGATATTTCGGACCCTTAAAGAGTAATTTTCTCAATTTATAGTCATCGATGATGTTTAAATCCCCAATAATGATATGGCCAGAAGGTAAATAACAGAAAGGTGAAGTTGAACAGTTACAAGAATCTTGAGAAGGGTCATTTAGGTTAAGGTCTGCTACTGTTTGGTTGTAATTAAAAAAAGACCTCTAATGGGTTTTTTGTACTTATAACAAATCATTGGGTTTTCTTTGTTTTCGAAGTAACTGGGGATTTTATTATCAAAATTAAAAGTTATGACACACTTTCTCAAGAGTGCAAACTGTGTAATGTAGGGATGACAGAATGTCAATTCCTGTTGAATAGTTTCAGAGAGAAGTACGAAAACAAGGAACGGATCTAGTCGAAACTCGCACAGAGAATAGTTATGTCTAGGCGCCATCTACAAGGAATATAGACGTCGAAGACCAACCGATATGCTTGACAATAAAAGCAGGTTTTTCCTTCAGCCAATAAATACACCCAAAACAGATGTTTGGTATTTACATCAGCCTGTCGGCAAAAAATAAACTTGGACAAATAATGAAACAATTAGCTGAGAAAGGTCAGCTAGAAGGCCGAAAAGCAAATCACTCCACAAGAAAAACATTTGCCCGACCACATGTTCAAGTAGGTCGTCTACCTACAGAAATAGCTCATCTAGGAGGTTGGAAAAGCCTCCAAATAATAAATACTTTGGAACAGCAGGCTCAAGCCTCCGACATCCTATCAGACCATATGCGACGATCTTCAAGAAACGCTGTTGCTCCACAATTACGATGCCATGATCAAACAAGTGACCATAAGAATACCTTTGTATTGGCAGATATAACACCAGTAATGAACACAAGTAATACCTGCGATACACTTGATGCAAGTCGAAGTGTATCTTCAAATATGTCAAAACAACACTAAAATCCATTTGCAGTGTCATGCGGCGCTTATATTTCTGGAGGTATGTTTCACATTAACATTCTGTAGGAGAAGAGAAAGTTTTCTGATATTGAGAGCTCGCAGGAATTACAGTAGACAATCTGGCATTTGGTTGTACAACAATCCTGACCAATATTAGTTACAAAATGTAGCATTTCCAAACAAACTGGTAAAATGTAGTTATTTTTACAGTTGTTCTTTGTTATCATTAAGCATTAAATGTGAAATGTTATAAGCCCATGAAGTTATTTAATAAAATTGTCAATAAATAAGTGATTCGATAATGGCCCTTCGGGCTTGGGGCAATACGACTCCCCTCGGACAAATAACAGGACCAATATCAAATCACTTATTTATTAACATACATTAAAATGATTTTATAACGCATATTTCTGTGTAAGTTTGAATAGGTCGCTGACTAAATCAATGTTTATTCTTGCTGAAATTGAAATTCTTGCGTGTAATTGAAGCGATGTGTCTCAACAAGAGGATTAACATAACATGATTCCCCTTACCCCTTTTTAGGTGTGTTAAGGTTCCATGTTACTAAACGCGAAAGCAGCACAGTATATTGTCACAAGCTTTTCAATATGATTTTTAATATGATATTTTAAAGATAAAATATCCAGTTAAACCATCAGCTAATGAAAGTGAACAATATAGAAACCAGCAAAGTTTAAAACGTCTTACAGAAAGCGAAGGTGCATAGGCGAATCATCTAAATTTATTAAACTGCATACGATTATTCGGAGACGAATACAGCACGTTTTAACAATAAAAGACATAGATCCGTATTTCACACTGTGATCTTGCGTTTCCGAATATCATTCCTTCGAAAATCGGGCACAACATATCCATTTTTGCAGCATTGTTACCTAAACTTAAAAGTTGAATAAACAGTGTGTTGTTGTTGTTGTTGTTGATGATGATGCTGATGATGGTCGCTGTGTGTAGAAAGGATGAAATTAACTTTTTGCTAAAATAACTCCATTGCCCAGTGAAATATACGTGAATTAAGTGGTGGAATAAACATGCTGGTTAAGCGCCCTAAGACACAGACACTATCAATTATAATGGAGAGAAGTGTGTCATTGACAGAATGTTATAGGGTTGTAGCCAAATTAGTGCAGCAAAACTATCGCTTATTGGAAGTGTATCTTGACCAGCAATGTAAATGTGACCTTATTGATTTGATATTTTTGTCTTTGCTGAAACGATAATAATATGTGTGTTTACAAGAGGCGGTCGAGAAAAAAAGTGTGCTTTATTAATGGGCACTTCGTGATTCTTTTACCTAATATTCATACAAAATTCATGTACTGGTATCGGAAAACAGCCTGTTCATTTAGATTACTTCATCGCTTCTATTTTTGTGATGTTGTGACAGTATCATGTTTAAGCTTAACTACATGCCCTTTGCAACGCACGTGTATATGTGTTCTCACAACTCTTGGTAAGGCAAAACAAAGATAACCTAACCCGTGCAGTTTAAATCCATTTTATTGCTCTATATAGGTAAATGCTTTTTGTAAGTAAAAGCACTTAAGACATGAGTCTTTAAATATTTCAGTGCCATCTTGTGTTATATCCCAGTGGGGTCTGTCTTACCTTTAACCAAAACACATGTACGTGTAAGCGCGTGTTTGTTTTTCTACGTACTGTGTTTCTATCATTGTGTGCAGGTATGTTCTTTGTGACACTATCTTTGTGTTTAAACATTTATCCGTTTATGACGTCAATGTATGTCTGTTTATTTGAACTCGATAGTATTTTTAGTTGTTCACAGTCGTTTTGGTCGAAACATTTGTCTGTTTTAATTACTTCATTTTCCTTTGAAATACATTTCAATGCAGGTGTTGATGGTGGTTGTTTGTTTTACGACAAAAAGCTAGTTGTTGTTTTTTCCAAGGAAAAGAACTTTTAGTCAAGGCCAGTTGTGTGCTCCTTTTATCAACGATGTAGCCTACCGTTCGGGGTTGTTGTCTTTTTCTAGCTGACCGAAAGTTCCCATGCGGAAACTGTTTCTTATTGTCTCTTTAACATAATATTCAGTTCAAGAGTTTTCAATGTCACATTCGACCTTTCTCACTCAGGTTTTAGCGTTCATAAGCGTTGCGTTGATGCGAGATTTTGACCATCATTGGCATAAAGTATCCATTTGCATCAATATCCTAATTCAAAAAACTGTGTGTGCAAATCCAGAACATGTAATATGTTTATCGTTGTAGCCTAACCCAGATAAAACTCTCTCTCTCTCTCTCTCTCTCCCTCTCTCTCTCTCTCTCTCTCTCTCTCTCTGTGTGAATATTTTCATTAAAAGTCTGTAAAAACATTGTTGAAGAATCACAGCACTACAATTCTGTACTGCACCGATGATCATTACAAAACAATACAAATTTCCTTCAATATTTTTCTAGAAGCCCTTCAGGCAAAGTTCAAGAAAATGGGTATTAATTTGTGGTTGTCATTTTCAACACGTGGCTTTTAAGGAGATGATTATAATAGACCACGTTCATTCCGCAAGTCTAATAGATATAGCCGCTGTCATACATACATAAACTTTATTAAACTCAAATTGTTTACAATAATATTTGAGTATACAAGCACATAAATTCATGAAAGGTTAGTCACAGGTCTACCTTGACATTGTAGACGATGCAATACATAATACATGATTTCTTGGCCGATACAGACACATTTTTATTTAGATGAGATATATATTACATTTAGTGTTTACCCTAGTTTATCAACAAATCACAATGCTTTATTTTTTTTAAAACCCTTTCTATTTCGTGTAGAAACAGTCTATAGAAATTATTGTTATAGAACAAACTTTCTACAGTGACGTCATGTGCATGGGATTGTTACTCCGGCCTACCTAATTAATATGCATGACGGTACAAATGAGTGTGTCGTGTGCAAAAGAAATATTAAAACACAGCATATAAACTTTATTCTATAGATTGAAATGTTGGCAAAGATAAGCAAAATGGCACGTGTCTAGATCCAAAAAGAACAATAAACATAAATTTCAATGCTATAGCAAATTGTCCAGTAAAATGTTTAAAATTAATGTCCAATGCAACCCTTTTACCACCTTTGACCAAAATGACCTTTTTCAAAAAGATAGATTTCGTAATGTAGATCGTTTATAAAAGTACCTTCTTGCTTGAAAATCTGCTGTTGAGTCGGTATTTGCAACAGTTGAGTAGACGAGGAAACATCGTCTTCATTATCATTTCAAACAAGAAATCCCTGAGAGCGAAATTAATTTCTTCTTCCATGTTTCCTGTGTGAATGTCTCGTGGTAAATGAGTCAGAACTACGCACCCGTCGTGTAACAGAATTTTTCAAATGTACATGTATACTCAATGTGTCTGGGTGCAGTGACACGGATAGCGCGTGGTTTGTTGATCACGTGAAGTGTAGATGCATCAAACAAAATCAGTTTACTTTTGGTGCTGATGCAATATTAGAACACGATGGGCGTGGTTGGTATGATAATTAGGGGAAAACTAGCGTAAACACTAAGTCAGTTAGATTCCAAATAGAGAAACCTACATGAAATAGACACGCCCAGTCGGTCGCTACCGCTCCCTCCTTTGTCGTGTCTATTTCATGTAGATTTCTCTATTTGGACTCTAACTAACACAAGGAGAGTAAAGTAAGGGTAGTGGTGAACAATTTTGAAACAGGCTATAGTTTTGACTCTTTGGCACGTGCTTTAGAATTGTGTTAGTTTCTTGTTTGGGTGTACGTAAGGTTCGTAGTGTTACGATTGGTCGTTGTAATTTGCGCATGTGAAGTGTCTATTCTGCAGACCCTCTAGGTGATAACTGCGTCACCACTTTTTGACACCACCGTGCAATTAAATTGGCGAGTAGACCAACCACTTTTGGACTAATTAATTGCAACTTCCTGGGTGGTAATAACCTCGTTGAGTAACATAAGTTGGGTTTGTAATAACTCGACATGAATCTGCTTTTTCATTGGTGAGTAATTTTAATACTTATATGCATTGGTAAGTAACTTCGATTATTTTAGGTTGATTTTTACAGACACTTTTAATAATCTATGTAAAAAGTATTATTGGCAAAGTGTAATTTGGGGTTGTATACAACGCGTTTTGAACTGCATAATGTGGATCTACCTTTTTGCAAGTGTAAGATTACAACATTAAAGATTGTGAAATAAAATAACAGAAAATACATAACATATCTATCGGTACTGACATATGTTGGAAGTATCATGTGTTTGCGTTTCACGTATACAAACATGTTTATTTTGACGTCTGTAATATTGGAACGAGAATAGAGTATACATAGGTAAATAAGAAAAGATCCTATCAAAATTTCCACATATGTTTAAACTTTATCTACCTGTAGACAAAGGAAAACAGGGTTAATGTAAATGTGACAAAAACACGGAGACGAGACACAGCACACAAAAAGAAAAAACATCAGTTACCGCCTTGGAGCGGTCAATCGGCAAAAGGACCGACTGGGGTGCTTAAACCTGGTTTGTAAAGCGCTCCAACCTCGCACTTCCTGAAGGTTTTTCTATCAGACAAACAGTATAAATAACAATATCCCGTCAAAGTGACACAGCTAACAGTAAGCACCTACATCGGGAGTTAAAACAGATACAATGAACTTATATATAAAGGTCGTTTCTGACAGCTTGCCTATATCAAATACATGCATCAATGCCCGTGTTTTGGGGTTTGAGCATTATTTTTCAAAACGCATTTTTTAGTCTTGGTATGTGTGATTTTTAACTCTAAGCCAGTTTAAAGACGGTGACAAAATTCGAAACGATCTTTATTTTAAAACCTGTAAATAAGCTCGATGGGGATTTCATGCTCAGATAGATACAGACGTGGGTGCCTTTTAGCCTTTGAGAGTACACACCTTATCTCAATTAAATGATGAAAACACATATTATACACAAATAATTCACAGTTTAAATTTTAAGATTGTCCCTTTATAATTAGAATGGCGGATAATGATAACCAGTTAACATTATTTCAAATGAGCCAATATTTATTTCTTTATTTATTTATTTATAAAATTTATATAATCTTTTAGCACTGGAGTCATTAAAGATTTTAAATTACGAATCCTAAATGTTCCGATCAGTTACGTAAGCGTTTGTGTTATCCAGTGACCCGCATTTACTTTCGTCTGAGACCCCTAAATCGTAAATAACAAAGGCGGACGAAGAAAAAGAGACTCGAAGGAGCGACGGTTTGTCTTATTCAGAAAGAAACAAATCATAAACACGTAGGGTGGAACAGCACAAATCTGGAATTCATCTCGGACTGGAAATACAACGAGGACACTGTTTACTTTCGGCGTTTCTTTAACGGAAATTCTCTATTAAATTGTCAGCTAATAATAATGGCGACTAATGCGAAAGTAAGGTTTAAGTTATATCTATTTAGTTTAGTTAGTGATAAGAATAAACTATATATTTTACTTGTTGTGAGCATTTCAACATTCGCACTACAAGATCATATAGGCTAACATACAATATTTGGCGACAGAAGAAGGTTCATTCCGATTGTCAAACAACACCTTTAACTGAGCCATTTTCTTATCTGTATCTGCGTCATAAGATAAAACATATCACAAGAATGTCGAGATTACATTATGTATCCGGTCATACACTGACAGAGACACACCCTTGTACAGATAATACATTAATTATAAGTGATAATATCAATATTTCGATCAAGCAGGTGAATGTAACACCATTATTGGTAAAGTGTGATTATTTGGCAGCAACTGTACCCTTTATCAATTATTAGCCATTTCGAAACTACTTGTAGCATGAAGTCTGAAAACAAACGTGCCTTACAAGAAAAATGTTCATTGATTTAAGGACTTGAATATATGAAATAGTAAAGTAACACAAGAAAACAAGGTGGGGTAAATGTAGAATATAACAGAGAATTAAAATGTATGAAGAAAGAAAAAATAGATAAGAAGTGAAAATGCGAGAAGAAAGAGAGAGAGAGAAGTGAAGAAAGAAAGAGAGAGAGAGGGGAGAGAGAGAGAGAGAAGAGAGAAAGGTGGTCAATAGATACAAGGAAAATGCGTGAAAGGGGGCACACTGTTAATGGAAATGGATAAACAAGGACCCAAATTATATTTAATTAATTACAAGATATACAACCATCTGTAGTCAACGGTTCAAGTTTTGCCCGTGCTAGCGATTAATACATGCCTTATTCTCCTGGTTGTGTGACATTAAACAGATCTGTGACGTTTGTTTGCCAACATCCATATTTAGCGCGACATGAATGTACATTATCAGTATTGTCCCTTGAAAGTTAAGTCTTTTGTTTACCAGTAGAGACTCACATGTATGTGACACGATTGAATCACGCCTGACTATTTATGCATACGCACGGAGGGACATGGCTCTCTTTCATATCTTGTGCAGTCTTTAAAGGGTACGCTTAATTCGAAACTAGACTTTTCTCTTTTTTTTATTCACATTTATTCATTTTAATGGTTGTGTCAGACAGTTTACCTATATGTAAAACGTGTAACATTGCCCTACCCCTTTTCTGGGGAATCTGTGCCTAATTGCTGTATAAAATTATACTTTAGTTTAAACAAAGGTTGTTTCTAACATTAACTCACTTGTAAGACAATTTACCGTGTAAAAATATTTCGCTTCAATAAACATTATTTCCAAATCTATCAAGAGCACGCTGGAAATTACAGCTGAAAATAGATACTGAAGACAAAATTTATTACTCTTATGACCATGTAATTTGATCTTAAAACTATGGGTTAAGTGGTTCTTAATTTAAAAATAGCAAACCTTGCAGGGTAGCTCGGATAGAAAAATACATTTTTGTTAAGATCAGTGGGATTTTATGTTTTACTTTTCAAATGAATGTATGGCACCAATTAACAGCATTTTGCGGGACTTTATAATTCAACAATAATTTATTTGGTAGCCTGAGAGAAAAAACAACTCCACCTTGTCTTGATACAACCTTCAAGACCCAGCAAAAATAACCAAAGCATACCAATATTTCAGTTAATGTCAACATTTAAAGCAACGTGACCAGCTTTATGTAGGAAAACAGAGCTACTCGATCTGCACCTAATATGTAAGAAATTTATTACGTCACTATCGAGCCAATCAAAGTATTGACTGCATATACTCATTCATGGTGCCCCACATATTCGCATATATACATGGTGTTTCATAATCAAACTGTTATTTCTATAAAATAAATGATACATTTGTGTAAAAAAAAGCCTTGTAGCAACATAATAACATTTATTTTGGTACATATACATAAACAAGTCATGGCAATTATGTATCAGCCAACTTACAAATGTACCATATTTACAAAATGAAAAGGTGATATAGATATTGGCACTGTTTTAAAGCGGGCTGTCGTGTTATTGAACGTGGCATGTACTTTTTCTATCGGACTAATAACTATAGTTTTTTAATAACTTTCAAGAACGTGAAGCTTAAATGACTAAAATAGTTGAAAAACGTTGCGACGCTTTTTATTCTATCAACATAAAAGCATTCAAGTTCTTTTAAAACAGCATGTTCACATATAATCAAATGATCAGATATAATTTTATTCCATTTAACATTGCGATTAAAATATCTTTGCTTTTTGAAAAGACAAATGCAAATTTGACCAACTGTGACCAAGTGACATTATATATTATCCTATGTTATTTAACTTACATTTAAAATATTTAGCTAGTCTAGTCAATAAGAAGTTAATAGAATTAGATATTAGATTGTTTTATGACCGGGTTTGTTCAATTAATACAAAAAATATTTTATTCCAAAACTATGTTTGGTAAATCCACCAAAAAAATATTGCGCTAGTAATTTTCTTATACATGGCCCAAATTTTCCCCCTCAGACTTCCATGTATATACATTGAAGGAGTGTAACAATTTAAGGGTTAGTTGCTCAATGAAAGGAGGGATTGGGATTTGTCGGTATTTTTGCCGATATTGTGCAGCGACATTTCTATCATTATAGCACATGGGCACAGGGGCTGAACCAGGCCGGTCCATTATACTGACACCGACGAGTCAGGCGTACTGATGTCCTCTTAGCCCCGAGCGTTAGGAGGGAAGCCACTACTACCAACTTTAAAGTCTTTGGTTTTGCCCGGCCGGGGTTTGAACCCGCGACCCCCCGATCCGCAAGCCGACGCTTTACCACTTGAGCTATTGCGGCCGGTACAATAATTTGAACCACGGACCTCGGGATCCGAAGTCTTGCGTCATATCACAAGGCCATCCCGCCCTTCTTTATCTTATGTTTGCTGTTTAGACGTGTTTGTGAATCCTTTTTTATCAGATATCTGCTCGAGTTTCTCGACTATGGTCGCTTGATGTCGCCATAACATGCATGAGCGTCATTGTGAAGATGGAGATTATATTTCAAAACAAGATCTTGACATATAAACAATATCAAAACTAATTATGTAGTTTTACTATGAAAATTAATCATTACATTTGTGTACTATTACATAATATTAAAGGCTGTCTTAACTTTGTAAGGTATGTTTATGAACGAAATGAATGGCATGATTATGTTACTTGGGATTAAAATATAAACTATTACTTAGTTCATCTGTGAGTGTATGGCTTCTTGGTAAAGGTTGTTTTATTTTTTTATTTTCTTAGTCTTAACCCTAAACTTCACTTACATTTATTATATTATTATGACACGAAAACTCCCATTTTAGACTAATTTTGTCTGTTTTGTTTCTCGACATATTCCTATCATACTTAAGGGTGGTATCCGACAGTTTGGACCAAAATTTATCTTCTCAAGTAGTCAAATAAGTCATTGTTACATGAAAAAGACCTGCAAAATGCTGTTCATTGATGTCATAGATCTGTGTGAACAGTCAAGCATAAATCACCACTCGTCATTCAAACAGGTATTCCCTATGCGAGCAACGATGCAGAGATAGCTATTTTTAAACTTAAAACCACTTACTTTTGAGATCACGTTATACAGTTAACCAGGTATTCCACTCTGACATCGATATCTATTTTAGCAGTGACCACTATCGAGCTTTTTATACAGCATGAAAGAATACATATTCTGAGTGATTCTTTTCGCGATTACTTCTGTCTAACAATTCAATAAGTGTTCAAACCCATATTTATATGGATATATGGGTTTATACAAAAATTGTGCCCAAACTTCCCCAAAGAAGTGGTTCGATATTGTTATGTGTATTTGATACTGACAAACTGTCGGATACCACCTTTAAACTACATTTCCATTAAACAAAACAAATGCGTATTGTTAGTTAAAAAAAAACACATTGCATAAGTTTGTCAAATCATCTACAGTGTGTTTTTTTCTTTAATTAACATTGACATTTTATTTAAAAATATGAATTCTGTCCATTTTAAGCACTATGATTCCTATTTCAAAGGCTTAAAAGCTCCAGAAGGCAAGGTGATTTTTATTCATAAACGTATAATATAAAAATTCTTATTGATCAGTGGTAATTCGTCAATAAAATTCAGTTGTTGTTAATATGAAACGGAAGAACAAAAAAGCAAAAAATGTAATAGAACCACCCCCAAAAACAATGCTTGCGATTTCTAGGCTTCCAACACAAGACAACTTGTATGACAGTTCAGGTCAGTGAGCTGTTGACTGCACCACTGAGTCTTATTACATGCTTGTATCAGGTAATTTTATTATATATTGCGACCGACACACTGTTAACATTTGAATTACAACATAACATATTTTATTAAAATCTTAGGATTATACCGGCGCTTACCATTTTATCTTCATTAAAGTTGGACCCAATGAGAGATCGGTCGCTTTTGTTTCGGTTAGTGTTATGTGCCCATATACGATACTTCTTACTTTGACCTGCTTGTACTAATTAAAATTGAGTGTTTTAGGAGAAAGCATGGCTTTTTTAACAACGATGAAGAATTGTATGTACCAAAATACTATTATATGCCATAGTTTTACTTGTCAATTCATTCTAAATGTTAAAAATCTCTCTTCGCCCTAACACTTCAAAGTTATTAAACGTGTTTATAAACTAATTAAATTCCCTTAAAGGCTTTATTGCTTTTTTTCTTCTTTTTTTCATCTTTCTTGTAAAAGAATAGACCAATTATCTTACCTTTCTATGTTCATTAATCCCCTATCACAGCCTTGCACAAAACCACCACAAATAAGTAATCCGTACTTCCGGTTTCGGCCAACAACCTATTTTCCTCCGCCTAACTAAAGAGGGCGTTGCTTGTGTTCAATTTGTATAGCCGGGCCTGTACTAGCTACTTGTCCATTTCTTATCAGCGGAGAACTCTCTTCACCCACCTGACTACAGCAATTTTATGACAAGTGTGTTTGCTCATAGCCCCCCATATTGATCGTGTTCCCACTGATAACGAATAAACCACAGGCAAAATGGACGATATCATATTGAGGACACCACGACCAATGCACAAGATAAGCTCTAATTTCAACCTAAATGCATTTTCTGCAAATCGAAAGATTAGGTAAAGTATGACCATTGCACAATAATAAATCAAACGTGCATGTAACGTTTTATACTTAAACCCTTACTTCCTGTCGATCGTAGTTCAACATGAATTTAATAAAAAAATTATATATTTGTCGGTTAACTTCACAAATAAAAATGCAGTACATAAAGGATGGCAGTTGATTTACAGTGTTGGCCAACTGCGACTGCTTTAAAGATACAACATACTCATTGCTATGTTCTTACATAATAATAATCAATAGAACATGAGGAAATAGCATTATGCCAATTCTTTTTGAGCATTGCGGTAACAAAGCAAGTTACTCCCTAGCCTACCTGTCGAACCGGACGTTTCATGTCGTACCATGAATCATGAGACCAGCAATGCGCTCTGGATCTACCCAAGCATAAGTCTGTTTCCCTCTTTCGCCAAAAGAGCTTGTTGTTGCCTTAATTACCATGATAATGTCTTTATGGTGATTTTAAACCGAATCAAATGACAAATATAAAGATGTCATTGAACGGGCAAACCCCGGCTCTGATATTTGACGTTTTTTTCTACAAGGCCGCGTCTTGCTTGGTCTTTTATTGCACACACTGGTACATTATTCTATGCTGTCCTTATGTGAATGTTGTCGAGTGGATGAGGGGATGAGAGTGTCGTTTTATCAGCTATTGAACAACATTCCTTCGAAGATAGTTTATCTGAGGCCCGGCTTTTAATTGTTAGATAAGCCGGTGTTGTCATAACGTTGTTTTATCAATTAAGCACATACTCGCCTATGATATGTTATACTAATTAAAGCAAACTAATTTCAACACATTCTCTAATTAATTTTTTTTTCATTAGTTATTTAACAAACGGCATCTTTTTAATGAATATTTATTTAATTACTAAAATGACCCGATGGTTACTTACATAAACCATGTAAGTTGCCTTCATTTCTGAAATTGGGTTTATTGTCCCTGCAATTTTTTTTCAGTTATCCGGAGACGGTGGCCACTTAAATTAGATATTGTGCTGCCTTCACTGTGTATAACATGCTGAGAGCATCTGGCCTGATACCACAAAGTCTCATTATCCTGAAGCCCGAAAGAGCATTCGTGAAGCTTACCTTTTATTTGCTTGAGCGTAAACAATGGAAGTCAGTGTAGGTTAGATATTAAAACTGGATTGACTACTATAATTATATACATTCAATTGTCATAGGTATAGCATATATATAACGTTTTAATGGTTGCAAACAAAGACATTATACGCAGAGAACAATTGAAGAACATCAGTATATAGCAAATAACTAATGTATTGAGTAACTTTTAAACTTGAACATTTTTCTACACTTTGAAAATAAGACAATAACAACTTCAAGCAGTTTTTATTGAAAACAAAATAACATAAAAGAAAACACACGAGGATTGGCAAGCCATGTTGTCTTTTTATGGAAGTCTCGTGTGTTAAATACAAAAATATCGTTGATTTTGTACATGCCACAGTTAACTATGTCAGCTCATAAAGAAAAATTTAATAGAGCTTTAAAAAGCTCCGCAAGTTTAATAACCGGCGATAACGAATCTGCACGCCTTTGTGACGTCGGCGGGCAGCCAATAAAGTAGTTATACCACAATCCTTGAAACCATGCGACTCGATAGCAGGGCTTTATCTAAGACAGGGTCACTTCCTGGTCTACAATGAAATATTATGACTGATAGTTTAGTTGTAGCATGTAAGCACCACATATTTAGATGCAAATTTAAAAGAAGAACGTGGACAAGGATCAGCCAGGTGAACCTAATACAAATGATATGTGTGTATATTTTAATATTACCCATTATGTATATAACATCGCATCAGCACAATTATGGTCAAATTGGCCATGTCCAGGTATCTACTGTTGGCGGACCCAAGAAAAAAGCTAGCTAGAACCCCCGGCTTACCACAAGTCACCTTTTCATATTGAAGTTCGCTGAGGGGCTACAATTCGGTGAGTTCAACCGCTCGGCTATAGTCGCCCCGTTGAAATATAAGTTCTGTATTTAGTTCATTGTCCCACTATGTATCATTCAGTTACCCGGAGACTGTGTGCACTTTAGGCAGGTATGGTGCCGTCTTCACTGTGATAACAATCCCGTCAGAGGAGAACCGGACGGACCAGTCGTAGAACCAACATTTGATTAGCTTGTGCAAAGGAAGCACCCCCAAAGGTGGTGAACGTAACAACAAACGGCATCATTCAAAATATTCGATTAAATGGCAGAAGACCGTTGTATACGATTGATAACCGAATGTGACGACAGAAGACAGTTATGTTTTGAATAAAAGGACAACATTCGTTATTAAAATAAATTATAATTTGTGACGTTGACATTATTTATTATGGATAAAAAATAACAAAGAAATCAGTTGTCATAACGTATGACCTTTTTTAAATAAAACAAAAGTATTAAAAATTATTAGTAAGTTGTATCCTAAAAAACATGGCTGTTTATATATTTTTTTAGATAAAGGCGATATCAATTGATCATAATTAATAATAATGACAAGAGAAAGCTTTTTTGTCTAATAAAATGACTAAATGTAGAAAGCGTATTGATTATTGATTAAACATATTTATATATGAAGTAAAAGATAGCACAATGTTCATTTAATTAATGCTCATGTATCCTACAAGCTTTCTTTACAGATTACATCGGCCACTTTGGGAAAGACAAAACAAGGAAGAAAATGGACACATATTTCTTCCTGGAAAAATGTTGTTTAAAACTGCCGTTAAATGCCCTAGATGTGAGTATATTGCTTTGTGACATCACAAAAAATACACACATGATTTTTATTGCTGGAATCATAACCCTAGATAGGCAGCATAGTTGCATTAATTTTGTGTACCGATTTTTGAAACCAGTAAGCAGCAGTTTGGAACTGCTTGGGCACAAGCGGTTGAGTAATGAAATAATATAATCATCGGTTGAAAAATTCTGTCCTTAAAATAAGAAGAATTTCCGTCAGATTCGACCTTTATATTTAACGGTAATCCCCATCGTCCCTTAAATAGATTTGAATTTGATGAAAATATTGATTGTTTCATTAATTAGACTGTCTTTTTGTCCCAGTACTGATAAAACGTGTTTACTACAAGCAATCCCGAAAATAGTGCTATTGTTGCATAAACTTTAATAAACTTATTACAGGTGAATTGTCGGTAAGCACCTTTGAAGCATTAAATAAATGTAATGAGAAAACTGTTTAATTTATTATAAAATAACAAATTATAACAAAATGAAATAATTATGAATTATCAAATGTAACGAGAAATGTTAAATTTCCATAGTTAGGATGTCAAATGTCAAGGTGACAGTCTGGCTTGTATAAGCTTAAGGCAATATATAGATCCATTACTATACAGTGGCTTGTCTCATGTCTATATACAAACATTCAATATATCGCAATCTCAATTTACGGCTACCTATCGGGAATTCATTGCATGTTAAAAGTGTATTTCCTTCCTACTAAACATATTTATGGTACTGAATACTTGATTTATATGTATGAAAACAGTTCTCGTCATTTCAATAAAGATACTTAAGCAAGGTCGTAAATTCTTATGAAAAAAATAAGGGAGTTTCCTAACATGCGGTTATCAAAGTTTGTTTAAATACCCGAAATCCTAAGTATTTAGCCAATAAATCTCTTGTTTAGTACCAGCCGCCTATGTCCCAGGCAAGAATCAACCGTAAACCAGTCAATGTCAGCAAATGGCCTGATATACATGGATATTTAATTTTCACTTAAAATGGAAGACCGTTCATACATAGGGGTCTGTTTCATACTTTTGGGGGAATCTCTCTCATAAATTTTATTGCCTGCACTTGCCATGCTTTTTAGCGATATGTATTACTTTATTCATATTCAGCTTTCTTGTACATGCTTGCAAAGTAGTTGTTCTGACCACTGTTAAATGCTTCAAGCATCCCGTTTGTGTTTTCTCACCCATGCCTATATATACAATATTCAGAACACTCCGTTTACTTCTTTTAAGAGATAGCTTAAGCTTTACCTATAGCATCCAACTTCTTCATGCGAAGTATGCTACTTAGAAATAGTTGCAGGAGCTCGGATTTATGTTTTTCATTTATTTTCTGCCTAACAGTCCCATAAAAGCCTCATCCAGTACATTTTTTTTCTCTTCATAAAAAACCGACAATTGTTTGTGAACACTGGTTTTAACTGTTCACGTGAAAGTTACTAATACACTTCAGGTCAAAGGTGCTTTCTTAAACGTTCAATTCACCAAGGAAATATCCGACATATTTCCAGAAAATGCCCTGCACCTCTTCGGCAAAATATCACTTTTGTGATGTTGTAAACAGTGCAGATCTGCTGAGGTACCCACTTCGAAAATGACTTAGCCTGATTTAAAAACTGGCTTTTCTCCCATCCGTCTGAATTGGTGAAAGGAAAATACTAAGTCGGTGATAAATGAAGAACATGTTACAACCACGAGGCTGAGACGAATTTATTTATGATGCTTACTGAATTCATAAATATGAAGAACACGTCCCTTAAAACTTTAAAGTGAAAGCGTTTTAACCTACATGTAGCCAAGGTAACTTATTTTGTAAAGATAGAGCGTCATCATATCGTCTTATCAAAACTAAGCCACGGGTGGTTGGGTTATAGAGTAAAAAGAGTCGAGTTTACTAGAAACATCGGATTGTGTCATATTATCTACTGTTTCCACCACCGACATCGATCAAAGAAAACTCGTGCACTTTTATATCAATAAATGTCATATCTCTCAAATCCAAGTTGTACACTTACAATAAGGCTGTCATTGATTACACTTTATATCAACACCAATATATCGAGAGACAAATATCGACAAAATGTCGATATACAGCAATACATTTTTACTTTAACCAAGGTATTGTCAACTATTTTCTTGTACCCTTTTCCCCTTGCTAGGTACCTTTCATAGGTCTTTATAATTTGAATGATATTGTTCTGTTTACTTCTGAAGAAGCGAAGAGTAAGAAATGATAGCCCACTTGATTTGTTGTCAGGACAGGGTATTTTAACTAATTATTTTCAATCAAAAACATATTTCAAATCACACTAGCAATATATTAAGTCTGTTAAGGGAACTAAATAAACAAATACAGATTTACTGTATGAATATTTAGTACTAACATCTAGGTATTTTAAACAGTCAGCTTTTCTTTCAGCTCTTCGACAAACTTCTATCCAGATGTGAGTAGTAAATTTAGCTAGTTATTTTAGCTACACCAGTGAAATATGTTTAAGTTTATTGGATTTATCGTCCCACCAACAGTATTTCAGTTATCTGGAGACAGTCCAGTGAAATAATAGTTATATTTAGTACACACAAATATAAAGTACATACCTCTCCGCTGGTTACTACAGTAAATGTTACAATCGTCATATATATAATGTCCGATGTGATAATACACTGTTTATACAAATTTATAGCTGACATAAAGGAAATGGCACTCAAGTTACTTCAAGGGACAGAGCTTAGGGAAATCACTGATAACATGGATATGCGATATCGATTTTATCAAATCTCGTATAACGTGATTTGACTTTTTATCTTGCTGGACACGGAACTAAAAGTAATATTAAAAAAGCAAGTTAAGGTGTTTTCAAGCGGAGTGGCCCCTTGCCTTAATGTTAGCCATTTCCCTCTGCATATCTCTATCTCCACACTGCTTATCCTAATGTCTCCATACTTCTTCCATAAGTACAAACAATAAATTATATAAGGTCTAATTTATGCTGCATCCAAACCATATTTACTTTTTTACCTTCAACTCTCAATATATTTAGACTAAACACATATCAAGCATTTATTCTTTTCAAAACCCATGTTAATTATAATTATTTATAACAAAAGACATCTTGCTAAAGAGTTAGCAGCAAATAGTGCAGATCCTTGTGGGATCCCTGTGGAAGCTGGTTTGTCTGGATCTGTACTATTTGCCTTTATCTGACCAGTCCCTGCTTATCAAGGTAATATTTAATAAGGAGACTGCTTTGTCGTAGGACGGTATGTTCATGATAAGAAACTAAAACACTATAAGCTTCGCAGGCGAGTTGTTTGAACTGCTTCAAAACAGCGTTAAATGGTAGGAGTTAAAGAAAAAAATACTCGAAACAAAAACAGTGTATTTTTTGTATGATTCTAAAAATCGGAACCTCTTGTGTGTCAGTTTATTTTGGTCCGGTAGCGAGTATAAGCGTTTATTTTAAACCTAACATCAGTTATAATGCAAAATCATATAGAAAGTATTGAACGTTTAATAAAATGGTTTCCATTATCAGATGTTAGTGACTCTGGTGCAGCTTTTATCCAAATTTGTAATCAATACTTTAGAAGATGTGTTTATTTGCAGCTGAAGACTTGCCTGCTTTCCAATTTCTAATGTTCTGTACATTTCATTTGCTACGGAATAAAATGGAGCATTGTTTGTACAGCTGTAATCGCGAACAGGGTCAAACTGACACCGCCTACTCAGTGGTTCTGAGAGTTATGATTTAAACTAATATGCTCGTCCCAATGATATGGCATGGTATTTCTGAAAAATATGCATTATGCTTTGTGCTTATGCTATGATGTTATGCTTTATGGCAACGATATCACGCTTTGTGAAAGTCATTATGCTTTGTTGCAAATACATCGTGCTTGATTGCAACTTTATTATGAATTATGACAATACCATTCTGCTTTGTTGCATGTGGCAATTACATTGTTCTTTTTGCAAGGACAAATTGCATAGTTGTATTTCTCTGGAATCATTCTGTGTCTGGTTCTTAACGTCAATCCTGTTCTAATACGAACGTTGCTCAAACTCAACGTGCGATGACGAAAGTAAGCAAACACTTAGGAAGTCGCCAAGCACAATGCAATGTATAATGTTGCAATTCAACTGTAATGCCTCGTTATGACAACAGGTGTCCCAGCGAGATCTAGCGGAAGAGATACATGTTTCCGGTTTACATGGTTATTTCCCCTTATTCGACAGCAAAGAATCAGAAATGTAAGTAAAATGATTAAATAAAATCATAAATAAAACAAATTGCTGTTGTTGTGCTTTTTATACTGAAATAAATAATTCTATTTTTTCAACATTTTCCACCGAACACATTTCACAAGAAGGGTAACCGTGAAAACTGGAAACGTGTATTTCTTCTGAAAGCTATCGCAGTGACACCTGTTGTCACAATGCGGCTTAACTTAATTTGATTTGCAACTTTCTTTATTGCATTGTGCTAAGGGATTTATGATGTAACCTCTAAACATAAACACTCTTCACACCGGCTGGGCCAGTCGCGGTTTCTACATGTCTTATATGAAACTTTAAAGCGTGCATTTCGTAGGATTCATTTTTTCTGCATATCCAACTTGACTTATTTTTACTTTCTGGTTTAGAGATTTACTGCTGTCATAAAGTCGTCTCTTTTTTGACGTCTGTCACTTTTTTTTTCCTTTTTTTTCTTCTTGTTGTTGTTGTTTAGATGTAATCTTACTTAATGTAAGGAAGTTATTGCCGTCCACTATCCACACAGTTGAAGCTTTAAAACTTGTGCAAAATAATTTAATTCTTTGCTAAATATTAAACGTCTGTACGAGGATGTGAAAATTTGAATACCTTTCCTTCCTTTTGAGAAACATTTCATCTAAAACAGGATATCTTATAATAAAACTTCAGTGAACTTCAGTGAACACATGAAAACCATCGAAACTTACATATTCTCTTTTTAAAGAATACCATACAGTAAAACGTGTTCAGACGTATATTTTATAAAATATCTTAAATATTGTATCACTATGTATCACTATGTGTATGGTCTTTATATTTTATTTCCTCTCATTATTCATGCTTGATCTTTTTTCTTTTTTTCTTTTTTTTTTTTTTGTTTCAGATGCTACAGTTAAAACTAGTAAGACTCAGGATATCAGATATCAAAGCTACAGTTCACAATAACCAAATAAAACAAACTAATTAATTACACGCTCACAACATATCATTATATGTATACATACGAGTATGTACAATCTTTTTTAAAAATTTAATGGAAATGCATTTATATGATAGGAATAGATTGTTTGAATTTTTCATTCTTTTGATTTTGAATCAGCAGGCAGTATGCGGTGGTGAAAGACAACAGACAAACAGGGGAAACAACCTAACAAAATTGCGGCAACAGTGCGGTGCACATTTATGTCCCTTAAAAATTTACCATTTGTTAAAACGTTTTAAAATATAAATTGATTTTTACGTTCGTGATTCAATCAATACACATCTGAACTCGAAACCGTGATATATTGCGGGTTAGATCACGCAAGCTTTATTACAATTTCCTTAACAAATTGTTCTCGCCGTACATTATTTTACAATGATGATGATTTTTGTGTACCTTAAAATAAAACTATTGGTATGTTTAATGTTAAGTTCTTTTTTGTTTGGCGACAGTGGAATTTGTGTTCGATTGTTGGTATTAAGGTGTTATAACAAAAAAAGTAAAACTCCTTGTCCTTCATGAAATACGATTTGTAAGAAACGTAAATAAAGGTTTACTCACTTGCAACCTAAGTCCCTAATACTTCATAGTAGGTGCATTATTGTATCGTAAAACTCAAACTTAACAATGGATAGGTAGGGGTCAAGAGAATTAAGTTATGAAGGACCCTTTTCATGCTGTTCTCCTAGAGCGAAATCGACGAAAACCTTGTGCAAAATGTCTCTCTCTCTCTCTCTCTCTCTCTCTCTCTCTCTCTCTCTCTCTCTCTCTCTCTCTCTCTCTCTCTCTCTCTCTCTCTCTCTCTCTCTCTCTGTCTGTATGTCTCTCTCTTTCTCTGTCTTTCTCTCTCTCTCTCTCTCTCTCACTCTGTCTCCTTCTTTCTTTCTCTCTCGCTCGCTCGCAATGACATAACTAGCAATGGGATTTAAATCCTTATAAACCATATATCATTATCTCAAGCTGTTATGTCCCTTAAACTTTTAAATTGTATACTACTTATGACGTTTGGATCAATGAAAAAGTAGTCCGACGGGATGCGTGTGACTGGTTTATCACACTGAGGTATTGGCGGCTTCGGAAAAGTAGTCACTTTAGAAGACAATGGAAACTGGTAAAGTTTACTGGCGTACATGGGTTTTGTGTTAGAAAAACCACCCTTCCTTATACTATACAACTCTTTATTCAATGTTGTTGACATGTAATTATGGTAGTTTATGTTCGTTTGTGTTCGTGTTTTACAACATGTTTTGTTATAGATTTTAACTGTCGAATTTTAGGACACTGACAATCTCACTGAAGTCAGATTTCACAAAAATGTAAGATCTGATGACGACCCGCAAATACCGTCTATAAACATGAATGGTTTCCCCGATTACAATATTTATAACAGCCAATCAGAGAGCGTAATGCATAACGCTTTTTGTAAGAGTCATAAAATGGCCGCTTTCGATGATGCAGTAGAAAAATGTTTGACAAAATTAGGAATTCCTCGTTAGTTTACTTTCGACATGAAGATATTTTTGATGTTGAAACTATTGGGATACCGCATACAACGCACCTGTCTTCAGTGGTATAAGTCTTGCGCAGAGTGTCCATGTTTACATTTCTTGTAAATGGGTGTAGCCATTAAAATGATACGTTCGGAACGCTTTCGATCATCATTTACCTTTGCGATTTTGTTGGCGGCAATCTGATTGGTTGGGAAGGTTCTATTGACTCGTCGTCAGATCCTGATAGCGGAGCGGTTTCCAGGATATGATTTTAATCAGATTGGGACACTGCTTACGTGATTTCTACGTCATTAATTGACATAATGTTTCCCATCACATGATACTGACTTGTATAGGCTTATTATAAATTCTAGAATGTTTAATGGACGAGGTGACTCTTACATTCACGAATATACTAAGCTAATATAAATGGGGCTGTTTTCTTAAATGTTAGATCTGACCAGACCTTCAAGACTTAAAAGACCAGTCGTAAGAATTAGTAAAACTCCTTCCATTGCTAAGTCGGACAGATGCGCAGACAGATGGACAGACGAATGCCATTCCTGTCTAGCCCCTATGTATGCCAGTCTTTTACATGTGAATTTAGAATATACCCAATGACCAGGGGCTAATCTTTGAAGCGTTAACTAAAAAGTACAAAGAATTTAGAATTTTAGTAAATGGATTAAAGGCCTTTCGCTTTGGGCTTATTGTTTCTCTGTCTCAACAAACAGACTGATTATCAGTCAGCATGGAAACATTTTCATCGTAGAGCACTTATGCTTTAATCGTTGGAACGAATAAGCTGATAGGTGACTTAAAATCATAGTTGACATAATCTTTACATCCGAAATTGCAAATACCAACTTTGCCTTTAATTTTACCTCCATTACATGTAGCTGACAGGTTTTAAATGCATCCTGTAGAAGAAATAATTTATCATTATGCACAATGCCAGTACCGTGCCTGATTGGGATACTTCCATCATATTGTTTTAGTATTCTGAATGGTGCCTTAAAGCTACCTAATCCTGACGTGAATGCAGTAACACATTGTCTGAGCTATCTGTAGACTTTGGACTGCTTTTGCACTTTTTATATTAACGGCAATGGAATGTTTTTAAGTGGATGCAAAAGGATCGGTATTTTTGTTGTCATATTGACTGTTGATAAAAGACTTCGAGTAAATGATGTTCTGTACATGATACCATTACAAACAGTCAGCTACAAGTATGGAAGTAAACTTAAAGGCATCCAAAATTAGTGTGAGAGGTTAGTGTCAAGTTGTTGGTTTCGCAAATCACCTAACTGGCATAAGGCAGTTACAGTGGTTAAATGGATGTATAAGTGATCATAGGATTACAACCTTCTGACTTGACAATGCCAGTTAACTTATGTGCAGAAAACGTGCTACAATGAATAATGTCAAAAGGTTTTGCATGGCACAATTCTCCAACTGGGTGAATTCCCAGCGGGGTGGCATACATTTCTTTAATCATTAGGGAGATAACCCAGTGTAAAGTTCATGTGCAATGTCTTCAAGTTAACAAAAATCTAAAGATTAACTTAAAACACATCTGTGCTTGCTGCAATTTTAGAGGCAATGACGATAATCTCAACAATGATTTTAAGTCACTTATCAGCTTATTCGTTCAGACGATTTTAGCATAAGTGGTCTACGACGAAAATGTATCCTTGCTGACTGATAATCAATAAGTTTTTTGAGATAAACATACAACAAGCGGAACGTCTCTACTCCAGTTACCCAACGTTTTTATTTGCTGATCTACGCTTCACAGATTAGACCCTACCCATTGCGTACATTCTTAATTCACATATAAAACAGATGATAAATAAAGTGACTAGCCTGTTATGGATAATCCGAACGAGGCTTACGACCCGGAGACTTTGAGTTCTTGCATTATGCTGTCCTGCTTCGCTAATTTTAAGTATATTTGCTAAGTGAGCGATTTCTTGATTATATATTTAACCCCATCAACAAAAAAGCAGCATATGCGATGCTATTCACTTGCTTGTGCCCAAGCAATGGTGTATCTCTCTGACAAGATTGTTATTATGCAGGTTTTCGCGCCATGTTATCACAGTAAAGACTGCACCACAGTGAACACAGTCTCCGGGTAACTGAAGTATTCTTAGTAAGACAATGAACTTAACAAAGAACTTATATTTCAACATATCGCCTATAGCCGAGCTGTTAGTCACCGAATTGTTACTCTTATCTGCGTTGTTCTGAATCCCGTTTGGAAAGAGAACTTCCATAAGGAAGGGTCTTCCATGTGACTTGCGGCGAGCCTTTAGTTCCACCCAGGCAATTTTCTTGGGTCTTCCGCCAACAGTAGATACATGGAAGTCGCCAATGTAACCATATTTCTGTCGTTGTGATGTTAAATACGTATTTGGTTATACAAAAATATGCACACTTATCATTTGTATTAAGTTCATTTAAATTTTCATCTAAATATGTGGTGCTTACATGTAACAACTAAACAATCAGCCATAACATTTCATTTTGGACCAGGAAGTGTCCCTGTATTAGATAAAGCCGTGCTATTGAATAGCAAGGTTTCTACGATGGTGGTACAACTACTGTGTTGGCTGCAAGCCGACATCACAAAGGTGGGCAGATTCGTTATCGCCGGATATTAAACTTTCAGAGCTTGTAAATTGAGTATTGTTTTTTTCTTCATGCGTTGACTTAATTCTGGTATGTACAAAACTCAATCATATTTCTATTTAACGCATTAGACTTCCCATTAAAAGACATACTGTGGCTTGGCAATCCTTATGTGTTTTCTTTTGTGTACTTTTGTCTTATCTTTAAAATTCGTATTGTCTTATTTTCAAAATACAGGAATTTGCTCGAATTACTGCATACATTAGGTATTTAAGATATACTGATATACTGCAATGTTTTTCTGCGTGTAATGTCTTTGTTTGCAACCATTAGAACGTTATATATTCAAAGGAATGTCGTTCAATCGGTGATAAAAATACACTCACATCCCCTCATCCACTTGAATACATTTCTCTAAAGAACAAAATAGAGGAATGTGTACCAGTGTATGCAACAAAAGACCAAACAAGAAGCGGCTCTTTACAAAAACGTCATATTTAAGAAACGAGGGTTGCCCGTTCAATGAGATCTTTATAAAAAAATCACTGAGTTCGGGTTAAAAATAACAACAACACAACGACATTATCATGGTAAATAAGGCGTCAGCAAGCTCTAATGAGGAAGGAGGGACCCATGCCTGGGTAGATCCACCGGCACAGCGCTGGTCTCTAGAACAATGATATGACATCCGGGTCGATCGGTGATTGACTAGGGAGTTATTTGACCTGTTACTGCAATCATCAAAGAGGTAATGGTACAATATTATTTCCTTACGTTTTAATGATTCTGCTTATGTAAGAACATAGCAGTGAGCATGTTTTAACTTTCACGAGTTCACGGGTTGGTAAGGATTTTGATGTGCCTATATGCGCCTATATGAGGCAATTGAACGAACAGCTTTTAAGCGCAGTTAACAGCCTCTTTTCTTAAAACGATACATCGATGAGGGATTTAGGATCCACAAGAGGACACAGGAGGAGCTTGAGGAATTTGCAAAATTTGCAAATAACATACACAAAAACATCAAAGTGGAACTACGCTACCATGAGCAACAAATTCCTTGATAATTTGGTCAAGATAGATCAAGGTCATGTTTGCACAGATCTCTTCGTCAAACAAATAAACAGCTGTGCCTTGACAATAGTCGACTCATCCATCATCTACAAAGAAAGGCCGTTGGCTTTAGCCTGTGGCTAAGACTGGGAAGAATCTGTGAAACGGGGACAGATTACCAGGCGCGGAGAAATACAATATATGCAAATTACGGATTAGAGGATACAGTGGCAAGGCGATTGGGTCCCGATTTTCGAAGGATGATGCCTAAAAAGACCGTCACTTAAAAATAAATGAATGAATTAAGCGTACCCTTAAAAGACGGAACAAGATATGGAAGAGACATATGTCCCTTCGTATGAATAAATAGTCCAGTGTGATTCGGTCGTGTCACATACATGTGAGGTTCTACTGGTAAACAAAGGATGTAACTTTCAGGTGAAAATACTGATAATGTACGATTTATAAACATTTGTGTCATATATAAATAAGGATGTAGGTCAACAAACGTCACAAATCTGTTTAATGTCAGACAATCAGGAGAATAAGGCATGTATTAATCGCTAGCATGGGCTTAACTTTAACCATTGACTATAGATACATTTAAATGATTTGTATATCGTATAATTAATTAATGTAACTTGGGTCCTTCCTTATCCCATCCCATTAATAGTGTGCTTTTTAACCCCCTTTCCTTGCATCTTTTGATAATCCTCTTCTCTCGTTCTCCCTGGTTATCGCTTTATCTCTTTCTTTATTTCTCTCCTTCTTGTGCTCCTTCTTTTTTTATCTACTTTTCTCTTCTGTATCGTTTTATTCTCTAGTATTCTTTTTTATATTTTACTCACACCTTCTTTTCTTTTGTAACTTTACATATTCACATATTAATTTCTCTTCCCTGACCTTTTTCTCTGTAATTTCTCTGTCTGTCCATCTCAAGCTTATCCTCTGTATATAACCTAAGATATAAGAGTCCGTTGATATGAAAATTGCGTGTATATCGAGTTTACAAACTGTGCCAGCATCTTGATAGTTTATAATATAAATATTTACATTACACACTATAACCTGTAAAAAGAGTCTTAATTATATAATGTATTTTAGCGATGAAATCTATGTTTGGGGAAACTATAAATAACAAAACAGTTAATTGATGGGTTATTTTGCATGAAAATAGGCATAAGTACCAAGTCAACAAAAATGACACATTTTCTGACTTTATAATATTTCACAAACTTTTAATGCTGCAAACGTACACTTCAAAAAATCTAGATCCGTTTTATTCATTGCAAAACGCATTGTATGCAACATAATCTAAACTTTGCCAATGCATTTCCTTTATTTTCTTTTTTTTCCATAGATTGTTAAAAGTGTCTGTAAAACTCAACCTAAAGTAGTAGTAGTCACTTATTTACAATACATATTATTATGACTTAACGACTGAATTCAAATGTATTTCTAAACAAAAACATATATTTAAAACATAAAAAGAAAGCTAAATTTTCAAGTACAAACAGATACATGCCTCTGCCAAAAACGACTGTGAACAAAATAAAAGACTATCTAGTTGATTTAAACAGACAAACCTTGACGCCATAAAGAGATATATATGTAAGTGTTTTCACAAAAAGACGTACCCAATGATAGAAATATAGTAAGTAGAGAAACATAGTAAGTAGAGAAGCAAACACGCGCTTACACGTACATGTTTTGGTTAAAGGTAAGACAGAGCCCCATGGGATATAACACATGATGGCACTAAAATATTTAAGTGCTTCTACTTACAAGAAGCATTTACCTATATAGAGCAATAAAATGGATTTAAACTACACGTGTTAGATTATCTTTGTTTTGCCTTACCAGGAGTTGGGAGAACACATTTACACGTGCGTTGCAAAGGGCATGTAGTTAAGCTTAAACATGATGATGTCACAACATCACAAAAATAGAAGCGATAAAGACCAAATATACGTAGATAAAAAGATACAATAATGTCTGGGGTACTTTTATTCACTTAAGTAATTTAAGTGAACGATCTGTTTTCCGATATAATAGGATTGTTACCAGTAAAGCACACACCGCCCATGACACATTACTTTTTATTGTAATTACTTTCTCGATCGACGATTTGTAGATCAGAAATAGATGTATTCGCATCAGCAACGACACATGTACCAAGGCAATAAAATCACTTTAACATTGCTGATCAAGCTACACTGCCAAAGCACGATTAGCGATATGTTTGCTGCACTACTTTTGCTACAACCTCATACATTTCCTGCAATGACACACTATGTATTCAATTGTTAAAACGTGCTGTAATCTTCTCGGAATTGTCGTAAGTAATTAAATAAATATCGATGATTCACTTATGCATAATCGCTTTCTGTAAGGCACTTTGCTGGATGTCGCTAATATCACCAAAAATTGTGTCGGCGCGATGTAACAAACAACAAACAAAGAAAATATTTCGCAAAACATTTCAACGAACTTTTAAAAACTCGTTATGAATCCATCGTCTGGAGCATAAAAATGTCATAACAATGTATCGCAACACAAAATACCTAAACTGAAAAGGGGTCTTGTTCAGTCTTGTTCAGAAATGGTTGCTTATAAAGTGCCTTCATCCTATTAATAATGTTTGTAAATTAGGCGATTTACGATTACTTTCGAACGTATCCGAAACTTACCGTGTGTTTCCGCTGAGCAAATGTCAAACACATATTCGGAAAGCAAAACCATTAAAGCGATAACTTTCAACCTTTTTAATTTGCCACTTTGCCATATTAATGTTTTGTTTAGTTAGACGAATTGAGATTGGGTCCCTCTTTACGTTATTTATGATTTGTTTCTGGTAAGTCAAGTTTTCTAATTAAAAGTATGTGTCGCAAATACGTAAATGAAGACGTCACGTTGTATTACATGGTGACGTTGGTCGAATTGCTGTCACCGGTCGTTATAAATTGTTCTGTTTTAAATTGTTTATATACAAAATGTTTTTTTTTATTGTTATAGTCAATGTTTGATTTCCTTTCAGCCAGACAAATGGACGTTCACATACTGTGCCTGTTGATAGTGACACTTACAGGTAAGTGTATGAACGTTATTAATCATGTTTACATCAATTACTGTGTACAATTCTGCCATCATTTGCAATAATATGTACACCTTACATTTTGAATACCGTTTGAATAGGGATCACGACAGCATTATATACCGCACACTGAGCTGAAGAAAATAAAAATGTGTCAATTTTAAGATGGATTTTGGAAATTGTTTTCTTTTAAAAAACTTTTAGTGTGAATATGCTTTTTTATCCTTTCTATATCTATTTATCTACCGGTAATCAGGTAAAGTAATCTAACGGAATAAAATATACATAGACGTTCCTAATTGAGAGTTATAAAAAAATTATTAATTATACCCCCACTACAAAATGTGTGTGTGGGGGTGCTATAATGGATTCGCTTTGTCGCGTCCGTCCGTCCGTCGGTCGGTCCGTCCGTCCGTCTCCATTATCGTGTCCGCTCTATAAATCTACCAATTGAAGGATTTTCTTTAAACTTGGCTGAAATGTTCACCTCAACAAGGCGATGTGCAGAACCCAGGTTGCCCATGTGTCAGTTCAAAGTCAAGGTCACAATTGAAGGTCAAATATCAAACAATCAAATATTAGACATTATGTCGTGTCCGCTCTGTAAGTCCTACACTAATTGGAAGATTTTCTTTAATCTTGGCTCAAGTGTTCACCTCAACATGGGGATGTGCAGAACCCATGTTACTCTTTTGCCGGCTTAAGGTCAAGGTCACACTTGAAGGTCAAAAATAACTTAGAAAATGTTCTTAAATTTTAACATGTATTTGAATATTTCTGAAACTAGAAAAATTATTTGCTTGAAACTTTAAATGTATATGAAGTGTCACAATTAGGATATGCAGGTCAAGTTTCATAACTCTGTATTGCATTTTGACAAAGTTAGGCCCCTTTTTAAAGTCTTTTGATTTACTTACAATCAATATTAGACAATATGTCGTGTCTGCCCTATGAATTCTATACTAATGGAAGGTTTTTCTTCAAACTTGACTCAAATGTTCACCCCAACTGGGCAATGTGCAGAACCTATCTTACCCTTGTACCAGCTTTGTCAAGGACATTGGTGGGGGTATGAATCGCATTCAGCGATAGTTATAGTTTCCATTGCTAATAGTTCTAAAAGTAAGCCGGATGCTATATTAGCTAACAATTGTCATTTTCTTTGCAATGAAGCAAGTCCTGGTGATTATTTTTAATAAACAAGGCACTATGAACGTTGGATTAAGTTCAAATTAGAGCTTAACTTTGACTTCTATGCTCCGCTTCAGAATATTTTTTAATTTATTTTATCCTATATTGATTTAACATTTTTTGTTAATTATATGCTCTCGACGACAAGTTGTAGCTAATTCCAGCAAAAATTTACCCTCATAAGCTTTGTCGTCGAAAGTTCGAAGACCAGGCGCCGACAAATCACAGCCAATTTACGAAAAACAACAATCACACATAGGAAGCAGACTGGTTGGTGATCAGTCGCCGATTTGTCTACAACAGACCGTCGAATGTTGCACTACAACACTAAAACCTAAATAGAAAAAGAAAGAAAAACGGTTGCAAATGTTAGTGGTATCAGGTTACCGCCAATCGCTGGCAGCAAAAGCGTTAAGCCAAATTTGGTTTGGTTAAGTTTTTACTATCTAAAACGTTTTTCTATATAGAATTGATTGAATAAGTGATGCCTACTTAATAAGTTTTTTATATTTTGCAGGCGCTGTCAGGGCAGCGGCACCAACTATTACAACGAATGTTAAAGATGACATCCTCGTTATATCGGAGGATAAAGAAATCAGTAAGATACAATTCCGTTTTAGTCGATTCACATAACTTATTTAATTTAGCAATAAGAAATCCGCTCACGCAGTTTTGTTCATATTCATGTTATGTAAAAGATAAATTAATTCAGGTCTTATCCGGGTCTTAGTATAATACCTTACAAACATTAAGTGTGACATTTGCTGATGTCGACGACTTGTGGTTTTTCTTTAAGAAAGACCCAAGTCCATACATGTTATGTAAAATGACACTTGATGACCAAACACTCCTAACCATTCCATAGATATTCATACCTCTTTTTATTAATAAAGTTTCCACGCGTTGTCTAATACAATGCATTGTTCGTTGCTGACATGAGTAAAATGTCCCCTTTTCACCTAACAAAACAAATAGAAAAAAATGTACAGGTGCCTTGAACTAACTTCTGCATTTAATATGACGAAATGAATTAGTAATTTAAATAACCACGCATTGGCGATTACTTGTCTTTATGCATACATGTACTATATAATACGAACATACGTTTACTTTAATCGTATGTATTATACCATTATTCTTTGGATACTACGTATGTTGACGCTTGCTTTCCAGACAGCACCTTGTACACGATTACCATTAACGACATTGACCATGGAGACAAACTGAAGATACGCCCAGCGGACACCCTGACGGACAGTATGGTGGAGACAGTCTACACACCAGACCAACTGATAATACCCCCACAGAACATCAATGTCACAGTGAAGAAACACTTTGACAGAGACTCGGTATTATTAATAATCAAAATACATTTCCATGCATCATTTAATATTTGACTAATAATTTTCTTCGAGTACTGTGATGAAATATTTTTCGATGATTTAAATGCTAAATCAATTCGCAGAAAGGTCCATTCTAATAATACAAAGTACGATGACAAGTTGAAATATTTATCATTTTTCATTTTAAAATTGCAAATTGCTTAGATTATATGTCCATTATTATGAAACAATCGATTTAATATTTCTTATTATGAAACATAATTGCATTTCAGCCGAGTCCGTCAGTGTATCAACTAAAGTTTCAAGTATCTGACCAAACAAACAACGTGGTACGTATGAAGTATGAACCTCTCTCCAATTCTTTAAACTCTCAAACTATTTTTGCCACTGTTCATTACCTTTGTTTCCCTCTCTCCCTTTGCAGAAATTTAAAAAAACAAACATACATGCAAATTAATAATATCGTTTCATATATTGGGTTATTGCTCGATTATATTTATATACGAAGGCAGGCAGACATAATTTTTAAACAATTCTATCAATTAATTCAACCTTATAAGTAAAGTTTATTTTTTTCAGGTGTTTAGAACTGTTAGCGTTTACCCCTCGGACGTAAATGACAATCCACCAGTGTTTCATACTGGTCAATATTCTTGGGAAATTCCTGAAGTAAGTACATATTATCATGTATATTTATTATATTAGTAATGAAGATTTCTCAGACATTTAAAAAGTAATATTATTATAATTTCTAACTCATGTGAGAATAATTATCTTTATACCGAGCTACAATATTGTTTCTTGGATTGCAGGATGCACAAGTCAACACAACGTTCAATCAAATCCAGGCAACAGATATAGACAACGGAAACAACGGGACTGTTGAATACGAAATGCAGGTATGCAAAACAACTGTTTATACTATATTGTAAAGAAATAATCTTGCGCGTTGTTCATTTCTTGGTTGACGCACATATAATACTTTAGAAGGCTAATATATGTACAAATGAAATGTATTGCGAACAGTCAGGTGGCAATTATGAAAAGTGATTCATAT